>OY757016.1:93000925-93702436 GCA_963580285.1 Lucinisca nassula | reverse complement strand
TATACAGTAAACCCTTTTTATACTTACATTCGTTATAACGGCAAAACTCGTTATAACGACAATTTCAATGGAATTAATTCTTAACCCAAGGCTAAGCCTAGGTTCCAGGCGGCATGAGCTTCCCTCGGGTTGGAAACGCCTAAATCAAATCCATGGAAGATTCTTGTAATCCAATACCCCAAGAAACAAATGTCATAGATATTTGTTAGAATCGACTCTCCGAGGCCCTTCTAACAAATGTCTATAAAATTCCCCAAGCAATAAATGTTATAGATATTTGTTAGAATCGCCTCTTCGAGGCCATTCTAACAAATTTCTATAACATTTGTTTCTTGGAGTAATGATGGGGAAAAGGCCTTTTATTACCTATCTTACTCCTAACTGGGATTCTTTATAACGGTGAATTCCTTATAACGACACAATAATAGGATACAAATACTGTTGGTATAACGAGAGTCCTCTGTATCATTTAGAAGTGAGGGCATTATTAACCGAAATAAATGCAATGTTCAGGAATCGATACAGTTACTTTACACCTTCAATCCAATTAAAAATCAAAAATGAGTTCCCTTAAGAGCAATGAAAACATTCATAAGAAAGAAGATGGGTCATACTACGTAGTTTCGGCTAACAAAGCCCCACCAGAAAGCCAGAGGAAACATACTGCAATTTTGCGAATTTCGAATAGGCAGTCGATTTAAAGACTGATATAAATCAAAATGGGGTCCGAATAATTAAAAACCTGTCTAGAATATGAGTCTAAACCAATAATTTATTTCCGATTTCTCAGAATATTCACGCTGATCTCAAAGGACCAAAAGTAAAATATAAACTGCACTATGGTTGATGTACGGGGAGACGTTTTACGGCCGCCACACGGCACAACACCAGCTGCAGTGAAGGCAAATAAAAATCAAAAATGAGTTCCCTTAAGAGCAATGAAAACATTCATAAGAAAGAAGATGGATCACACCACGCAGCCCCGGCCAACAAAGCCCCACCAGCGACCCTGCAACGATCCGGCAAAGAAAGCCAGAGGAAACATACTGCCAAGTCATGAAAGGGACAGAAGCACAAACAAAAATCATTGGCACCGTAATTAAAACATTATAAGCAGAAAGCCAAAAGGACAGTTGTCTTCACAAAAAATGACCAAATACATGTTAAGACTAACGATAAATACCATACCATATACTGCTTCGTTGGTTGGTACCTGATGCTCTGTCTCAGGTTGGGCCCATCGGAGTCTAACTGTTGGTTTTCTGTTGCTCCAGCATTTCAGTGGTTTCTTGCTGTCGAGACCTCAACTTGTTTCATCTCTGTGGTTGTTTTTTTTTTTTTTTTTTTTTTTTTTTGCGTTTTCAGAGATGTTGTACTGATGAAATTGAAGCCTTCATGTGTTCTGAACAAATTATTTGTTTAAATCGCGACGAAAGTAAGCGCGAGGATTGCGGCCGCGGGTAAAATCGATTTAAGCGCCACCCCCCCCTTCATAAAGTGAAATTTCAATAGCCGTTCCAAGGCGGTTCTTTTGTCCCGATTTGTTTTTGTTATGGTTTATCCTTGAGTGTGTGTATCGCTTATATCTTTATGTTTTTTATAGCCAATTGGCTATTTTGTGGGAATTAAACTGTCCCGCTATTAATGGTTCCATTAGGGTCTAGTTATTTCATGTTTGTGTTTCTTTCCCTTTGGTGTCTTTGATGGGTTGTGGGTTAATTGTATCGATTCCTCATCATTGCCTTCACTTCTATTTTACAATAAGTGAACTTGGCTTCTCGCATGGACTTGACTGGGACTCGAACCGTCGAGTGTCTATCATAACATTTTCTTTCTTTCTTTCTTTCTTTCTCCCGATACTGTTTTCGGTCAATTCTGACCATGATAACAGGTTTGGGGTGTGGCACAAATTTTTTCAATCCCCACCCCCAAAAAGAGCTTTGTGACACAGCCACCAGCAGATTAAAACTATTTACAAGAAGCCATCAGGGGAAGGAATCCATGCCTTTCCCCTGCCAAACCCTAGGATATTATATTTTGGCCTTAAACCCATCAACTGTCTCAGAAGAGACAGCTTCGATTGTAAGGCCATTCCAAGTTGCAATTGTCCTGGGGAAAAAAGAACTCTTAAAACCATCCGTATAAGCATTAGGACGGTGATACTGAAAGGGATGGGACCTGGTTCTCCTACATCCTCCACCAGCTTCAGATAGGTACCTACTCTTATCTATAATGGCTAAATTATTGTGGATTTTATAGAATAGAGTCAGCGAAGCCTGCTCTCGCCTTTCCTGCAGAGTCGGCCACTGGAGTTCTTCAAGCATCTCTCCAACGTGGCTTTGGTTGCGCCAACGTCTGCAGGTCCAGCGAGCAGCAGTCCTCTGAACTTTTTCTATTCTATCAGTCTCCTTTTGATGATAGGGCATCCAAACTGGAGCTGCATATTCAAGCTTGGGGCGGACTAAAGTTTTGTATGCAGCATCCTTGGTTTCCCTCGGTGCGAAGGCCAAATTTCTACGAAGGAAACCGAGTGTCTTAGTAGCCTTACTAGTTATCTCATTAATGTGTTGACCCCACTCGAGGTCATCAGTGATTTGAACTCCTAAGTATTTAGCAGAAGAAACGTTCTCTAAAACCTGGTTATGTAATGTATAACCATGGACCATCTGTTTATGTGGAGGGTGCCTTGTCACTCTCATAGAGTGACATTTGGCGACATTAAATTTCATGAGCCATGCCTCTTCCCAGGTAGCCAACTTTTCCAAATCATCTTGAAGTATCTGTAGGTCATCAGACCCTCTTATATTTCTGTACAGTACACAATCGTCAGCGAAAAGGCGGATTGTAGAGTTGATGTTGTCTGGCAGGTCGTTAATAAAAATCAAAAACAATATCGGTCCCAGCACGGAACCTTGTGGGACACCAGACAGCACCGGGGCGGGGTCAGAGCAAACACCGTCAAGTACGACTCTTTGTGTTCGTCCGGATAGCCAAGCAGAAATCCACTGGAGGGTATCATTTCGGATACCATAGTACTCCAGTTTATACAGAAGTCTTCTGTGGGGGACTTTATCGAAAGCCTTAGCGAAGTCCATAATAATTAGGTCTGTTTGTTTGTGACCCCTATTATGGGCCCCGCCCCGTTTCATGTCTGAGCACTGAACCCTTTTGAAATTACAAAATCGTTATTTTTCATAATGGAATAGATTGTGAGAACGGTCGAAAACCGCAACATAAAGGCCGTTGAAATACCAGTAATTTATGTTTACAGCACAAACATGCCATAAATTTTCCGCTGAAAAAAAAAAAAAAAAAAAATGAATAAAGTCCTATTTCTAGAGGCATGAAAGACACCATTACATTGTATACGTGTGTAACATTTAAGAAGTAAGGGCATTATTAACAAAAAATACATCACGAAAACATGCCTTTACAATTTTGACCCCCTTTTACCCCACTTTTAAAAAGTAAAACTGAGGTTTATAGGGGTATACCTTATTTTTCTTATTTCTGCTCTAAAATATAGATTGAGGGTACTCGTTAGAACCGCCTCGATGAGGCGGCTATAAAGAGCACCCACAATCTATATTTTGAGCAGAAATAAAAAACTATCACAATTTTTATCTTAAAAATTTCGTGTGTTTTTTTTGGCGAAAAAGTTTACATATATTTGTATAAGCGAATTTTCGAAATGAAATGCAATAGTCAGGAATCGATACAGTTACCTCACATCTCCAGTCAAAGACACCAACGCGAAAGAAGCACAAACGAAAATAATTGGCACCGTAATATAAACATTACAAGAAAGCCAAAAAGACAGTTTTCTTCCCGAAACTGACAAATACATGCTAAATATGGTCTTAAAAGGGTTATCATTTGGCCGCAGAACTGAAACATATGGAGTGTGCATGTTTTCTGGGCCAGACTAGCTAGTTTCCTCCAATTAGGCCTCATCAGTGACCCTCAAATATTTTCATAATCCAATCATGGAATCAATGACCCCAAAGGCTAAGACCTGTAAACCCCAGTTTTACCATATAAAAGTGAGGTATAAGGGGGTAAAAATTATATAGGTGTGTTTTCGTCATGGCAACGAGAATTAAGTTATATGGCTGTGATAACGTTATGTAGATATTGTAGTGCTGAAGATACTTGCGGAACGTTAAGTTCGTTTTTCATTTGTGTGATTTATCCCCGTTCAAATTGCGTTACATCATGTACCATCACCAAATCCGGTGAATATGAACTTCAGACACGCAGGATAAAATTTCCATCTTCTTATTGGATTTATTTAATCTTTTACAAACACGCTATGTAAGGAACTGAGTCTTTTAAAAGTTTTAACCCTTATGCTTATACGGCTACGATCTATGTCTTTTCTATGACAGCACTCGACTGGTATGCATTTATTCGCAAATAATAAATGGACTAGACATATAGATTCTTTCGTAGACGCAGCCTCAAAGTAAGTCTCATATCTAAGAAAGCTTAAATATCAGTTAAAGAAACGTACACTAGATAAATTGTATTGCACTTACGCCTCAGAAGTTTGGGACGGATGCACTATGAACGTCGCAAACCGCTTAGAGCAAGTGCAACTAAATGCCGCTCACATCGTGACTGGGCTTCCTTCGATCTCTTTATTATGAAACAGGGTGGAAAAAATTGGCAGAAAGAAGAAAAAGGCGAAAGCTTATACTTATGTATAAAATAGTTAATCACGATGTTCCGTCATATCTCTCTGAGAGTAAATGAACTCAGCACATACAATCTCAGAACAGAAAATAACTTTAAAGTATCATTTACACGTTTATGTTCTAACGAGTCATCCGTTTTTCATCAACATTGAAGTTAAGGAACGATTTAGATACAAATATACACCCATAGGCGAGCGCAAATATAATATAATCCTGTCTAGAATCAGACACAGATGCAGTAGCCTTAAAGCAGATATTTTCAATGTAAATATAATCTCAATAATCCGGAATGTAGCTGCGGGTTCCCGCATGAAACAGCCGAACATTTCTTTTTCGAATGTGGCCTTTACACTGAGCAACGTAACAGAATGAGGCATAGTTGTAATCCACAAGTGATAAACAACTTCTTTGATATAACTTCAGGATCCCCAAATTACGAATTTGACACCAATAAAAGGATAATCCAGTCAGTTTCTAAATACATAATGGAGACAGATTTGACTAACTTATGTAGTCGCCATTTTCTACTTAAACAATCCAAGTGATCAAGTGCCGAGATTTATTGAGTGATACATCGCTATTTGTCGATCAGTTGAAAGTAGACAAATCACTCTCGCTACGAGCTCGTGATATGATCGGCTTTACAATTGGCCTCCAAGCAGTGATGTATCACTCAATAAATCAATAAATCACTGCTCGAGCTGACCTATTTCTTCAATTTAGTTCTTAAACTCTATGATATTAATTCTTTTTATAGCATCTAATTAACAGCGCTACCACAGTCAGCGTGCGAGTGATTGGGCGAATGAAAACATAATTAAGATATAACTTCAATTGAATTCATTATTGCATTAGCCATTGTACCTGTTAAAATGAGTTGTTAAACTGTATTAGGGAGAGGATTATCTAACGTTGCATATACCTTGTGTCCCATCCCTTTGATTTATTTTGCAATAAAATATGTTTAATCTATTCTAAATCTAACTGAGTCTTATCAAAGGATACTTCATGCTCTGTACTCTTTTATAATTCAAATTCTCCATTAATATGTGCATTTGGAGCGATCTGATTGGTTGAGAAAAAGTTTTATACTTCGATTAATTCCATGAGCAAGACTATCAGATCTGTTTCGCATAGCGACAGGTAGTAATATGACGTGACGTGATGACAAATAGCGCGTTTAGAACCCGCGCGTTACGAAACTGTTTATGAAGCGACGTCAACAACGTTCGCTTAAAAGAAGGAAAACTATTGAAAATGTAAATGTTAGAAGACAAAGTTGGAACGAATTCTCGTTTTTGTGGATTTCGACCAAATCCATAAAAATGAAATTCATTCCTATATTAACACTTGCATGACAAGAGCACACATGGTTTCTTGTCTCTAGAACTTTTTAGATGATAACTTGTGACTACTTCTTATTTTTGTTCTCAACATAGATTATTGGTCGTCGTTAAATATCGAAGGAGTACCAGTAGTCTAGGCCTTAGAGAAAGTACGAAAGAAATAATACGTACATACACCCTCCCTGGTAAGTAGAAGTAAAACAAAGATCAGGAATCGATACAATTAACTTACTCCACCCATAAAAGACACCAAAGGGAAAGAAATACAAACATTAAGCGACCAGACCATAATGGAAACCTAAACAAAGGAAGGCCATAAGGACCCCTTTTCCCATATAAAAAGTAGAAGTAAAACAAAGATCAGGAATTGATACAATTAACTTACTCCACCCATAAAAGACACCAAAGGGAAAGAAATACAAACATTAAGCGACCAGACCATAATGGAAACCTAAACAAAGGAAGGCCATAAGGCCAGTTACTTTCCCACAAAATGGCCATATGGCCATCCAAAACCAAAAGACACAAGTGATACACACAGTAAGTAACAAACAACAACATAAATAAATCGCAACAGAAGAGCCGCCTTGGAACGGTCAGTGGAAGATTTCCACTGGGGGGCTTAAAGCAGTATTCAGAAAACGTTTAAGTGATTAACTATTTTACATTAATGGTTTTAATTATTTCCTTCCCAGATCGTCAGTCATTCGAGAGAATGCCCAATGCCCTAAAGTGTCAGTGGTTTATGCAGAATATAAGCTACAACTCTGCTCTGGTTGTCACAATCTCCTACTGGTCTTTTATTCTGGTACTTGATAATGCAGGTAAGTTTTGTCATTACGATAACACACCCATGTCTTTCATATCACCAAAACGTTTATGTTATGGAAAGGTCGAAGACAATAGCGGTTTTACGTTAAAATGGCCGTTACACGTAACTGGCAATAGCGATTTTACGTTAAAATGGTTATTGTTTGTCAACTTACGTTAAACTCGCTATTGTCAGTTAGCTTGCAGAATTATTTCGGTAATTGCGTTTACAGAGGGTTATAACTTCAGTTTTGATCAAATGTTCTTGAAACTTACAAACACGCAAGTCAGGGATAAAAGCTCGGATGAGTTCGAAAACTGGCGACTCGTAGAGTTACGTCCCATTGATACATGTAGCTGAAAATGCCTATTATTGACCTTGTCTTCTCTGTAGCCCCTTCTGTTTCTATTAGATCTTCTTGAAACTTACATATGAGTACGAAACGGATAAAACCTCAGAAGACTTTAAAACTTGGTGAGGTCGGCCTATTTTTCAGAAAATGCATATTTTTGAACTTGTCATCACTGTAGGACCTTCAGTTTTTATCGGATCTTCTAGAAACTTAATACATGTAAGTAAATGTAAGTAAGTCAGGGATAAAATCTTGAATGAGTTTGAAAATTGGTGCGGTCAGCCTATTTATCATAGTGTTACGCCCCTTAGATTGCAGCAAATGCCTATTTTTGACCTTGCCATCACCGTAACTCCTTCAGTTTTCACCATAGCTTCTTGAAAATTCCATACAAGTAAGTCAGGGATAAAAGCTCGGATGAGTTCGAAAAGTAGCGATGCCGGTCTATTATTCACAGAGTTATGTCCCCTACTTTGCTGAAAATGCATATTCTGTGATCTTGTCATCATCATAGCCCCTTCAGTTTTGATCTGCTCTTCCTGAAATGTCAGGGATTAAAGTTCGACTGATTTCCACAACTGGTGAGGTCGGCTTATTTTTCATAGAGTTACGTCACTTTGTTTGCAGAAAATGCCTGTTTTTGACCGTAGCCTCTTTAGTTTTGATCGAATCTTCTTGAAACGTACACTTAAGTAAGTCAGGGCTAAAAGCTCAGATAAGCTCGCGAACTGGTGAGCTCGGCCTGTTGATCATAGTGTTATGTCCCTGTGATTGCTGCAAATACCCATTTTTGACATTGTCAACATCATCAGTCCCTCAGTATTAAACAGACCTTCCTGAAACTTACATATAAGTAAGTACGAGATAAAAGCTTGAATATGGTTGCAAACTAACATTGATGGCACATTACAAACAGAGTTAAGTCCCCTTCTTTGCTGAAAATGCCTATAAAAGGCATGACGTCTTTCAAAACGACGTCCTCGCAGACATGTTTTAATATATGGTTTGAACTAGAAATCACAGACAAAAAGGGCTGGACTGTATGGGGTATGTGGTAATATTTTAATGTCCAACTCCGCCAAATATTCGTTCACCACGGGTAATCTGTCCGAGGCGTTATCATGAAGACTATGAAGACCACGTAACCCTGCACGTGGGCGCTTTGCAACATAGTGATCCACAGCAGAAATATTTATTTACTTATAAAAAAAAACCCTTGACTGTACTGGAACTCAAGCCAAAATTCCATCGCATCCAACAATAGAGCATACATGACATTTCTCGGAGACTTATTTCTTCGCGCGATTTGAGGTCTTCCGCCATTTTCACCTAACCAAATTTTATTGTTTACTTTGCAATCGGTTTAAAAATACAGCCACGTCTTGCCTCCAGTTACTATTTATTTGAGTCTTCTGGGATCCGAATCCTTATATTATACTAGAATTGTTGAGGCTTTTTCTACCCTTAGCCCCTTTTGTTCAGGATTCAAAAGATTGGGATCCATCTAGCACAAACCTTCTCAAGTTTAAGCATAAAATTTGGCCGACGAATTCATGCCAAATAAATCGCATATCGCTTCAACAGTGTACCGCGCATCTTCTTAAATTGCAATCTCAATTTCTTTTTCTGACACTGCTGAGAGCGGTCGATCCGGCCGCGGCTCAACTTTGACTGGAGTTCGTCCACCTCTGAAATGTCACACCAATCTGTAAACTGTTGGATCCTATAGAACATTTTCAACATAAACATGATCCGAATCTGCTTTTTGGTGTCTCTGATGGTAGCTATTGGTTAATTTTATTTATACCTGATTCCTGATCATTGCCTTCACTTCTGTTTATTATCTCCAATGGCGACACATCTAGCAATTCGCGCCCTTTGCAGTTCACCCAGACCACTATTCTTCCAATTTAACTTTGCTATTTTCGCCCATTGTCAAAGACGTCGTCATCTATAATGACCGCGGTCATTGTGCAAATTTTATTTCGGTCAAGGGGTTAAAGGCTAGATTTTTCATGCATGTTTGAAAAAAGCACGAAACCTTCGAAACTATTACGCAATACGGCTACTATTATTACTTTCCAAAAGGCACCCGTGCTGTCTTGAGACCTACCATAAAACAGTTTTATAACTGTTGTCTCCCTTCCGCTGATTGAAAGACCTTTGTCAGTTTATGGCGAAAAATGTATGCGTTGTACTGGTAAATTGTTTATGTATAACCTTGCCCAAAGAAAGTCTGATTAGGTTAACTGACTGGTCAAACTCCAAACAAACAGACATGGCTCCAAAATGGCATGATTTTTAATTATGCGACATGTTCTTATTGCTCTGCCTACATAGGTTGGATAGAACCGTCTTAAGAGTGGTTTTAACCAGTGCTAACAATCTGAATTTTGAGCTAATATAAGCTAAAATAAGGGAAACAAAGTTCACCCTTGTATGCCACAAATGTTCTATGTATGGCTTTGGAAGGCGTTCGTCATTGTACTGGCAGGTCCACACATATGCGTAGCAATTTAATCTGTGATCCAAACATACGTGTACGAATCCACCCAGACACGGACCAATTTAATTTGTGATTCCACGTACGCAAGTACTAATTTTTTTATCCCACACACACATGTACCTATTTAATTTGTGATTCCACACATGCGTGCAGCAGTTTAGTTTGTCATACTACTCTTTTATCAATAGACATTTTCAGTGAAATACCATATATGGCATGGTTATAAAAGGGCTGAAATGTGAGTCTTATATTTATCATTAGAGTCTGAAACCGGTCTAGATGGCTGGAGACATGGCTTCGAATTGCCTCATTAAAACACGCCTGTTCAAATACATGATATATTTTACCGCCGATTTAACGAACTTTTTAAGATGAAGAATGGTGATATTTTTCTTAGTACTCGATAGAACCGCATATAGATTGTAGGTACCCGTTAGAACCGCCTCATCGAGGCGGTTCTAACGAGTACCCACAGTCCATATTTTAGAGCAGAAATAAGAAAAAATAAGTTTTACCCATTTTAACCCCCGTTTTACTTTATAAAGTTGAGGTTCAAGGGGGTCAGAATTATATAGGCGTGTTTTCGTGATAGTGTAGTTTATATTTCCTTGTCCTTTGGGATCATTGATTTCATTTCAGAATTGTGAAAATATTTGAGGGTCACTAATGAGACCTAAATGGCCGAAACTAGCTAGTCCGGCCCAGAAAACATGAACACCCTATATTTTCCAGTTCTGTAGTGTATGCCTTGCTTCCTAAGGATAAACATTTCTAGAACATATTTGTTAACTTGGTTATTACATGATTCGCCTATTTTCAGGTGTTCTGCAAACACACATGAGTCAGCTGAAGCATACTTTGAACTCTGTTTATGTTATAATGGACATTTTAATCTCTGGCACCCCGTACCGGATACTTCATCTGTTCTACACAGTTGGCCTCGGATCTGCGTATGCTTTATGTAATGCAGTATATTTTCTGAATGACGGCACAATTTTGGAAGGCCGGCATTATGCTTATAACTTATTAAACTGGAGTAAACCGGCGGAGGCAATAGTTACCAGTATTCTATGTGTAGTGATATGTATGTTTTGCCAGATAATCATTTTTGAGGTTTACCAACTGAGAGTGTGTTTACATAGGAAAATATTTTTCAATTCTGAAAGTGAAAAACCTGAAGGTGAAATGCAGAGCATCATATCTGAACCTCAACCGGCATATATGGCAATTCAGGAACGCGAACAAGATGAGACGGGGGAATGAAACAAACAGCTGAATTTATTTCGACCAACTAGGTTATTCCAGTATCCCTGAAATGGTCGCTTTCCAATGCAAGTAAAAGGAGAACATATGTTAGCAGAGAGTTTATTTTTAAATTTTAATTGTGCAGAACCAATCCTGACTTACAGCAGTGTTTTACTTGTAGTGTAACGCCTAGTCAACACTATTTAGTTCATGCCGAGTCGGTCAGTGTACAACACAATTGTTTTGCACGCTTATACATGTTCGCATGCTTATACGTTTTTTGTCTATTTGTTTGATTCCAGGTTTAACTCCCCATGAACACTAAATAGGTCAATCTAACGACTTTGCTCCCATTTTTGTTGGGTTTTTACCCGACATTGAGATGAAAAAATAAGCCCTGCAGCCCAGTGAAACCAATAGGGTTTATATGCATGATGGGTCCGAAAAGTCGTGCTTATGGTGTGGTTCATTCATGGGCCATATACAGTAAAATTCCTATCTTTAAGACCACTTTCGAACAGTCTCAAAGGTAGTTCTTGACCAGAGGACAGTGTGGGCAGAAAAGACAAATAAAGATTAAGTGCATCCTTCAAAATAAGCTTTTTATAGCAGAATTAGTCTTAATTTTAGGTGGTCTTAATAGGGGAATTTCACTGTATGTTGTTACTTTGATGATTCTTATTCTTCCTCCTTTTTGGTTGTTCATATTTAGTTACGTTTGTCCTTCCAGTTTAGTGTTTGTTATGTTGGTGATTCTGATTATTTTACCCCGTATGTATATTGCTGCTTTTTACTCATTCTGAGTCACCATGTGCAACTATTTGGGAAAGACCTGATGACTCGCTTTACCTGTTGTCCGATTTGTTTACTGCCTTCATTCTATATTTTGACTTCTTTCCCTAATGATATTGTGGGAAGAATTTGGGATCTGATTGTATCAGTTCTTGATCGTTTGTCTTTTTAATTTTCGCACCACTTTGCCTGGGCAGGCTTGAGTTTCTTTACCGTTGAAGTCTCTGATGGGAGGTGTGGGTTAATTGTATCGATTTCTGATCATTGCCTTCACTTCTATTTAGAACCCCTTAGCGGTTTACAAGTACTCGTGTGTTCGGTTTCAACATTGCGTGGAACCACCCTATAGCTCAATATATTTCTCCAGGCGTGTACATAAGCGGTTAATCTGCTGACAACTGATCTGCCCTTATTGAATCAACGGAAGGGGGGGACAGAAGTGGAGGCACTGGTCAGGAATCCATATAACTGCCTCACAAGTCCGAACCAAGATACCAAAAGGAAAGAAACACAAACAAGAAACAACTTGACAACAATGAAAATTTAACAAAATGACAGTAACTGTTACTTTCACATAAAATGGCCAAACGGCTATCCAAGATAAAACATATTATGAATACAAACATATTAGCAATACATACACGCAAAGATGAGCTATATCGATAATAAACTACAGGAGAAGAATCTCCTTGAAACGGTCAGTAATAAGATATTTTTCCGGGGCTGGGGTAATTCGACTTTACGTGAGCGTATTTCTTTGGTTCCGTCGTGGTTGAGACAAATACTTTGTTCAGCCCGCATGTAGGATTTCCAACCCATCAGTGCAACATCTCCGAGAACATAACTACAGTAGAACTTCGATGGCTCGAACACCGATGGCTCGTTTACCATGCATGAGTCGAACCCGTTCTTGGGTCCCTAGCGAAGTCCTCTACATAAGAAATACTGGGGGATAATTGAAGAGATTTTAGTCTTTTATCTTGCAAATGTATGCTGTGTGTACTCATTAGAATCGCCTCGATGAGGCGATTCTAATGAGTACACACAGCATACATATTCATTCTAGAACACCGAAAAGATGTCAAAAAGTATCTCGTTATGCCTCATGACAGTAACCTCAGTGGCTCGAACTACCCCTGTCTCGAACAGATTTTCGAGGTCCCAAAGGTCTCGATGAGGCGATTCTAATGAGTACACACAGCATACATATTCATTCTAGAACACCGAAAAGATGTCAAAAAGTATCTCGTTATGCCTCCTGACAGTAACCTCAGTGGCTCGAACTACCCCTGTCTCGAACAGATTTTCGAGGTCCCAAAGGTGTTCGAGCCATTGAAGTTCGACTGTATCAAACAAATACAGATATGAAACAATGATGAAGACTCAATAGCATGAAATAAATGTAATGTTGAGCGAAAGAAAAACGACTGTTGCATACCTGTAAACGTGAAGTATTTCATAACCAACCTCAGTCTACGAAAGAATGTTATCGACCCGGCAAGTATCAATTTCACAACCTATAGATCAACAGGCAGAGCAGTTCCTGACTAAACTACTCTGAAGAACAATAGTAGCAGAAAGAATCTGATCCGATCGCGCTTAATTCCCCAGTAACCAACTATTTTCATCATAATGACAATGTGTTCTATAAAAGTGTTATCCTTTGGAAGCAAGGAAAAGCATGAAGTGTTAAAAGTTTCTTTCAGGGCCATACTAGATTATTTCGGCCAGCCAGGCCACATCAGTTACCAATTACAGATATGTTAACACTCATAAAAAGAATATATGAT
Organism: Lucinisca nassula; assembly: GCA_963580285.1. NCBI lineage: Eukaryota > Metazoa > Mollusca > Bivalvia > Lucinida > Lucinidae > Lucinisca > Lucinisca nassula. The sequence continues at coordinate 93,688,897 of OY757016.1, read as the reverse complement.
CCCAAAGTTCAAGAAATATTAACTACACTATGAGTACATGTGTTTTATACCCTTGTAAATAAGGCGTAACTATACCAAATTAGTGACACAGAGGCCTTTCTGATATTTAATCTTCATCAGTGTGTCTCAACCCCAAAGTTCTGAAACCGAAACGGATGATGGACAAGTCTCGGCAAACACATCACATCCCCCTTCCGAGCACACACCGACCGACGCAGATCATGAGACAGGTCAAATGGAGGCATCAGGCAAGAGAGGCCTACATCAGGACTAATAGGCGTCCCCCACCGAGCCAACATCAGCAAATATGGCCCACACTCCACGGAAGTCCCGGGAATCAGGAAGGAGCTGTCCAAAGTAGGAAGACTTGCAAAATTTTAAAATATAACCGCAGTATGAACCTCAGCACTGAGGAACTGATACTGAGCTGACGATACCCTTTGGGACGAACGAATCATCCACCAGCAGGGATACCGACCCAGTGGTTGCAATTAAGGCGTAACTATACCAAATTTAGTGACACAGAGGCCTTTCCGATATTAAATCTTTATCAGTGCGTCTCAACCCCAATGTTCTGAAACCGAAACGGATGATGGACAAGTCCCGACAAACACAGCACATCCCCCTCCGAGCACACACCGACCGACGCAGATAATGAGACACGTCAACTGGAGGCATCAGGCAAGGGACGCCTGCATCAGGACTAATAGGCGTCCCCCACCGAGCCAACATCGGCAAACATGGCCCACACTCTACGGAAGTCCCGGGCATCAGGAAGGAGATGTCCAAAGTAGCCAGACTTGCAAAATTTTAAAATATATCAAAAAGTGCCGACCAAATTTTAAAATATATCAAAAAGTGCCGACCAAATCCGCTAAGATACATGTCTCACCTAACAAGGCAGTCTCAGTTTTAGAAAAAATTAGAATTTTATGCTGCAAAAATTAAAGATATAATATAGTTATTTAAATCAGTACCCGAGTACTGACGTCAACAACGCAGTATCAACCACAGCACTGAGGATCTGATACTGAGCTGATACCCTCGGGGACGAACGAATCATCCACCAGCAGAGATACCGACCCAGAAGTTGCAGTTAAGGCGTAACAATACCAAATTTAGTGACACAGAGGCCTTTGTAAAATAGATAAGGAATCAATACAAATAAGCTCCCATCACAAACACTAAAGGGAAGGTAACACAAACATGAAAAAACAGACCCTTACGGAAACATCAATAGCGGGAAGCCAAAAAGGACACTTACTTACCCGCAAAATGGCCGATTGGCCATTCAAAACAAAAAGATATAAGCGATACACGCACTCAAAGACAAACCACAACAAAAATAAATCGCGACACAAGAACCGCTTTGGAACGTTCATTTAAAAAATTCACTGGGGGTCTTAAATCGATTTTACGTGGCCGAAATCCTCGCCCTTACTTCTGTTTAAAGCCAACTGTAAAGAGAGATAATTGGGGTTCAGGGCCCAGTAGATTAAAACTAACGACATCGTCAGTTAAAGTATCGTTAAAACTTTGAATGTTTAAAATGGCAAATATATCAGGTCTGAGAGTGTAGCTATTTTTAAAGACAGTCCATAAAAATAAAGACAATCTTTAAATTTATGGACTCAGGTGTCTCTAGAAAGCAATGCAAATCGTAAGAATTTTCATAAAATTCGAAAATCGCAGAACATGTGTTACGCACCCTTCTTTATTACATAATAATCTGCGCGTAGCTGAAAACTGAGTATGATCCGTTGTCTTGTTGATTAATAATTCAAGAACTTAAATGATTGATTCTGTGTAGTTCAGGTTTTCTCCCTTACACTATAAACAATGAAATATGTCACCTGATGCGTGGCACACTTGTTGTAAAGTACATGAAGGGAGAAAACCTAAACAAGAATATCTTCCGTAGACGTTTTATATATATATATATATATATAAACTTTCTGTGTATGCAATTCATCATGTAACGGATAAGTTTATATAATACACATTCTGCGATTTTTGAATTTTTGAAAATTCTTACGATTTGCATTGCTTTCTAGAGACACGCAAGGCCATAAATTTAAAGACTGTCTTTATTTTTATGGACAGTCTTTAAAAATAGCTAAACTCTCAGACCTGTATATTGTCTAATATATCTATTGATAAAATGAGTAGCAAAAACTACTCGACATTTGTGAAGCAAACATTCAAAGCTATTAGATATTGTACTTGTTAGAGACTTTAACAATCTGACCACTAACGAGCTCGGTGAGCTAATGATGCTTTGAACAACTGGATCCAGAGGAACATTGTACCATACTTGAACCCTTGTCCTGCTGAATACGCTAATGTGCCTCACCCACTACCGATTTTCAACCAATCAGATTACTTGATCCAAAATATTACAACAAATTCACAATCTGAATGACAATGTAGATCCTTATCAGATGGCTTCTCTGATCTGGATCTACGTTGTTTGAAACATAATGCATATCTTGGCTCAGCAGGACAAGGATCAGTTGTAAAATTTACGCACGAAAATCGTTGTTTCCAAGCAGTTATCCTAACGTTTATGAACGACAACAACCGCTAATTAAATATGCGAAAGTCTGTCCAAAAACGTCCTTACCTATCTTACTGAGTTTTCTTTCAAACTTCTTCATTTGGATGTCAGTTCGTACATGCAAATTCCGGTCTGTCCAAAATGATGTCGTTATACATACATGGTGCAACAAATGAGATTGGTATTCGGTGATAATGGACGGATAATGTTTGTCAACTCTCCATAAAACCTATACCGACCACATAGGGTTATGTGGAAAAATAAGGAAAATTATCCATTCGCACAATGTGTTTGAATATAATTTCTACTTCAAGCACCGTAGTCTTTGAAAGAATAGCATTACCTAGTCCGTTTGATTTAATTTTGCATTGAAAATAATGTTTATGGCAGGTCATTTATAGCAAACTTTCTTTCTATATTTAGATCTACTTTGTGTCTCAAAAGTAAGGCCTCTTTACAAAGAGCAATGAGTTTAGAAAAAAGACTTTTCAAATATGTTTTATTAAGATTTTTTCTTAAGTTGCATCTTAATAGTCAGTGGAGCATGTGCATATTATAAAGTGCAGTCTCATCATCGCCTTTTCTGCTCGTAGAAATGTAACTTCTGGAAAAAGATGAAGAGTCCAACAAAAACAAGTCCGTGTAATGGACACCCCACTAAACCCCACTTTATATAGAGACAACTGGGGTTTACGGGGGTTTGCCACAATATATAGGTTGTGGGTGCTACTTAGAACCGCCTCAATGAGGCGGTTCTAACGAGCACCAACCACCTTTAGTTGCAGTATAGATAAGAAAAAACACAGATAAACACGGAGTAGCCGTATTGGATATGCGAAAAAATGCACTGTGTCGCACGGGTGTGTCGTCGTAATGTGAAGAACGTAAAATTGAGAATTCTAAGGGCCCTTTTCTCAATAGGATGTTCATATTATATAGTAGGGTTTACAATGGTGTTGATTTTTGGACTTGTTAATGCGATGTATTCCACCGTCAATCAAAGAGAAAAAATGATGAAGCACTGATGGTGAACTTTACTGTAACACAATATGGGGCCCCGCCCATCGGGGCTTGACGAAATAGATGCGCTGCATGATGCTTCCACGCAGAGCTGAACCGACAGCACACGAGTACTGGTAAACTGCTTAGAGGATCTAAATAGAAGTGGAGGCAATGATCAGGAAGCGATACAATTAACCCACAGCAGAGACACCAACGGGAAAGAAACACAAACCTGAAACAACACACAGCAATGGAAATATCAACAGCGGAAAGCCAAAAGGACATTTACTTTCCCACAAAATGGCCAATAGGCTATCCAAAATAAAATAATATTAGCGACATAAACACCCAAAGCCAAACCATAACAAAAATAAACCGCGACAGAAGAACCGCCTTGGAACGGTCAGCGGAAACGAATTCCACTGGGGGGGGGCGGGCTTAAATCGATTTTACCTGACCACAATTCTCGCCCTTACTTCCGTCGCGATTTGGGGAGTGGGGGGGGGGGGGGGGGGCTTAAATCGATTTTACGTGGCCACAATTCTCGCCATTGCTTCCATACCGATTTAGACAAAATATTTTCTTCAGTCCTCAAGAAGGCCTCCTAACTCATCAGTGCAACAAAAAATCAAACAACCACAGAGATGAAACAATGGTGAGGACTTGAGAGCAAGAAACCACTGAAATGCCGGAGCAAAAGAAAACCAACAGTTAGACTCCGATGTGCCCAACCAGAGACAGAGATGCCAAGGCAAAGCGGTGCGAGTCGGACCGCCCATGCATATAAACCCTATTGGTTTCATTGGACAACAGGGCTTGAGGTGTCATTTCATTTCACTGTCTGTTAAAGTGCCACAAAAATCGACATGACGTCTCCAAAATGACAAATACAGTGTTGATGGGGACGTTAAACCTCAAATCAAACAAACAAACAAACAAGCTGTAATACAATATGTGTTATAAAAAGGAAATCCCTTGAAAGCATGGAATTCCGTTTTGTGAGCCTGGTATTGAAGGAGGTACGCATGGGATGTTCTTTTTAACACCTACTATTCTCTGACTATATAGGGCCGTGTACCCAAGAACTGGTCTCATTTGGTTAGTTTGTTTCGACGACGTACCTCTCTAAAGTAAACAGGACAAGCAGCTTTTGCAAAATGAACAAAATCGGTGAAAGAGCAGTGATCCAATATTTGCATAAAAAGGTTGAACACCTGAGAATAATCATAATGGTATGGTAGTAACACTACGGAAAGATGCCCCTTCATATGCTACAGTGAAAAGGTGGGTAGCGGAATTTAAGCGCGGCACACAAAGCCTTAGGATGACCCCGTCCTGGAAGGACTGTGGATGTTGCAAAAATTTGAAAGAAAGACCAAAGAAAGCGCCACAATTACAAGACCCAGCCCACTCTCGACACCAAGAGGAAGAGGAAACATACACAAAACAAGAAAAAATACGAGTGTTTATGAAATGGAACAATCAGCCCTCTCTTCCCCATACGGGTTCGATCAGACCATTAGAAAACACTAAACAACAACTCACAACAAATTCGCAGACATACAACAAAAATGACACCAAAATTACCGCCTTATAACGGTCAGCAGCATATGCCACTTGGGGGCTTAAACTTAAACCTTTTTGAGGAAGATCCTGCCAACTTTCTTCAGAGATTTGTCATTATGGTTGAAACATGGGCCCGACAGAGGCCAAGCAACAATTGAAACAATGGAAGCACCCTGGCGCTACCCCGCAAAAGAAGGCAAATACTCTTCCATCAGCTGGGAATGTTATGGTCTCGGTTGTTGGGGATGCAGATGGTATTCTGCTAATAGATTATCTCCAAAAGGAACAATCAATCAATAGCAGTTACGGGTAAATATTAATTTTAAGCGCCGCGGAAAGCTCACTAAAGGTGTGTTGTTCCATTAGGACAATGCTCCTGTTCAAAGGCTGTCATTGCTATGGCTTCCATTCACGATTGTGACTTTAAATTGATTGAGCATCAGTCTTATTCACCTGATCTCGCTTCATCATACTCTTATGTATTTCCAAAACTGAAAACGGCTATTTCAGGCGCCCACTTTCAGTCCGATGATGACGTCATATATGCAGGGGATGACTTTCTGAACAGCCAAGAAAAGGAATTCTATAAAAGTGGCATTGAGGCCCTTAAACACCGCTGGCAAAAGTGTATAGCTACTCAAGGTGATTATGTTGAAAACTAATACAATATGTCTGACAAAATTCGAATCCTCCAATATGAGATTCACAACATATCAATCAGCTGTCCGAGGCCTCATTTGTAACCATACCTGCCTAGAACACATTTCTAGTCTGAAGGGTATTCGGGCCACATACGTTCGACTGTATTAATACGCCGCAAATAGTTTAATGCCACAGCTGAAGTCTAAAGGGAGAAGATTGGTACATACTAAGACTAGAAAAACGGTCTGAGTGAAATGCCTTTTGTTCACATCGTTTACAAAGCAACTGGTTAAGTTTAAAGTTAAACATCTTTTATGACGAGTACATAGTGAGAACGTCCAAATATACCAAAATATGCGACAAACATGTAGTAATGTTACACAGGCAAAAAAAAAACGCAGACAAACGAACAAACCAATAAACGAACAACAAAAACATCAGAAAGCTGCCATCTCAAGACATTAAAAACCAGACAGACCCATATAGCAAGACCAGAAACCAGAAATATCCAGTCATATATATGGAACAACACAAGAACAGCCGCCTTTGAACAATCATAACATGCACCTGTATGTATATTACGGAACCCGGGAAGGGACATGATTTTTTTTTATAAGTTGTGCGGACAAGATAATATCTTGTTCGGACAAGATATTATCTTGTGCGGACAAGGTATTATCTTGTGCGAACAACATATTATCTTGTCCGCACAAGATATTATCTTGTGCGGACAAGATATTATCTGGTGCGGACAAGATATTATCTTGTGCCGACAACATATTATCTTGTGCAGACAAGATATTATCTTGTACGCATAAGATATTAAGTTGTGCGAACAAGATATCATCTTGTCGGCACAAGATAATATCTTGTCTGCACAACGTAGATCTTGTGCGGACAAGATATTATCTTGTTCGCACAACTTAACATTTTGTGCGCACAAGATATTAACTTGTCCGCACAAGATATAATCTTGTGCACACAAGATAATATGTTGTGCGAACAAGATAATATCTTGTCCGCACAAGATAATATCTTGTTCGCACAACTTCCCAAGATCTATGTTGTGCAAACAAGATAATATGATGTGCGAACAAGATATTATCTTGTGCGCACAAGATATTATGTTGTCCACACAAGATAAATTATGTTGTCCGCACAAGATAATATCTTGTGCACACAACATATTATCTTGTCCGCACACGATAATATCTTGTTCGCACAACTTAATATCTCGTTCGCACAACATATTAAAAAAACTCGTGTCCCTTCCCGGGTTCCGCAGTATATACAGTTTGTCTGTAAGAAAGTAGCAAATTGTTTTATACCGAAGTCGGCCATTCTAGTAATCGGATAAAGGGGGTCGCATAAATGCATGTTATAATTGATAGTGACCTATATATTAACCCAGCAGACACCTGATCAACGTTGAATCAATGTTGCCACAACATTACGAACGATGTTTCAACAGTGTATTCAACGTTAAGAAAGATGTTCATTTTATCTTAGAGGACCAGCCATTAGTGAGTGAGTGAGTGTTTCAATTTTACGTTCCTCCAACAGCTAAGGTCATACGGAGACGGGACCTCGGTTTAAAGACTCATCCGAAATTCTGTAGAAGCCCGGGATCGATCATTCGACCCCTGGTTTACAAGGCAGGTAGCGTTACCACTACACCACGGAGGCTTCTAACCACTAACCAGTCATGTTTTGTCATTAGCGGATAACAAAGTTTCGGATCGAAATGTTCGTCCGTGCCGTCTGATTGGCACTTTGTGTTCGTTGCTCAGATGGTGTAATACTTCAAGTTACTGGGTTTAAAATTGCAACACTCTTGTCAATCTTACCTTCAGTAATAAATCACTGTTTGGAGGTCAGCTGTATAGTAAATCAAGTCGCGTGCGCGTAGCGCGTGTGGATTGTCTATTTGCAACTGACCGACAAACTGATTTATTACTCAATTCGAGGGTAGGCTGAAAGTTCTGAGCCTTACCAAGATCCAATGGTTTGTCCATGCTGATTGCGCCTTATTTTTCAACAGAGTCTCCCTTCCTGTCCACACACTTCCTCCAGTGATGCTGGAGACCTTAGATCCCAGTGGTATAGAAGGTCTCATCTTGGTCCCTGAAAAACTCCTCCACAGCACCTATCGCCTCCTCGTATGACCGATAATGCTGCCCAGCCAAGTGCTATTTCATGTTTGGAAACAGGAAATAATCTGATGGAGCTAGATCAGGTGAACACGGAGGGTGATCGACAAGAGTGAAGCCGCAGTCATGCACAGCAGCCATTGCGACAACCGATTTATGAGCAGGCGCATTTTCCTGATGGACCAAGACCCCTTTTGTCAATTTTCCGGGTCATTTAGCCTTAATTGCTTTTCGCAATTGTTTTAGCTTATCTGCAAAATACTCCCCATTAATTGCTCTGCCCTTTTGTCGGTAATCTATGAATATTATACTAGGCATTTTGGAGATGTGAAAAATGCACTATGTTGCATGCATGGGCGTGTTATTGTAATGAATGACAACTCTTCCTGGACCTGCTGAAACCTGATGCATGAGAGGCATTTGGACGAAATGGAGATTCAGAAATATAAATGAAAAAAGTATATAATGAAATGTCTTATAAACATGTCTATAAAAGGGTTAATACAACATTAACCCATATGTGATAATACAATCATCCATCTAAGTTTAGAACCACCCCCTTGCAAGCAACATATCCAAAATGACCTATACAGTGTTAACCGGGACGTTAAACCTCAAATCAAACAAACAAAACAAAACCCACCCCTTGCAGTTATAATGGTGTCAGGTTTGTTTTGTTTTAGTTAAGTTGTACATAAATGTATGTTCTTTTAGCAAACCATCACGAAAACACGCCTATATAATTTTGACCACATTGAACCCCACTTTTATATAGTAAAACTGGGGTTTACAGTGGTATAAATTATTTTCCTTATTTCTGCTCTAAAATATAGATTGTGGGTACTCGTGAGAATCGCCTTGGTGAGGTGGTTCTAACGGGTAACAGAAATCTATAATTTTAGCGGAAATAAAAAAAAAATATATTTTTTTTTTTTCAGCTTAAAAATTTCGATTTTTCGGCGGTAAAGTTTACAATGTTCTTGTATAGGTGTGCTTTCGTAATGAGTGAAGACCCAGGTCAGACTCCGCATTCTGATCTGGGTATACACTGCACGAGACGCTAACCATGTAAGGGTAATTAATTTGATCTTCAGTATCAATTTCTGTCCCTTGTTGACAGGGGAGACAAAACTATTCTTCAAAAGGATTGCCTCTCTTGAAATGTATCTTATTTTCGAGTCCCGTCACGAGGAGGTATGTCATCGGGGATTGCGACCAGGTGAGACACAACCCGGTCTGCTCTGCTACTAAGACGAAGAAAAGTCTTGGAATTTTAGATATAGGAGCAAGATGTTTTTGTTCGTTTGATTTGATGTTTAACGCCCACGTTAACACTGTAATGGTCATTTTGGAGACGTTGCTTCCAATTTTGTGGGACTTTTACCTGACACTGAGATAAAATTACATCTCAAGCCCTGTTGCCAAATGAAACCAATAGGGTTTATTAGCATGGACGGCCCGCCTCGCACCGCGGTCCTTGGATAGGCTTAGAGAAGCAAGATGTAGTGTGTGCGTGCGCGCGCACGCGTGTGTGTGTGTTTTACGTCCCAACTACAGCAAAGGACATATTGAGGCGGGAACTCGGTTTAAAGGCTCATCCGAAAGTCTGGAGACGCCCGGTATCGAACCATCGACCCATGGTTTATGAGTCGGGTATCTTAACCACTATACCACGGGGACTTCTAATAAGAAGTATCGCTCAACTTAGCAGTGAAAACAAAGGTGCTGATCAGACTGCTCGCATGCGCAGGCCGATCAGAACCCTTGTTGTTCACAAATGAGAAAAAAACAGGATTTCGCGTGACATGCCTTAAGCGTTTTGTACCTCCCGCGACGAGCTAAAATACGGTATTCAGATGTAAGTGTCCAGATATTATCACCGGCGACACAGTTAATAAGGTGGCTACAGAACGAGTCGCATTTAACGATATTATGTCTTTGGACTTGTTCGCCCAAAGTGCGTCCCGCGAAGACCAAGATCTGAATTCAGAGTTTTCGGATAAACACGATAGGTACCTGATTGGCCCCACCCATCGGGGCTTGGAGAAATAGATCGGGCTGCACGGTGCTTTTGCGCAGACCTGAAACCGACCGAAGGTCTGCCTGCCAAGGCATAGTGGTGCTAGTCGGACCGTCCCAGCATATAAATGTGGTTTGTTTGGGCGGCAGGGCTCGAGATGACATTTCATCTCAATTTCGGGCAAAAGCGCCACAAAATTGGAAGCATCATTTCCAAAATGACCAAAATAATGTTGGCGGAACGAAAACATCCAACACAAACAAATAAAAACTGTTCATATACGAGGGGCACATTTTGGTCAGTCAGTTCATATGAAAACGGGACAAAAAGGTGGAAATGACCGTAACACTTCGAGAGGATATTAGCGCCTCTTTCAACTACTCCAAATGTCAGGCTTTAATGACAAGGGTACCTATTAAAATCGCATTAAATTAACTGTCTGTGTCAATGGGTAACGTATTTCAATACACGATCATCACATTTCGCCTAATGGGACAGTAATGACCCCTTAATAGTCCGGGATTTGAGACCAGATTTTGAAAAATTTAATGCACCCAAAATTCTCACGCTTTATTTGTGCCGTTTCATTGAGATAGGAGCCTAACCTATATGACATGTGATTATTTAGCAAATCTGGTGGGGAAAAGGGGTTGAAAATTCTATGAGTTTACACCCACCCATGCGGATGGTACAGTTGGATTGAGTTTAGTTATGTGTAGCTTGCGCTTACATATGAATGTTGATTTATTGCATCAGGCAAAATATTTGTCAATACTCGAAGACACCAAAATTCATGATATGACGTAATTACATCCGGTGTTACCCTAAATTTTGACCATTGAAATTTGACCCCCAAAATTTGGTAAATTTTCCACTATTTTCGCGCTAAATAATTTTTTGTACTTTTTGAAACAATTTCTTTTTCGTCAGTATGAAGAACGGATATTTTTGCACGTGCATGTGAAACTTGATGACTCTGTTTTAATCTGGGCATGAACAATGGACTCCGATACCTATGGACCATTGTACCACTTTTTCCTGTTGTGTCACAGATCGTGATAAAAATTTATATTAAAACCAACATAAACTAAATTATTTTACTGGCTGGTCATAGATGTATCATAACAGGGACCGATAGATATATTTTTGAAAAGTTACTGATGGCCATTTCCTTCCGGTTTATATTTAGTGAGGGGAATATACATCACCAAACATATTTGTCAGCGGGTGAACTGGCAAGTTATTCTCTAAACTGGTGACTTGAAACAATCAACATTTAATGAATACATTGCATATTTCAAGAATCATTATCCAAAGTTTCCGGTTTGTGCTGAAGGCTCCCCAAGTAACATCGGCATTATTATATTTTAAACACGTAAATGTTACTGGCCACTTGAAATCTTTCTGGGTACCTTATTTTCTGTTAAGTCGCACGACTAAAAATAAATTGTACCCGAGGTTTAATGAAACGTAAAGCCATCCCTTTTAACATCCTTTTATCTTCCCTTTTCCCAGAGTTGTGGTATAATCTATAAACGTGCATCTTAAGATGTCACCTGCACTTACTTTCTACCGTTTTGTTGGGCAAACTGCCTACGATAGCCTTGTCCCTCTATTCACCATTAGCTCTTAACCATCCTGTGTCTCTTATCACACACTGATTAATCTGTTATTCATCTCCTTTAGTACTACTTCCTTTTTCTGACATTTGTCCCATATATTGATTGTTTTGTGTTTAAAGGCACGTCACCCCAGTGTTGTTCATTTTTGTCCTCTCTGCAGAGAAAGGCAGAAAAGCGACAGAAGAGAGAGTTGAGCAGATGAAAGTAAGGGGCAGAGGAGAAATGGGAAAATGAAAAAAAAAAAAGAAACAGAAGAAATAACAGTTTTCCCCCTCTACCCTTAACTGCTGGAAGAACAGCAGGTTTTGTCCAGCTGTAAGCCACTATCAGCTGGATGCCATATTGGCGCAAGACACACGTCACCTTTGCCTCACCCAACCACCCCAATTGTCCCATATAGATTGGCCAAAAAGGCCTTCTATGACAAGCCATCAGGAGTTATCACGTTTGAAAAACAGACTGTATGGAATGATCAGGAATCTATACAAAATATCTCGCACCTCCCATTCAAAACACCAAACTGAAAACGTCATGGGTGGAAAGCCAGAATGACAGTTATCTCCCCACATGAACGAACGGCTATCCAAAATAAAAAAAAACACATTAGCAATACATACATCTTAAGGACTAACTATGAAAATAATAAAACACAAAAAAGGATCGACGACGGGGTCAGTAAGAAGTTTTACGGGGGCCGAGGTGGGGTTTGACACTTTAATAGATTTTAGATGGTCACACTACTCGCCCTTGATTTTCTTGGTTAAAACCGATAAATTGTTCACTCTACATGATGGAGTTCTAGCTCATCAGTGCAGCATCTCCGAGAACAGAAAATCAAACGACAAAAGAGATGAAACAACGATGACGACTCGACAGCATGTAATAGCTTGAATTTTGCAGCGAAGGAAACCAAACAGTTAGGCTCTGGTTAACCCTACCAGAGACAGAGCATCAGACACCTACTTTCAGGCGTTCTGTCGGAAATGCGTTCGTACATATGAAAGGAACTAGGCGGGTGGGTTAATTTACTTGGAGCTGATACCTAATATGTCAGATATATTTAACAGTGAACAGGGACGATGATTGGCATAGTAAATGTTACGATTCCTACGTAAATCAAGCTTCTTCTCTTCACCTTTGTCAAGAAGGGTGGGAACATCGGGTTCAACACCGACCCTCGACTGAACTTTTCTGCATCTTCATGTAACTTGGTGACCTCAATTTGCACATGTTTGTCAAAAGATCGACCAAAACCAGAGTCATTCAATCAGCAAATAAGCTCGAGTATATCAAATCCGCAGCTGGAGAACTAGATGCCGATATTTAAATTTAGTAGAGTATCTTTTTTGCAGCAAATTAATGTTAAAAACCAAACCAATAAACCTCTAAAACATTCAAGTAAAATCGTTCTACCAAATACTGTATAATGTTTCTTTTTTGTTCGCAGTAAAATTTCGCACACATTCAGTCAAAAGGAGGCTTGATTGTTCAGAGGCGTAAACTCATTAAAACACGACTTTCCTTCAATTATGAAATACTGGAAAAAAATCTGCCAACCCTTTGAAAAAACAAAACTGAAATAGGGCCGCGCTGTTATCTTCACTGAATATTGTGGTCTTTCAGAGGTATTGCTGTCATGGTAACTTCATACCAAACTACCAATTAATTGTTTATGAAGTTAAGCAACAAAAGAGAACCAAACAAGCGCAATCAGTAAAGCAGAAAACTGTGGCTGCTGTATCATGATAACGCCAATTAGATATGGTTTACGCTTGCCATTAAGTCTACGCAACTTTTCCCTGAACACAAAATTGTAAACAAGCGGCCGATGGGAAACTACGCTCACTTGAGCTCAAGTGGGCATAAATCCCCCCCCCCCACACACACACACACACCCACCCACGCGTGGTGGCCATTTATTTTAATAGACCATAATGGTTTAGTAGAGGCTAATCCCAGGACCATTGATGCCAAATTATTTTGAAATCAACCATTGTTTTCTTTTGTTGCCGTCGCATACATTATAGTCAGCTTTGAACCATCTCAGGGCTAAAGTCCAAAATGCTGCATACCAAGGTCTTGTATTTCTTGAGATGCAAAATTTAAAATCACTTTTGGCCGTTTATTAGTGTGACGATCACACAGATCCCTCTAACAAACTTGGATTTCTCGAACACATCGATGCAGTATATGTAATTTGGTATCAGTTAGCCCAGTAGTTTTAGAAAAATTAAAAACTATTTAATCTTATGGCCGCAGGCTCATTAAGCTGATTGCAAATATCAACTATGATGTCATTAGCTGCAACAGAACCAGAAACCCCTGTCTTTTCCATACAAAATCGTAAGTGACCGAATGTGACATTGACGTAAAAAAGGTCAAGGTCAACGAAATGTCATCATTTGAACAAATTCGATAGGGCCCGGGTCCCATATATTGTATACAAAGTTTCAAGGTCATCGGTCGATTGGTTCCTGAGAAGGCGATTTTCAAAGGTTTTTACCATGTATGGGTACGGCGGAGATTTTGGTAATGTGACCCAGATATTCAGAATATATGTTTGTTCTTCAACCCCATGGCGGCTTCACTTATAATTTGGTTCAAGTTGGCCTTGTAGTTTCAGAGGAGATGTCGTTTGGAATTGTTTGGATGCTTAAATGAGAAAAGAGGGTAGGAACATTTATCTCCCCTTTTTATGTCTTTTTCCCCACTGTTTTGATTTTCTAACTCCATTTTCAAGATGCTGAGAGACCTCAAAATAAATTCGGATCATAGTTAAGTGTGTGAAAGTAAGGTGCATTAAACTCCTTAAATACGCGTGCTACGAATTTCAAATCCCCGACTATAAGATGCAAGAAAATGATTTTAATTGCGCGCCACCAAGGACGGCCGTTCTAACACTTCTTCTTTATGGTAAAACCTGTTGGATGAGTGACAGAGTTTCAGAGAAACAGAACAAACCCACATAATCATGGAGTGGACACACTCAGCTTAAGTTAGCAAAGAACTTCCACTGGTACATAAAACCAAGGAAGGCGCTTCTTGCAGAATTTATCTGACCAAGGAAATATATATATTAAGGTCGCTGTAAGTACAATTGTATGGGGTAGGTTGATGTCATTACGATAACATACCCGTGCGACATAGTGCATTTTCCACATCTCCAAAATGTCTTCTTTTCTGATGAAAATCTGTGATATTTTTGTTAATTTTACTTCAAACATAGGTTGTGGGTGCTCGTTAGAACCGCCTCATTGAGGCGGTTCTAACGAGTACCCACAACCTATGTCTATGAGCAGAAATAAGGGAAATAATGTATACCCCCTCAACCCCAATTTTCTCTATATAAAGTGGGGTGTAAGGGGGTGTTCATTTCACGGACCTGTTAACATGATGTGAAATGCAGTGACATTTTCAAAGTGCAGCTTGAACAACTTTGGGAGCATCACGTGAACAAGTAAGTGTCATGAATACCCATCTAAATCCCACTTTCTGTTGAGACTGAGGTTTACATTATTTTAAGCTCACCCAGGCCGAATGCTCCAAGGGAGCTTATAGTATGGCTGGTCATCCGCCATCCGTCGTCCGTTGTCTGTCGCTTGTCCGTCACCACCTTTGACCAGTTATAATCTCTGCAGCCTGCATGCTGGTCTCAATCATTTCTAATTTGAAGCATGCCTCTGACGGGGCAACGGAGACTTCAGCTTTTTATCAAAATTAAATAAAAACTTTGGTTACTATAGCAACCACAAGTTCCCATAGACTTACAATGAGAAAATGCTTGTCATCATCGTAGCGCCTTCAGTTTTGATCGGATCTTTCTGAAACTTATATATAAGGTGGCTGGGGATAAAAAACTTGGAGGAGTTCGAAAACCGGCCAAGTCGGCCCATTTATCATAGAGTTACGTCCCTTTGATTGCTGAAAATGCCGATTTTAGCTCACCTGGGCCGCATGAAAACTTTGGTTGCTATGGCAATCACAAGGTCCCATAGACTTGCAATGGGAAAATGCTTGTCATCACCGTAGCCCGTTCAGTTTTGATCGGATCTTTCTGAAACTTATGTATATATAAGGTGGCTGTGGATAAAACCTCGGATGAGTTCGAAAACCGGCCAAGTCGGCCCATTTGCCATAGAGTTATGTCCCTTTGATTGCTGAAAAGGCCGATTTTTGACCTTGTCATCACCGTAGCCCCTTCAGTTTTGATCGGATCTTTCTGAAACTTATTTGTAAGGTGCCTGGGGATAAAATCGCGGATGAGTTCGAAAATTGGCCAAGTCGGGCCATTTATCGTAGATTAACGTCCCTTTGATCGCTGAAAATGCTGAATTTTGACCTTGTCATCACCGTAGCCCTTTCAGTTTTGATCGAATCTTTCTGAAACTTATATGTAACGTGGCTCGGGATAAAATCTCGGATGAGTTTGAAAACCAGCCAAGTTGGTCCATTTATCACAGAGAAACATACCTTTGATTGCTGAAAATGTCGATTTTTGACCTTGTCATCACCGTAGCCTTTTCAGTTTTTATCAGATCTTTCTGAAACTTATATGTAAGGTGGCTGGCTGGGGATAAAACCTCGGATGAGTTCAAATACTGGCCAAGGTGGCCAATTTATCATAGAGTTATGTCCCTTTTATTGCTGAAAATGTTGATTGTTTACCTTTCATCACTGTAGCCCCTTCAGTTTTGATCGGATCTTTCTGAAACTTATATTAAGGTGGCTGGGGATAAAACCTCGGCTGAATTCGAAAACCGGCCAAGTCGCCCCATTTACTATATAGTTATGTCCCTTTGATGGCTGAAAATGTCGATTTTTGACCTTGTCATCACAGTAGCCCCTTCAGTTTTGATCGGATCTTTCTGAAACTTATATGTAAGGTGACTGGAGATAAAACCTAGGGTGAGTTTAATACCAGCCAAGTCGGCCCATTTATCATAGATTTACGTCCCTTTGATAGCTGAAAATGCCGATTTTTGACCTTGTCATCACCGTAGCCCCTTCAGTTTTGATCGGATCTTTCTGAAACCTATATGTCAGGTGGCTGGGGAAAAAATCTTGGATGAGTTCGAAAACAGGCCAAGTCAGCCCATTAATCGTACAGTTCAGCCCTTTTGATGGCTGAAAATGTTGATTTTTGACCTTTTAATCACTGAAACCCTTTCAGTTTTGATCGGATCTTTCTGAAACGCATATGTAAGGTGGCTGGGGATGAAACCTCGGACGAGTTAAAAAAACTGGTCAAGTCGGCCTATTTATCTTAGAGAAACATCCCTTTGATTGCTAAAAATGCCAAATTTTGACCTTGTCATCACCGTAGCCCCTTCAGTTTTGATCGGATCTTTCTGAAACTTATTTGTAAGGTGCCTGGGGATAAAATCGCGGATGAGTTCGAAAATTGGCCAAGTCGGGCCATTTATCGTAGATTAACGTCCCTTTGATCGCTGAAAATGCTGAATTTTGACCTTGTCATCACCGTAGCCCTTTCAGTTTTGATCGAATCTTTCTGAAACTTATATGTAACGTGGCTCGGGATAAAATCTCGGATGAGTTTGAAAACCAGCCAAGTTGGTCCATTTATCACAGAGAAACATACCTTTGATTGCTGAAAATGTCGATTTTTGACCTTGTCATCACCGTAGCCTTTTCAGTTTTTATCAGATCTTTCTGAAACTTATATGTAAGGTGGCTGGCTGGGGATAAAACCTCGGATGAGTTCAAATACTGGCCAAGGTGGCCAATTTATCATAGAGTTAGGTCCCTTTTATTGCTGAAAATGTTGATTGTTTACCTTTCATCACTGTAGCCCCTTCAGTTTTGATCGGATCTTTCTGAAACTTATATTAAGGTGGCTGGGGATAAAACCTCGGCTGAATTCGAAAACCGGCCAAGTCGCCCCATTTACTATATAGTTATGTCCCTTTGATGGCTGAAAATGTCGATTTTTGACCTTGTCATCACAGTAGCCCCTTCAGTTTTGATCGGATCTTTCTGAAACTTATATGTAAGGTGACTGGAGATAAAACCTAGGGTGAGTTTAATACCAGCCAAGTCGGCCCATTTATCATAGATTTACGTCCCTTTGATAGCTGAAAATGCCGATTTTTGACCTTGTCATCACCGTAGCCCCTTCAGTTTTGATCGGATCTTTCTGAAACCTATATGTCAGGTGGCTGGGGAAAAAATCTTGGATGAGTTCGAAAACAGGCCAAGTCAGCCCATTAATCGTACAGTTCAGCCCTTTTGATGGCTGAAAATGTTGATTTTTGACCTTTTAATCACTGAAACCCTTTCAGTTTTGATCGGATCTTTCTGAAACGCATATGTAAGGTGGCTGGGGATGAAACCTCGGACGAGTTAAAAAAACTGGTCAAGTCGGCCTATTTATCTTAGAGAAACATCCCTTTGATTGCTAAAAATGCCAAATTTTGACCTTGTCATCACCGTAGCCCCTTCAGTTTTGATCGGATCTTTCTGAAACGTATATGTAAGGTGGCTGGGGATGAAACCTCGGATGAGTTAAAATACTGGTCAAGTCGGCCTTTTTATCTTAGAGAAACATCCCTTTGATTGCTAAAAATGCCAAATTTTGACCTTGTCATCACCGTAGCCCCTTCAGTTTTGATCGGATCTTTCTGAAACGTATATGTAAGGTGGCTTGGAATAAAACCTTGGATGAGTTTGAATACTGGCCAATTCGGCACATTTATCATAGAGTTACGTGCCTTTGATTGCTTAAAAATGCCTATTTTCGACCTTGCAAGTACTGCTGCCCCTTCAGTGTTGATCGGATCTTCATGAAACTTACAAACAAATAAGTCAGGCCGAAAAGCTCGGAGGAGTTTGAAAACTCCTGAGGTTTGCCTGTTTGTCACAGAGTAACACCCCTTTGATTGCAGCAGTTAATTGCTTATTTTTGAACTTGTCATCACCATAGCCCCATCAGTTTATATCGGATCTTCTTAGCAAGTCAGGAATAAAAGCTTGAATGAGTTTGAAAACTGGTGAGGTCAGCCTATTTATCATAGAGTTACATTCTACTTGATTTGCAGAAATTGCTTACCCTGTCATCCCCATGTCCTTCCATTAATCCTTCAGTAAAGGTTGGTACTTCCTGATACTTTGAAGCTGTTAGCTCAGGTGAGCAATACAGGACCAGCTTGGTCCTCTTGTTGAACTTGTCATCACCGTGCATCTTCAGTTTTGATCGGATCTTTCTGAAACTTATACATAAGGTGGCTGGGGATAAAAACTCGGATGAGTTCCAAAACCGGCTAAATCGGCCCATTTATCATAGAGTAATGTACCTTTGATTGCTGAAAACGCCGATTTCTAACATTATCATCACCGTATCCCCCCTCAGTTTTTATCGGATCTTTCTGAAACTTATATGTAAGGTGGCTGGTGATAAAAGCTCGGATGAGTTCGAAAACCGGCCAAGTGGGCCTATTTATCATGGAGTTACGTCCCTTTGATCGCTGAAAATGCCGATTGTTTTACCTTGTCATCACCGTAGACCTTTCAGTTTTGATCGGAGCTTTCTGAAACTTATTTGTAAGGTGGCTGGGGTTAAAATCTCGGATGTGTTCGAAAACCGGCCATGTCGGCCCATTTATCATAGAGTTCCGCCATTTTGATAGCTGAAAATGACGATTTTCGACCTCGTCATCACCGTAGCCCCTTCAGTTTTGATCGGATCTTTCTGAAACTAATATGTAAGGTGGCTGGGGATACAACCCCCGATGAGTTCGAAAACAGGCCAAGTCGGCCCATTTATCCTAGAGTTATGTCCCTCTGATTCCTGAAAATGCCGATTTTTGACTTTGTCATCACCATAGCTCCTTCAGTTTTGATCGGATCTTTCTGAAACTTATATGTAAGGTGGCTAAGAGATACAAACTCGGATGAGTTCGAAAACTGGCCAAGTCGGTCCATTTGTCATAGAGTTACGTCCCTTTGATTGCTACAAATGCCTATTTTAGACCTTGTCATCACCGTAGCCCCTTCAGTTTTAATTGGATCTTTCTGAAACTTACGTACAAGTAAGTCAGGGTTAAAAGCTCGGCTGAGTTTGAAAACTAATGATGTGGGTCGATTACTGACGTAGTTATGTCCCCTCCTTTGCTGAAAATGCTTATTTTTGACCTTGTCATCACCTAGCCCCTTCAGTTTTGATCGGATCTTTTTGTAACTTACATGTTAGTAAGTTAGGGATAAAACTTACAAACAAGTGAGTCAGGGATAAAAGCTCGGATGAGTTAAACAATTGACGAGGTTGGCTCATCTAATATAGACTCACATCCCCTTTACTCCTGAAAATGCTTATTTTTGACCATATCATCACCATAGCCCCTTCAGTTTTCATCGGATCTTTTGTAACTTACATGTTAGTAAGTTAGGGATAAAACTTTGGCTGTCCCCCTTGATTACAGAAAATGCCTATTTTTTACCTTGTCATCACCGTAGCTCCTTCAATTTTATTGGATCTTCTTGAAACTTACATGTTAATTAGTCAGGGATAAAATGGATGAGTTCGTGAACTGATGAGGTCAGCCGATTTAACATGGATAGCAGAAAACGCCCTTTTTTTACCGTACCTCCTTCAGTTTTCATCGGATCTTAAAATTTATATGTTAGTACGTTAGGGATAAAAGCTTAGACAAGTTTGAAAACTAGCAATGCCAGTCAATTAATCATGGAGTTATGTTCCCTGCTTGGCTGGAAATGCTTATTTGCGACCTTGTCATCACTGCTGCCCCTTCAGGTTTGATCGGATGTTCATGAAACTTACAAACATGTAAGTCAGGCAGAAAAGCTCGGAGGAGTTTGAAAACTGGTGAGGATTGCCTTTTTATCATAGAGTTACATCCCTTTGATTGCAGCAATTAATTGCTTATTTTTGACCTTGTCATCATCATAGCCCCTTCAACTTATATCGGATCTTCTTGAAAGTTACATATAAGCAAGTCAGGGATAAAAGCTTAAATGAGTTTGAAAACCCGGTGAAGTCAGCCTATTTATCATTCTACTTGATTGCAGAAAATGCTTAGTTACATTCTACTTGATTGTAGAAAATGCTTACGGTGTCATCACCTTGACCTCGCATAAATCCTTCAGTAAAGGTTGGCACTTCCTGAACTTTTGACTCTGTTAGCTCAGGTGAGCGATATAGGACCATCTTTGTCCTCTTGTTTCTACTCTCAGACATTGTATGTAGGTACTCGTTAGAACCACCTCAATGAGGCCGTTTCGATGATATGAAAAAATGCACTGTCACACGGGTGTGTTATCGTATGGCTGAACTAGAACTTTGACAATTTCGTTTAACCCTTCATGTACTATAAGCAAACTGTGAAGACCCTGATCAGACGCAGCGTTCTATCAGACGTCGCAGAACGCGGCGTCTGAACTGGGTCTACACTAAATGTCAAACCCAACACACGATGCTTGTCCACATTATATAGAAAACCCTCTTAAGGGGAATAGGAACACCTGGCAGCTTTTTCCGTCATTTTTTAAAGGGAGATAACTTTAGGGACTTTCTGTTCGCTGCAAAAGGGGTCCACTCTTAAAGGAAAGAATTTACGATGGAGACAAAAATACTTCTGCTGGAGTTGCCTCCATTGAAGGTGTTCCCATTCCCCTTAAGCAACACTGACAGCACAGCGATAAAAATAACGCGGCACGTTTCTTTGAATAAGCTTTACCTAGATTTCCGACAAGTCAGTGATAGTCACGTGGACTTTAGCGTTGAAAAGCTACTGCACTTTATAACATGGGGTCGACTGATCAACAATCTACCCTAAAAGTAAGCTAAATCGGCACGCATGCCACAATTACATACCAGATCTAATAAGGAGCTGTCATTTGCAACCTATTTATTCCAATTATGTCATGCATGTGTTTTGAAACAGCCTAGAGATGGGACCCATCAACGACAATTCAAAGAAAACATACTAAGCAAGATCAATGATATTCAGTTTGACGTATTACGCTTCGTTGGGTATGCGCAGGTTTTGAACAGTATGCGCACACCAAGAGATGCAAACGATAAGCAGAAATGTGAATCTTTAATCCATTTAGTACCAGAAACCCCAAAACGGGTAATTGGCAATCAGTGCAGGCCCAGATCAGGCGCCGCAGAACGCGGCGTTTGATCAGGGCCTCCGCTGTTTGCTTAAAGGTCAGTCATTTTCGATATAAAGTTTGAAGAAAACACAACCTGACACCCCTAAATATCTAAATGGACTCCTGCTACATGTATATATAACGAGGACGACTCCATTTGGTACTAAATGGGTTAAAGAGCATGTTAATTAAATGGATGCACAATGACAATACCGAATGATAAAGAGTGTGATATGCACATTAACCCTTCACTGCCGACCAGGCTATTTTTTGGCCCCCGCTCATCGGGGCTTGAAGAAATATATGGGCTGCATGATGCTTCCACGAAGAGCTGAAACTGACTACACACGAGTACTGGTAAACCGCCTGCCCAGACAAAGCAATGCGAGTCGGACCGTCCATGCTTATAAACCCTATTTGCAATGGGCGACAGGGCTTGAGATGGCATTTCATCTCAGTGTCGGATAAAAGTCCCTCAAAATTTGAAGCAACGTCTCCAAAGGGACCTATACAGTGTTGACAGAAACGATAAACCTTAAATCAAACAAAAACAAACCAGGCGTTTTTTTTTATTATTATTTTGGTTTTACGTACCTTACAAGAATCTTATGTAACTTATTGCGGGCCGATCGTTAATCACGTGGGCGAAATTTGAGTACTCTGAGGTTTCACACGTGGCTCGAGCGAGGCGCGAACCACAACGTTGAGAGACATAATGGTTAAGAGTCAGCAGACTTGTCCACTAGGCCACGGAGGCCCGTCGCTGAACCCGGATATGTTCTATCATTCAAAACTTCTGTGATAGTTCCTGATGTATATTTAGACTGTTTAACATTCAGTTCATCACGAAAACATACCTATATAGTTTTGACCCCCTTGAACCCCACTTTTATATAGAAAAACTGGGGTTTACAGGGGTAAACCCTATTTTTCTTATTTCTGCCTAAAATATAGATTGTGGGTACTCGTTAGAACCGCCTCGATGCGGCGGTTCTAACGAGTACCCACAATCTATATTTTGAGCAGAAATAAGAAAGAAATATCACAATTTTTCATCTTAAAATTTTCATTTTTTGCCGATGATAAAGGTTACAATGTATTTGTGTAGGCTTGTTTTCGTAATGTCGTGAATTCGTTTGAATTAATTATAGTATACTGATTGGTTGAATGTCAGAAATGGGTGTAGCTAAACAACTTTCAGTTAAAACGCTTTACGAAAACACGCTTATTTAACTACAATGAAAATTTCACCACAAAAAAATGCCAATTTTCATACAACAAATTCTGATATTTTTCCTATTTCTGCTCAAAACATTGAATGCGTGTACTCGTTAGAACCGCCTCGCCGAGTACTTTAAATCTATGGTTTTTAGCAGAAATAAGAAAAAATAATGTACATTTGTTGCCCCTGTAAACCCCAGTTTAATTGTATAAAAGTGGGTTTCAAGGATGAAAAAATATATGGGCGTGTTTTCGTGATATGTGCTGAGCAATAAATCACAGTTTAAGTTCCGATAAATCACGAAGGATTAGCGGGTGTGATTTGTAAGCCTAGCACTAGGCGTTATAATACGAAATTAAAATCATCTTTTGCGTGTATAACAGTAGGGTTAGTCAAGTCTCTCTGGCTCAGTGATAATCCCTACCAAATAGACTTGCCATGTCTAACAAGGTGATAAATTTAATATATAATAAAAATACCCCAAAAAATGCTAAGACTTTTATTATCAGAGTAGTACATAGTCTATAGTGTACGGAACCCGGGAAGGGACATGATTTTTTATTTTTATTATGTTGTGCGAACAAGATAATATCTTGAGCGGACAAGATATTATCTTGTTCGGACAACATATTATCTTGTGCGGACAAGATATTATCTTGTGCGGACAAGATATTATCTTGTTCGCACAACATATTATCTTGTGCGAACAAGATAATATCTTGTCCGCACAAGATAATATCTTGTCCGCACAACATATTATCTTGTTTGCACAACATAGATCTTGGGAAGTTGTGCGAACAAGATATTATCTTGTGCGGACAAGATATTATCTTGTCCGCACAAGATAATATGTTGTCCGAACAAGATAATATCTTGTCCGCTCAAGATATTATCTTGTGCGCACAACTTATAAAAAAAAAAAATCATGTCCCTTCCCGGGTTCCGTAATAGTGAGCTCTATATTTAGTTTTATGTACAGTTGTTTTCCTCAGCAAACCACTGCTAGAGCTGAACGTATCCCAAATGCAGGGGCTACTTAAATTCTTGCCTCCCTTTGAAAATAAAAACAACGATCTCTACCTGTATTGTATCACCTTAAGCTATATAGGACAATGCCATTTCATAGCTTTGGACGGACCCATTTTAGGTTGTATGTTGTGTTAGCAAACAGTGTAGCCCCTGATCGAACGTTGAGTTGTTTGGCGTCTAATCAGGGGCTGCATCGTTTGCAAAGGTGCCTTTTATAGGGCGCTAGGCATATACTCCTGGCGGGTGTCCCATGTGTCACCTTATCAGAAAATAGTATTTATTGCAAAGGCAAGCAGCAAAGGCTCAAGTGAGTCCGCAGCCTCACCTGAGCTTTTGCTGCTCGCAGACGTGTAGTGTGGCTCATGAGGGAGCCTCATGCTATAACTCATGCATCTAGCATTATACATTACATTTACCAGCGCAGGCTCGGCTGAGTGTTGTCTAGTCGCTTGTGCATTAAGTGTCTTTTTCTCAACAACTTGCTCAATTTTTTTATTCTTCGCCGATAGTTCTGAAAATGTCTTCTCACCCTTGATTATGCAATATATGTTATATTCATTTCCTTCGTTAATTGTGAATGGATGCAATAAAGCATTCCGTCCGGATTACTTTTGCGACGGATGCTTTATAAGAAACGGCTTTCCACCCAACAGATTTGTATACTCTGTCATTTATAGAACCTTATAAACTGATATTCAACGACTTTCAAGTAAGTTACATTTTCATTTGTAAATCATATTTATTTTCTTTGGCATCATACAGGTACGTAGACCCGATTCCTTGTCTTGAAAATTAATACAGCGGGCATTGATGATGCTTGCTGGGCCGATTCTAGCTAGTCTCGCCCAGAAAGTTTGATTCTTGGATATTAATGTTTATGTGTCTTTTATGTTTTTTTTAGTTAACATGCTAAACTGCTGCATGCAATTCGGTCTAGGCACGGTATATTACGGAAACATGCCTATATAATTTTGATCCCCTTTAACCCCACTTTTATAAAGGAAAACTGGGTTTTTGTGGGGTAAACATTATTTTTAAAACATAGATTGCGGGGACTCGATAGAACCTCCTCGACGAGCCGGTTCTATCGAGTCCCCGCAATCAATGTTTTGAGCAAAAATAGGAAAAAATACCAGATAATTTATCTGAATTCTTTTCCTTTTTGGGTGGTAAAATATTCCAATACATTTGTATAGGCGTGTTTTCGTAATGCATCCAAGCCCCAATTTGACATGCAGTGTACACGTAGGCGATCAATGGTCAGGCTATAGACTAGCTCCCATCTGAGGTTGAACGGCCCTGTCACCAATATACATGTGTATAGGTCATGATGGGTTGGTCATTTTACCTACCCATACTTTTCCTGGGCAGACTGGGAAAGTAACTGTCCTTATGGCCTTCCTTTGTTTAGGTTTCCATTATGGTCTGGTCGCTTAATGTTTGTGTTTCTTTCCCTTTTGTGTCTTTGATGGGTGGAGTAAGTTAATTGTATCGATTCCTGATCTTTGTTTTACTTCTACTTTATACATAAGTAGTGCATATGCTTTAGCCAAAAAGCCTAACATATTTTATTTGTCTAAAAATGCTTAAACGTGACAAATTTCCAAAAAATAAAGCAAGATGCTTTAAATTGTATAAAAAGTATTTTTACGGTTTAGTTTGGTTCATGAGTTTTAATGGTGACTGACGGTAGTGACAAAAGCAATAACTGTGTGTGTGTGTGTGTGTGTGTGTGTGTGTGTGTGTGTGTGTGTGTGTGTGTGTGTGTGTGTGTGTGTGTGTTTCGCTTTTCGTTTTTTCGACATTCGACTTTGGGCCTACTATCGTATTTTGATATTCAAAATCCTATTTTGACATTCGAATTTCGAACCAAGTTAACTTCACGTTAACAAATCCATGTATTGAACAACGTTGTAAACCATATATTATAGGCCTATAGTTTCCTGGAGTGCGTATTTTCCTGCCTCAAGACGTATGTTACGGGCACACAGGCTCGTTTGACATGTACAGGCGTTTCGAACGTGCATTCCAACGTGTGAAATAACGTTGGGGTACTTGTTCAAACTGCCTTAATGAGGCGGTTCTAACGAGCATCCACACCCTATATTCGGAAATTGGAGTATATCGTAAGTTTTCATCGAGATATGGGCCCCGAATGGCTGGGCATGCGCAGTTAAAATTTGTCATGACGGCCGGAATGCTGAAATACACAAATTCGCTTGGCGGGGCTCATATGGAGATATGAAAGAATACACGTGCACTGTGTCATACATACAAAATGTATGTTATCGTTATGAACTGGATGAAATTGTGTTCTGTTTGTTTGTTTGTTTGTTTGATTTGAGGTTTAACGTCCCCTTCAACACTGTAAAGGTCATTTTGGAGACGTTGCTTCCAATTTTGTGGAACTTTTACCCGACATTGAGATGAAAGACATTTCAAGCCCTGTCGCCCAATCAAACCAATAGGGTTTATAAGCATGGACGATCCAACTCTTGCGCACCGCTTTGCCTGGGCAGACTTAGATCCTCTAAGCGGTTTACCAGTACTCGTGTGCGGGTCGGATTCAGCTCTGCAGGGAAGCATCATGCAGCCCATATATTTCTTAAAGCCCCGATGGGCGGGGGCCGATCTGGATGAAATTCCTAGTGTAAACGGGCAATAATTAAAGTTGATGTTAGCTTTATAAGACACATAGAATCTTCTGCCTAATAGCTTTGGACGAGTCCATTTCTAATACAGTAAAATTCCGCTATTAAGGCCACCTAAAATTAAGACTAAATCTGCTTTTTAAAGCTTATTGAGAAGGTTTCAGTTGTTATTTCTTTGTGTCTCTTGGTAAAAGACCACCTTGGGACTGTTTAAAAGTGGTCTTAAAACCACTTTCGAAAAGTTCCAACGGTGGTCTTAATATAGGAATTGTACTGGATTTTATTTTTATTACATTATGCTCCAGTTGCATTATTTACACACCTTTTAAACGAAGATACTGGTCAGGCTTATCAATGATAAACGGCCTAGTCAATGCTGTTTAGGTCATATCAAGCCTGTCTGCTTCTTCTGGGCAAGCCTGAACATGTACATAAGCGGTTGAGCGTGCCAACTGCACTCCTCCATACATTCTCCTGGAATTTTTTTTTCTGATTTTAACGACCCAGTCAACACTATCTAGGTCATATTGATCAGTCCGTTTTCCTAACCGCACTTTTTCTGAGTAAGGTTACATGTATAAATAAGCGGCTAACATATT
This sequence comes from Lucinisca nassula, assembly GCA_963580285.1. Classification (NCBI taxonomy): domain Eukaryota; kingdom Metazoa; phylum Mollusca; class Bivalvia; order Lucinida; family Lucinidae; genus Lucinisca; species Lucinisca nassula. The sequence continues at coordinate 93,661,706 of OY757016.1, read as the reverse complement.
TTGTCAGAAACAGACAGCTACCCCTCTCGAATCAGTTGAAGGGAGGATGAGATTGACATCTGTGCGACTGAAACATTTGCATTCGGAAAACGGATACTAAGTTTTCAAATGTGACTGACCATCTGATAAATCGTGTCAAATACCTTTGTTTCTAGTAACACATGTCGTTGAATTCTGATATCGTATTAGGAATGAATAGTAATCCAGCTGATTTACGAAGATTTCAGATCATTAAACATCTGATATTTTGCATCCGTCGTTAACAAGTCCATGCAATGATAAACCCATATACACTAACAAAAATCCTCTTTTTTATCATGAAAGAAACTATTATGCATGTACCGAAAGGGTGGGATGTCCTAATTAGGTTATTACAGAAGGATATGGGCAATATATTTCAGAGCCCAGTTTGTCAAACTAAGGGTGTTGCTAGTTAATCTATTGTTCAAACTTAGATCATTTTACCTTGCAAGTATGCTAATATTTTGGCTGAAAAAATGTGAGTAGTTTAGTTTTTGCAAATGCAAAAGCTACCCACTTTTTCAGCAAAAATACTAGAGTACAAGATATTGTACTTGTTTGAACAGTTAATAATTTGATTAGTGACGAGTTCGTTAAACCAACGATGTATTGGATAACTGTCCCCAGATATTCATATAGCATAGATTTTTGTAACACTTTCCCATTGGCCGGAAGGACATCAGGAAAACACGCCTTTATGGTTTTCACCCCTTTGAACCCCACTTTTATCAAGTAAAACTGGGGTTTGCAGGGCTAAACCTTATTTTGTCTTATTTCTGCTCTAAAATATAGATTGTGGGTACTCGTTAGAACCGCCTCGATGAGGCGGTTCTAACGTGTACCTTATTTTTCTTATTTCTGCTCTAAAATATAGATTGTGGGTACTCGATGAGGCGGTTCTAACGTGTACACACAATCCATATTTTGAGCAGAAAAAAGAAAAATATCACAATTTTTCATCTGAAAATGTTCATATTTTTGGTGGTAAAATGTGCAATGTATTTGTATAGGCGTGTTTTCGTAATGAAGAACCAAATCTACCAACGGTCAACAACGGTTTAAGGGGAACAGATTTCATTCAGAGTAGACAACTCGTTCAAAAAACTTTTCTCCCTTGACAGTCGGGATATAATGTTAAAGGAAAACGTCAAATCATTACGAAAACACGCCGTTACAAATGTATTGAGATTTTCACCGCCAAAGAAAGTGAAACCGGCTTTTCAGATAAAATTCCGATTTTTTTTTTTTTTTTTTTTTTTTTACATTTCTGTTCAAAACAGATTGAGGGTATTTGTTAGAACCGCATCGTGGATGCGGTTCTAACATATACCCAAAATCTATGTTTTTTGGCAGAAATACAAAAAATGATGTTTACCCCAGTTTTACTAAATGAAAGCGGGTTTCAAGAGTGTGAAAATGGGGTTTAGGGGTTTAAATGTGTCAACATTTCGTCATACAGTTATTTTATATCAGAGCACACGGGCCTCCATGGCCTAGCTGGTAAGAGCGCTGACTCACCGATGTGGTTCGAGGCTCGGGCCACATGTGAGATGCCAAGATCTGCAACAGAAGGTCAGGTGAATTTTCTCAGGAGTACTCTGATTTTCGCCCACCTCTGATTAACGATCGGCTGGAAATAAGTGAAATAATATTGAAAAAAAAAACATAGACCGAAAAAAAAAAAAAACAGAAAAAAAAAACAAGAGAAAAAAACAAAAAAAAAAAAAAACACAGAGAAAACAGAGCTCTTTCTGGAGGGGATAACTGTAGGAAAGCAGACAGGAAGCGACGAGACTTCCATTTCACACTCTGTAGTCTTGTTATTATTTGTGTGTGTGTGTGTGTGTGTGTGTGTGTGTGTGTGTGTGTGTGTGTGTGTGTGTGTGTGTGTGTGTGTGTGTGTGTGTGTGTGTGTGTGTGTTTTCAGCAGACTACGGTCTGGCGACATTTTGAAATATTCTTAGAAAACAGGACTTGACAGCTCTTGCGAATTCTCTCCATTGGATCCGTAACTATAGTAGACAATTTGGATAGGTCAAGTTCTGCTTTCTCGGAAAAAAGAAAGTTATCAACAATTTGTCGTCGCTTTGAACAGAATGCAGATGTAATCATTCGCCTAACTCCTTAAAATATGAATATTGCAGTTGGCATAGAAACAATGCGCATTTCCCGATAAAGTCGCTGATCGCAAACAAAGATTCCATTAATGATCATTAATTAATTTCTGTCAAGGGACTTAATTAACATACCTTGAGGATCACTAATGATATCTAGGTGCTCATTCGTATATTAACCCTTGTCCTGCTGAATATTCATATATGCCACTCCCACTATCGATTATCAACCAATCAGATTATTTGATGCAAATGATTGCAACAAATTCACAATCTGACTGGCAAACAATGTAGATCTTGATCAGATGGCTTCGTCAGAAGCCATCTGATCTGGATCTACGTTGTTTCAAAGAAAAGGCATATCCGGGATCAGCAGGACAAGGGTTAAGAGACTTTTATTTAAATACTGCAGTTGACATTATACATACTTCATAGGCAAACCTGAGTCAGGCAATAGGACAGGTACTAAAGGCATCGTGCGTAAGACTTGTAGCGAAGACTCTGATCGGATTGCGCACTAGCGCAGTCTGATCAGTCATCGCTATACCGATCTAACCACTGAACGAAACGCATAGACTGAGATCAAACGCACGGATCGGCCCGGGTCTTTGGTGGTCGCTGTAACAGTGGGTTTTTTTTTTCTGTGTCCATTCTTCAGGTACATTGTATGAATGTTATGCTCAGTATATAATATAGCAGATAACATTGTAATCAAGGAAAAGTTCGTCAATAGTTAGACACGGATTTTAAACACTTTTTATGTACGTATTAGCAGCAAGTGTATTTTGATTGCGAATCTGTTCAAATTCAGGCCAGCGCACGACAAAACAAACAGTACGACCTGTCTGCGATCAGCGAAGACTCTGATCAGCCTGCGCATTTGCGCAGGCTGATCGGAGTCTTTGCTGGTCGTATGAGCCTTCCATAGCCTCTTGGCTACTCACTGAGCAAAAATCCGAGTCTCCGGCTAGTCTTGATTGATGCAAAGGCCGATCTGATTCTTCTCTGGTCGGACAAGTCAGATGGTAGGTTTCGCCGTGCGTTGGTTCACGTATTTGAAAATAAGTAGCATCAATGTTCATAATCGGAGAGGGTAAATAGAATACCACTCAATAACGGGTTTAATGTGTACACGTGAAGAAAGGTGGTAAGTAATCATTTATTTTATTTACAAGTTGAACAAAATAATGTTGGTTTGTTTGATTTAAGATTTAACGTCCCCGTCAACACTGTATAGGTTATTTTGGAGACGTTGCTTCCAATTTTGTGGGACTTTTTTCCGACAATGACACCTCAAGCCCTGTTGCCAAATGAATAATGTATTTAAAACTGAAATTGACTTCAGTTCTGTCAAAGAGTTTGAAATGGCAGTGTGTACGTGCACGAATCTACGTACAACCTGTAAATTAATGTTGCGTTTACCTTTGATAGTATAAAGTATACAAAAATAAATAATCTTTAATTTATCCTAAGACAAGACAGAGTTTTAAATATAAATGTGTAAGTGGATCAGTATGAAAATAAATAAATAAACCAGTGCTTCAGCTGAAGTGCACGACCCGCCGGATGCTTTTAGCTTTATGAGTGTTACCATATATGGGTATGGTGGCCATTTTGGTCTTGTGACCTGGACCTTAAACGGTTCCCCAAACAAAATGCGCCTTATCGTAAGGAGCAAAAATATATCTTATACTTTAGTACTGTATTCTGAATCGTTTGCAGGATAAAATGCATTCTCACTTTTCCAATACAAAAGCATACGTGTCAAAGTTTGACCTAGGCACAAAGAAGGCCAAGGTCAACCCAGGGTCACCATTTTAGCAATTTATGATGGGCCTACGTCCCACCGGATGCTATTTATCAAGTTTCGTGGAAATCTGCCCAGTGGTTCTGGAGAAGACTATTTTTGAAGGGTTTTTACCATATATGGCTTGGCGGCCATTTTGGTCAAGTGACCTGGACCGAATGAGCAAATTTTGGTTTCCCCCTTCCAATAGAGGCTCCATATGAAATTTGACTTCAATCGGCCCAACATGTTCCGAGGAGAAGCAGTTCGAAAATGTTCACATTTTTCGCCTCGGCGAGGCTATACTAAATGGAATGTAATATTTGGCAAGTTCATTGGTTAGATCTCATTGATATCTATCAGTATGCCAAAAATTGTTTAAATATTCCAAGCGGTTAAGTCACTATCACCAATTTTCACAAACGGGTTACGGACAGACAGGCTGACAGAATGACTCGGTGATTTTAGGGCACACTTAGTAAATCAACCGACTTCAGTCGGTCGCTTTTTCTGCGGGTCGTGCAATAAGTAAAGTATATTTATATTGCTGATAAATTCATTCATTAATTAATTAAGCTTACCCATGAGAAAATGTTATTCACTTTAGAAACATGTTCATATGAAATAATGGCGAACAACATGGTGTCACAAATGACCAACATTACGTAAAAATTGTAACAGCTTTCTTATTTCTGCTTTCAACATAAAGTTTTACTGTCTCTCACAATTCTTTTAGAATGGCAGTTGTATATGTACTTGTTAGTTTTAAATATAAGATAAGTTTTAATGTATATACACTGGTGAGACAAAAATAAACGATACTACTACTAGATTGTGGGTGCCCGTTTGAACCGCGGTTCTATTTCCAACGAGTATCCATAATCTATGTTTTTGAGCAAAAAAAAAGGCAGATATAAAATGGGGTTAAGAGGGGTCTTAGTTTCATGGACTTGTTATCGTGATGTTTTTTTTTCAAAGGTCCTGAACATGGACTGTTTCGTTTAACCCTTATCCTGCTGCCTAAATTAATTAAGCCACACCCATTTCTGACTATCAACCAGTCAAATTACTTAATATAATATGGGTCCCGTCAAGCGATTTTGGTACTTATCGCCTATGCGAGCAGCGAAGGTTCAGGCGAGCCTGCGCACCCGCGCAGTCTCGCCAGAACCTTCGCTGCTCGCTCATACAAGGAGTGAATCAAGAGGAACCTTCAGACAGAAAGCCATATCCCTGGCCCCTCTGAGTGGCTGGGCATGCGCAGTTAAAATTTGTCATGACGGAATGCTCGAAGACACAAATTCGCTTGGCGGGGCTCATATAATTCTTAAATTCACAAACTGCATGACAACTTGCTTGCTTGATTTGAGGTTTAAACAGTGAAGATCCTGATCAGATGACTCTGATTTCGAAGAAGGCATCTTAGTTTGCAAAGGTAGGTGTTGATAGGGGTTAACACTCTAAGACGATTAGAATCTTCCACTAAACAGTACAAGTTGTAGTCGTAGATATGTGAGGTCTAATCTATTTGTGGTAGATCTACATGTTCGTTGTCCTGACTGTAAGCGAATAGTGTTGACCCTGATCAGACGTCATTTTGTGGCGTCTGATCTAGGTCTACACTGTTTACCAGTGTCGCATTTTGGACGCTAGGCATACATGGGTTAATCAAGTTGCGAGTTCTTAACCCTTGTCCTGCTGAATATTTATATATGCCACACCCACTACCGATTCTCAACCAATCAGATTACTTGATGCGAATTATTCCAACAAATTCATAATCTGAATGGCAAACAATGTAGATCCTGATCAGATGGCTTCGTCAGAAGCCATCTGATCTGGATCTACATTGTTTCAAAGATAAGGCATATCCGGGATTAGCAGGACAAGGGTAAATTTCCGTTGCGCTCTGCATTTTTATGTTCAATTTTCGTGCAAATTGATCTTGGCCACGTGGACAACAGCAGTATAGCTTTACGATCACAGATCCGTGTGCAAAAATGGCGTCGTTGTAACTGCTTCACTCAGCACGTTTCAGATAAAATAATTTGCGTCTGTTCTTTTTTCTAGTTCAAACATTGATTGAAGGTGCTCATTAGCACCGCCTCAATTAGGGTTCTAATCAGCACCCACAGTCTGTGGTTTTGAGCTAAAGCGGGGAAAATACTTTGTTGTACTGCAAGGAAATTTCCAGGTTTTGATTGGGGAGAAGATTGGGGATTTACTGCACTGTTGGAAAGAAATATAAGCAAAATAATTTCATGCACTACAATAATTTCCAGTCGATAAGTGAATAATTGACAACTTTTGATTGTTTTCCATTCATTCGGTACTTAATTTCATTCTTTTTTCTTAATAAAACTTTCTAACATGTCGTAAACATGTTCCCACTGAACACCGTGACCAAGGTCGTGCGTACAGAAGAGCGCGTGTAGTGATGTCACATGTAAACATGTACTTCTGATGATGACGTTGGCTACAAATGAATTCTTTAGAAAACATTGCAACAGTGTAAAAAAGTCGTCAAAAAGCTTTCCAGCATTTTAATTCTTGACGGGCAGCATGGGATAACATTCCCCGCCTAACGGCTCGGGCAAGTATCGCTCTCAGGGGAAGAGGGGACGGGGAGGGGGTTGTTTTATTTTGTTTGATTTGAGGTTTAACGTTCACGTCAAGACTCTATACAGACCAGCTACCGGTAATAACCCATGTTTTTGTTATCGTGATGTTTTTTTTTTTTTCAAAGGTCTTGAACATGGCCTGTTTCGTTTAACCCTTATCCTGCTGCATAAATTAATTTAGCCACACCCATTTATGACTATCAACCATTCAAATTACTTAATATAATATATTTCTTAAATTCACAAACTGCATGACAACTTGTTTGCTTGATTTGAGGTTTAAACAGGGAAGATCCTAATCAGATTACTCTGAATTCGAAGAAGGCATCTGAGTTTGCAATGGTAGGTGTTGATAGGGGTTAACACTTTAAGACGATTAGAATCTTCCACTGAAGATGACAAGTTGTAGTCGTAGAGATGTGAGGTCTAATCTATTTGTTGTAGATCTACATGTTTGTTGTCCTGACTGTAAGCTAAAAGTGTTGACCCTGATCAGACGTCATTTTTGTTGCGTCTGATCTGGGTCTACACTGTTTACCAGTGTCGCATTTTGGACGCTAGGCATACAAGGGTTAATCAAGTTGCGGGTTCTTAACCCTTGTCCTGCTGAATATTTATATTGTTTCAAAGATAAGGCATATCCGGGATAAGCAGGACAAGGGTAAATTTCCGTTGCGCTCTGCATTTTTATGTTCAATTTTGGAGCAAATTTATCTTGGCCACGTGGACAACAGCAGTATAGCTTTACGATAACAGATCCGTGTGCAAAAATGGCGTCGGTGTAACTGCTTCACTCAGCATGTTTCAGATAAAATAATTTGCGTCTGTTCTTATTTCTAGTTCAAACATTGATTGAAGGTGCTCATTAGCACCGCCTCAATTAGGGTTCTAATCAGCACCCACAGTCTGTGGTTTTGAGCTAAAGTGGGGAAAATACTTTGTTGTACTACAAGGAAATTTCCAGGATTTTGATTGGGGAGAACATTGGGGATTTACTGCACTGTTGGAAAGAAATATAAGCAAAATAATATCATGCACTACAATAATTTCCAGTCGATAAGTGAATAATTGACAACTTTTGATTGTTTTCCATTCATTCGGTACTTAATTTCATTCTTTTTCATAATAAAACTTTCTAACATGTCGTAAACATGTTCCCACTGAACACCGTGACCAAGGTCGTGCGTACAGAAGAGCGCGTGTAATGATGTCACATGTGAACATGTACTTCTGATGATGACGTTGGCTACATAGAGGATCTTACATGAGTGCATTTTATCCCTTTTTCTCAACGAGTTTAATAAATTCAATAATACATGAGCAGGAATGCAAGATTCTATTTATCATGACATTTATAACGCATTTTATTCACGTTTGTTTACAAAAATATCAATATTCCGACATTAGTAAAACACGACGTCGTTAAGGACGTCGTACATGTAACGTTACGGGACGTATCTAACTAATTTGCATATTTAATCCACTAGTGGATTATCGAAAATATTACATGGCATTATTACACTCTCAGACGCGACGTCATATGATAAAAATGAATCCTTTAGAATACATTGCAACAGTGTAAAAAAGTCGTCAAAAAGCTTTCCAGCATTTTGATTCTTGACGGGCAGCATGCGATCACATTCCCCGCCTGACGGCTCGGGCAAATATCGCTCTCAGGGGAAGAGGGGTGGGGAGGGGGTTGTTTTGTTTTGTTTGATTTGAGTTTTAATGTCCACGTCAAGACTGTATATATGTAGGTCATTTTGGAGACGCTGCTCCCAATATTGTAGGACTTTTACCCGACATTGATATGAAATGACATCTCAAGCCCTATCGCCCTATGAAATCAATAGGGTTTATAAGCATGGACGGTCCGACTCGGGCATGTATAGATCCTCTAAGCGGTTTACCAGTACTCGTGTGCGGTCGGTTTCAGCTCTGCGTGGAAACTTCATACAGCCCATCTATTTCTTCCAGCGGGGGCCGGGATGGGGTGTGTATGGGGGATGTGATCCCATTTTCCCCGCGAAGAATCAAAATACCTTATAATATACCCCTGTCAACCCAAGTTTTCTCTTTGTTGGACTTACTGGGTAGTTCATTTCACAGACTTATTTTGGGTAGCCAATTTGGCCATTTTGTAGGAAAGTAACTGCCCTTTTGGCTTTCCGCTATCGATGTTTCCATTAGGGTCTTAGACTCTAGTTGTTTCATGTTTGTGTTTCTTTCCCTTTGGTGTCAATAATGGGAGCCTTGGGTACCTGATCATTGCCTTCACTTCGGATTTGTTAATGCGATGACATTGCAGTATTGTTCACTTTGGGTGAATTAAAAACAATCGGCCCAAGTATGCGAAGGGCAACAATAACAACAACAACAACAACAACGACAACAAAATAAAATCAACTCGCTCAGCTCAGCTCACATTTCAGCTCCATTTATAGACTGTAGGTAGACACATTAGCATATTCTCTGTGAAAAAAAATTGTAATAAATAAATTAACCTATAGCGCTTCCAGTTAGCTAAGGGCAGGTATACAGGTATACGATGACAAAAACTGTATTTTTAAGAGTTCACTGTTCGTCAACGTCACTTTTATGGGCCACTCGGCATAAATGGGTTAAAATACTAAAGTTCATGAACTACTAGACTTATAAAGTCTGATGAGATGTGACTTTTTTATTAAGTAATGATCCTTATAGGAATAAATATACCCCTTCCTCAGTTACCCTCACTAAATCTCTCTCTTGAGCTCTGATCTCATCGTTTACATTTCCAGGGTAAAGTCTAATGTAAACCTATATATAAAGCAATGTAGTTCATACTTCCATGAACACATCGAGTGACATGATTTTCAATGACGTCAATATTGATGCGAAGTCGTTGATGTTGTCGCGTTTGTGTATTCGCTGGGCTTCAATATGAGTATGTGTTATGTTATTTAACTGATTGTATAAGATCAATTAAACGAAGCGCACGGGCAGTAAACATTCAAATTGACCTCCGCCGGTGGTCAATTGAAAACAATTTGAATTAGGAGGTCAATTTGAACGTTTCCTGTTATTAGTATTCGTGAATTGCAGGAAGGTCGCAGGTAAGATTATTCTTGATCTAAAGCGTAACTTAAAAATCGGAGAATGTTATTCTATCAGTTTTTTTTTGCACCTGCATGTTCATACCAAGTGTTATTGAAAGGTTTTCAGTCGTTTCGCCGCAATCATTTTTGTCCCGCACGCTCAGTGGTGAAATCGAAAGTAGAAATTCAGCAAACACAGGTGAATTTGCTCTGACTGTCCAATGACAAGCTCCCAGTGAGCAATTATTGTTACAGTCAGATACGGCAATACCATATCTGCTTCCAAAACATACTTTTATAAATCTACACGTTTTCCCTGCAATGTTCAGGCCATTTTTGCATCGGAGGTCAATTTGAAAATGAGGTGGTCAATTTGACTAATGGATATTATAATTGAAAATGATTTTTGAATGAAAATCATGAAATATGGTTCTTTATGTCGTTTTGGGGTTATGTTTAGTATAAAGTCATTGGGTCCGTTTTATGGAAAGAGTGACCGCCAGTGTACTCAAACTTCACATTCTCTTAACAAATAGCCTCTTCGGAAACAGTTGATCAGAAGCACACCAGGCGCACATTATCGCGTGCTAATTTTAATCTTTTTGAACTTTCTTCAGAGATTCGTCACTATGGGTGAAACATGGGCCCATCATTTTACTCCAGAGGCCAAATAAAAATCGAAACAATGGAAGCACTCTGGCTCATCCCGCCAAAGAAGGCAAAGACTGTACCATCAGCTGGGAAGCTTCTGGCCTCGGTTTTCAGGGATGCAGATGGTATTCTGCAGATATATTATCTCCAAAACAATCAATGGCACATATTATGCTTCACTTCTGACGTATTTACGGGAAAATATTAAACTTAAGCGCCGCGGAATGCTCACTAAAGGTGTGTTGTTCCATCCTGTTCACAATCTGTCATATGAATTCTGCATAGTGGAGTTTGAAGCAAAAATTTCGTGAAAAATTTAGATCAAGGTCAGGATATATCCGGTTACACAAAAAAATGCTCTATCTGACGCCAGACGCCAACACACTACAGCATTTCACACTTTGACTCCACCATAGAGAATACACAGAGGCACTGTAACTGTATTTTTATGCATTAGAGTCCTGGAGCCGAATCTTAGAAACGATATCGGAATGGAGTGTAGAGTCAAATTTTGGTGAAATTGTTAAGCTACGCCTATTGCATAGGATCGATTTATACATATACATGTACTGCGACGGCTCCAAAATTTGATCCCAGCCTCCACTTAATCTCTCCATTGCATGACTGTACTCCGTGAAGCATTGTCCTAATGGAAAAACACAACTTAAGTGAGCTTTCCGCGGCGCTTAAGTTTAATATTTTCCCGTAACTGCGTCAGAAGTGAAGCATAGCTTGTGCCATTTATTGTTTGTCCCTTTTAGAGATAATCTATAAGCAGAATACCATCTGCATCCCTGAAAACCGAGACCATAACCTTTCGTACTGATGGAACAGTCTTTGCCTTCTTCGGCGGGGTGAGCCAGCGTGCTTCCATTGTTTCGATTGTTGTTTGGCCTCTCAAGCCCTGCCGCCCAATTTAACCAATAGGGTTTATAAGCATGGGCGGGCCGACTCGCACCGCATTGCCTGGGCAGACTTAGATCCTCTAAGCGGTTTACCAGTACTCGCGAGCGGGTCGGTTTCAGCTCTGCGTGGAAGCATCATGCAGCCCATCTATTTCTTCAAGCCCCGATGGGCGGGGGCTAACCATTCTAGTACATGCAAATAAATCATTAACAACCTAGCAAACAGTGAGGAGCATGATGAGACGTCCTTTTCTTGCCCACCAGATAAGGAAAACCATAGTTATAGCTTGGGATAGAAGTTCTGTTCTGACCTTCGAATATATTCTCGCGTTTTTAATAAATGCACTGGTTGAATACGACCTCATATGCGCCGTCGTTAATGTTGGCGTCACAACATGTTACGTGACGTCACTAAACATTCATGAAGTGTCATCACAATAGGCCTATGGCGGACGTCGGTAACCGAAGTGACTACAGCAATAAACATCTGCGCTAAGAAATGGAAATGCAAGAAAAAGAATCATATATGTGTGTGAGCTGTGGGTTGAAACATTCGCCCCTCGGGATCACTGTCCGGCATCAGTAGGCAAGCCTCGTGATGCCGGATAGTGACTCTCGGGACGGATTTTTCCATCCACCCCTCACACCCATATAAGATTTTTATAGTCCACACTGTGTCCCTGTCTACAGGATACGAAATAGACGGGCTGCATGATGTTTCCACGCAAAGCTGAGACCGACCCACACACGAGTACTGGTAAACCGCTTAGAGGATATAAGCATGCCCAGGCAAAGCGGTGCGAGTCGGACCGTCCATGCTTATAAACCCTATTTCATCTCAATGTTGGGTAAAAGTCCGACAAAATTGGAAGCAGCGTCTCCAAAATGACCTTTACAGTGTTGACGGCGACGTTAAACCTCAAATCAAACAAACAAACAAAACACTAAGGCTTAGGCCTACATTAAAGACATCATCAAGTTGACAAGTCTGTGCAATGAATATCTTTTAACCCTTATCCCAATGTATAATTAATGTAGTCACACCCATTGCTGACTATTACAATCAAATATAGTAAAATTCCGCTATTAAGACCATCTAAAATTAAGACTAAATCTGCTGTTGAAAGCTTATTGAGAAGGTTTCAGTCATTCCTTGTCTGTGTTTTCTACACATTCCCCCTCCAGTGTCTCCTAATAAGAGACCACCTTTGGGACTGTTCAAAAGTGGTCTTAAACTGGTCTGAATAAAGGATGTTTACTGTATACTGTATTCATGTAATTCACAACTGCATGACAAATAGTGTAGTTCCTATTAATCAGATGCTTTCTTCAGAAGCCATCTGATCTGGACCTACACTATTTGCAAAGGTAAGGATTGTCGTGGTCAGCTGGATAAGGATTAACCTCCTATTAAATCAAAGGAAGCCTTACATTTAAGGTTCCTCAATACAGTTACTAAGCTATATTTAAGGTACTGAAAAAATCATATCTGCAAATAATTACCCAAAAAGATTTTTCATCAGATGGTAGTCCATGTAAATGTAAGAATATGGAAGCCAAAGATTTTTTTTCGAAAGTCACCATTTTAGTAATTTATTGTATTTTGCCTTGGTTTTGCAAAAAAAATGATACCTCAATCCACAGAACCACAGTGTGTAAAATACTATCATAGAAATGTGGCTGAAGGTTGCCTTTAGGTACTGCAACAGAGGCATTTCAAGTAAAATACCTAAATAGTACTGAAAATTAATAATTCCCAAAAATGAAAAAAATGTAATTATCTCACCTGGTACTATTATAAATTCAGTGTATGGTAGCCAAAAATGACTTGTTCTACCAATTTGGCAACAAGCTCAATGACTGGGTTGAGGTGTTGAAATCTCTTGCATTTAGCTTGTAAAATGATTGCCGTTCTTTGGTGCTTTCAGTTATTCATTTTATATATTTCAGTCATGCAATTTATAACAATTCATGCAATCACTGCACCAAAGTTTCACTGTGTTACTGACTGTGTTTACAGGATGGTTGATTTGATACTTGATAAATCAAAAACAAAAAAATGAAATTAAGAGAAGCCAACAGTCTATCCCCATATTTGAACTGAAGGACTGAAAGCAGCCTGTTTAGCACCAGAAACTTTGTGCAACTGCCAATAACTGCAATGGTGTAGAAATGATTTTTACCCATTGGTTTGTTACTTTGGTTAACATGAGCCACCATAAACAAATCAGTGATTGTTTTGACAGGTGAACTTCTGGACAACACAAAGGTTATATTTATCTAATCTATTAAATGATCTGTTGTGTCACATACTTACCAATGTGTAGGCTGGTTAAAACTCACAGAAGCCCAATGCATGTAATATGTTGTGATGAAAAAAGCTTTAAAAATTTCTTTTTTTTCAATGTGTTTACTTGTAGCTGGACCGAACAACAGAATCCGGACAATGTTACACATATAAATAGTTCGGAAAATGAATGCATACTTTTCATAAATTAACAAACAAATTATGTTAGAAAGTACCTGAAATTAGTTGCAAGACAGTTTCAAATATGAATATTACGTTTTAAATTAAAAACAATGGTGTACAATTGTTATTTTTGGGAAATTATTTCCAAGGCGTATGAATACAATTTTAGTTGGCAAGATGGATATCCTCAATTTGACAGCTACAATAATTTATCAGTGATGACAGGCTTCCAAGATTGGCAATGTCATAATGCTGTATGCAGGGAGAAGGCTACATAGCTGAATTTTCAAGGTATATTCATTGATGATGGGCAAAATAAAATGTGGAATGCATTAATGATGAGCATTCTGAGCATTCAGATTTACCGCAGAAAAAGAAGATGGCGGCGCCCATGAAGAAAAACATGTCGAAGTTGTTTTTCTGGTTTTCAATTTGGGTGGGCTTTTTTATAGAAAGCTTCGTCCGAGTCGCTAGTATTTGATGTGAACTATTGATCTGCAGCTGTTTTAGTAACTTGTTAAAAGCCGAGAAAGCAGTTTCATTTTTTTCCTGGTGAAAGTGAAAAAAATAGCCATGGAAGAGATGGCAAATCCCCCGACCAAAAGCCAATATGGCCTTCAGAAGATTGTTCACCAATAGAAAGTGCACCAGAATTAAATCAGCAATATATCACAAAAGTATTGCAGTTATGGCCATCACAAGATTATACTGTCAGGGGAGATAACTAAACAAGAGGCCCATGGGCCACGATGCTCACCAGAGCTCAGGCGGGCACTGCCCACTGGCAGCCATGTATGGTTTTAATTTATTGATTATAAAGTCTCCCAAATGAACCCCTATTCCATGTGGACTCTGTATCTGAAATATGAGGCCTTTTATGAAGTGGAGGGGTGGGAGATGACCCAACAGAGCCCAATTTGATATCATTGAATGCATCTTATCATAAGGAACAAGAAAATATATGGTTTATGGGTGGGGGTCTTAACGGTTTCTGAGATTATGAAGTGGAGGGGGTGGGGAATGGCCCGGGCACATCCCAAGAGACCCCCAATTTTGTGTCTCTGAATGCGTTTTATCATAAGAAACAAGAATATATATGGTTTAGGGGTGGGCATCTGATAGGTTTCTGAGATTTATCGCCTTTTATGAAGTGGCAGGGCGGGCATGGCCCCGGCACACCCCTGAAGACCCCTAGGTTGGAATCACTGAATGCGTCTTATCACAAAGAACAAGAATATATATGGATAAGGGGTGGGGTCACCGAATGCGTCTTATCATAAGAAACAAGAATATATATGGTTTTGGGGTGGGGATCTGAAAGGTTTCTGATATATATCACCTTTTATGAAGTGGAGGGGACGGGGCAATGGTGCATCCCGGGAGACCCATAGGTTGGTATCACTGAATACGTCTTATCACCAGAAACAAGAATATATATGGCTTAGGGGTGGGGATCTGAACGGTTTCTGAGCAATTGGGTCTTTTTTGAAGTGGAGAGGGTGGGGCTTGGCCCGGGCACTTCCCAGGGGACCCCCAGGTTGGTGTCACTGAATGCGTCTTATCATAAGAAACAAGAATATATAAGGTTTTGGGGTGGGGATCTGAATGGTTTCTGAGATATATGGCCTTTTATGAAGTGGAGGGGCTGGGGCAGGGCCCTGGTCGATCCCAGGGGGCCCCCAGGTTGGTGTCATTGAATGTGTCTTATCATAAGGAACAATAATATATATGGTTTAGGGGTAGGGATCTGTAAGGTTTCCGAGATATTGGGCCTTTTATGAAGTGGAGGGGATGGGGCAAGGCCCTGGCACATCCCGCGGGCCAATAGGTTGCCGTTGTATGAATGCATCTTATCATAAAGAACAAGAATATATATGGTTTAGGGGTGGGGGTCTAAACGGTTTCTGAGTTATATGGCCTTTTATGTAGTGGTGGGGGTGGGGCATGGCCCGGCGCATCCCGGGGCCCCCAGGTCAGTGTAACTGAATGTGTCTTATCATAAGGAACAAGAATATATTTGGTTTAGGGGTGGGGATCTTTAAGGTTTCCGAGATATGGGCCTTTTATGAAGTGGAGGGGGTGGGGCAAGGCCCCAGCACATCCGGGGGGGGGGCCCAGGTTGGTGTCAATGAATGTGTCTTATCATAAGGAACAATAATATATATGGTTTAGGGGTGGGGATCTGTAAGGTGTTGGAGTTATGGCCATCACAAGGTTATACTGTCAGGGGAGATAATTAAAAAAAACAGGGCACCCAGAGTCGTGGTTCTTGAACGTGACACACCTGCTAAACCTCATGTACAACTGTACCAAGTACCATCAATATATCTCAAAGAGTGTTGGAGATGTGGCCATCACAAGGCAGTGATTCTATATTATTGGAAGGAGAGATATCTAAAAAACCATGGCACCCAGAGTTGTGGTTCTTGTGCATGACAACCGTCTCGGCCTTGTGAACAACTGTGCCAGGTATCATCAATATATCTTAAAGTGTATTGGAGTTATGGCCATCACAAGGTAGCCACTCAATTTTATTGGAAGGGGAGATAACTAAAAAAACCATGACAACCAGAGTTGTTGTTCTTGTGCATGACACGCTGTCTCACCCTTGTGAACAACTATGCCAGGTACCATCAACATATCTTAAAGGGTATTGGAGTTATGGCCATCACAAAGTAGTCATTCTATTTTATTAAAAGGGGAGATAACTCAAAACGTATGGCATCCAGAGTTCTGGTTCTTGTGCATGACACGCCGTCTCAGCCTTTTGAACAATTGTGCCGAGAACCATCAATGAATCTCAAAGGGTATAGGAGTTATGGCCATCACAAAGTTGCGTCTACGGACGGACGGACGGATGTTCTCACGGATGTATACTTATGTGGCTATTTTTGGCAGGATTGATACTTAAGTGGCTACTTTTAGCCACTGAAAAGAAGTATTTTTGGTGTCTAACGGAATAAATCCCATAGACTTAGATTGATTCTGTCCATTTACATAGCCACCTAACTATACATTTGTTGGTGGATGTTCTCACGGATGTATACTTATGTGGCTATTTTTGGCAGGATTGATACTTAAGTGGCTACTTTTAGCCACTGAAAAGAAGTATTTTGGTGTCGAACGGAATAAATCCCATAGACTTAGATTGATTCTGTCCATTTACATAGCCACCTAACTATACATTTGTTGGTGCGGACAGACGGACGGACAGACGGACGGACGCCAGGCTGATCGCTATATCCCCCGAACCTATTCGGTCAGGGGATAATAAAGAATTGCATTTATTTTCAAAGGCACAGAGATGTTGCTAATGCAAGGAAGTACTTGCTGTAATATTCGTTGGTACCTCCAGACCTTTTTCTTCTAGAACAGACACTTTGAAAGGAAATCAGGATCATATTTTGGGAAAAAATAACATGCAAATCTCACACCTATATTTTTCTTGTGCAAATGTATTGAGGAACCTTAAGGAATTATTGTGAACCATGGCCTTAGTGAAACATGTACGAGGGATGTTCGAAAAGAATTGCTTATTGTCCTCTAGCTCGATATCCACGTGGGGAACGATCAAAACCAATACAAACTTGTATAGAGCTATTCAATATCTACACAATGGTGTATAAATGTACATGTTAGACTAAGTGTAAGACATAAAATTTGCCATTTGAATCGCGGTCATTGACCACTGCAGTTTTGGTTTGGTTTTGGGGTTTTACGGCCGTTTCAAGATTATTTCACATTATATCGAGCCGATCGTTGATCAGAGGTGGGCGAAAACCGGAGAACCCGGAGAAAAACCACCTGATCTTCCGGTTGCAGAACTTGGCGTCTCACATGTGACCCGAGCGAGGCTTGAACCACAGCGGTTAGAGACCTATTGATCAAGAGTCAGCGCTCTTAACCACTAGGCCACGGAGGCCCGATTTTGACCACTGCAGTAAAAATGGTTAGTAGAAGCGTCGACTAAAAAGCTGAAATACGGACTTACATCAAAGCTTGCTCAAAACATGGTTGTTCTTTGAAGAAGCTGATGACTGAAATTTCTACTGCTTTTGGACCTTCTTGTGTGTCTTATGACACAGTTCGGCGGTGGAAAAAGAAATTAGTGTTTGGTGTAGAGTCCATCAGAAATGCACCGAAATCAGGTAGGCCAAAATCTGCATATCGTAAAGAAATCGTTTCTAAAATAAAGGAAATCATTGAAGGAGATGCCAGATTTACAGTTCGTGATATTGCACGAAAGGCAGGCATACCACTATTAACGGTTCACCTTATTTTGAAGAAGCATTTGAAAGTCAGGAAGATTTCTGCTAGATGGGTGCCACATCTGTTGACTGACGAGCAAAAAAGGCAACGGGTTAAACTGGCCAAAAAGCTGCTTCAAATGTTTCCAAAATATGACAATAAACAATAAATATGTCGTCATACGTGATGAAACATAGGTCTATTATTTTGAGCCCATCAGAAAAGTTAGCAATAAGATCTGGGCCACTGAACACAGCAAACGCCCAATAATTTGCCAAACGTTCTTTGAGTACAAAGAAGGTTCTGTAGGCAATCTTCTTCTCTGCTGAAGGAGTTTCAATAAAAGTGCCGGTGTAAAAGGGCAAACGCATCACCGGAAAGTACTACAAAGAGGTAGTACGAAAGAAACTGAAAAAAATATTATCAGAAACGACGCCCTGCCACTGGTTTTAAACATGTCCGTCTTCTACATGACAATGCAACCGCTCATACCTCCGCAATAGTTAAGGTGAATTTGAAGAAAGAAAAAATAACTGTTTTGCCTCAACCCCCCCTCCCCACCACCCCCCCCCACCCCCCGTTTTCCCCAAACCGTTCCCCATGTGATTTATTTTTGTTTCCGAAATTAAAATAATTCCTTGCTTGGCGGAAATACCAGTCCCGACAGGCACTTGGATCTGACATTCATTAGTACCTTTTTACTGTACCCAAATCAGCGTACCGTGACATCTTCAAGAAGTGGATACATCGGCTGAAACGTTGCATTTCTAGCCACAGGGAGTACTTCGAGGGCATGAAATGAGCATTTCAAATTTGAAGTCTCCAGATAGAAATAAGCAATTCTTTTCGAACATCCCTCGTATATGTTCACCTTAATAGATTTGCGTTTATTGCTGATCAATTATTTACAGGCCTGCTGCCAGGGCATTGCATAACCCTGATAACAACTGTTATTAATGGGCAGGTAACTTATACCCTGGAGACATGCCCAGCGATCAATATCGCTTGTACATGTATTGCAGTAACTGGATGACTTCTTGACCACTGAAATAAACAGTGTTTGTTTCATTGAAATCATAGACAATCATTTCATAAACGTTCTGATACATGTTCATTAGTACCCGAGATACATTTGAACACTGGAAAAAAAAAAACATCGCCAACCTTGGACGGCCGATCGCTACCCTGCCACATGCGACACCAGGATCGAACTGGGGTCGCAGCGTTGACATGCGCGAAACAAATCCACGCGCTATCTTGGGGCCATACATTTACAATAGGCGTTTGACCAGAAATGATAAAAGTTTTGAATTTCTGCAAGCGCATTTATTCTTCGTTTAGTAGGAAACACATTGATTTTGCTTGGTCATCACGCCATCATCACCAAGGAGTATTCATTAACCCAGGTATGCTTAACGTTCCGTAACATTGTTATAAAAATGTCAAACCGTGTAGACCAAGATCAGTCGCCATGCAACGCGGCGTCCGATCAGGCTCTTTACTGTTTGCTTAAATTCTCGATTCAATCAGTTCGGCGCCTATGATTTTTTACGGCGTAGCCGTTATGTTTTTACTTTTGTCCTACATTTTTCGTTATTCCATTGGTCAATAAAACCACATGTCCAAGAAGATGACCATTTCATTGGTCAATGATTTGCATAAATCAATCTACTCAAAAATACGACAGTTTACCGAAGTTTTAACCTAGGAAATGTTTCATTTTTTATGTGAGACATGAATGAAAAATATATACAGTTTCGGCTTGCTCAACGTCTTGTCCTTTGATGACCATACATCATATGTATAATTGTGTTTCTAGTGAATTCTGAAACTTCTGCGGTGAATAGATATTTTGACCCAATTTCACGTGGTTGGTCTATATAGCGAAAGGAACCATTTCGCGAAAGGAAGGTTCCTATCGCGAAAGGAAGAATTTTCTGCGAAAGGAATTGTTTGTTTGATTTGAGGTTTAACGTTCCCATCAACACTGTGTAGGTCATTTTGGAGACGTTGCTTCCAAGTTTGTGGAACTTTTACCCGACATTGAGATAAAATGACACCTCAAGCCCTGTTGCCCAATGAAACCAATAAAGAGATATAGTATGACAAAAACATGTAATAATCGCATTACAAATTGACAGATGTTTAATTTACAGTATATGCCCAATAAAAGTTGCAGTGTATCATTTGTCTTCAGCATACTTTATGTCCTCCATTTTAACACAAGATGGACATTTTCGAATATAATTAATGTTATATAAATTCTTAAAAGGAATAAGTGTAATTTGAGTTTTAGTTAGGTGCACATAAGATCAAGCTTCCGTCTGTTTGTCTGCTCGTCCGTTTGTTCGCCCGTCTATGCGTTAACGCTCACCATAGCGACAACCCTAAATGTTAACCCTATAATTTGTGTTCAAAAACAGTAAATGATAAAGTTTTCTTATTTGTTGTGCATATACTTGAGATCATATGCTCTTGAAATGAGGTCATGTTTTTAACCTTGACCTTTCACATTGACCTTAGCTCAAACAGGCGGGACACCGCCCTCTGCAAAGCTACTTTACCTCGCGTGACATTTGAATTGTTTGAATACAGTAAACCAGTTCATAGCTAGACAACTGTTGCTGTCACTATTGTAGCTCATATTTCTAAACAACCTTCCAATTAAATCTACGCCGCATATCTTTTTTAAAGATATTTCTTGTTTGGTTTAATTTGAGGTTTAACGTCCCCGCCAACAGAGTAAAGGTCATTTTGGAGGCGTTGCTTCCAATTTTGTGGGGCTTTTACCCGACATTGAGATGAAATGACATCTCAAGCCCTCTCGCCTGATGTAACCAATAGGGTTTATAAGCATGGACGGTCCGACTCGCACCGTTTTTTCCTGGGCAGGCTAAGATCAGCTAAGCGGTTTACCAGTACTCGTGTGTGGTCGGTTTCAGCTCTGCCTGGAAGCATCATGCAGCCCATCTATTTCTTCAAGCCCCGATGGACGGGGGCCGACGGCGCCTATGAAGGAAAAATGTTCGGTATGAACAGGGAACTTGGTAACGGGCCTCCGAGGCCTAGTGGACAAGAGCGCTGACTCTTAATCATTAGGTCTCTCACCGCTGTGGGTTCGAGCCTCGCTCGGGTCACATGTGAGACGCCAAGTTCTGCAACGGAAGGTGTTTTTTTTTCTCCGGGTACTCCGGTTTTCGCCAACCTCTGATTAACGATCGGCTCGATATGAGTGTAATAATCTTGAAAGGGCCGTAAAACCAAACAATAATAATAATAATAATAATAATAAAATGAACACGGAAATGGACCGTAGTCAATGTGCCTTGTACGGGAAAAAGCATGCACTGCCAATACGGAACCCAACACGGTCTTTATGCTTGTTTGTTTCGAGACTGATGTCCCAAGCAACACTGTTTAATTATATCGCGCCTGTCAGTTTACATATCTACACCTTTCCCGGGAAGACTTAACCAATAGTGTCCAATCTTTCGTCAGTAAACTGACAACTGCCCCTCTTCAATCAACGGATGGGAAGGGTCTTTACATGTTATCAGTTCCATGTGGAGAATACTAGGCTGGTGTCTTTTGATGTCAAATTTATCAAGTAAGGCTTCGAGAACGCTTGTGTTATCACGAGGCTTGCCGAGCAATTCTACATGCGTTCTCGAATCCAAGCCTGATAATTTTGATATCAAATGTCACGAATCCGATATTATATTTATCAGTTAATCCCGTTGTACTCCCTTACCTTTTGCCATTTTTTCCAGCAGTTCAATTCATAGAAGTACAATGCCACGTTGGCCTGATAAAGCTCACTTGTCCTGAGGATAGCATACGTTTAATCAGGTCAGGGGATACAATGCAATTAATATTGGGGGTAACTCATAAACAGTGTTTCGTGTTACTGATCAAACACATAGACAGTGTGTGCTCTTGAGAACGCATTTCTGTGGAGCACCAATTTTATATGTATCAACCGGAGATAAGAAAAAAAGTGCTATTTGTTTCGTATGATCGTATGACGTCACTTTCATTTAGTGAATAACGTCAAGTTACAAGTGCGTAACGTCACGACGCCGTCCGTGACAACCGTATGTGTTTTTTAATTAAAATTCTTCTGCATAAAATCCGATTTTAAAAAGTAGCATAATAAAAGTTTACACTCGTGGTCGTATATATCATATGAAATGGCCACGCATGTAAGATCCTCTCTCAATGTCCTTGTTCCATGAAAAAGTTTTTACATAGAAAATCTTACATGAGTGTTCATGTATTATTGAATTTATTAAACGAGTTGAGGAAAAGGGATAAAATGCGATTCTTGACGAGCATTTAATCCCTTTTCCTCAACGAGTATAACAAATGAGAAAGAATGCAGGCTTGTATTTATCATATGACATTTATAACGAATTTTATTGACGATTTGGTGACATAAATGTCAAAATTACGCCATTAGTAAACGCGACGTCGTTAAGGACGTCTTAGGTGTAACGCTAACTTATTTGTATAGTTAATCCGCTAGTGGATTACGGAATTTATGACATGGCGTTATTTCATTCCCAGGCCCGACGTCATATGATAAATTATTTTAATGCAATGAACACATTATAAATCCTGCATGTACCAACGTCCATTATGCGTTGGTGCAATTTGTGTATTTACATGTGTATACACGCAGTGACAACGCATGCGCATTTGATCGATTACAAAACAAAAAACAAAAAAACTTCTTGCTCTTTGACGCTTATGAGCATGCGTGTTCGAGCCTTAACTTGTCGCGTATCATGTTGATAAGTTCTTAGTTCTCCTGAGTTAGCTCAAAGTAAGTAAAATTCCGATATTAAGTTCACCTTTGAGACAGTTCAAAAGTGGTCTTTTTAACAGTCTCAAATGTGGTCCTTTAATAGAGGACACTTGGTGTAGAAAAGGTTTAGAAAGAACGGCTGACTCCTTCAATGGGAATGGGAACATCTAGCACATTTTCCCGCCATTTTTCAACATTCGGGACTTCAGGTTCGCTTTCCTATAGATTCAGTCCAACTGAAAAAGGGTTCTACTCTTAAATGGAAAGACTTTGCTCCTAAGGAGCAAAGTCTTTCCTTTAAGAGTTGACCCCTTTTGACATGGGACGCAAACATACTTTTGCAGGAGTTGCCTCCCCTTAAAAGCAGAATAAGTTCTAATTCTAGATGGTGTTAATAGCAGATTTTTTGTTGTATATATATACGTATATGCATCAAACCTTGAACTATTTACGCCCTGAATATTTGTCCCCAATTCGTATATGCATATTAATTATGACCTGAATAATTATGTTGTGGTATAAATTACCTGTTTTGCAGATGAATTTGGCATGGGCCAACAGATTTAAATGAAGCCAGTGCAGATTAATTTCAATTCATAAGTTCGATCTAACCATGACACGATATTTTTTTACCATCTATTTCAAACACGAATTTGGCGGTGCATAGCTGAAGCCTACCAAACTTGAAGACTGAAAGTCTAAACCTGCCCAGGAAAAGTTGTGCTAGTCGGACCGTTTCTTAAACCCTAGCATTTTTGTGGCATTAGGAAAACAAGTCCGTAAGAAATAATGGCGTCCAACATGGTGTCAGAAAATGATAAATGTTAGGTAAAAATGATAACATCTTTATTTTTTCTGCTTCCAACATAGATTGTGGGTGCTCGTTAGAACCGCCTCAATGAGGCGGTTCTAACGAGTACCCACAATATATGTTTTTGAGCAAAAATAAGGCAGATAATGTAGACCCCCGTAAACCCCAATTTTCTCTATATAAAGTGGGGTTTAGTGGGGTCTTCTTTTCACGGACTGGTTTACGTGATGGGGAGCGGGTGGGTTGGGGGAGGTGGGGGCGGTAGGTTCATCTCAGTGTCGGATATCAGTCCCACAAAATCGGAAGCAACGTTTCCAAAATTACCTAAATATTGTTGAAGGGGATTTAAAACACCAACACAAACACACAAACCAACGCGAATCTACTCGAACCTCCATGTTTAGTATGTTCTACAGTAAAACTTTTATAATACGAACACGGATAACTCGTTTACCACGGCTAATTCGAACTCGTTCTGGAGTCGCTATACAGTAGAACTTCCATGGCTCGAACAGCGATGGCTCGTTTACCATGGATGTGTCGAACCCATTCTTGAGCCCCTATCGTAATCCTCTACATAAGAAATAATTGGGGATAATTAGGGAGAGTTTAGTCTATTATCTTGCAAATGTATGCTGTGTGTACTCATTAGAATCGCCTCAATGAGGCGATTCTAATGAGTACATACAGCATAAATTTTCATTATAGAACACCGAAAAGATGTCTAAAAGTATCTCGTTATCCCTCCTGACAGTAACCTCAGTGGCTCGAACTACCCCTGTCTCGAACAGATTTTCGTGGTCCCAAAGGTGTTCGAGCCATTGAAGTTCGACTGTATATAGAATTCTTCGCAAAGCTCAAGGTATCTATACACAGTAAAATTCCTATATTAGAAGACACTGGTGGAGAAAACACAAAGAAAGAATAACTAAAACCTTCTAATTACATAACGATATCATGCCTATACAAATACATAGTAATTTTTTTCACCGAAAAAAATGAAGATGTTATTATAAAAAACTTGTGATATTTTTCTTATTTCTGCTCAAATAATAGATTGTGGGTAAACGTTAGCACCGCATTGTGTGTAAACGTTAGAACCACCTCATCGAGGCGAATCTAACGAGTACCCACAATCTGTAGCTTAGAGCAGAAATAAGAAAATAAGGTTAACCCCTGTAAACCATAGCTTTACTATATAAAAGTGGGGTTCGAGGGGGGTCAGAATTATATCGGCGTGTTTTCGTTTCTTTGTTTGATTTGAGGTTTAACGTCCCCGTCAACACTGTAAAGGTCATTTTAGAGACGTTGCTTCCAATTTTGTGGGACTTTTACCCGACCTTGAGATGAAATGACATCTCAAGCCCTGTCACTACAGTTAGCACCGCCTTGTGTATAAACGTTAGAACCACCTCATCAAGGCGAATCTAACGAGTACCCACAATCTGTAGTTTAGAGCAGAAATAAGAAAAATAAGGTTAACCCCTTTAAACCATAGCTTTACTATATAAAAGTGGGGTTCGAGGGGGTCAAAATTATATTGGCGTGTTTTCGTTTCTTTGTTTGATTTGAGATTTAACGTCCCCGTCAACACTGTAAAGGTCATTTTGGAGACGTTGCTTCCAATTTTGTGGGACTTTTACCCGACCTTGAGATGAAATGACATCTCAAGCCCTGCCACCCAATGAAACCAAAAGGGTTTATTAGCATGGACCGGCCGACTCGCACCGGTTTGCCTGGGCAGGCTAGATCCTCTAAGCGGTTTACCAGAACTCGTGTGCGGGTCGGTTTCAGCTCTGCATGGAAGCATCATGCAGCCCATCTGTTTCTTCACGCCCCGATGGGCGGGGGTCGGCGTGTTTTCGTGATGAAGTTTTTAAAAGCAGATTTAGTCTTAATTTATTTGGTCTTAATAGCGTATATTTTCTGTATTTTAGAAAGTTATGGAGATTTTAGCTCAGCTTACCCGAAGGCACACAAGATGAGCTTATTGTATAGGAAGGCATCCGGCGTCCCCTCCGTCGTCCGTCCGTCGTCCAACTATTTGAACATAAGTCTCTTAGCTACTAGCTGGCCAAATTCTGTGTGCAGCATCACTGGGTTAGGGAATTGACTGTGTTAGGCTTTGGACCAGTTGTAATTAGAACTGTTTTTACCATGGAAACAAGCATGTTCCATAGTCTTATAATGGGGAAAATAACGACTAACTTTTCTCAGCCTTTTCTGATCGGATCTTTATCAAACTTGCAGATAACCAGGAAAAGCATACAATATACGTCAAGCTCGAATTTTGGGGTGGTTGGGTGAGGAAAAGGTAACGTGTATCTTGCGTCACTTGGGTCCAACTGATATTGGCTTACAGTTAGACAAGGCCTGCTTTCCTTGCAACACGTAAGGGTAGAGGGGGAGTGTTATTATTTCTTCTGTTTCTACACTTCCATTCATTTTTCTCCTTCTCCTCTGTCGCTCACTTTCATCTCATCTACTATCTCTTCCATCTCTATCCATTCTTTCTCTGGGAGACGACACCAAATGGCCAACAAGGTTTGACGTGCCGCTAAATCCAAAACAATCAATCATTCAAGTTCGAATTTGGGCCTCCCAGGACCAACGGTTTTGGCGTTACCTTCAGCAGAAATATAAGCGAAAAAAAAAATGGTTTCTCTACGGAACCCGGGAAGGGACTTTTTTATTTTATAAGTTGTGCGCACAAGATATTATCTTGTTCGCACAACATAATAAAAATAAACAATCATGTCCCTTGCCGGGTTCCGTATTTCTCCGATTTTTCCCACTGTTTTCGAACGGATCTTTTTTTAACCTTTAGTAAACAAGGACAACCACGATATCTCAGATGAGTTCGAATTTGGCACGAATCTGACAACCTGTGCTAGTTCTCAGGTGAGCGATCGTTGCCCAATGGGCGATTTGTTTTCTGATTTTATCTGGAAAGTGTATTGTTTGTACTCATAAGAATCACCTCACAGAGGCGATTCAATGAGTAAGCAAAACATGCCATTATTTTATAGTTGTCAAACAGCCCTAGTTAAATTAATTGATCAATGGATGGCGTGCATCGACAAGGGTGACTTAGTAGGTACAGTGTTCCTTGATTTTAGGAAGGCGTTTGATTTAGTCGACCACTCTATTCTAGTTCACAAACTAGCATTATATAAATGCAACAAAATATCTCTTAAACTACTTTCGTCATATTTACATAGCCGTCAACAAGTTGTGGTGAGCGATGAAGGCCCATCTAAATCCACAACTGTTAAATCTGGGGTGCCTCAAGGCTCCATTCTAGGACCAACCCTATTCCTTATTTTTATAAACGATCTCCCCCTCCATATAGATTACTGCCACACTGATATCTTTGCAGATGATACGACCTTCCATATTAATGGACTTTCAAAAATTGAAATTGAACACAAGTTAAAGCATGATGGTGAAAACTCACAAATATGGGCAAGGCAACACAACATGTAAATCAACTTTGACAAAACAACCTGTATGGCGATTGGCACAAGACATAAAACTCAAGATGCGTCTGAATTACCCATTTTTATCAATAACACTAAGATCAAGCAAGTTGATAAGCAAAAACTTTTAGGTCTCATCATCGATGAAAATCTATTGTGGACAGCACATATAGACTATATTTGTGCCAACATCTCTACTAAAATTTCACTGCTGCGACAGTTGTCCTTATACATACCGGCTGACATACAAAGAATTTTTTATCAAGGTTATATCTTACCTTTGATTGACTATGGTTCAAATACTTGGGGATCAACTTCACAACACAACATTGAACGTCTGGTTAAATTGCAGAAACGTGCTGCGCGCATTATTCTAAACGCTGATATTAACACTCCTTCTGCTCAAATGTTCAGTGAGTTGAAATGGTCATCTGTCCCTAAACGCCACATGTACAATAAGGCAGTACTGACTTACAAAGCCTTAAACGGTCTAACACCGGAATACATTTCTGATTTGCTAAAACCAATATCAGAAACACATAACAGAAATTTACGGTCGACAACAAATGGCTCCTTATCAGTTCCTAGGTCTAGAACATCCCTCTTTGACAGATCATTTTCAAGTTCTGCACCAAAGTTATGGAATACTCTCCCAAAAGATATCAGATCAGCGACTTCACTTGAAAGTTTTAAAGGGCTAGTGAAGCATCATTTCTTGTCATAAAAACTGGTATCTTTATTTGTGGACTGTGTCTTTTTTGTAAGGCAATGGCCCTGCGATCGCGTAGCGTCCGAGCGGCTTTATGTTGGCGTCGATGCAACGTCATGACGTTGATTCTACGCTGATGTGAACTTGCTTGGGTGTTGTGTGCACGCTGGTAAATGACGATATTTCTTATGGCAGTATTTATGAGGTCATGGGGAGCGCACGCCTGTTTGTGTACACTAAAAACTATATCGTCTGGGACTGGCCAATTTCAGATGGAAATAAAAAGTATTTTCCATGTTTCTGTGCGGGGCATGGGTTGTGGGCACCCGTGGAATCTGCCTCGGCGAGGCGGCTCTAACGGTGCCCCTGGCCTGTGTTTTGGGCGGAGATGTGGCGAATAAATACCCCTTCACCGGTTTTACTGTATAGGATGCCGGTTCGAGGGGGAGGTCAACATAGTAGTGCGCCTTCGTGGATCTTGTAATGTGCGTAAGCATAATGTCTTAATCAAATTTTACTTCTCTTAAAAATTAGATCTACATTAATTTTAGACTCGTTCCTTGTGATAATTGTTAATTTGTGATTTTATGCCCTCATAACCCGTTTATTTAAATTACCATACTAGATCAGTTTTAGACCAGGATGCTATTTTACAGACTGAAACTAGTTCTATTTTAGGTTATATGTGTTAATGTTTATAATATTGTTTTGTATATTTGTATATATGTTTGTAGAGGGCTGCAAGGAAGACTAGCTAGTATAGCTAAGAGCATTACCCTCTTTAAATAAAGTATAAATAAATAAAATAAATAAATAAAAATAGAAGATCGAAAAGATCTTTTGTTCATCCTAACTTTGTCCCATCATTACGAAAACACGCCTATACAAATACGTTGTAAACTCTACCGCCGGAAAAACGAAAATTTTTAGATGAAAAATTGTGATAATTTTCTTATTTCTGCTCAAAATATGGATTGTGGCTACTCGTTAGAACCCCCTCATCGAGCGGTTCTAACGAGTACCCACAATGTATATTTTAGAGCAGAAATAAGTTTTCCCCTGTAAACCCAAGTTTTACTAAATAAAAGTTGGGTTCAAGGGGGCCAAAATTATATTGGCGTGTTTTCGTGATGTCACATGAACAAGTCCGTGAAATGAACACACCCCTGAACTCCACTTAATATAGAATAAATAGAAAACGGGTTTACGGGGGTATAATGTCGACTCTCGTTATCTCAAACTCAAAGGCACTAGAATATTTTAGTTTGAGTTAAAAGTTGTTTGAGATAAAAGGGGCTAAGTTCTAAGAAAACATATAGCAAGCTAACATTACAGTGCACAAAATTTAGTTTGACTTAAGCCATGGTTTTAGATTCATGTATCAGAGTTTGAGATAACGAGAGACTACTGTATATTATTTTCTTATTTCTGCCCCAAAACATACGAACGTAGGTTGTGGGTACGCGTTAATGAGGCGGTTCTAACGAGCACTCACATCATATTATTTTTTTGCAGTATAAAAATGAACAAGAGGCCCATGGGCCACTATGCTCACCAGAGCTCAGGTGGGCACTGCCCAATTGCAGCCATGTATTTTAACATGATATCATTTTAATCTGCCAAATGAACCCCCATATCCAAATGAGCACCCATGTGGACTCAGTATATGAAACAGTATGCCTTTTATGAAGTAGAGGGGGTGGGGCATGGACCCAATGGAGCCCTGATTGGTGTCACTAAATGTGTCTTATCACAAAGAACAAGAATATATAGGGTTTAGCAGTGGGGATCTGCATGGCTGGAGATATAAGTGGAGGGGTTGGAGCATGCCCTGTCGTTCCCAGGAAAGCCCAAGATTGTTGTCCCTAAATGTGTCTTATCATAAGGACCAAGTATATATATGGTTTAGGGGTGGGAATCTGAACGGTATCCAAGATATCCTTTCATGAAGTGGAAAGGAGAGGACTGGCCCCTGCGGACACCCCTACAGTAGGTGTGCTAATAACAAGGAACAAGAACATATATGAATATGGGATGGGGATTTGAATGGTTTCTGAAATATATGGCCTTTTATGAAGTGGAAGGGCGGGGCACATTGCCTCAGCACAAAGAGACCCCCAAGTTGGTGTGACTGAATGAGTCTTATCATAAGGAACAAGAATATATATGGTTTAGGGGTGGGGATCTGAACTATTTCTGAGATATTTGGCTTTTAATGAAGTCAAGCGGTGGAGCAAGGCCCGGGCATGCCCCGGGAACTCACAAGCTGGTGTTAATGAATGTGCCTTATCATAAGATAGATGAATATATATGGTTTAGGGGTGGGGCTCTGAACAGTTTCTGAGATAAAAGGCATTTTGTGAAGTGCAGGGGTGGGCAAGGCCCAGGGAGACCCCCAGGTTGGTGTCAATGAATGTGTCTTATCATAAGGTACAAGAATATATATGGTTTAGGGGTGGAGATCTGTAAGGTTTCCGAGATATTGTGATATTATGAAATGGAGGGGGTGGGGCAAGGCCCCAGCACATCCCTGGGGACCCCCAGGTTGGTGTCACTGAATGTGTCTCATCATAATGAACAAGAACATATATGGTTTAGGGGTAGGGATCTGAACAGTTTCTGAGATATATGGCCTTTTGTGAAGTGAAGGGGTGGGGCATGGCTCCGGCGCACCCCGGAAGACCCCCAATTTGGGGTCAATGAATGTGTCTTATCATAAGGAGCAAGAATATATATGGTTTAGGGGTGGGGATCTGTAAGGTTTCCGAGATATTGGGCCTTTTATGAAATGGAGGGGCGGGACATGGCCCCGGCAAATCCCGGGGGACCCCCAGTTTGATGTCACTGAATGGGTCTTATCATAAGGAACAAGACTATATAGGGTTCAGGGGTGGGGATCTGAATGGTTTCCGAGATATTGGGCCTTTTATGAAGTGGAGGGGGTGGGGCATGGCCTCGGCGCATCCCGGAGGACCACCAGGTTGGTGTCAATGAATGCGTCTTATCAATAGAAACAAGAATATATATGGTTTAGGGGTGGAGATCTGTAAGGTTTCTGAGATATAAGGCATTTTATGAAGTACTGGGTGCGGCGCATGGCCCCGGCACAACCTACTGGACCCCCAGGTTGACATGAAAGCATATGGCTGTGAGAAGTTTGCTAAAGGAACATTTCTATGAAAGTTTTGTCAAAATATCTGCAAAGGCTTTGTAGTTAATGCCATTTTCAATTTTCCCCATTATAAGTCTATGGAAAATATAAGTTGCCATAGCAACCAAACTAAAGAGCCGAATTTCATAAAAAACACAAAACCTGTAAAGGCAAATATGGTGAATATTTCCATAAACTCTCAGCCTCATAGAGCATACGGTTTCTGAGGAGATGATTTTTAAGTATTTTTTTCTATTTTTTTCATTTTGGTTTCCATGGCAACCAATACAAATGAGCAGTAGGCCTAAAATCATATGGCAGATAGTAGATTGCCTAAGGAATATTTCTATGAAAGTTTTGTCAAAATATCTGCAGCGGCTTAGCAGTAAATGCCATTTTTCAATTTTCCCCCATTATAAGTCTATGGAAACTCTAAGTTGCCATAGCAACCAAACTTATAAGCCGAATTTCATAAAAAACACAAACTTTCAATCCCCCAACCCAAGGATGCTACAGATGAAATTTGGACTCAATCGGCCCAGTGGCTTCAGAGGAGATGTCGTTTGAAAATGTTAACGCCAGACGACGACGACGACGACGACGACGACAACGACGACGACGACGGACAACTGCCTATCCTATAAGCTCCCCCGGAGCCTTTGGCTCTGGTGAGCTAAAAATATGACATATTTTCATCAGAAAAGTAACAGTTTTGGAGATGTGAAAAAATGCAGTATGTCGCACAGGTGTGTTGTCATGAATTGACATCCCAAGCCCTACCGCCGAAAGAAACCGCTATGTTTTAAGGCACAGTCCGACTCGCATCGTGTTTCCTGGACAGACTTAGACCTGCTAAGCGGTTTGCCAGTACTTAAAAGTTCGGTCGGTCATGCTCTGCAGGAAAGCGTCATGCAGCTATGGGCGAAACATGAATCTGGTAATGTGCACACGACGTTGGATTTTGTTTTTCTAATGCTGTTCTGAATTTCCATGTTGTTTTGTTTTCTTTTTGGCCGTGGGAAAAGACTTTTTTCCACATAAGATACTATCCGTATGAATATTAAAATGTTCTTTGTAACGTGTAAATGAAGCGGGCCTTGTTTGACATCATTTTGACATATTTTATTCATTACCCTTTCAACCCTACAAACATATATAGATATTTAACTAAATAGTGTAGATCCAGATCATTACAAAAACACACGCTTGTGACACAGTTCATTTCTCCATCTCCACAATATGAACTATTTTTCTTATTTATACTGCAAACATTTCAGGCCCCCGCCCATCGGGGCTTGAAGAAATATATGGGCTGCATGATGCTTACACGCAGAGCTGAAACCGACCCGCACACGAGTACTGGTAAACCGCTTAGAGGATCTAAGACTGCCCAGGCAAAGCGTTGCGAGTCGACCCCTCCATGCTTATAAACCCTATTGGTTTCATTGGGCGGCAGGGCTTGAGATGTCATTTCATCTCAATGTCGGGTAAAGGAGCAACGTCTCCAAAATGACCTTTACAGTGTTGGCGGGGATGTTAAACCTCAAATCAAACAAACTGCAAACATAGGTTGTGGGTGCTCGTTAGAAAAGCCTCGTTGAGGCGGTTCTAACGAAGACCCATAACCTATGTATTGGAGCAGAAATAAGAAAAATAGTGTATACTCCCGTAAACCCAAGTTTTCTCTGTATAAAGTGGAATTTAGGGTGGTGTTCATTTCACGGACTTGTTCACGTGATTCGAGACGCCTCATAACGAGCCGTGTCATCTGAATCTACACAATTGACCGGTCCGTTAATGATTTTGTCCCAAATCCTGTTGAAATCACTGGGCGTGTTCAAAGTCAAAGGTGTGAGAGTTCACTTTAGCAAGTCAGGGATGTATGGGTGAAGATAAATTGGACAGATGGTGTCATATAGCAAAATCATAAAAATCAAGATGAACCGCCAAAACGTGTCATGTGAGTACAGGGGAGATTTATAGCACCATGTGCGTTTGCGCAGACTTTGGCCGTTTCTCCAAATGCGATCAATGGGCCTTTGGACATCAAAAATACAAATAGTTCGTTTGTAATTACTGACAATGACATAGTATCTTAACAAATGCATGAAATACGACTATACTGTTTTGTTGTTCTCCATCAAGAAAACATGTCTATATAATTTTGACCCCCTTGAACCCCACTTTTATATACTGTAAAACTGGAGTTTACAGGGGTAAACCTTACTTTTCTTATTTCTGCTGATAAATATAAATTGTGGGTACTCGTTAGAACCGCCACGGCGTCCCGCAAACCCCCATGCTGACAAGACAACCGAGCGTGATCTCTGACAGGTGTACGGGCAGCTGTGGGGTAAGGCACAAGAAAGATGTTAGATGGATGACATTAATTATTTACAGTATCTACATACAACACTTACTAAACACAAAACATCACAATTTGTTGCTTCTGTAGCCAACTCACGACGTCCGCTCCGAAGGCAAAACAATGTTCTGTGCTCGGAACGGGTGACGTGAATACCTACAGAAGCAAACAACAAAAACAACAACAAAAACAAAAAAAGAAACAACACAAGACGCGACTGGCCAGTTTATAACTTAGGGTGAATTCCCCTCTCGCGTGACACTTCCTCTCGCGAACTAGTGCAAACTGCACACTAGTCTATCGACATAGTTGCCGATCACAAATTTGCCGATCACAGGTTTAGCGATCGTCCGAATATCCTGCAGGTTAGTTGACCTCTTTCATGGTCTCACATTTGTTGACAATGAAAAATGATTTTGATTCTGGTATTCGCTGATTACGGCGGTCTGTCCGCCCTTGCTGGACCCTAACGCCTAGCGTCGTACCAGTACCTGCTGCTATGAAGCAGGGAGCAGCAGGTCACACATTGTTGTGCCTGCAAATTATGATAACTCGACTAAGACACGAGTCACAAAACATACATGCTATATCATGATCCCCCTCCCGGAGAAGTAAGAATATGTTCATGCATATACCGTTATTGCGCATGCGCCGACCAGACATACAGGCTGATTAGTGCATGCGACAAATAACCGTACAGCAGAACTCAACTTGACTGTGCATCAAATTATCAGCACCCAACGCTTGACACAATAATACTCAAAGTTCATGTTTCCTTACTGAGCACTACAGAAATCAATTCATGCTCACTACTACTGAGCATAATACTCATCAAATTTGTGCTCACTACATTATCACAAGTAAGAGGCAATTGAACAGACCACGCCTTTGCGCTACCTGGTCAGCTGCCAATTACAGGAAACATAACAATCTCTATTTCATATCCTTCTCCGCGACACGGCTCACAAATATAGCTATTCACAAATTCAATACATTAATAACAGATAGAAACTACAACAGAAGATTTTCATCTATAATCCACAACATTTGTTAGTGTCTCATAAGGGCCAACACTGTTTGCCGTAAATTCTCTCTGTATTTGGTAGGCACCCCGTCACAACCGTCCTCGCGACGCCGATGACGCAGCTGACGTCATCCCCGCCGCTCAGGCCGTTATGACGTGTGGCGACCAAATACTCCCACTTATCATCATCACGTTCTTTATATGTACATACATGCACAAACTGAGTTATCAGACAAAAACGGCATCATTACAAAATGAACTCGTAATTCTTCTTGAACAAAATTATTTCTAATCAACGTGAACATGCTTGTAAAATAGAATTCATTACGGTTCATCATCACGGATAACCCAACAGGCGCTTGTAAGAGTTTGCCCTGATGATGAAGATATGGTTAAACCCGTCTTAAGTTTACGTCCCCTCTACACCTAATATCATATTGGGACGGAACCACGGTTTTCTAACCACAGCTAGTCAAAAGTCATGGATCAAATAAATGACCCGGCGTTTATTAATTACATTCTACAAAAGGGGTCTAAAAGCCTAAATGAATCTAGAATGAGCGGATG
The DNA here is from genome assembly GCA_963580285.1 of Lucinisca nassula. NCBI lineage: Eukaryota > Metazoa > Mollusca > Bivalvia > Lucinida > Lucinidae > Lucinisca > Lucinisca nassula. The sequence goes on along the minus strand of OY757016.1, from coordinate 93,626,900 downwards.
TCCAAACTTTACGTCTCACCAACATCTAGGGTCAGCATGAGACAGGACCTCACTTAGAAAGACTCATTCTACTACTGGAGAAGCCTGGGATCAATCCTGCGACGTCTAGCTGGCAAAGCTAGTAGCCTTATCACTACAGGCCACAACAGTGAATTCAGAATAGGCTTCAGAAAGTTGGGGTATACTAGAAGTAAACCCCTCCAAAACCTACAAGCATGTTCATACAAAAATAATACTAAACATAGATTTAACATACCTTTCAATATACTTTCTATTTCCCGGCACGATGTTGTAGGTACACGTTACAACTTGACCTGCTGCTAAAGTGTTCGTTTTTCTCAGGGTTTATATATCTATGAATACTACCAGAAAATCATGCCTACTCATATTACCTTGCTCAATTCGTGGCGAGGTGGAGATACCGGCCACAAATAAAGCCAGATAGCAAAAATCGAGTAGATAATGGATTTGCGTTCAAATAGTATATTTCCCATAGGAAAAATTGATGAAACGACCCTATAAATCAATGACATGACTCCTGTCAAAACGAACACCCACACAACACGTGACGGGAATAAAAATCATATATGGCACAATTTGGCGGTTGGCGATTTTTAGGCAAATTCTATAGGACTCGGCCTTTTAGCGGCCCCCTGTATTGTTAAAAAAAAAACAGCTCTCTATAAACCACTCATGCATACATCGTATGATATGTGCATGACTTGTTCATGGAGCAGCACAGTTTGCGTACCATATTTCACCTACAATATTTCACTCGCACCGCCCTACCATATATCTACTAAAATAATTTAGATGTGCATAAGCACCAGAGAGGTTTCCTAGTCCATCTCGTAACAAAGGTTTCCCCTTTTGGAGAAAAAACAATCAGAAATGTGTTTTCTTTGTGTACAGAGATTGAACAGGATGAACCTATCTAAACAAGACAGCTATTTACACAACAACCGTGCGAAGAATTACCTACTAAGGTAGTCTGCTCCCAAATTTTCTTTAGTAAAATTGCTATTAAGCTATGGTGGTTTGCCCCAGAATTTTCCTGTTCCCCTGACACTCTGTTGTTTGTTAGAAAACGGATATCGTTTTAATCTCACTGGAGGTGGCCTTTCTGGCTTAACAGATTTGATTGATTTCACAGGTTCTGACATAAATGTGGTACATATAATTTGGTCTGTCTGACATGTCAGTCCTGCAAGGCGCTGTTCTCTCAGCCCTTCTGTCTCCTCACTCTCCTCTGACGTTAGTGTGTGTGGGACGCTAACGTCACTGTCACTTTCCGGTTGCTCTGCAGTTTGAAAACTGCTGTCTTCAAATGAAGACTCGTCGACGTCATTTCTGTCATGACTGTCTGTCGACATAATTGGTTTAGAGATCAGACAATGAGACGTCACAGTCTGACGCTCAACATACTGCTTCAGAATGTTAGCGTGATATGTGTTAACATTTCCATTGACGTCAATCTTATAATCCATTCTGTTCACTACCTCAACCACTTCATAAGGACCTTTCCATTGAAGCAATAATTTATTACTGTCTGTCGGTAGTAACAACAGCACTTTATCGCCGACGTCAAATTTACGCGACCTCGCGCCTTTATCATAATAAGCTTTCTGCTTAATCTGAACCTTCTTTAAATTATCACGCGCTAATTTGCATGTCTGCTCTAACCGTTCCCTAAGCTCAATAACGTATTGATACGTCGAAAGAACTTGCTCATCGCGTACCTCTTCAGCCCATAATTCTCTTAATATTGCCATTGGACCTCTGACGTTACGTCCATATAACAACTCAAAAGGGGAGTATCCTAAAGACTCTTGTGGGACTTCCCTTACCGCAAATAATAAAGCTGGAAGATATTTATCCCAATCTTTTGGACGTTCAGCACACATGCGACGTAACATCTGCTTCAACGTAGCGTGGAAACGCTCTATCAGTCCGTTGCAAATTGGGTGTCTCGGACTACACGTTAACTGTTGAAGAGAAAGAAGTCTGCTGACTTCCTTCATTACCTCAGCAGTAAACTGTGATCCACAATCAGTCAACATTTCATCAGGAATGCCAACCCTACTAAACATTTCAATAAGCGCTTCCGCGACACGTTCCGTCTCAATACTCGGTAAAGCTATCGCCTCTGGATACCTTGTCGCATAATCTATCATGGTTAAAATATACCGAGATTTCCTATCAGATCGAGGCTCAATTGGACCAACTATGTCCACTGCCACCCTCTTAAATGGCGTATCAATCAATGGCATTTTTCCTAGAGGTACTTTAGTGACCCGACCTTTCTGAATAGTTCTCTGACAAATATCACAAGATTTACAAAATCTAGCGACATCACCGCAAATACCGGGCCAGTAAAACTCAGTTACAACTCTATCCAATGTCTTCCTAATACCCATATGTCCAGACATAAGCGTTTCATGAGCCAGTTTCAACACCTTTCCTCGGAAACTTTGAGGGACCACAAGTTGGAAAGAGACTTTGTTACCCTTGGTGAACTCCCTATATGCCAAACCTTTTTTCTCAATAAACCTAGTTTCACCTCGGTTTAAACCACGACTCACAGTCTTGTTCCCAGATACAACCCTTTTCCTGATGTTTTCCAAAGTTGGATCATCAACCTGAGCTTGCTTGAAAGCCTCCTTGTCATCGTTAATGATCTGATCGGGAACCTTAAGTTTTCTGTAAGGCTTCTCATCCTGCCTAGTTTGAGACCTAGTTACAGCCGCGGCTGAGAAATGAGACATATCAGGAAGTTTTGATCCATCAATGTTACCGATAACCAAATCGTACAACGTATCATCCATACACAAAGCTTCAGTTTTCCCAGTGAAAAAAGGACAATCAATGTCAATCATTGCCAAAGGATACCTTTGTGTGGATTCATCAATCAACGTAACATTTGATTCCTTCCCTATTAACTGACTATCCGAAACCAAACTTCTCCGAACGACACAGCCTGTACACCCAGTATCTCTTAATACAACCACCTTTTTATTATTAACCAATCCTTGTGCCGTCGGTAACCTTGCCTTTAAGAAGTAACAGACACCTTCCCTAGTTTCCTTACTACACTCCTCCCTATCCGAAATCAAAGGATCACCAACCTTATTTTCAAAAATACTTCCAATCTCATCACCTTTCCTAGTTACTTCCGTCTGACAAAAACTAACTTGGTGTGCTGCGCCACGTGGTGTGCTATTATTTTTACCGCGTCCGCGAAAAGACCCTCTAAAATTACCACGACCACGTGTATAACCACGACCTACATTCTGCGTATTCTCATTCTTAACCTGAGAACCTTGAGTCTCTACGCGCGTGTTAAAATTTTCCTTAACACCGCTATCCCCAACTCCAGTTGCTCCTACCTCTGCGCTATACAATTGTTTCCTGTCGGGGTTCTTAAAACATTTAATTGTTAAATGCCCCTTACCGCATATGCTACACTTGATATCCGGTCTACCACTCGGTTTGTTCGAGTCAACTTTGTCCTGTTTACCCTGCGCTGCGCCTCTATTATCGCGTTGCCCCTTATTAATGCAACTATATACGCCCCCGCACGCTTCTGCAAACAAATCTGCCTCCCTAGCCATTTCATCTTTTGTTTGTTTGAATTGAGGTTTAACGTCCCCGTCAACACTGTAAAGGTCATTTTGGAGACGTTGCTTCCAATTTTGTGGGACTTTTACCCGACATTGAGATGAAATGACATCTCAAGCCCTGTCGCCCAATGAAACCAATAGGGTTTATTAGCATGGACGGTCCGCCTCGCACCGGGGTTCCTGGCCAGGCTTAGATCCTCTAAGTGGTTTACCAGTACTAGTGTGCGGGCCAGATTCAGCTCTGCGTGGAAGCATCATGCAGCCCATATATTTCTTCAAGCCCCTATGGGCGGGGGCGAAAACAGCCATTTCATCTAAATTACCAAACTGTTTTGGTTTCAGATGTACATACAGTTCTCTATTACATGACTCCAGGAACTGATCCCTTGCCAGGAAATCACAGACAGCCGGAAAAGATTTTTCTATCTTTGCCATATTAAGCCATTTTTCTAAATAACTTCTCAGTCTACTACTGAACTGTATGAACGTTTCTGATTTCTCGGGCCTACTATAACGAAACTCCTTCCTAAATCCGCGCTCTGTCATGTCAAAATTCTTTAATAAAGCGTCCTTTAACTTTTCATAATCCGCCGCATCCTCATTTTACAACCGGTCATACACATCAAGTGCGCGCCCTTTGAGCAATGCACTTAAATACGCGGCCCAAACACTCTTATCCCATTTATTAGCCGTAGCATATTTCTCAAACCTAGATAAATAACTATCCATTTTATCTTTACCCTCTTCAAAATAAGGTAACTTAAGATCCCGGGCATGAGCCACCTTCTCAGCTTTTTGCTTTTCCAATTCTAGCTCGAGCTTCGCTCTCTGCATTTCTAACTGATTCCTTAATTCTTGGTGCTGTAGCTCAAACCCATGTTTTATTTGTTCTAAATGGGCCTCACTAATCTCTTTTGCCTCCCTTTCAGTCTTAATGCGTGCCATTTCAAGTTCCTTATTAACATTCAACATAGCTAGTTCATGTACCCTTTCCTTTTCCTTTTCCTCCCTTTCCTTTTCTTTTTCTGCCCTTTCCTTTTCCTTTTCTTCAGACCTTAACCTTTCTAAATCCCTTTGCTCTTGCCTTTCTGCCCGCTCAATATCTTGCTGCTCTTTAACAAAACCTTGTAACTCCTTCCCCTCATAACCTAAGTCCTTTCCCATTTGCATTATACGCTCCATTATTGATAACGTAAATCTCACGTTACTATCAAAACCACTATAAACTGATCAGTTATGATCAGTGATGATTGAATGGGCTTAACTAAAACGTTAAGATAAGTGTTATACGCGTTAATCTAACTAAAACGTTAGTTATTAAAGCACACGCGATTTGAAATGTCAAATGCTTTCAGCAAAGTATGACGTTGCGCACTGGTAGTCTAATATGACGTCATAAACTGACGACGTTTACAGTAAAATGCTACAATCCGAAGTTTCATCACATTACAAAACTCCGATCATAACAAGTCACCATTAATGTTTCTATTACGTCATACCTAACCTCAAGCCACTGCGTAAATATTAACGCTACCGTTATGTCAACGTCAGTAAATTGTTAACGTCACTACGTCAGAACCATGTGTGGATAAGATCAATTAGTAACTCCAGTTTAACTTAGTAGAATGTCAGGTAACACAATTAAGTGGGGTCTACTTAAATTTTTCGTTACCAAGAAAAAGTGGGGTTTGCCTTGCCCTTCTGCTCAGAAATTATCGACTTGTCAGTATCCATTCAGTTGAATACATGGGTTTCGCACTTCATCAACGCAGGAAGGAAGATTAAAGTTAATTTCTAAATGTGGCTGTCAATGCATTTTTTTTTTTAAAGTTGATGATTCAGAGTATCAATGTGCTGTTCCACAGCCGGGAACACCAGCCAGAGATCAAATCCTCACTTCACTGACACCATATGTTACATGTGGGTTTACGGCGTCCCGCAAACCCCCATGCTGACAAGACAACCGAGCGTGATCTCTGACAGGTGTACGGGCAGCTGTGGGGTAAGGCACAAGAAAGATGTTAGATGGATGACATTAATTATTTACAGTATCTACATACAACACTTACTAAACACAAAACATCACAATTTGTTGCTTCTGTAGCCAACTCACGACGTCCGCTCCGAAGGCAAAACAATGTTCTGTGCTCAGAACGGGTGACGTGAATACCTACAGAAGCAAACAACAAAAACAACAACAAAAACAAAAAAAAAAGAAACAACACAAGACGCGACTGGCCAGTTTATAACTTAGGGTGAATTCCCCTCTCGCGTGACACTTCCTCTCGCGAACTAGTGCAAACTGCACACTAGTCTATCGACATAGTTGCCGATCACAAATTTGCCGATCACAGGTTTAGCGATCGTCCGAATATCCTGCAGGTTAGTTGACCTCTTTCATGGTCTCACATTTGTTGACAATGAACAATGATTTTGATTCTGGTATTCGCTGATTACGGCGGTCTGTCCGCCCTTGCTGGACCCTAACGCCTAGCGTCGTACCAGTACCTGCTGCTATGAAGCAGGGAGCAGCAGGTCACACATTGTTGTGCCTGCAAATTATGATAACTCGACTAAGACACGAGTCACAAAACATACATGCTATATCATGATCCCCCTCCCGGAGAAGTAAGAATATGTTCATGCATATACCGTTATTGCGCATGCGCCGACCAGACATACAGGCTGATTAGTGCATGCGACAAATAACCGTACAGCAGAACTCAACTTGACTGTGCATCAAATTATCAGCACCCAACGCTTGACACAATAATACTCAAAGTTCATGTTTCCTTACTGAGCACTACAGAAATCAATTCATGCTCACTACTACTGAGCATAATACTCATCAAATTTGTGCTCACTACATTATCACAAGTAAGAGGCAATTGAACAGACCACGCCTTTGCGCTACCTGGTCAGCTGCCAATTACAGGAAACATAACAATCTCTATTTCATATCCTTCTCCGCGACACGGCTCACAAATATAGCTATTCACAAATTCAATACATTAATAACAGATAGAAACTACAACAGAAGATTTTCATCTATAATCCACAACATTTGTTAGTGTCTCATAAGGGCCAACACTGTTTGCCGTAAATTCTCTCTGTATTTGGTAGGCACCCCGTCACAACCGTCCTCGCGACGCCGATGACGCAGCTGACGTCATCCCCGCCGCTCAGGCCGTTATGACGTGTGGCGACCAAATACTCCCACTTATCATCATCACGTTCTTTATATGTACATACATGCACAAACTGAGTTATCAGACAAAAACGGCATCATTACAAAATGAACTCGTAATTCTTCTTGAACAAAATTATTTCTAATCAACGTGAACATGCTTGTAAAATAGAATTCATTACGGTTCATCATCACGGATAACCCAACAGGCTCTTGTAAGAGTTTGCCCTGATGATGAAGATATGGTTAAACCCGTCTTAAGTTTACGTCCCCTCTACACCTAATATCATATTGGGACGGAACCACGGTTTTCTAACCACAGCTAGTCAAAAGTCATGGATCAAATAAGACCCGGCGTTTATTAATTACATTCTACAAAAGGGGTCTAAAAGCCTAAATGAATCTAGAATGAGCGGGTGTCCAAACTTTACGTCTCACCAACATCTAGGGTCAGCATGAGACAGGACCTCACTTAGAAAGACTCATTCTACTACTGGAGAAGCCTGGGATCAATCCTGCGACGTCTAGCTGGCAAAGCTAGTAGCCTAATCACTACAGGCCACAACAGTGAATTCAGAATAGGCTTCAGAAAGTTGGGGTATACTAGAAGTAAACCCCTCCAAAACCTACAAGCATGTTCATACAAAAATAATACTAAACATAGATTTAACATACCTTTCAATATACTTTCTATTTTCCGGCACGATGTTGTAGGTACACGTTACAACTTGACCTGCTGCTAAAGCGTTCGTTTTTCTCAGGGTTTATATATCTATGAATACTACCAGAAAATCATGCCTACTCATATTACCTTGCTCAATTAACCGCCCCCGCCCATAGGGGCTTGAAGAAATATATGGGCTACATGATGCTTCCACGCAGACATGAGAGCTGAATCCGGCCCGCACACTAGTACTGGTAAACCGCTTAGAGGACCTAAGCCTGTCCAGGAACCGCGGTGCGAGGCCGACCGTCCATGCTAATAAACCCAATTGGTTTCATTGGGCGACAGGGCTTGAGATGTCATTTCATCTCAATGTCGGGTAAAAGTCCCACAAAATTGGAAGCAACGTCTCCAAAATGACCTTTACAGTGTTGACGGGGACGTTAAACCTCAAATCAATCAAAAAACCTTGCTCAATTCGTGGCGAGGTGGAGATACCGGCCACAAATAAAGCCAGATAGCAAAAATCGAGTAGATAATGGATTTGCGTTCAAATAGTATATTTCCCATAGGAAAAATTGATGAAACGACCCTATAAATCAATGACATGACTCCTGTCAAAACGAACACCCACACAACACGTGACGGGAATAAAAATCATATATGGCACAATTTGGCGGTTGGCGATTTTTAGGCAAATTCTATAGGACTCGGCCTTTTAGCGCCCCCCTGTATTGTAAAAACAGCTCTCTATAAACCACTCATGCATACATCGTATGATATGTGCATGACTTGTTCATGGAGCAGCACAGTTTGCGTACCATATTTCACCTAAAATATTTCACTCGCACCGCCCTACCATATATCTACTAAAATAATTTAGATGTGCATAAGCACCAGAGAGGTTTCCTATTCCATCTCGTAACAATGAGGCGGTTCTAACGCGAAGCCACACTCTATATTTTGAGCAGAAATAAGAAAAATATCACATTGTTTCATCTTTCATTTTTTTTACCGCCAGTAAAGCTTTCAATGTATTTGTATAGGTGTGTTTTCGTGATACAGAGATTCAACTAACCTTTGTTGAGAGGTCAGAGGAAAACAGCTCTGTTGTTGATGCCTTTTAATCTGGCGTCGCGATGAGCATATTTCTGATTCGCATGCCACATATTCACCAGTACCCGTTCTGGTCTGGCCACTTTCCTCGTTACTGTGCAATTTGTTCCCACAACTTTGTTGGTATGTTGCAAGTGATACATGTAGATATAGGTCATCTAAAAAGAGAAAATCAAGTCTTTTTGAATTTTCGATGTTTGCACATGCCATGTTGCAGCTTTAGTTTTGCGGGGGCAGACATAATTTGACTATTCACATTTAACTAGTTTGGTCGAGATAAGCCAAAAGGAACACTGGCGAACAGCACAGACCCAGATATGGCTCAGCAGTCATTACAATGTCATGTTTCCAATTGAAAATGCATTTTTGTAAATTATTAACTCAGTTTGATACTTATAGACTCATCCAATTAATTAAATGGGCATGTTCATTAAACGTGTGCATGTAATTGGTTCAACGGGTCTGATTTGAATTGTGCTGCAAGCCAAAGGTAGAGTTTCGGAGCGCATTGATTCGGTCTCATTTCTGCTCAAAAACATATAACAGTTTGTTTGTGACGACGTTTCACATCCCCGTCATCACTGTTTAGGTCATTTGCAGACGTTGCTTTCGATTTGTATGTGACTTTTACCCTACAATAAGACGAAATGACATCTCAAGCCCTCCCGCCCGAAGAAACCACACCACTGCGCATGGGCAGGCTTAGACTCCTATCGGAGCCTAACTGTTGGTTTTCTTTTTCTCCTGCATTTCAGTGGTTTCTAGATGTCGAGTCCTCAACGTTGTTTCATCTCTGTGGTTGTTTGATTTTTGTGTTCTCAGAGATGTTGCACTAATGAGTTAGGAGGCCTTCATGCAAACTTTACAAACTACTTCTCTTAGTCGCGACGGAAGTGAGGGCGAGGACTGCGGCCGGTTAAAATCGATCTAAGAACCCCGCCCCCACCCAAGTGTAATTCGTTTCACTGACCGTTCCAATGCTGTTCTTCTGTATCGGTTGTTTTTTATGGTTTGTCATTGAGTGTGTGTGCCGCTTATATTAGGATAGCCAATTGGCCATTTTGGGGGATTTTGGCTTTCCGCTATGGATGTTTCCATTGGGGTCTAGTTGTTTCATGTTTGTGATTCTTTCCCTTTGATCTCTCTGATGGGAGCTGTGGGTTAATTGTATCGATTCCTGATCATTGCCTTCACTTCTATTTTGACCTAAGTGGTTACCAGTACTCAAATGTTCAAATGAGATGATTATGACAGGGACCAAAACGTTTTTAATATATGAAGACACATTCTTGCAGACCAGGGCCCAGCTGAACAAATCAAACGACGTCATTAGTTAACATATCGTTAAAACTTTGATCATTTAATGTGGCAAATATTCTAATATTTTTGTTGAACAAATGTGATCAGCTTTTGCGAATGCAAAAGCTGCTCACATTTTGTTTTCAGCAAAACTAACACTATATATTAGATATGTTACTTGCTAGAACAGTTAACAATCTGACCGCTAACGAGCTCGATAAGCTAACAATGCTTTGAACAAGTGGCCCCAGATTACGAAATCCTGGACTTAACCCGAGGATAGAAATTCTTATCCTACCCAGGTTATCGTACCCACTTAATTCGAACTCACTCTTGTGTCCCTAGAGAATTGATCCTATAGCTCCAGAAACCCGCGTGAGTATGTAAATTTATGGAGTTTTGTTTCATTTTAACTGTTAAAAAGGATGTTGTGTGTACTCATTAGAATCGCCTCATTGAGGCGTTTCTAATGAGTACATACAACATACATAATTTTTTATAAAAATCGGACATATATACTTAGGTCATCCCCATTATGCCAAATGACCTAGCAGTATGAGTAACTCTCAGTAACTCGAACTTCCCCGATTTCGAACAAAAATTCATAGTCCAGGTGTTCGAGTTATCGAAGTTCAACTGTGCATGTACATGTACAAACAACAATAGGTTCCGTGAACTATAGACAGTTTGATCGATCGAACTCAAAGATTGTCGGAGGTCTCCTCTGTCGCACGCCAAAATTGCCGATGATGATGATGATGATGATGATGATGATGATGATGATTATGATGTATCGTGTTTAAAGACGCATCAAACCTCTTTATGATTCATAGGCGTCAAGCAGGCATTTACATGAAGTTGAAAGTAAAACTTTAAGAATGACAATGTTTTAAGAATCTGAATATTAAATGACAGAGAATGTTTTGTTTGATTTGAGGTTTAACGTTCCCGTCAACACTGTAAAGGTCATTTCGGAGACGTTGCTTCCAATTTTGTGGGACTTTTACCCGACATTGAGATGAAATGACATCTCAAGCCCTGTCGCCCAATGAAACCAATAGGGTTTATTAGCATGGACGGTCCGCCTCGCACTGCGGTTCCTGGACAGGCTTAGATCCTCTGAGCGGTTTACCAGTACTAGTATGCGGGCCGGATTCAGCTCTGCATGGAAGCATCATGCAGCCCATTTATTTCTTCAAGCTCCTATGGGCGGACAGAGAATGAGATAATATTATCAACAGGTACACCTTAAATTGCCGGTAATGTTCGAACGTGTGCTTGTCTCTTAAGCTAGTTTGTTGGTGTTGTGTTGAAGTATCAGCACTGTTAAGGTCATTTTGGGGCGTTGTTTCCGATTTTGTGGGAAGTTTTATCTGACACTGAGTTGAAATGACACCTCGATCTCTACCGCCAAAAGAAACAGATAGGGTTTATAAGCATGGACGAGTCCAATGGCGCCACATTGCCCGTGCAGGCTAAGACCGGTACCAGTACTAAAATGTTCGACCGGTTTCACCTCTACGCGGAAGCACCAGGCAGGCCAAACTGTTTCTCCAGTCGACGGTGGGCGGGGGCGTTCATGTTAGTTTGTGTAGCTAAGCGAGCTGGTTTGTTTCTTACAGGATCGCAAAACTCGACAACAGGTCTCCTCGTGATGGGCGATTCAAAATCTAAACCATTACGAGAACATGCCTATACAAATACACTGTAAATTTTACCGCTAACAACGAGAATTTTAAGATGAAAAGTTGTGATACTTTTCTTATTTCTACTATAAGTACAGATTGTGGGTACACGTTAGAACCGCCTCATAGAGGCGGTTCTAACGAGTACCCACAATTTATATGTTAGAGCAGAAATAAGAAAAATAAGGTTTGTCCCTGTAAACCCAGGTTTTACCATATAAAAATGGGGTTCAAGGGGGTCAGAATTATAAAGGCGGGTTTTCGCAAAAAAACAACAAAAAAAAAACAACTTTGCGACCTGCAAACACGGAGGCCAACCGACTTATCCAGCAAGTTCGGCTGTTTCTCTTTGGATAGCATTGGGAGTATCTAAGAAGCCGCATGCGATCAAAGGAGACACTTCTTAAAGGGAATGAGAACACCTGGCAGATTTTTCCGCCATTTTTTCAAAGGGAGTCAACTTTCGAAACTTCCTGTTCGCTTTACTATAAGCTCTGTCCTACAGAAAAGGGGTCAACTCTTAAAGGAAAGAATGTGCACCCCAGGAGCGTTCTTTAAGATTTGACCCCTATTGTCGTGGTAGAGAAAAATAATGTTGCAGGAGTTGCCTCCTCCCCCCCCCCCCCACCCCCGACACAGACACGTGGAAGTGTAGTCTGATCTGAGTCTTCGCTTCGAGCACACGTCTTGTAGGTTATGTACGAATGACACCGCAATTAAAGAGGCTCTGCGAAAGTTTAAACAAGGATAATCGTACACTTTAATCACACATAGGAGTCAGTGGTCTTTCAGAAAGTAGACAATTAAGGGTTAAATCCGTCCACTTGATATACGAACCTGTCAGACGAAAGACGCTAGTATACTGTATCTGTCGAAAGTCAAATGTATACCATATTTGCACAGTGTCCCTAAAAAGGTACATTAGCACATGTGCTCAATGTAGACCATTGCGTGGCGTCTTCTCAGGCCTATGTCGTTAGCGTAACTTACATGAGTTTTATGTTTGCAATTAATAAAATAGCCAGAAACCCTTACATTATAAACAGACCAGTCAAAATTATTAAGTGGGGTATTTGGTTTGCCTTATGTCAGTTAACAAACGACGCTTTTACATGTCGGCCCCCGCCCATTTGGGCTTGAAGAAATACATGGGCTGCATGATGCTTCCACGCAGTGCTGAAACCGACCGCACACGAGTACTGATATCTAAGCCTACCCAGCTAAAGCGCGGCGAGTCGGACCGTCCATGCTCATAAACCCTATTGGTTTCATTGGGCGACAGGGCTTGAGATTTCATCATCTCAATGTCGGGTTCAAGCCCCACAAAATTGAAAGCAATGTCTCCAAAATGTTGACGGGGACGTTAAACCTCAAATTAAACAAACAAATCATACGACGGTCATCATTGATTTCAAAGTACGCCCTGTATACATTAACATGTATATATGTATCAGTGCATAAAATGTGTGTAAAACGTTATTCCCCGTCTTATCATTTATTTTAACAGACCTACAACGTGTTGTCAAATGAAATACAAGAGAAACTGTCATTCTGATAATGTAGGCTGATATGGGAAAAATATGAGCCAGGCACAAAGAAATCTACAGTAGTACATGGGCGAACAGCAAAGGCTCAGATCAGCCAGCGCATTCAACCTGCACGAAAGGCAGGAGTCTTCGTTTATCAGCGGATACCTGGTCAGACTGCGGATGCACAGGCTGATCTGAGTCTTCGTTGGTCGATTGTCTTTATGCAGGTTTCTTCCCATATATTACGAAAACACGCCGTTACAAATACATTGTAAAGTTTACCGCGCAAAAACGAAAAATAGTGATATTTTTGTTATTTATGCTCGAAAATATTGATTGTGGGTACTCGTTAGAACCACCTCGACTGTTCTAAAATATAGATTGTGGTTACCCGTTAGAACCGCCTCGATGAGGCGGCTCTAACGTGTTCACACACTCTATATTTCATAATATAGATTGTGGTTTAAGAAATAGATCAGCTCTAGCTGTGATTTGTTGAGTAATAAATCACAGTTTGGAGGTCAGTTGTAAAGTAGACAAATCACAAGCGCGTAGCGCGCGTGATTTGTCTACTTACAACTGACCGACAAACTGTGATTTATTACTCAACAAATCACAGACAAGAGCTGATCTATTTCGATTCTAACACGCTGAAAAGCGGCAATAATGTTGTTGTTTCCTTCAAAATCTCACAACCTTTCGCCATTGTTAGAAGAAATCCCGCTAAAATTATCGACTGAAACACATGCATTTATATCCTTTTCTTACGTTTTCGATGCGAGAAAATGACGTTACACCGTCTAACGTCAAGGAAATCGACTAGTGACGTCATAAATTGGGAATTTTAATGACGTCACTCGTCACGCTCTTCCGAGCTGAGATTTGTTGCAGAATAAAACACAGTTATTTTCCATTGCCTATATAGGCGCGCTGTGTTAGAATACCCGTTAGAACCGCCTCGATGAAATATAGATTGTGTGAACACGTTAGAGCCGCCTCATCGAGGCGGTTCTAACGGGTAACCACAATCTATATTTTAGAGCAGAAATAAGAAAAAGATAAGGCGGTTCTAACGTGTACCCACAATCTATATTTTAGAGCAGAAATAAGAAAAATAAGGTGTAAACCCCAATTTCATTTTCTGATTAAAAGTGAGGTTCAAGTAGGTCAGAATTACATAGGCGTGTTTTGGTGTCGGTGCGGTGGCTAAAATATTAATATCTACAATGTAACATGGAACTCGTTTGATTTTATCTTTAGGACTAACTTGTAACAGATAAATCATGGATACCCCGGACCCAAAGACGGGGTTGTCTAAACGACAGAAGGATGCAGTGAGAGACAGTTGGAGCAAAGTATCAGCAGACTGGAAATTGAATGGACCGGATTTCTTTATAAGGTACAAGTTGTGTTTCTCTCTATCTCTCTGTCTCTCTCTCTGCCTCTCTCTCTCTCTCTCTCTCTCTCTCTCTGGGTTAAATCACAAAATTCACAACAAGTATGCGTAAAAGGCGCTTTCGGATTTCGTCTTCATCAGAGTGAGCAAAATTCTGTTTACAGTTTGATAAGAATGGGGACACAGTTTAAAATAAGCTAAGAAAAGACACAGAACTGTTACAAAGTTCAAATGAACACGATCAACATATACACATTGGCGGTAGATTGGAATTATATCCTCAAGCTTTTTGAACATCGCTAATTTAGGCTAATATGAACTCAGGCACAGCCTAGATACCGACATGAGCATTACCGGTCAGTTAATGTTTAAAAGCAAAGATGATAGTGTTTTTACCCAACATGAGTCTGAACACTAGAGGGGAAGTGAATAATTGGAGACAACAAACCATTTTACCAATATACAGATACGGATAAGCTTGAAACAGACAGCATTTTGGTTCTGTATAGCTTTACATGTACCTGAGAGCATTCAATTTCTTGCTGACTGTATAACCTTTGTGAGCATTCTTGCTGACTGTCAGAATTAGAAATGTTTACTGGTGTATGAATGTCATTTGACGTGTCACCAGTAACAATTCTGATTCTGATTCTGGTGACACGTCCATAGACAATCCTTCACCAGTCTCATTAAAACATGGTTTCCGAAGTCAAAGGTCTTGCGAAATGCAAGTAGTTCAATTTTACCATGACATTGTGGGCAATCTGGATGGGGCCATAGAATTCATAAATCGTGGCCACAAACAGGCTGATTCGATCATCATGGACTTCACCAAGGCCTTTGACAAGGTTGATGGTACCTCACAGAGGGCTATTATACTAAACTTGACTACTATGGGATAAGTGGAGCCACACATAGGTGGATAAGCTCATGGCTCTCTGGGTGCTCACAACACGTTGTACTTGATAGCCAAGCATCTGATCCAGTCCCTGTTTTATCCGGAGTCCCCCAAGGTTCAGTCCTTGGACTGGTCTTCTTGCTTTTCATCAATGATCTGACTGATAATATCAGGGCATCAGTCAGTTTGTTTGCTGATGATGTGTCCTGTATATATTTTCCGTCTGACTGTCTTATTTACAAGATGACCTGGTTCAACTTGCAGAGTGGGAGACCGATTGGCAGATGAAGTTCAATGTGGCGGTGGCATTTTTGGCCCCACACGTCAAACACCTGAGCCTTCTGGTTTCAGACAAGAAGATTTCTAAAGCTTTTCCCTATGTAAGACTATGTAAACACAAAGGGCCCCGGGGAAGGGGCGTTTTGGCCCCAGGACTATAATTTGAACAATCTTGGCAGAGGTCCACTAGATTTTTTACACATCATAATTTGAACAATCTTGCTAGAGGTACAATAGATGAAGCTACACACCAAATTTCAAAGACCTGGGCCTTGCGGTTTCAGAGGAGAAAATTTTTATTTTAGATTTTTCCTATATAAGTCAGTGTAAAACCAAGGGACCCCAGGGTTGGGGCATTTTTGGCCCCAGAGCTATAATTTGAACAATCTTGATAGAGGTCCACAAGACGAAGCTTCATACCAAATATCAAACACCTGAGTAAGCATGGTAAGTGTTGGAGCTTACATCCTACCAACAGGGCAGGTCAGAGGGAGATGGGGCCTCGGTTTAAAGACTCATCCGAAAGTCTGAAGAAGCCCGGGATCGATCCTGCGATCCCTGGTTTACAAGGCGAGTAGCATAACCACTACACCAGGCTTATGATCTAACACCTGAGCCTTCTGGTTTCAGACAAGAAGATTTTTAAAGCTTTTCCCTATGTAAGACTATGTAAAAACAAAGGGCCCCGGGGTAGGGGCGTTTTTGGCCCCAGGACTATAATTTGAACAATCTTGGCAGAGGTCCACTAGATGAAGCTACACACCAACTATCGAAGGCCTGGTTTCAGAGGAGACTATTTTTTAGTTTTCATTAAAAACATCTGTTGTTGGCTCCCGTGACATTGATGTGCGGACTGGAACCATTTGAACACTTCTTAAAGGGAACCGCCTAGGAATCATTCCTATGAAGTTTGGTCAAAATCTAATCAGTGGTTTAGGAGTCGATGTGGTTTGAAGAAATTGTTTACGCAAGGACGGACGAAAAGTGATCCCAAAAGCTCACCTCGTCATGACATGACAGGTGAGCTAATAAAAACGAAAAACATAGGCCTGCCCCCTTATATGACAAATGGACTTGTCCAATATATGGCAGTGGAAGAGTCTACTAGCATACAATGGGTTAATGTCCCCATCAACACTGTAAGCTTTTGTTCCTATGAATTATTATTGTATGTATATATGTATTGCATGTCACAGAAAATGTGAAATAAATATGTGTATTAAATTTCAATAATCGTGGTAGAAAATACTAGAAATCCACAAAACGAAGCTTCATGTCAATTATCAAAGACCTTGGCCTTCTGCTTTCAGACAAGAATTTTCAAGTGTTTTCATTGCCTTGACTTCTATTTCCTAGGGCTATAATTTGAACAATTTTGATAGAGGTCCACTAGATGAAGCTTCACACCAAATATCAAAGACCTGGGCCTTGCAGTTTCAGAGGAGAAGATTTTTTTAAATTACCCTATATAAGTCAATGTAAAAAAACCGAAGGGCCCCGGGGCAGAGGCATGTTTGGCCCAAGGGCTATGATTTGAACAATCTTGGTAGAGGTCCACACCAAATATCAAAGACCTTGGTCGTACGGTTTCGGAGAAGAAGATTTTTAAAGATTTTCCCTGTATCCTATATAATCCAATGTTAATGAGAATATGATTTTTAAAGATTTTCCCTATATAAGACTATGTAAAACCAAAGGGCCCCGGGGCGGCAGCATTTTTGGACCTAGGGCTATAATTTGAACAATTTTGCTAGAGGTTCACTAGATAAAGCTTCGCGCAAAATACCAAAGACCTGAGCCTTGCCGTTTCAGAGAAGAAGATTTTTAAAGATTTCCCCTATATAAGCCTATGTAAAACGAAAAGCCCCCGGAGCGGGGGCATTTTGGCCCCAGGGCTATAATTTGAACAATCTTGGTAGCAGTCCACTAGATGAAGCTTCATACCAAATAAGACCGGGGCTATGCGGTTTAAGAGAAGACGATTCCCTATATAAGCCTATGTAAAACCTAAGCCCCCCCCCCCCCAGGGCGGAGGCATTTATCGCACTAGGCCTATATTGTGTAACTTTTGATAGAGGTCCACTACATGAAGCTTCACACCAAATGTCAAAGAACTGGGCCTTCGGTTTCAGAGAAGAAGATTTTTAAAGATTTACCCTATATAAGCCCATGTAAAACCAAAGGCCCCCGGGGAGGGGGCGGGGGGCATTTTTGGCCCCAGGGCTATAATTGAACTGGGCCTTCGGTTTCAGAGGAGAAGATTTTTAAAGATTTTCCCAATATAAGCCCATGTAAAACCAAAGGCCCCCGGGCGGGGGCATTTTTGGCCCCAGGGCTTGAACAATCTTGGTAGAGGTCCACTAGACGAAGCTTCATACCAAAAGAAAAAGATTTTTAAATATTTTCTCTATATACATGTTAGCTTATGAAAAAACCAAAGGGCCCAAATATCAAAGACCTGGGCCTTGTGCTTTCAGAGAAGAAGATTTTTTCATGTTTTCAGTGAAAAAATCTATTTTTGGCTCCTGTGACCTAGATGTGCAATGGACCGAAACCATTTGAACAACTTGAAAGGGGTCCAGCTAAGGATCATTCCTGTGAAGTTTGGTCAAAATCCGATCAGTGGTTTAGGAGATGTCGTTTGAAGAATTGTTAACGGACGCACGCATGGACGACGGATAAAAAGTGATCACAAAAGCTCACCTTGTCACTATGTGACAGGTGAGATAAAAAGGAATGTTGTGGGTACTTGTTGGAACGGTCAAAACATAGCATTTCATGGGTATCCATAACATCTTTTTCAAATAATCAAAAATATTATCCCCATTTTCCCATCTTTTCTCTTTATCTGAATTGCAAATACTTTCTGGCACTTTCAGATCCCATGGACAGTAAATTTGTCTGTTAACCAAGTCATCTACATCTACCAGTCATGTGCTGGGCTCTGCAGGGTCGTACGAACATCTGTCTCAATCTGGTTGTCCATGAACAGATCAAAATCAAATTAGCTGCCTTAAGGGTACACAAGAAGCATGTCAAAGAAACACTTCTTTAACTGACAATGTTTACAAATGACATGCAACCAGTTTCTTTTATGGATGTGTCCTGATCTATCGCCGTTGTTCCAAAGTCAGGCTCTAACTGCTCTCTTCTTCCTCCAGATATTAAATGAGTCTGCTGTATGAAAGACTATCAATCGAGTTTGCCATCCATTATACTCATTTGCCACAGTTTTCGTTCATGATTAGACCATCATCCATTAATAGACAAATCAGCTGGTCTGCTGCACAGCATCAGATAAATTCTTCTTTCTTACCTTGGTATCGATTCAGTTCATCGGGGATATATTCCTTATCGTCAAATGAAAACATTAATTCCAGTTTACACTCCAAAACAATATTATCAACTCTGAATTACGCGAAAAATTCCTTCCCGCGTTCACAAATACCAGACAAAATGGCGGCTGATCATGGCTGGGGTTCAAATGGGGTGATACTCATAAGTTTTTTGTTAAAAAAAATACTGTCATTAAACCCATAAAAATTAATCGAAAGATAAAATGTAATATACACATCAAACTATGCACTTGTTTGTTTATTGGATTTATACCCCTCAGGAAAGAAATCCCGTATATTTCAATACAAAAACTGGAATAACCTCTATTTAAACTAAACTAACACTGTATAGGTCATTTTGGAGATGTTGCTTCCAATTTTTACCCGACATTGAGATGAAATGACATTTCTATCCCTGCCACCCAATGAAACCAATAGGGTTTATAAGCATGGACGGTGCTACTCACACTGCTTTGCCTTGGCAGACTCGGAACCCGAATTTTATGGTGACTTAGTATATAAATTCAGAAAAATATATAACCGCAATGACTTCAGCACCCAATTTTGTAAAATCATTCTTCGATATAAAAAGATTGGGTACAACATGGATATTATACGACAGACTGCATGCATGGTAGTTAACCCAATCACGGTTGGCAACTTTGCTTCCCTCTTTAATTGCACGCCGGTGGGTCAGGCCTCAGATTCTATGACGGCTCCAACGTAAAGGCTTATTGAAAATTAGAGAGATAATGTTGGTTGGTGCCTGATGCTCTGTCTCTGGTCGGGCTCATCGGAGTCTAACTGTTGGTTTTCTTTTGCTCCAGCATTTCAGTGGTTTCGTGCTGTCGAGTCCTCACCGTTGTCTCACCTCTGTGGTTCTTTGATTTTTGTGTTCACGGAGATGTTGCACTGATGAGTTAGGAGGCCTTCATGCGGACTGAACAAATTATTTGTCTAAATCGCGACGGAAGTAAGGGCGAGGATTGTGGCCACGTAAAATCGATTTAAGCCCCCTAGTGGAAATCTTCCACTGACCGTTCCAAGGCGGCTCTTCTGTGGCGATTTATTTATGTTGTTGTTTTGTTACTTACTGTGTGTATCACTTGTGTCTTTTGGTTTTGGATGGCCATATGGCCATTTTGTGGGAAAGTAACTGTCCTTATGGCCTTCCTTTGTTTAGGTTTCCATTATGGTCTGGTCGCTTAATGTTTGTATTTCTTTCCCTTTGGTGTCTTTTATGGGTGGAGTAAGTTAATTGTATCAATTCCTGATCTTTGTTTTACTTCTACTTAGATCCTTTAAGCGGTTTACCAGTACTCATGTGCGGTTAGTTTCAGCTCTGCGTGGAAGCATCATGCAGCCCATCTATTTCTTCAAGCCCTGAGTGGCGGGGGCCACAATTTTCTACAATATGTGTACATAATTACAGTAATGATGCTTTTGGAGAAATTCACATTAACAGCTACACTTAAAAAGAACCGAGAAAGCAGTTTCCATCACCTGTTACCCTGAATTTGGAGTAATCAATTCAATACCCTCAGAACAGACTGGCTTCCTATATGAACGTGAAAGAAACAATGAAATGCGAAAGTGACAAGATCACGATCGGCAGAATGGATCGAAAAAAAATAATAAAAAACTGAATTAACTCTGTTTGCCTATGGAGCATGGTAGCTCAGAGATTAGACAGCACTTGCCTATCATGCTAGAGGCCCCCGGTTCAATTCCGGGCAGCGGTGTCCGAACTGCTACACTGGCATCATTTGCAGGGATGAATGCCACAAAGTGCAGTCCTTCGGATCGGGACGTTATCTGGAGGCCCCTGTGCATGGAGAACCACCCCCTGCGCAAGTAAAAAAATCCATACCAAAATTATCTATCTCTATTTACTGCCAACCCCTCTACTGAGTGTTACATGCAGATTTCATGATTAGTATGTCGGCTTTCAAGCCTTTCATTCTGCAAACCTGGACTGTATTTGTTTGATTTGAGGTTTAACGTCTCACTTACCACTGTTAAGGTCATTTTGGAAATGTTGCTTCCAATTTTGTGGGACTTTTACCCGATATTGAGATAAAATGACATCTCAAGCCCTGCCACCCAATGAAACCAATACGGTTTATAAGCATGGACGGGTCCGACTCGCACCGCTTTGTGTGGGACTGGGCAGGCTTAGTTCCTCTAAGCGGTTAACCAGTACTCGTGTGCAGGTCGGATTCAGCTTTGTTTGGAAGCATTAGCCCATCTATTTCTTCAAGCACCGATGGCCGGGGGCCGTCCTGGAGTGCATATAATGTACACCTGCCCGTAATCCTCGTGCAAGGGTGTTGCAGTAAAAGAAAGAAAGGAATTCCAAGGCATTACTTCATGCTTGATAGTATGACACACAGCGAGTCGGAATTACAGAATCAGAATTGTTACTGGTGACACGTCAACTGACATTCATACACCAGGAAATACTGGAAATAAACGAAAACTAGGCTGTTGCTGCCGAACAGTAACGCAGCCGGAAGGTAAACATAAGACACAGAAGACCGGTACTTAATGTTTTTATTTTGCGCCAAGTGTCAGACAGATTGTCTATGAAAATGCAATAAGCGTCTCTGCAACATGGATCAATAATAGAGAAGCAGTCATCGTGACGTTTTGGAAAATCCCAATTTACCTTTTTTATCTATTTATTTATTTTTATTTGATCGGGTACGACAAAAAGTAATACATAGGTATATAAGTAGACTGCATTTAAGATTGACAAAACAAAATAAATTAAAAAGTGACAGTCATGCAGTGCGCCTCACCGGAATTCTCGCGTCTCGCGAGAAAATTAATCCCTTCAACTTTTTTCACAGGCAATGCCGCTGACAACAACAACAACAACATGTGCTCGTATACGCGTTACCTATAGTCGGACATGAGTCCGATGTCGTCCGCCGATGCCTGCCGGCCGACTCATGTCCGTAATATTTGTAGCGGTGTGTTTTGTATGTACGAACTATTTACATATACGGGTCTTATTGTCTGTTGGATCTGACTTTTCTGGACTACTTAGTCTTCTTTGTTGATACCTGCTGGCCTAAGAGTCAAGAGTATTCAGGCGCTCTCTTGGGATTTTTGCAGGCCAGAAATGGTTGTTCTGCGACAGGAGGCTTTTGGAATCTACTGTGTCTCCACTCGTCACTATGTCCGTTCACTCACCGGGGTTCACCAAGTGTATCTCCCCTCTCTCCCTCTAACGTTGACTGATTGATTTGACGCTTGGTTTATTTTAGCGATTGATCGATCGATTGGTTACGAATGATTACATGTACCCAAAACCAAAACGTCAGTCACTTAGTTTGTAATTTGACCGCGCTAGTGTCTTAGACTACTCTGATTCTTGTCTTATTTTTGCAACAAACATAGATTGTTGATGCTCCTTAATTCCGCCTCATTGAGGACCAATATTTATTATGACGTCGCGTTTGAGAGTGTAATAACTTCATGTAATAAATTCGATAATCCACTAGTGGATTAAATATGCAAATTAGTTAGATACGCCCCGTAACATTAAATGTACGGCGTCCTTAACGACGTCGTGTTTACTAATGACGGAATAGTGCATTTTGTTTATAAAACAATCGTGAATGTAACGCGTTTAAAATGTCATATGATAAATGGAATCTATCATTCGTGCTCATGTATTATTGGATTTATTAAACTCGTTGAGGAAAAGGGATAACATGCTCGGCAAAGCCTCGTATTTGATCCCTTTTCCTCAAGACGTTTAATAAATTCAATAATACATGAACACTCATGTAAGATCTCTATATTCTTTACCATTGTGCATGTAAACCCCACTTTTTGGTACATAAACTGGGGCATACAAGGGTATTCGTTTCACGGACTTGTTAACGTGATGTTAACACCTGTCGTATGGTGAAACGTCGCTGCATTATGATAACATGCTCGTGCGACATAGCAACATCTTTCATATTTCCAAAACTGTTACTTTTCTCATGTAAAATTGTGATATATATTTATTTGTACTCCAAACATAGGTTGTAGCTGCTCGTTAGAACCGCCTCATTAGACCAGAAATTGTTTGTGTGTTTGGATAGAGGTTTAACGTCCCCGTCAACACTGTACAGGTCATTTTGGAGACGTTGCTTTCAATTTTGTGGGACTTTTACCCGACATTGAGATGAAATGACATCTCAAGCCCGATCGCCCAATTAAACTAACTGGGTTTAATTAGACCAGAAATAGGAAACATAATGTATCACCCTGTAAACCCCAGTTTTCGCTATCTAAAGTGGGGCTTAGAGAGGTATTCATTACACGGACTTATTAACATTATGTCAGTCAGGATACATGTACTTTGTACTCGGTGAAAGCTTGAACAGTCGAGCTGTAGTGGCTCGGACGCATTTTGGGACCGTCCATGCTTATAAACCCAATTGGTTACAGTGGTGACGGGGACGTTAAACCTCAAATCAAACAAACAAACAATTGAGAAAGGCGGTCTCCACCTTGCCCACAATCGTGCCAAGTACCAGCAATATATCTCAAAGGGTATTGGAGTTATGGCCATCGCAAGGTTATACCATCACGTGAACAAGTCCGTAAAATGAATACCCCCCTAAACCCCACTTTATATAGAGAAAACTGGGGTTTAAGGGGGTATACATTATTTTCCTTATTTCTGCTCCAAGACATAGGTTGTGGGTACTCGTTAGAACCGCCTCAACGAGGCGGTTCTAACGAGCACCCACAACCTATATTTGCAGTATTTATAAGAAAAATATCACGGATTTTCATGAAAAAGTAGCCATTTTGGAGATGTGAAAAATGCACTATGTCGCACGGCTCTGTTATCGTAATGCTGTCAGGGGAGATAATTGAAAAACCAGGACACCCAGATTCGGGGTTCTTGCACAAGACGCGCCTGCTTAACGTCATGTACACCTCTACCAAGTACCATTAATATATCTTTAAGAGTATCGGAGATATCGCCATCACAAGGTAGTGATTCTATTTTATTGGAAGGGGAGATAACTAAAAAACCATGGCACCCAGAGTTGTGGTTCTTGCGCATGACACGCCGTCTCAGCCATGTCAACAACTGTGCCAGGTACCATTAATATACATGTATCTCAAAGGTTATTGGCGTTATGGCCATCACAAGATAATCACTCTATTTTATTGGAAGGGGAGGTAACTAAAAAAACATGGTAGCCAGAGTTGTGGTTCTTGCGCATGACACGCCGTTTCAGCCTTGTGAACAATTGTGCCAGGTACCGTCAATATACCTCAAAGGGTATTGGAGTTATGGTCATCACAAGGTTGTCATTCTATTTTCTTAAAAGGTGAGCTAACTAAAAAACTATGGTAGCCAGAGTTCTAGTTCTTGCGCATGGCACGTCATCTCAGCCTTGTGAACAATTGTGCCAAGAACCGTCAATGAATCTTTAAGGGTATTGGAGTAATGGCCATCACAAGGTTGCGTCTACGGACGCCAGGCTGATCGCTATATCCCCGAACATATTCGGTCGGGGGATAAAAGCACGAAACAATAAAAAAAATTCACTTATTTATTTTCAGGTTGTTCAAAGCATACCCTCACATCCTATCATATTTCAAGATGTTTGACGGCATGGACTTTGATACAATGAAAGAAAGTACAAAGCTGAAAGCACATTCAATTAATTTTAGACTGGGTATTAAATCATATGTGGACAATTTGGATGACCCAGAGTGTCTAGTTATTCTTATCCAGAAAAATACCGCAAATCATTTCAGACGGGGCATCCGGACACAACAGTTTCAGGTAGGTACCGTTCTACAGCATACATCGCTGACAGCCGCCCATCGGGGCTTGAAGAAGTAAACTGGGCTGCATGGTGCTTCTGCTCAGGGCTCAAACCAGCCGAAATTTTGAATATCAGTAAGCCTCATAGAGGATCTAAGCTTGCCCAAGAAAAGTGGTACGAGTCGACCCGCCCTTTAAACCACAGTGGTTTCTTTGAGAGGTCGGGCGGTAGGGAATCTCAATGTTCAGGTAAAAGTCCAACACACTCGGAAGCAAGATCTCCACAATGGCCTAAATGGTGTTTAACCGCAACACATAGAAACAAAACCACCAAATAGGAAGAAATAATGCACCTGTATCACCATCAGGAAAACATACCTATATAATTTTGACCCCCTTGAACCCCACTTTTATATAGTACAACTGGGGTTTACAGTGGTAAACTAATTTTTCTTATTTCTGTTCTAAAATATAGATTTTTTTCATCTTAAAATTTTATTTTTTAATTCGGTGAAAAATTTACAATGTACTTGTATAGGCGTGTTTTCGTAATGCTGGGATGGGGGTTTGTTGCTGCTACCCAAAATCAATGTCCCGTATAGCAAGTTATGTATATTGTGGTCCAAGGTGATTTCATTCGTGTACTGTGGTTTCCTCCAAAACTTAAGAGTAACAACTCACCAAGATCAGCTGTGGGGTTGGAGAATATAATTATACAGCAATGTGTAAGAGATCAGGTCACAATTCCGCGTAA
Organism: Lucinisca nassula; assembly: GCA_963580285.1. NCBI lineage: Eukaryota > Metazoa > Mollusca > Bivalvia > Lucinida > Lucinidae > Lucinisca > Lucinisca nassula. The sequence goes on along the minus strand of OY757016.1, from coordinate 93,601,347 downwards.
AGAACAACCTATAAATCCCACTTATTTTAGTGAAAACTGGGGTTTACGTGGGTATCCATTTTGTTTCTTTTTTTCTGCTCCATGACCTAGATACTGGCTGTGAGTACTCGTTAGAATCCTCGCGGTTCTAACACGCGCTAACAACCTATGTTTAGGGCAAAAATTCGGACACCTTCAGAACTTTCTGTAAGTCTCCTAAAAATTAACAAGTTTATTACGCGATCCAGCAAGGAGTCCCAAAATAGGAGATGGTATGGCAAACGGTGAAGACCCTGATCAGACTGCTCCTGCACCATTTACAAGACCTGTCTAGATCCGTCCCAATACTTACGGTAATAAAAAAAAAATATCACAAATTTTCATCCGAGAAATAACCGTTTTTGAGATACGAAAGAATGCACTTTTTCACACGTAAGTTTCATCACAATGCTAGCGTTAGAGAACATATGCAACATGAATATATACACATGCTAAATAAAGCTGGTCGGAACTACATGGGCCCATTGTGCTCCAGCATGCTGTCGAGTCCTCATCGTTGTTTCATCTCTGTATTTCTGTATTAGTTTGATTTTTATCATCTCGGAGATGTTGCACTCATGCGGACTGAAAATAATATTTGTCTGAAGCACGACAGTACCAAGGGCAAGGTTTGTGGCCACTTTAAAACAATTAAAGCAACCCCCATACCCCCAACCGTTATATTTGCTTCTTCCAAGGCCGTTCTTCCGTTGTGGTTTATTATTGATATAGTTTGTGTTTGCGTGTATATATAGAGGATCTTACATGAGTGCTCATGTATTATTGAATTTATTAAACGAGTTGAGGAAAAGAGATAAAATGCGAGGCTTTGCCGAGCATTTTATCCCTTTTACTCAACGAGTTTAATAAATTCAATAATACATGAGCACGAATGCAAGATTCTATTTATCATATGACATTTAAAACGCAATTTATTCACGATTGTTTACAAAAATGTCAATATTCCGCCATTAGTAAACGCGACGTCGTTAAGGACGTCGTACATTTAACGTTACGGGACGTATCTAGCTAATTTGCATATTTAATCCACTAGTGGATTATCGAAAACAATACATGACGTTATTACACTGTCAGACGCGACGTCATATGATAAAACAATTTAAGCACCCCTTACCCCCAACCGTTATATTTGCTTCTTCCAAGGTCGTTCTTCCGTTGTGGTTTATTATTGTTATAGTTTGCATTTGCATGCATGTACGAGGTTTGTTCACTATTTAACTGGCTAGCCCAGTTGTACGAGGATCATTCAATATTTAACTGGCCTAATACCAGTTACTGACCCGTGGCAAGTCGACGCTTTTCACAAATTAAACATAAAAACCTTATACATGGTTACACAAAATTTTATCGGTCAGTCTAGTATTTGTTTGTTTGTTTGTTTGATTTTTGGGTTTAACGTCCCCGCCAACACTGTAAAGGTCATTTTGGAGACGTTGCTTCCAATTTTGTGGGACTTTTACCCGACATTGAGATGAAATGACATCTCAAGCCCTGTCGCCCAATGAAACCAATAGGGATTATTAGCATGGACGGTCCGCCTCGCACCGCGTATCCTGGACAGGCTTAGATCCACTAAGCGGTTTACCAGTACTAGTGTGTGGGCCGGATTCAGCTCTGCGTGGAAGCATCATGCAGCCAATATATTTCTTCAAGCCCCTATGGGCGGGGGCCGCTGGTATATGTAGTCCGTGCGAAGTAAAATAACATGGCAGGTGCCAGTGTTGCCGAGTTGCCTTCACAAATTGAGTACAGAGCAGTGATTAGATACCTGTTTTTGAAAAAGAAAACCATAAAGCCACGGACGCTGATGATACACCATTTTTCTTGATCGCGCGCGTGCTTGTGTGTGTGTGTGAACATGTCATGGTGAGCTTTTGTGAGTGGCCACAGTTTCGTGCCAATCCTCACCAAACTTGGTCAGCATGATCATCATAACAATATCTCGATCAGGTTTGAATGCCGGTCATGTCGGGTCAAAAAGGAGGTCAACAGGTCAAATCATACAAAAGCTTGGGAACACACTAGAGGCCACTGGTTTGGTCCAATCATCATCACACTTGCTCAAAATGATCATCGTGAAAATATCTCGGTCATGTTTGAATACGGGTCATGTAGGGTCAAAAAGTAGTACATATACTAACACTAGGTCAAGTCATTGAAAAACATTGTGAACACACTGGCGGCCATAGTTCTAATCCGATCATCATCAAACTTGCTCAGAATGATCATCTTGACAATGTCTCGGTCAAGTTCGAATATGGGTCATGTCGGGTCAAAACGTATGTTAGTAGGTCAAATCATAGAAAAACCTTGTGAAAACACTATCGGTCACAGTTTTGGTCTCACCATCATCAATCTTGCTCAGAATGATTATCTTGACACTATCTCGGTCAAGTTCGAATGAATGTGGGTCATTTTGGGTCAAAAAGTAGGTCAGTAGGTAAAATCATACAAAACCTTGTGAACACACTATTGGCTACAGCTGTAGTCCGATCATCATCAGTCTTTCTCAGAATGATCATCTTGACAATATCTCAGTAAAGTACGAATATGGGTCATGTCGGGTCAAAAAGTAGGTCGGTATGACAGATCATTTGAAAACCTTGTGAACACACGTGAGGCCACAGTTTTGGTCCGATCATCATTAAACTTGACCAGAATGATCATCTTGACAATATCTCGGTCAAGTTCAGATATGGGTCATGTTCGGTCAAAAGATAGGTCAGTAGGTCAAATCATAGAAAAACCTTTTGAACACAATAGAGGCCACAGTTTTGGTCTGATCATCATCAATCGTGCATAGAATGTTCATCTTGACAGTATCTCAGTCAAGTTCGAGTATGGGTCATGTCGGGCCCAAAGTTGGTCAGTTCGTCTAAAACTTTGACCTTGACCTTGACATGTGACCTGTTTTATCATAACTTTTGAACCATTTGAGACAGGGTCTTCATATTTTGCATGTATGTTCCTTGTGACACGTATTACCACCAGTACAAAAATGTTGACTTTTGACCTTGACTTTTGATCTACTTTGTCATAACTGTTGAAGCATTTGAGATAGAGCCTTCATGTTTGTCATGTATGTTCCTTGTGACAAGGGCTTCCTATTCGTACAAAAAATAACATGTGACCTTGAGCTTGGCATGTTACCTACTTTATCATAACTTTTGAACCATTTGAGATAGCGCCTTCATATTTGGCATGTATGGTCCTTGGGACAAGGACTTCCCACCAATACAAAATATTTGACATATGACCTTCACCAGTGACCTACTTTATAATAACTTTTGAACCGTTTGAGATAGATCCTTATATTCAGCAGGCATGTACGTTGTGACAAGGGCTTCCTACCCATTCACTAATTTTGACCTATGACCTTGACCTTTGACCTACTTGGCCATAACTTTTGAACTTTTGTCACTTCTTTGTGACAAGTGCTTCCCACCCATACAATTTTATACCTGTTTCCTTCACCTTTGGTCTACTTTGTTATAACTGTTTAACCATTTGCGATAGAGCCTTCATATGTGGAATGTAGATTCAATGTGACATGGGTTTCCCATTCGTACAAAATATTGTGACCTTGACCTGTGACCTATTTAATAATGCTTTTAACCATTTGAGATGGTGCCTTCAAATTTTGCATGTTTGTTCCTTATACGGCCTCCGCCCAACAGGGCTTGAAGACATAGATGGGCTGCATGATGCTGCCTCGCAGAGCTGAAACCGACCGCACACGAGTACTGTTCAACCGCTTATAGGATCTAAGCCTGCCCAGGTCAAGCAGTGTGAGTCGGACCGTCCATGCTCATAAACCCTATTGGTTTCATTGGCGACAGGGCTTGAGATGTCATTTAATTTCATTTTAGGGTAAAAATCCCACAGAATTGGAAGCACCGTCTCCAAAATGACCTATACAGTGTTGACGGGGACGTTAAACCTCAAATCAAACAAACAAACAATCACATTGTTCCTTATAGCAAGGGCTTCCCACCCATACAAACATTTTGACCTGTGCCATTGACCTTTACCTGTGACCTACTTTATCAAACATTTTGAACCATTTTAGATAGAGCCTCCATATTTGGCATGTATGTTCCTTCTGACAAGGGTCTCCCACTCATACAAAAAATTTGATCTGTGATCTTGACCCTTGACCTACTTTGCCATAATCTTTGAATCATTTCAGATAGAACCTGCATGTTTTGCATGTAGGTTCTTTGCGACCTTTGGCCTACTTTACCATGACTTTTGAAACATTGAGATAGGGCCTTTATATTTGGCATGTATGTTCCTTCTGACAAAAGCCTCCCAGCCATGCAAACTTTTTCACCTGTGACCTTGACCTTTGACCTACTTTGCCATAACCTTTGAACCATTTCAGATAGAGCATTCATAATTGGCATATAGGTTCCTTCTGACAAGGGCTTCCCACCCATACAAAACTTTTGATCTATGACCTTTACCTTTTTGTCATAACTTTTGAACATTTTAATGTAGAACCTTCATAATTGGTACGTATGTGCATTGTGAAAAGGTCCTCTCATTCATGCAAAACATTTTGACATGTGACCTTGACCCTGACCTGTGACCTTCTTAATCATAGCTTTAAACCCCTTTGAGATAGAGCCTTCGTATTTGGCCTGTCTGTTCCTTGTGACAAGGGCTTCCCACCCATACACAATTGTTTGGCCTGTGACCTTGACCTAACTTTTGAACCATTTGGGATACGGCCTTCATATTTGGCATGCATGTTCCTTCTTACAAATGCCTCACACCCATTTTGCCCTGTGACCTTGACGTTTGACCGTGTTTGCCATAATTTTTGACACATTTCAGCGAGCGCCTTTATATTTGGCATGTAGATTTCTTGTGACAAGGTCTTCCCACCCATACATAACTTTTGACCTATGACTTTGACCTTTTTGTCATACCTTTAAAACATTTTAATGTAGAGCCTTCATATTTGGCATGTAGGTTCCTTGTGACAAAACTTTTCACTCATGCAAAACATTCTGACCTTTGACCTTGACCTCGACCTGATACCTGCTTAATCATTACTTTTAACCCTTTGAGATAGAGCCTTCCTATTTGACATGTATGTTCCTTGTGACAGGGGCCTCCCACCTATACAAAAACGTTTGACCTGTGATCTTGACCTTTGACCTAGTTTATTATAACTTTTGAATCATGTACGTTCTTTCTGATAAGGCTTTATATTATATTACCTACCATTTTTTTTCTACAGTGTGGACCAGATGAGCGATCCAGGGCCATCATGACCCTCTTGTATTTCAGTAACTTAATCATCTGCATATGTATCTTTTGATTATTTCTCTATCTTCAAACTGAAGTTGTTCTATTTTAGGATGCATTTACTCTGTTTCTGAACTTTCTTCAAGATGAAGCTAAAATAGACGCCTTCACCACCGATTCCTGGCAGAAAGCGTTGAGCGTCATCAACAGCATAGTGGATGACCATGTTAAAGAATTGGACGAAGAAAAAATAGCTTGTGAATGAGAAGCTACATCACATGAACAAGTCCGTGAAATGAACACCCCCTTAAACCCCACTTTATATAGAGAAAACTGGTGTTTATGGGGGTTATTTTTCTTGAGTCTGCTCCAAGACATAGGTTGCCTCATTGAGGCGGTTCTAACGAGCACCCATAACCTATATTTGCAGTATAGATAAGAAAAATATCACGGATTTTCATCAGAAAAGTAGCCATTTTGGAGATGGGGAAAAATACACTATGCCGCAAGGGTGTGTTATCCTAATGAGATCATTCTTTAATTCATTTTTATCACTGTAAATAGCAGATGTATATTTCGAACTTCAAGGGGTACAGATTATTGTCAGATTAACCCTAAAGATACGAGTACTGCTCAAATATGAATGCAAGTAGAACGTTTTCTCATGCACTAATGCGAAAATCACCTGCAAATAAATATCACAGCGTAGAAAAACATTTTACCTATACATTGATAACAAACCTGTTAAAATCCGTTGACTTTAGCCATGTATATCGTTCGATAAACACTGTCTACTCTTGTACACTAATACAAAACATGGTTGGAAGAAGGTCAGAGTACGCCGTTGAAATACGGTCCTATATTAAGAATCGTTGTATTCTTGGTATACGGTGCAAAGACATTTTTGATGAAATATGTTCGGTTTATGGGCATAATACAATGTCTTTTCCGACAGTTTTTCGTTGGTTTAAGAAATTCAGCTGTGGGCTAGGCTCAACAGAAGATGCACCACATGATCGTCGGCCGAAAAGAGCAACATCTGCCAAGATGGTTGCTAGAGTGAAAGAAATAGTTGCTACCGATGCACGATACACCACTAGGCAAATAGCTAGTATGGTTGGCATCTCACAAGGAGCAGCTCATACAATTCTGAAACGGGATTTCGAAAATGAGAAAGATCTGTGCTAGATGGCTTCCGCATCTGTTGACTGATGAGCAGAAAAAGACACGCGTTCAGTGCGCCAAGAAGCTGCGTAAAAAGTTTCCAAATTACAATGCACGGTCTTTCGCTAATATCGTCACAGGTGACGAGACATGGATTCACTTTTTTGAGCCAAAACGAAAGATTCAGAACAAAATATGGGCAACAAAGTATTGCAAAAGCCCATGCATTGAAAAGCGGACCATGAGCGTCAAGAAGGTAATGTATGCCATATTCTTTTCAAATCAGGGCCCTGCTATTCAGGTTGCTGTGCCTAAAGGCAAATCTGTAAATGAGAAGTTTTACAAGAATAAAGTTCTTCGAAAATTGAAGAAATATTTTAAAGAACGGAGACCCGCAACTGGTTTGGCAAATGTCAGATTGCTACATGACAATGCGTCATCGCACAAGGCGTTCATTGTGCAAGACTATCTGAAGCAGGAAAAGGTTGTTGAACTCCCTCACCTCCCGTATTCCCCTGACCTTGCCCCGTGTGACTTTTGTTTGTTCCCGCGGCTGAAAAAATACCTTTCTGGTCGAACATTTGTACAGCGCAAACACCTCGGTTCTGCAATATCCCAGTGTCTTGATAGTATACCTCGAAAAGACTACCAAGTTTGTATATCTGTTACAGGGGAATACTTTGAGGGGACAAAATATTTTTTCATCGAAATCCATCACGGAATTATTTATATGTGCTTAGTTTCATTCATATTTGAACAGTCCTCGTACCAAGAAAAAGTACACCGAAAAATGTCGTGTCTGTTATTGCCGTCTGCTGCATCTACTTGCAAACATTACGAAAATACGCCTGTACAAATACATTGTACGAAAGCTTATTGAGTCACTTTCGAACACCGGATGTTATCACGCGCGCGTGAGAGAGGAAGTGACTTTTACACCACTGCTGCCCATTTACACCTAAGTCGAGTAGGGCTTTGTCATACGATGTCTTGCCCAAGGACACACTCGCCTTCGGTGGCCGGATTCGAACCCACCACCTCTCGATCGTAAGTCGAAAACGCTAACCACTGGGCTATCGAGGCTGTCCTATTACTGCTCTAAAATATAGATTGGGGGTACTCGTTAGAACCGCCTCTGAAATTTTTCTTATTTCTGCTCGAAATATAGATTGTGGTACACCTCAGAGGCGGTTCTGACGAGTACCCACAATATATATTTTAGAGCAGAAATAAGAAAAATAAGGTATATCCCTGTAAATCCCAGTTGTACTATATTAAAATGGGTTTCAAGGGGGTCAAAATTATATAGGCGTGATTGCATGATGGCTTTCAAACATATGTTTGCATACTGGCACACAGTGTGGATCCTAATCAGACGGCTCCTAGAGGATCAGGCTGATCTGGGTCCGCGCTGTTTACAGCGATGCCTTCTAAAGTTACCAGCAGACAACAAAGCAGACGACAATTGTCGTGATTGACATCTTAAGGTTAACAAAACAGTGTATTTAGAAAGTAGCGGAACTGGCTTGTAAACAGTGAAGGCTCTGATCTGCGATGTCCAATCTGGGCCTGAACTGCTAGCCAGCATATCAGTTTCCAATTTTGGGACATGTTGCATATATGCATTAAAACGTAGTACGAGGACTGTTCAAATATGAATGCAACTAAGCACATAAAAATGATTCCGTGATAGATTTCGATGAAAAGTTTATTTTGTCCCCTCAAAGTATTCCCCTTTAACAGATATACAAACTTTCAGTCTTCTGATACAATCATTGAATGCATTTTGGTAGTCTTTTCGAGGTATACTATGAAGACACTGGAATACTACAGAACCGAGGTGTCCTCTCAAAGTATTCCCCTTTAACAGATATACAAACTTTCAGTCTTCTGATCCAATCATTGAATGCATTTTGGTAGTCTTTTCGAGGTATACTATGAAGACACTGGAATACTGCAGAACCGAGGTGTTTGCGCTGTACAAATTTTCGACCAGAAAGGTATTTTTCAGCCGCGGGAACAAAAAAAGTCACACGGGGCAAGGTCAGGGGAATACGTGGGGTGAGGGAGTTCAACAACCTTTTCCTGCTTCAGATAGTCTTGCACAATGAACGCCTTGTGCGATGACGCAATGTCATGTAGCAATCTGACATTTGCCAAACCAGTTGCGGGTCTTCGTTCTTTGAAATATTTTTTTCAATTTTCGAAGAACTTTATTCTTGTAAAACTTCGCATTTACAGATTTGCCTTTAGGCACAGCAACCTGAATAGCAGGGCCCTGATTTGAAAAGAATGTGGCATACATTACCATCTTGACGCTCATGTTCCGCTTTGCAATGCATGGTCTTTTGCAATACTTTGTTGCCCATATTTTGTTCTGAATCTTTCGTTTTGGCTCAAAAAAGTGAACCCATGTCTCGTCACCCGTGACGACATTAGCGAAAGACCGTGCATTGTAATTTGGAAACTTTTTACGCAGCTTCTTGGCGCACTGAACGCGTGTCTTTTTCAGCTCATCTGTCAACAGATGGGGAATCCATCTAGCACAGATCTTTCTCATTTTCAAATCCTGTTTCAGAATTGTATGAGCTGCTCCTAATGAGATGCCAACCATACTAGCTGTTTGCCTACATGTAGTGGTGTATCGTGCATCGGTAGCAACTATTTCTTTCACTCTAGCAACCATCTTGGCAGATGTTGCTCTTTTCGGCCGACGACCATGTGGCGCATCTTCTGTTGAGCCTAGCCCACAGCTGAATGTCTTACACCAACGAAAAACTGTCGGAAAAGACATTGTATTATGCCCATTAACCGAACATATTTCATCAAAAATGTCTTTGCACCGTATACCAAGAATACAACGATACTTAATATAGGACCGTATTTCAACGGCGTACTCTGACCTTCTTCCAACCATGTTTTGTATTAGTATACAAGAGTAGACAGTGTTTATCGAACGATATACATTGCTAAAGTCAACGGATTTTAACAGGTTTGGTATCATTGTATAGGTAAAATGTTTTTCTACGCTGTGATATTTATTTGCAGGTGATTTTGGCATTAGTGCATGAGAAAACGTTCTACTTGCATTCATATGTACAGTGCAAAACACCTTTATGGCATTATACTCATCATTAATTTTATGCATACATTAAAATTCCACTAATAAGACCACCTTTGGGACTGGTCAAAAGTGGTAATTAAGACCACATTTGGGCAGTCCCATAGGCGGTCCCTGACCAGAGGACACTGTGGCTTGGGAACAGAAAGAAATATTATGTTCACCCTTCAAATTAAGCTTTTAAAAGACCAATAAATCTTAATTTTAGGTGGTCTTAATAGAGGAATTTCACTGTATAACTGTCATCTTTATTCTATGTGCTAGTTTAAATGTGTATACATTATTGTCAAATTTACTGTGAATTAGAAAAAGAAATGTCGTATATGCATGTAGTTTCATTATAAAATGCCGAACTTCAAATGTCAGTCCTTTATGACAATATCTGCATACATTACGCATTCAAAAGCAAATGGTTTATACCATCCATACACAAACGCCCCCATACAAATACATTTTAAACTTTACTGCCTAAAAAAAGGAAAGTTTTAAGCTGAAAAATTGTGATATTTTTCTTATTTCGGCTCAAAATATAGGTTGTGGGTACTCGTTAGAACCGCCTCGATACCGCCTCATCGAGGCTGTTCTAACGAGTTCACACAATCTATATTTTGAGCAGAAATAAGAACAATAAGGTTTACCCCTGTAAACCCCAGTTTGTAGCTCAACTGAGCCGAAGGCTCCAGGGGAGCTATTGTGATCAGTCACCGTCCGTTGTCGTCGTCCGTCTGTATGTCCGTCCGTCGACAATCTCTAAACGACATCTCCTTCTAAACCACTCAACAGATTTTGATCAAACTTGGCAGAAATGATCCTTAGACGGCCCTCTCTAAAAATGTTCAACCAATTCAATACCATGCAGAACTCTGGTTGCCATGGCAACGAAAAGGGGAAAATAGGAAAAAAACCTTTAAAAATCTTCTCCTCTGGAACCAGAAGGCCTAGATCTTTGATATTTGGTATGAAGCTTCATCTAGCGTACGTCTACCAAGATTTTTCAAATTATAGCACTTGGGTCAAAATGCTCCCCAACCCCAACCCCCTCTCCCCGCGCCGGGGCCCACTTATTTTACATAGACTTAATATAGGGAAAACCCTTATCTGAAACCAGAAAGCCCAGGTCTTTGATATTTGGTATGAAGCTTCATCAAGTGGACCTCTACCAAGATTGTTCAATTTATAGCCCTGGGGCCAAAAACGGCTCGGCCCCGTGGCCCACTGGTTTTATATATGCTTATATAGAGAAAACATATAAAAATATTCTTGTCTGAAATCAGAAGGCCCAGGTCTTTGATATTTGGTATGAAGTTTCATCTAGTAAACCTCTACCAAGATTGTTCAAATTATAGCCCTCAGGCCAAAAACGCCCCCGCGCCGGGGCCCACCGGTTTTACATAGACTTATATATGGGAAACATTTAAAACGCTTCTTCTCTGAAACCAGAAGGCTCAGGTCTTTGATATTTGGTATGAAGCTTCATCCAGTGGACCTCTACCTAGAATGTTCAAATTATAGCCCTGAAGCCAAAAACGACCCCGCCCCGAGGACAACTGGTTTTACATAGGCTTATATAAGGAAAACCTTTACAAATCATCTTGTCTGAAACCAGAAGACCTAGGTCTTTGATATTTGGTATGAAGCTTCATCTAGTGAACCTCCACCTAGATTGCTCAAGTTATTGCCCTGGGGCCAAAAACGACCCCGCCCCGGGGCCAACTGGTTTACCATAGGCTTATATAGGGAAAACCTTTAAAAATCTTCTTCTCAGAAACCAGAAGGCCCAGGCTTTGATATTTGGTATGAAGCTTCATCTAATGGACCTATAACAAGATTGTTCAAATTATAGCCCGGTGTGTGTGTGTGTGTGGGGGGGGGGGGGGGCAATAATGTGCCACTCGCCGGGGCCCTCTGGTTTTACATAGGCTTATATAGGGTAAACCTTTAAAATCTTCTTCTCTGAAACCAGAAGGCCCAGATCTTTGATATTTGGTATGGAGCTTCATCTAGTGGACCTCTACCAAGATTATTCAAATTAAAGCCCTGGGGCCAAAAACGTCTACGCGCCGGGGCCAACTGGTTTTAGATAGGCTAATATAGGGAAAACCTTTAAAAATCTTTTCTGAAACAAGAAGGCCCATGTCTTTGATATTTGGTATGAAGCTTCATCTAGTGAACCTCTACAACGATTCTTCAAATTATAGCCCTGGGACTAAAAATGCCACCGTGCCGGGGCCCACAGATTTTAAATAGGCTTATATTGGGAAAACCTTTAACAAGCTTCTTGTCTGAAACCAGAAAGCTCAGGTCTTTGATATTTGGTATGACGCTTCATCTAGTGGACCTCTACCAAGATTGTTCAAATTATAGCCCTGGGGCTAAAAATGCCCTCGCGCCGGGGCCCACTGGTTTTACATAGCCTAATATAGGGAAAACCTTTAAAAATCTTCTTCTCTGAAACCAGATAGCCCAGGTCTTTGATATTTGGTATGAAGCTTCATCTGGTGAACATCTACCAAGATAGTTCAAATTATAGCTTTGGGGCTAAAATGCCCCCGCGTTGGAGCCCACTCGTTTTACATAGGCTTATATTGGGAAAACCTTTAAAAATCTTCTTGTCTAAAACCGAAGGCCCAGGTCTTTGATATTTGGTTTGAAGCTTTATCTAGTGGACCTCTACCAATGTTGTTCAAATTATAGCCATTGGGTCAAAAACGGTTTTATATAGGCTTACATAGGGAAAACATATAAAAAATCTTCTTGTTTCCTCGATGTTTCCATTAGAGTCTACTTGTTTCATGTGTGTGCTTCTTTCTCTTTGGTGTCTCTGATGGGAGGTGGAGGTTAATTGTATCGATTCCTGATCATTGACTTCACTTCTATTGCACCGTCAGGCTAACACATTCGTATGATAAACACACCTTTAAGATTCACTTTATCTTGAGAAAAGAGTGGTCTACAGGGCAAGAAAAACTTTGTTTCCCATATTTTACACGAATAGATAATGGGATCTGGTTCGACTGAGCACCCACTTTCTTTGAACTAGAATTAAAAAATATCAACTTCTGAAAAATGATGGTTATAGAGATAAGAAAGAGGCAATTTTAGCCCACGGATGTCCTACAAGTACCGTAATGATAATGACGATTTTGATAGAGGAGTAGGCTTCGAGACAGTTGGATCATCGACCATACTATGCTAGCGGAAGTAAAACTGCGCATGTTCTTTCACCGGTGTGATCGAGCGACCTCTGGTAGACCTTTGGTAAACAAACATGGGAGCCCCCATGTCACGATTGGAATCTTTGGACGATGAGGAAGATCACCATTTTGAACACTGCAGAAATAGCAGTTCCGATTCTATCTTTCTTTCTGTGCATATTTTACACATGCTTTAACAACACTAAAAATGTGTATTTTCCTTCAGCCAATAGATTATCTTACTGTTCGCAGCCATCTTGTACACTGTTTACCAGAGAAACCAACGCTTTAGTCTGGTTGGACCAGAGTGACGTCACGACTTTCCCGCCATGCTACCAGGCTGTGTTCGATCAATCTTTGGTTAACCACTGGTTAACCATGGTTAACCACGGAACGTGATCGAACTGCTTCTTCGTAAATCCGTTTACGTCAAAAATGTACAATCAAAACGAGTGTGGTCAGCGCACAATTCAACCGGTCCGTTTATAGTTACGAACACTAGAAAATGTTGAACACTGTATCGCAGTTTTTTAGCGACTGAAGAAGTATTCAAATCCATCACCAAAACACACATATAATTTTGATCTCCGTGAGCCCCACTTTAATATAGTTAAACTGGGGTTTTCGGGGTAAAAATAACACATTATTTCATCTTCAAATTTGATTTTTTTCGGCGGTAAAATATACAATGTATTTGTATAGGCGTGTTTTCGTCATCATATGTTTTAATGGTGTATATAAAATAATAAATCAAAGCATTAAGAGCGCTGATTGGGCGATTGTTAGCTCAACTGTCACGTAGTGATAAGGTGAGCTTTTGTGAGCACTTTTCGTCCGTGCGTGCGTGCGTCTGTAAACAATTCTTCAAACGACATCTCCTAAACCACTGATTGGATTTTGACCAAACTTCATAGGAATTATCCTTATGTGGTCCCCTTTAAAGGTTGTTCAAATGGTTCCGATCCATTGCACAGCTAGGTCACAGGAGCTAAAACTAGATTTTTTAAGTGAAAACTTTAAAAATCTTCTTCTCTGAATCCGCAAAGAAGCCTCCGTGGTGCAGTGGTTACGCTACTCGCCTTGTAAACCAGGGATCGCAGGATCAATCCCGGGCTTCTCCAGACTTTCGGATGAGTCTTTAAACCGAGGTCCCGTCTCCGTATGACCTTAGCTGTTGGTGGGACGTAAAACTAAAATTCACTCACTCACACTCTGAATCCGCAAGGCCCAGGTCTTCGATATTTGGTATGAAGCTTAATCTAGTGGACCTCTACCAATAGTGTTCAAATTATAGCCCCTGAGCCAAAAATGTCCCCGCGCCGGGGCCCACTAGTTTACATAGACTTATAAAGGGAAAACCTTAAAATATCTTCTTGTCTGAAACCAGAAGGATCAGGTGTTTGATATTTGGTGTGAAGCTTCATCTAGTGCACCTCTTTCAAGAGTGTTCAAATTATAGCCCAGAGGCCAAAAATGCCCCCGCCCCGGGGCCCTTTGGTTTTACATAAGCTTATATAGTGAAAATGTTTGAAAATCTTCTTCTCTGAAACCGTAACGCCCAGGTCTTTGATATTTGGTATCATTAAAGTCCACGGTATGGTGAGGTCGAGGGGTGGAAGAGACACTCGCGCGGCGTAAATATTGTATGATACTGTGTCGAAAGCCTTTTCAAAATCGACAGATAAAATAATTCCTGGTAATTCTTGATGTTTTTTATTATATAATACATCATATATTAACCTTGTATTCTCTCCCAGAAATCTCTTTAAAATAAAAGCTTTTTGATCCTCATGGATAATTTGTCAAGTACTTTCTTAAGTCTGTTGGCTATTACTGATCATGCCAGTTTGTAGATGACATTTAATAATGATATTGGTCTCCAGTATATTAAACTATGCCTATTCTTATTTGGCTTTGGTAAACATGTTATAAAACCAAGTTTTTGTGTAACAGAAAGTGATCTATTTCTATATGATCTTAATATAAAAATGTCCTATATCAACCCAGAAAAAAAATTGAAAAAATTCTGCCGTAAATCCATCCTGTCCTCGGCTATTTGAATTTTTCATGTTTTTAAGAGCCGGCAATATTTCTGCAAATGCAATATCACCTTCAAGATCTTCTGATTCTCCATTAGACAATTTTTGAGAATTTTCTCCTATCAATGATTCTATGTCATTTACATTTATATTTTCATTTTTAGAGTTTTGATAAAATTCTTTTTGACGATACAAAATATCCTTACCTTCCGCATACTCTTTACCATCATCGTCGATCAATTTATTGATTGTTTCACTTGTATAATTTCTGCTTTCTTAGTTTAAACATTTTTTGTTGGTTTCTCCCCTAAATCTTTATATCTGCATTTAGACCTAAGCATTACTCCTTCAATTTTTTGCTTTCTTATATTTACTAAATTTGGTTTCTTTTGTTCTAAACGCTGAAGCTTCTCTGGACTTATGTTAATCAGATTTTCATTGATTTCTTGCTCTAACATATCTATTTCTCTTTCCAGGTTACTTTCTTCCAGTTTAGATTTTTTCTTCTTTTCAGAACTAAATTTGATAGTATTCCCTCTAATTATCATGAGTAATATTTCGAAGAATAACTGGTCATTTATATTAAACTGAATTGTTTCATTATTGTCATTTACTTTCATTTCATTTTCATTTATTACCTAAGTTCGCTTTACCTCATTAATAGTTTCGGTTTCAAAACTTTGGGATTGAGACACACTGATGAAGATTAAATATCAGAAAGGCCTATATGTCACTAAATTAGGTATAGTTACGCCTTAATTTTAACATAACCCTTATCTTTTAATAATGTATTATTGAATTTCCAATACCCAGGACCCCTTACACACTCTTGAAGTTTTATCTTTAGTAATATACCACTAGGATCAGTCCGAAAATATGGAATTATTTGAGTATCAGTAACGAAATGAGATATCTTTTCAGTAATAAGAAAAAAATCAAGTCTGGCTTCTGTTGTGGTTTATTTATTTTGTTGTTTGTTACTTGCTGTGTGTATCACTTGTGTCTTTTTATTTTGGATGTCCATATGGCCATTTTGTGGGAAAGTGACTGTCCTTATGGCCTTCCTTTGTTTAGGTTTCCATTATGGTGTGGTCGCTTAATGTTTGTGTTTCTTTCCCTTTGGTGTCTTTGATGGGTGGAGTAAGTTAATTGTATCGATTCCTGATCTTTGTTTTACTTCTACTTTGCTTTCCAACAGAATTTATTCTTCGCCATGTAAACTGTTTTCTTCTTCATCCATAATTCTCGTAATATCTAACATACTGTTTACCTCTAAAAATTTAGCATAGCTTGTCTTGATCTTGGATTATTAATATGCATGCAGTTATCATAATCGAGATCTGGATTAAGTACAAAATTCCAATCACCACGCATTATAATTTGATCGTTAGAGAATTCTGATATTTTATGAAACAAAGTTCTATAAAACTGAGGGTTATCTTGGTTAGGATCATAAACATTTACTAAAGTAATCTTTTTATCCTGTATAGTAATATTAATAATCAAATAATTGCCATTTTTATCTGCCTTATCTTGTCCAATCTGCTGTTCGAAGTTATTATTTATTAGGGTCATTACCCCTCGACTGTTTCTACTATATGAACTGAAGTAAGCCTTATACCCCCATTTAATTTTTACAAAATCCATTTTATTATTGATATGTACATCCTGCAGACAAATTATATTGTACTTTTTGTTTTTAACAAAATGAAATAAGCCCCTTCTTTTGGATGCTAGTGATAGACTTTGGCAATTTTGCGAGAAAAATGTAAGTTGTTCATCTGCCATCCAGTGTCGGTAGATTCATCACCATCAGAAGCAGTCTCTCTGCCCTCTAACGTCACTGTCAGAGTCCATGTGGACAATGATTCGCTCCATTTCAGCCTCAACAGCGATGTCACTTTTCCATTAGTTCTGTTCATTCTTTTCCACAGGTGTGCAGCAAGTAGACCCTTCTTTATCAACAATGCTTCCAATACCTTCTTCGATCAGAGCCTTGATATCTGTCATGCGAAGCTGTAATATAACCTTTCAAATTTCCCCATATCATCTCAATGGCATTCAAATCAGCATGGTATGTTGGAAGCTGCGGATGTTTGTGTCCGTTTCTCTTCAACTCGATACATGGGAGCTTGTTTATTTCGTTTGCAAAGTTCTAAAAGCTCAGACTTAAACATTCCTTGCCAAAGGCTGCATAAGTTCTGATAGTTAGATCCTTTGGAAGCAAAGAATACATCAAATAAACAAAAATAGCAGACCCGGTTTTATTGAGTCTGTTCATGATCATTACTAAAATGTGCAACACTGGCCACACCCTCTAGCACCGGCTTGAGCAGAACTCTTATTTTCAAAATGATTCTTAATGAACTCAATGATCACAAAGGACCAGGAAATATAATCTGCACTATGATGAAAAACTGTGCATAAAAAGAAAAAAAAAATGAAAAACAAAAATGTTGTTAAAAATGTGGGATTCGAACCTACGTACGACCTTTGGATAACTAGGTTGTTAAAGTTTTCTATGTAACCAATTATGCCACATCGTATTCTTGTACCGTTGTCATATCAGAATAATATACAGCAAAGATTTTGCGACTAAAGCGAGGCGAAAATTGGTAACCAGACTATATAGCCGGGGAAATTTATCTCAGATACCCTCTAGAAATACTTTAGAATTAGCCATCGATTCGAAAGGATAAAATACCTCTATATCAAAGAATAATGTTAATCTGTTTAGATTCAGGGTGTTGTCGCATCTTAAAGTGGAGACAAGTTGTTGAAATTAAGGGAGATAACCCAGTACCTAATAAATAGCAAATATCGCAAAAGTTATAACAACAGTAAACCAATTGTACCTTTAGGGTAGAAAAAAGAATATATATTGTTATAAAACGATGTAGAAAGGTTATGAACATATTTTTAGTAGTTTGATAAGGACATAATGAAAACAGTGCACCAAAACATAGCCTTTTGACAATACATACATTTTACTATATAAAATCCTACTTTTCCCTGAAAAAAAAAATGCCATTATTATGATAAAACAGATTTGGAGGACAGAAATATACTAAGCATTACAGCTTATATAACAAAATTCATAAAACATAAATGAAATGTCTGATATACAAAAACACTGACATCCATCCGTTTCGGTTTCACATCTTTGGGGTTGAGACACACAGATGAAGATTAAATATCAGAAAGGCCTCTGTGTCACTAAATTAGGTATAGTTACGCATTAATAAATAGATATCAGTTTGTTTAACAGAACGCATAAGGTCGGACAATAAATAAATATCTACAGATTGAGAACTGCAAGTAATTCGTAAATGCGTATGTTCCTACCCTTCCAAATTCTATGTCTAAAATACAGGTTTAATTGTTGGACTGCTTTAGTTTGTGCCATATTGTTTGATAAAATGATGGTACACAAGCCAACTTACCTCCCAAAGGTAGAAGCTTTTAAAGGGGTAAAAAAGAAGTGAAGACAATGACCAGGAATCGATACAATTAACCCACAGCTCCCATCAAAGACACCAAAGGGAAAGAAACACAAACATGAAATAACCAGACCCTAATGGAAACACTAATAGCGGAAATCCAAAAGGACAGTCACGTTCCCACAAAATGGCCAATTGGCTACCAAAACAAAGAATAACAGCAATACACACACTCAAAGACAAAACACAACACCACAGAAACCTCGACAGAATAACCGCCTTGTAACGGTCAGAGAAACGAGTTCCCTCTTTAATTGCACGCCGGTGGGTCAGGCCTCAGATTCTATGACGGTTCCAACGCAAAGGCTTATTGAGAATTAGAGAGATCTAATTCAAGGTAATGATGGTTGGTGCCTGATGCTCTGTTTCTGGTCGGGCCCATCGGAGTCTAACTGTTGGTTTTCTTTTGCTCCAGCATTTCAGTGGTTTCTTGCTGTCGAGTCCTCATCGTTGTCTCACCTCTGTGGTTCTTTGATTATTTGTGTTCACGGAGATGTTGCACTGATGAGTTAGGAGGCCTTCCTTTGTATAGGTTTCCATTATGGTGTGGTCGCTTAATGTTTGTGTTTCTTTCCCTTTGGTGTCTTTGATGGGTGGAGTAAGTTAGTTGCATCGATTCCTGATCTTTGTTTTACTTCTACTTGTTTTAAAGACACATTTTTTCCTTATATAAAAGGGGTGGCCTGTCTAATGTTCTCCAATAAACATTTCTTTCGGACCATAGTGCACATCAAAGGCTTATCTTATCTAAGTGATTATGAGGTGATTATGAGCAGATTTCTTGTTTGATAGGGGGCTCAATAAGGGTACTTGAGTGATAGTATAATTTACTGAGATTGTTTCCAACAACATATTGTTAAAATAACTTTTTTTTTATTTTAAAATAAAGTAAAGAAAAACACTGATATCCATTGTTTACTTTACTCAAAAGTACAAAGAAGTAAACAAACAAGGTAAATGAATTGATTAACCTCAAAATTTAATCAATCAGTTTACCTTTATTTATTTATTTTTTATTTATTTATTTATTTATTTATTTTATTTTGGTTGAAAGTATGTGATACACAAATCATATAATGTCTAAAATATTAGCATTTTATAGGTTCAGTCAAGATGGAACTATAAAATGTTTGTTTTAGACACAATCATATCAGAAAAGAGAAGAAAAAAGATTTTTTTTTTTTAGATTTTATTTTTCACCTATTCAAGTTTAAAACTAAAATAACAAACACAATCAAATTCATTTTTCTTGTTTATATTGCCATTACAGGTTGTGGGTACTCGTTTTACCACCTCAATGAGGCGGCTCTAAGAGCTGGAGAGGCTGAGCCGGTTCAAACGAGTACCCACAACCTATGACTCAATGAGACGATTCTAACGAGCATCCGCAACCTATGACTTGGAGCAGAAATAAGGAAAATAATGTTTACCCCTTTAAACCCCCATTTTCTCTATAGAAAGTGGGGTTTAGGGGATGTTTCTTTTTCCTCAAAAACATATATTGTGTGTCCTCGTTAGAACCGCCTCATGGAAGCAGTTCTAACGAGCAGTCACACTGTAAAAACAAATTGTGGGTACTCGTCTGAACCGCTTCGCCGAGGTGGTTCTAATGAGTACCCATAATATATGTTTATAGCAGAAATAATAAAGATAATACGATTTTATCTGAAAAAAAAATCATTTTTGGTGGAAAAAAATTACCAATATATTTGAATTGGCATTTTCTGTGATGATTATAAATAATGGCTACTAAATATAAAATCGGAAAAAAGTGCTGTTGTTTCTTCCATGCAAATCAAAATAAGCAGTTAGGTGTAAATGAATACAGTTAAGCTCAAGAAGAACCTAACCATTTTCGCGTTTTGTCCGCGTGACACGCGCGCATTGCGTGCGTGTAAAATTATCTTGTTTTTATACGCGGTTCTTCGCGTTCATACGCGATTGCAACGCGTTTAATATCAGCCAATGAAAGTGATTATTCAAAACGCGTTAGGTAAACCCAATACGCGTTTCTCTGCGAGAGAATTCCAACCAATCAGAATAAGACAGGTAAGTGCAGATAAAACGCGTGAATGCGAAAGAGCACGGGCCAATCAAAATCCTCTTAGCTCGTATGTTAGACCAATATTCTTTATTTTAGTTTTTAATTCGTTCATAAATTAATGGCGGTATCGGTCTCTCTTATCAGTTGTGATTTCTTCGGATAAACACACACAATAACATTTACATTTAAAGACATATTTTTGATTGCATAACACCCTAATGTCTGACAGTTTAGAGATAATAAACACTCGGGGTATTCTGAGGCATATGGTGTAGGGGACCAAGAGGGTAATCGTTTATCCTTGGACATTTGTTTGACAAGTCACATCTACTTGTTTGTGGGCGCTCATCAGAACCGCCTTGTAATGGATGTTTATGGTGTTTCTTACACATCTTGAAACACACCTATACAAATTTGACCCCGCTATACCCCACTTTTAAATAGTAAAATTGGAATTAAAGGGGATATATATTATTCTTCTTATTTCTGCACAAAATATAGATTGTGGGTATTCGTCAGAACAGCCTCGCCGAATCGGTTCTAGCGAGTACAACAACCTATGTTTTGTGCAGAAATATTAAAATAACGGAAAATGTTCAGTTTTGGTGGTTAAAAAAACAACAAATTTGTATAGGCGTATTTTCGCAATGAAGTACCAACAATCTCTGTTTGGAACAAAGAAATAAATATATAAGTTAATAACTAAAATTTTGGAAAAGGTAAAGGCTGAAATATATACATTTCTTAAAGTTCATGAAGTTTAGCACCAAATGGCAAACAGTGCAGACCCAGTTCAGACGCAGAAAACATTGGCGTCTGATCAGGGCCTACATTGTTTCCAAAAGCTTCAGACATTTTCATAATATTTTTAAGACAACACAACCTCTAACTCTTAAATTTTGAAATTGTCTTGTGCTATTTACAAGGTGGAAGATTCAATTTGGCGCCAATTGGCAAAAAGTACAAACCCAGATCAAACGCAACAGAACTAGGCGTCTGATCAGGACCTACACTGTTTGCAAAAAGTTCAGGTATTTTTTTCCAAATTATAAATTTTGAAGAAAATGGGAAAAAATGGTAATGGTAAAAAAGACCCAGGTCAGACGCAGCAGACGTAGGCGTCTGATCAGGGCCTAGATAATAAAACATTACAAAAAGTTCAGTCATTTCCCAAATAAATTTCGAAAAAAAAAAGAAAAAAAAAATCCCTGATTCTCCTACATTTTGAAATGGACTAATGTTACGTATAAGGTGGAAAATTCCATTTGGTAAAACAAATGTGTTAATGATACAAAATAAATGAAAATTACAACAATAAATAATTAAATAAATGAGCTGCTTCTGTTAGTGACTGAACATGAATTATTTCGGAAATTTTGAGGACAACACAACCTCACACACTTGAATTTTGAAATTGTCTTGTGCTACTTACAAGGTGGAAGATTGTGAGACGCCAAGTTCTGCAACGGAAGGTCAGGTGGTTTTTCTCCGGGTACTCCGGTTTTCGCCCACCTCTGATTAACGATCGGCTCGATATGAGTGAAATAATCTTGAAAGGGCCGTAAAACCCAAATCAAAAAAAAAAAAAAAAAAAAAAAAAAAAAGGTGGAAGATGCCATTTGGCGCCAATTAGCAAAATGTGCAGACCAAGATCATACGCAACAGAAATAGGCACCTGATCGGGGCCTACATTGTTTCAAAAAACTTCAGATATTTTCAAAATAAATTTTGAAGAAAATACAACCTCACACTCTTATATTTTGAAACGATCTTGTGCTTTTTACAAGGTGAACGATCCTATTTGACGCCAAATGGAAAAAGTGCAGATCCAGATCAGACCTAGCACAAGTAAGCGTCTGATCATGACCTACTTGGTTTGCCAAAATGTACATAATAAAGAAAACACAATCTCAGACTCTTTAATTTTGAAATGGATTTGTTATTTTAACAAGGTGGAAGATTCCATTTTTCGCCAAATGGCAAAAAGCATGCAGACCCAGATCAGACGCAGAAGACGTAGGCTTCTGATCAGGGCCTACATTTTATGCAAATGGTTCAGGCATTTCCAAATAAATTTCGAAGAAATCGCAACTTTATTCTCCTCCGAGTTACATGTAATTAAACAAAATGAATGAAAATTACAAAAATAATTAATTAAAAAAATGGGCCGCTTCTGTGAGTGTAAGACATGTAGAATAAATGACGATAATAAGGTGTTGTTTTAAAACAGCTATCTTTTTAGCCCCGAGTTGCACCTGGGTGTCATAAAACTTTTGGTCAATAAACATCCTGTATTTTGACAGTCAACTTCAATCACTATGCAGTACCTGTATTTTACCCTTTACCCCCAGGCAAATGTAAATGGATAATTGACTAGTCCGCCTTTCGGAAATAATCAGATTTATTATGTTCAAACTGAAAAAAAAAATCTGAATAAGGAAAATTTAAAGAAATAGAAAAAGGAAATAAAAAAGAACGATAACTGTGAAATAGTTGCGCAGTATTGATTGGTTGCTTTTGAAACGCGAAGCAGTCTGTGAATGTGCACTATCTGCGCTTTCGACACTCAGGTTTGATTGGCTGGTCAACAATCGCGATTTACACGCAATATCGCGTTATTCATAAAACCAATTGATTGGCTAAAATGCCATTCGCAAGTGAAACGCGTGAATCACGAGTGCGAATCTCGCGCGATACAAATGCGTGTGCGCTGGAAAGCTTCACGCAAGCGGAACTGTAGATATCATTTGTCAAAGTCATGTCTCGGTAATTTATTACCCTCTCTTGGTCCCCTACCTGTATGACAGCCTGAATACCCCAAGTGTATTTTATCTCAATACTGGATTCTTTAATAAACGGTAATTAGGATGTTAATTAATCGAAAAATGTGTCTTTAAATCAATTTTTCGCGGCCGCAATCCCCGCCCTTATTTTCGTCGCGATTTAGACAAATAATTTGTTCAGTCCGCATGAAGGCCTCCTAACTCATCCGAGAACACAAAATTCAAACAACCACAAAGATGAAAGAACTGAGGCCTCGACAGCAAGAAACCACTGAAATGCTGGAGCAAAGGTAAAACCAACAGTTAGATTCCGATGGGCCAAACCAGAGACAGAGCATACCGTTATTGGGTGCTGAAGTCATTTCAATTATATGTATATACATGTATTTTCATCCAGAACGTCTCTAAGTTTTTCATCACTGTTGGTTTGACATTTGATACATCTCATGCAGTCCATACTTTTGCGCCTCTTTTTATTTGGGAGAAGTTTTAACGGACTACCAAAGGTGTTGGAAGAGCATACCATTACTTAATTCTTTGTAGTTTCACATATGCAGTAAATTACTAACACTTAAAGTCAGGCTAGTAATTCTGGGCGGGCTACGACTCGTTAAATTAACAATCAACAATAAGACAGATACATTCTATCAAAATTTGATTTGCCTTTTCGGTAAAACATTTGCATATAAAGAAATGTTGACCT
The DNA here is from genome assembly GCA_963580285.1 of Lucinisca nassula. Classification (NCBI taxonomy): domain Eukaryota; kingdom Metazoa; phylum Mollusca; class Bivalvia; order Lucinida; family Lucinidae; genus Lucinisca; species Lucinisca nassula. The sequence continues at coordinate 93,577,504 of OY757016.1, read as the reverse complement.
GAACATCCTACTCGTTTGTATAATGAACAATCTTAAGAAAAAAAGAAAAAGAGAGTAATCCGATAGAGGAGACAAAATACAGAAAAACACGCCTACAATATAGGCCAGAAATATTTGGTTAATGTACCCTACTAGACAAGAAGACTAACATAGGGGGTGCTTACAAAGTACAGTATTTACATGTCGTACTACAGTCTAGTGTGACAAGACAAATTACATAGGGTATTTACAATAGAATGCGTTTCCTAGGCTTGCAAAAACTACCTTGCTTCAGCAGATTACAAAACTTTAATGTAGGTATATACGCCAACACCGATTCCCACGTGCACACCTATAATTGTTTTTCATGCTTTTCAATTTGTAGCGTAGTATTAATGACTTAACCTAGATTAAATCGATACTTTCAATTGAAGCGCTGCATTTATGGCATTACCAATACACTTTTTATGTACCGGGATGTTTATTCCGTACAACTGTGACATTTAAATATCAAGCTACGAGTACCCACGGCACTGTAACCAGTATGGCTTTTATTCAATTTCCATACGAATTAAACCTTTGAAAACGCAATAATGAATTATGAAATAATGGGGGTATGCTTGCTAAATTCCATTTTTTTAAAAGAATTACTCAACCTATTCGTACCATTTTTCTACTGTCGATGACAGATATATAGACCCTTTTCATGAAAGCAAACAAATTATTTAAAACCAGTGGTTATGTCCCCTAAGAAAAAACAATGCATATTTGTTTTACCATTCTGAGGGTTCATTTTCAGACATTATTTTGAAGAATATGGGTTGATATTAAATGACATAAACTGCAGTGAACATTGGCTCAATATATTCCAAATTACGGGACATGAACATATTTTATAGGATTTCCTGAAGTTTTGAAAAAAGCGTTGTTATGTTTTGAACATTGTTTTTACATATTTCGGGTGGTTAGCAAAAGGGTCCGTTTTGAAGACCTTTTCCCCACTTACATATGTGACAACACCCAGAATGCCAATGTTTAGACTTTGATCTAGCCATTTTAGGTCAGGTTATCCTTTCAAACCGCCGACTAATTAAATTGTCGAAAATGAGTTATATGTACCCGGCTAATAACCCTACAAAACGGCTTCTGATGGATCGGTCCATATGGCGTAGTGTTCAGTAAACAGTCATCGATCTATACATGTATTCCCGTTCTCATTCACTTATTTACTTACTTTGTTGAGCCCCCGCCCATCGGGGCTTGAAGAAATAGATGGTCTGCATGATGCTTCCACGCAGAGCTGAAACCGACTCGCACACGAGTACTGGTTAACCGCTTAGAGGATCTAAGTTACCCAGGCAATGCGGTGCGAGTCGGCCCGTCCATGCTTATAAACCCTATTGGTTTCTTGGGGCGACAGGGCTTGAGATGTCATTTCATCTCAATGTCGGGTAAAAGTCCCGCAAAATTTGAAGCAACCTCTCCAAAATGACCTTTAGACGTTAAACCAAATCAAACAAAAACTTACTTTGTTAATCAAAGCACTGAGAGTGCTGATGGTGCGATTGTTTGTGATTGTTAGATAGCGTTAGACCAATTCTGCATCTGGTTGGAAGTTTAAATCAGGCTGAAAGAATATTTTAATTGGGTTTGAATATACTGGTTGGTCAATGATGAGGCCTAGCCTTATTTGTACAAACTAGCTAATCTGGCCTAACACATTTGTACATTGGAAGGTTTTAACTTGTTGTGTGTATTTCTTGTTTCCGAAGCATAAACCTTTACAGAACATTACGAAAACACGGCTATTGTAAATTTTGCGGGGGAAAAAATGAAAATTTTCAGGTGAAAACTTGTCCTATTTTTCTTATTTCTGCTTAAACTATAGATTGTGGGCACACGTTAGAACCGCCTCGGCGAGGCGGTTCTAACGAGTACCCACAATCTATATTTTAGAGCAGAAATAAGAAAAATAATGTTTACCCCTGTAAATCCCAGTTTTACTATATAAACTGGGGTTCGAGGGGTCAAAATTATGTAGGCGTGTTTTCGTGATGAGACATCATCTACAGCTGATATTGAGGGACTGTTTTCAGAAAAAAAAATGATTATACATTACGAAAACACGCCTACACAAATACATCGTAATGTTTTTCCGCCGAAAAACGAAAATTTTAAGGTGAAAAATGTTTTTCTTATTTCTGATCAAAATATAGATTGCGGGTACACATCGAGGCGGTTCTAACGAGTACCAACGACCTATATTTAAAATCAGAAATAAGAAAAATAAGGTTTACCTCTGTAAACCCCAGTTTTGCTATATAAAGTGCGGTTCAAGGGGTCAAAATTATATGGGCTTGGTGCGTGATGTATCTTTGACATTTCTCGCAAGTATTTCAGCTTACTAAATTTGTTTGCAAGAATAAATATATCATATGAGGATTTAAAATCTAAACAACCAGAATTCTTTGTAAATAGTTTCTAAAGTGGTTTCTTAGCGTAAATAAAATGGTTGTCACTTGATTTTCCGTTTCCTTTATCCGCTTAGAACACCTACACAGATTAATTGCGGGATGGGCACTATTTCGCCCTTCGACGATTAGGCCCATTTTTGTGATGGTTTTGGGACGAAACGTCTCTAGCATGAAACGTCGCGTAACCGCGGTATTCACGGGTTTTACCCTCATCCGCAACGTCAATGATATTTTTACATTGGTCTCTCCTAGTTTATTTAACTCCCATAGGTATAAAATCCTACTCCTGCTAGTGCGCATGCCCTAAAGTGCGTATGCATCAATAAGTAGAACGGAGATACAATCAGTTTTGTCGACTTTCAAAGAAAGAAATATATCGAACTACAATAAATTAATATAAATTAACTAAAGAAATGCAATAGATTCTTTATTGATATAACCGCCCCAAGAATAACGCAGTGAAAAGTAAACAGGCGGATAGTTGCGTTCATAAAATAAATTGACACAGTATACAAGTTATATTATTTAGTTTCATCGGCAGTTTCATTTTTCGATATGAGGAACTTTTGAATTTGTTTTGAATATGGAGCAATATTTTCTGACCCGATGCCTCTTGGCGGCTTGGCGGAGATAAGTCAGTTTGCATTAAGCCACATTTGACTCTTCTGATCACTATCGCCCCAAAAATTGTTCTATTTACCAAAAAGTGCAAGCGCAGTGACCTGCGAAAAACCACATGCCAACTAATGAAAAACGACATTTATTGATGACATTGATGGCAGAATATACCGTAGCAAATCTTTGACGTTATCCAATCAGACTAGGCATTACATACATAAGTACATTAGAGTCTGTTATATAATCCCAACGGCAACATTGAAAGATTTTTCATTTCTTTATATTTTGTTCTTTATATTCTTTACATTGATATTTAAGGAAGGTTATTCCCCAATTCTGGTGGAATTATACCATCAGGAATGCTTGAGAAATCAAGTCACTGACAACACTGATGGGTCCATAGTCTCTGTGTATAGGCTGCATACTGGATCTGAACGGAGACATATAGAGTTGCCAAATACCTCAAGCGAACAGTGTACACCTTAACCCGACGCCACCTTCTGTTGCGTCTGATCAAGGAATACGCTGTCTGTCTCTGCCAGCATATGAGTCCTGTCCCAGTTGTACAGATTAACCTCTTTTCACAGCATTCTGGGCCCACGTGTTCAAACCATCGTTAGCTTAACGAGCTCGGTAATGGCCAAATTATTTCTTGTTCTAGGAAGTACACGTACATTACCTGATACAGTGGTATTTTGCAGAAAAACTGTGAGCAGCTTTTGCATTTGCAAAGTAGAAGTGGAGACAATGATCAGGAATCGATACAATTAACCCATAGCTGCCATCAGACACAACAAAAGGAAAGAACCACAAACGTGAAACAACAGACCCTAATGGAAACATCAATAGCGGGAAGCCAAAATGACAGTTACTTCCATCGCGATTTAGACAAATAATTTGTTCAGTCCGCATGAAGACCTCCTAACTCATCAGTGCAATCTCTCTAATTCACCACCGCTGCTCACATTTTAGCAAAAATATCTGTATATTTGCCATATTAATTGATCAATGTTTGAAGGGTACTAACAAAATCGTTACTTTTGAAAAACTGGCCCTAGGAGTCACAATGAAAAGAAAGATACTTCTATGAATAACCGTTATTTGGATTTTGTAAAGACGTAATTTGAGTGGTTGCGCTTTATTAGTCAGTGACTATCACTTGGACAATGGCAATATGGCACTAATGCATTATTAACCAAAGAATCGACCTAAAATCACTTGACAGAGAGAATGTGGGGCATTGACTACATGAACGTATAAGAAAAATGGTATGCACTACATAGCACTGCGGTAACAGGCTGGCATCAAAGTATATTGTTAAAGCAACTGAAAATTAAAGTAACCTTGTTAGAAAGATTCCTAATCATTGCCTTCACTTCTATTTTGAAACACTGTTAACCATATAGAAGGGTTTTATGGTCAGTCCGAAGTTCCACCAATTGGCTGCAACAGTATACCACCATTCAGATTATTGCACACAAACATTTAATTCGTCAAATCATACCAAAGAAATACAATTATAAACTTCATGATGATGGATGGATGGATGGATGGATGATTTATTTAAAGACCCTCAACCCTAACAGGGCATATAGCGTCTAAAACAGTTATATATTTTACATAAAATTGTGCAAGATTAAACAATTAAAATTTTAATAATTACAGTTTGTTAAAAAGACCGATTTCTTTAAGAAAATTGATTAATTGGTAAAAAGGAGCATTATTAAAATGATCTTTTATTGTAGTAATTTTAAAATATTTTGAACGTATATGATTAAATTCAATACATGAGATGAGAAAGTGTTTAACAGTGAACGGTTCGTTACAAGATACTTAAATGACATCTCCTCCTAAACCAGTGAATGGATTTTGATATAATTTCACAGGAATGTTCCTTGAGTGACCCTCTTTCAGATTACCTAAATCGTTCCGCTCCGTTAAACAAAATGGCGACCAGAGCTAAAAATAGAAAAACCTTTAAATGACAGCTTTTCCTAGGCAAATGGCCCGATTTGAAAATAATTTCACAGGAACGTCCCTTGAGTGACCCTCTTTCAAAATTGCCTAGATCGTTCCGCTCCGTTAAACAAAATGGCCGCCAGAGCTAAAAATAAAAAAACCTTTAAATGACATCTTCTTCTAGGCAAATGGCTCGATTTGAAAATAACTTCACAGGAATGTTCCTTGATTGACCCTCCTTCAAAATTGCCTAAATCGTTCCGCTCCGTTAAACAAAATGGCCGCCAGAGCTAAAAATAGAAAAACCTTTAAATGACATCTCCTCCTAGGCAAATGGCCCAATTTGAAAATAATTTCACAGGAACGTTCCTTGAGTGAGCCTCTTTCAAAATTGCCTTTATCATTCTGCTTCGTTAAACAAAATGGCCGCCAGAGCTAAAAATAGAAAAACCTTTAAATGACATCTCCTCCTAGGCAAATGGCCCGATTTGAAAATAATTTCACAGGAATGTTCCTTGAGTGACCCTCTTACGAATTTGCCTAAATCGTTCCGCTCCGTTAAATAAAATGGCCGCCAGGGCTAATAATAGAAAAACCTTTAAATGACATCTCCTAGGCAAATTGCCCTATTTGAAAATAATTTCACAGGAATGTCCTTGAGTTGCCCTCTTTCAAAATTGTTTAAATTGTTCCGCTCCGTTAAATAAAATGGCCGCCAGAGCTAAAAATAGAAAAACCTTTAACTGACTTCTCCTCCTAGGCAAATGGCCCGATTTGAAAGTAATATCACAGAAATGTTTCTTGAGTGACCCTCTTTCAAAATTGTCTAAATCGTTCCGCTCCATTAAACCAATAGCCACCAGAGCTAAAAATAGGAAAACCTTTAAATGACATCTACTCCTAGGCGAATGGCCCGATTTGAAAAGAATTTCACAGGAATGTTCCTAGAGTGACCCTCTTTCAAAATTGCCTAAATCGTTTTGCTCTGTTTAACAAAATGGCTGACAGAGCTAAAAATAGAAAACCTTTCAATGACATCTCCTCCTAGGCAAATGGCCCAATTTGAAAATGATTTCACAGGAATGTTCCTTGAGTGACCCTCTTTCAAAATTGCCTTAATCGTTCTGCTCCTTTTAACAAAATGGCCGCCAGAGCTAAAAATAGATAAACCTTTAAATGACATCTCCTCCTAGGCAAATGGTCCGATTTGAAAATAATGTCACAGCAATGTTCCTTGAGAGACCCTCTTTCAAAATTGCCTAAATCGTTCTGCTCCGTTAAACAAAATGGCCGCCAGAGCTAAAAATAGAAAAACCTTTATATGACATCGCCTCCTAGGCAAATGGTCCGATTTAAAAATAATGTCACAGGAATGTTCCTTGAGTGACCCACTTTCAAAATTGCCTTAATCGTTCTGCTCCGTTAAACAAAATGGCCGCCAGAGCTAAAAATAGAAAAACCTTTAAATGACATCTCCTCCTAGGCAAATGGCCCGATTTGAAAATAATTTCACAGGAATGTTCCTTGAGTGACCCTCTTTCAAAATTGCTTAAATCGTTCCGCTCTGTTAAATAAAATGTCCACCAGAGCTAAAAATAGGAAAACCTTTAAATGACATCTTCTCCTAGGAAAATGGCCCGATTTGAAAAGAATTTCACAGGAATGTTCCTAGAGTGACCCTCTTTCAAAATTGCCTAAATCGTTCTGCTCCGATAAACAAAATGGCTGCCAGAGCTAAAAATAGAAAACCTTTCAATGACATCTCCGCCTAGGCAAATGGGTCAATTTGAAAATAATTTCACAGGAATGTTCCTTGATAGACCCTCTTTCAAAATTGCCTAAATCGTTCCGCTCCGTTAATTTAAATGGCTGCCAGAGCTAAAAATAGAAAAACCTTTAAATGACATCTAGGCAAATGGCCTGATTTGAAAATAATTTCGCAGGAATGTTCCTTGAGTGACCCTCTTTCAAAATTGCCTAAGTGGTCCCGCGTAGTTAAACAAAATGGCCACCAGAGCTAAAAATAGAAAAACCTTTAAATGACATCTCTTAGGAAAATTGCCCTATTTGAAAATAATTTCACAGGAATGTTCCTTGAGTGACCCTCTTTCAAAATTGCCTAAATCGTTCCACTCCGTTAAACAAAATGGCCACCAGAGGTAAAAATAGAAAAACCTTTAAATGACATTAATTTTCCTCCTAGGAAATGGCCCGATTTGAAAAAAAATTTCCCAGGAATGTTCTTTGAGTGACCCTCTTTCAAAATTGCCTAAGCTGATCCGCTCTGTTAAACAAAATGGACACCAGAGCTAAAAATAGAAAAACCTTCAAATTCCACTACAATGAAAAATAGCCTCCAAAGATAAAAGTCTTTGGTCCACATCTCCTTAAGGCAGTGAATCCTTCATTTCCATAAGCTTTGAAACATCCTGGATTCAGGTGAGCGATTCAGGGCCATCATGGCCCTCTTGTTTAAAATGTAGGAATGAGTGAGTCGTGTGTGTCCAATACGGCATCTCGTAATTTTTGTCTGATCTTTTCGGCTATAGTTCAAAAATGAGCATTTACTGTAAAAATTAGGTTGAATTTTATTTAATTTATTATTAGTTTCATTGTCCCAAATAGATTGACATTTTTCCTTTATATATTTATTGATGTTTGATTTGAAATCAGAGAAAGGAATTTTTAAATTTGTAACAGTAAACGATAATGCCGACTTGGCCTCCAGCAGAGTATAATCTCCTTGCAGACAGAAAGATAGTGATACTTTCGTAAAATTTGTTGAATCAAGGGGTTCCTGTGCTGTTGGTCTTTCAGAGCTTTTAATACAGAAAGGGAATCGGAATAAATGATAAATTGTTTTTCGGATTGATCTCGTATATAACAGAGTGCTATATCAATTGCTTTCGCTTCAGCGGTAAAAATAGAGCTATTATCGGGTAATCTAATGCTGTCTGTGAAATTTGGACTAATGACAGAACAAGCAACATTCTCATCTTGTTTCGAACCGTCAGTGTAAATGGAAATGTGACGTTTAAAATTGGATTTGATTTCTAAAAATTCGTTCTTAAAAATATGAGATTCTACTTCTGTTTTCTTATTTTTATTTAAATCTAACATAATCTTTGGAGCACTAAACGTCCATGGCTCTTTTGATGGTAACGAAAAAGATTGAATACTGTTAATATTAATATTGGCCTCCATAAATAATGGCTTGATTCTTAGGCCAAGCGGTTTAATAGCCGATGGTTTGTTGTTGTAAAATCGTTCGTAATTAGGATTAAAACAATGTCATATGCGGAATTTCGTGGATTGGCGGCCAATTTAGTAGCATATTGAAGAGATAATTTCTCCCTTCTAACATACATTGATGGTTCATTCGATTCAGCATAAAGACTTCCAACAGGTGAGGTGCGAAAGGCACCTAGTGCTAGACGTAAACCGTGATGATGTATAGTATCCAAAGATTTTAAATAAGATTTCCAAGCCGATCCATAGACTATGGAGCCATAGTCCAATTTGGAACGAATTAAAGATCTATAAAGATTTAAAAGAACAGTGCGATCCCCTCCCCGGTCGGAACTGGACAGGACTTTAAGAATATCAAGAGCTTTTAAACATTTAGCTTTCAAAGCTTTAATATGGGGAATAAAAGACAATTTGTTATCGAATAAAAGACCCAAAAATTTCGCTTCAGTGACGACTGGAATTGGACTGCCGTATATAGTAAGAACAGGATCTAAATGCAACTTTCGAATTTGGCAGAAATGAACACACTGAGTTTTTGTTTTTGAAAACTTAAAACCATTTTCTGTTGCCCAAGTTTCTATATTATTTAAACACCTTTGCAGTTTAAGTTCAATGGTTTCCATATTTTTGGAACGATAAAAAATTCCAAAATAGTCGACAAAAAGCGAACAATCTGGGTCTTTGACACATTTAATTATATTATTAATTTTAATACTGAACAAGGTTGGTGATAAAATACTACCTTGTGGTACACCTTGTTCTTGATCAAGTGAGTGAGTGAGTGAGTTTTAGTTTTACGTCCCACCAACAGCTAAGGTCATACGGAGACGGGACCTCGGTTTAAAGACTCATCCGAAAGTCTGGAGAAGCCCGGGATCGATCCTGCGATCCCTGGTTTACAAGGCGAGTAGCATAACCACTGCGCCACAGGGGCTTCTTTGTTCTTGATCAAATGTGTCCGATAATGTATTTCCTATGCGGACATTAAAATGCGATTAGATAGGAAATTTTGATTAAACAGTTGTAATCGACCTTTAAGGCCCAAGGTGTGTAAATCTTTCATGATGCCATATTTCCAAGTCGTGTCATAGGCCTTTTCGAGGTCAAAGAATACAGCTAAGACATGTTCTTTTTTAATAAAGGCATCACGTATAAATGATTCTAAGCGAATCAAATGATCGTGAGTAGAGCTGTTTTTTTCTAAATCCAGCTTGAAATTTAGTGATAAGTAGAAGTAAATCAAAGATCAGGAATTGATACAATTAACTTACTCCACCCATAAAAGACACCAAAGGGAAAGAAATACAAACATTAAGCGACCAGACCATAATGGAAACCTAAACAAAGGAAGGCCATAAGGACAGTAACTTTCCCACAAAATGGCCATATGGCCATCCAAAACCAAAAGACACAAGCGACACACACAGTAAGCAACAAACAACAACATAAATAAATCGCCACAGAAGAGCCGCCTTGGAACGGTCAGTGGAAGATTTCCACTGGGGGGCCCAAATCGATTAAACGTGGCCACAATCCTCGCCCTTACTTCCGCCGCGATTTAGACAAATAATTTGTTCAGTCCGCATGAAGGCCTCCTAACTCATCAGTGCAACATCTCCGTGAACACAAAAATCAAAGAACCACAGAGGTGAGACAACGGTGAGGACTCGACAGCAAAAAACCACTGAAATGCTGGAGCAAAAGAAAACCAACAGTTAGACTCCGATGAGCCCGACCAGAGACAGAGCATCATGCACCAACCGACATTATCTCTCTAATTTTCAATAAGCCTTTACGTTGGAGCCGTCATAGAATCTGAGGCCTGACTCACCGGCGTGCAATTAAAGAGGGAAGCAAAGTTGCCAACCGTGATTGGGTTAACTACCATGCATGCAGTCTGTCGTATAATATCCATGTTGTACCCAATCTTTTTATATCGAAGAATGATTTTACGAAATTGGGTGCTGAAGTCATTGCGGTTATATATTTTTTCTGAATTTATATACTAAGTCACCATAAAATTCGGGTTCCGATAGACCTTGTTGCAGAAGAGATTTAAGTCCAATATTGAATTTTGAAATTAAATCAGAATGGCGTCTATAAAATTTTGAAAAGGCTTTGCGTAGTTTATGGTACCGATAACCCTGATTAAGGAGTTTAGCCGTTAATAATTTATTACGAGTGTTGAAGTCAGTTACATGACTACACACTCTAGCAAATCGAATTAATTGCGAAATATAAACGCCATAGGATGGCGCACGAGGAACATCACCATCCAAAAAAAGGAAAATTTACAATCTCAAAATCAAAGTCATCGCGTTTATCATAAATTTTGCACGAAACAAATCCATCTACAATAGATAGATGTAAATCCAAAAACGGGGCCTCGGTATCAGAAGAATTTGCTTTATTTAACTGAAGTTCTAGGGGGTAAATCTGACTGATCAAACCATCAAAATAGGTATTATCAATATTTAATAAATCATCTAAATATCTAGAAGTAGAGCTAAAAGCTTCAATAATTTCAGATTGGTTATCAATGGAAAGCGACAAAATGAAGTCTCTTTCTAAGAACCAAACCAGCCTATCATTAATCATTCTCGCCATTGTTTTACATAAGCAACTTGTCAAAGCAATAGGTCTGTAATTAGTGGCTTCAGTATGATCTTTATTTGGTTTCGGAATAGGAATAATAGACGCTTTTCTCCAGTTTTCATGAAACTTTCCAGTGATCCAAATATCATTCAAAATATTTAATAATGTTGGGTAAATGTTTTAAAATTTGATAATGTATGTCGTCAGGGCCAACAGCAGTATCATGAGATTTATGGAGAGCATCTAGTAATTCTTTTGTAGAGAAAGGTAAATTATATTTTTCGTGATTTAATGAAGAAAAATTTAAGTTCTTTTTCTCTTGCTCTTGTTTAATATTTTGGAAGCTTTCTGAATAATTTGAGCTAGAGGAGTTTTTCTGAAAATCCCCCCCCCCCCCCCCCCCCACCAAGGCATTTGAAATGTCTTTAGCCGTTGAACACACATTTCCGTTCGATTTCATATGGACATGTTTATTAGATTTGTTTTTGCCACTAATTTTTCTTATCATGTCCCATATTTTCTTCGTTGGTGTTCTGGTATTCAGTTTGGAGACGTATTTCTGCCAAGATGCTTTTTTGGCCGATTTTATTGTTTTGCGAGCTTTAGCTCGCATATGTTTAACATGGATAAGATTTTCTTTTGTTGGTTGTTTATTAAATTTTCGTATTGCAGATTTTCTTTTATTGATTGAAGTTTTATCGTCATCATTAAACCAAGGTCTGTTTCGTTTTGAAAAGGTCGAGGATTTAGGAATACATGTTTCAGCAATATCAATCAATTGATCAGTAAAATCTTGTATATCATTTGCAGTTTTAAAAATTTCAGGTTCGAGTTTTTCATTACATAATTGATTAAAATTTTCCCAATTTGCTCTACTCAAATTCCATCTGGGGTGACGATCTTCATGGGTCGATTCAATTTCTTCAATTACTATCGGAAAATGATCGCTCCCATGGAGATCGTCCACAACAGACCAATCAAAATCCAGATAAATATTTGGAGAGCAAATTTTGGAGAGCAAATTGAAAGATCTAAAGCAAAATAATTTCTTGTGGGAGGATGAAGGTATGTTTGTTGTTTATCATTAAATAAACATAAATCATTTTCAGCAATAAAATTTTCTATGATTTCTCCTTTGTCATTTGTATCCGAGCAACCCCATAATTTGCTGTGACTATTAAAGTCTTCTAACAATATATAAGGACTAGGTAATTGATTAGTTAGATTTTCTAATTCTTGTTTAGAAAACTTATAGTGTGGTGGAAGGTAGACAGAACAAATCGTTATGGATTTGGATAAAGTGACGTTTACAGCAACAGCTTGTAAATTAGTGTTTATATCTATTTTCCTATGAGGAACGTCAGATTTTACCAGGATTGATGTACCTCCTGATGCCTTCTGATTATCCGTTGTGATATGATTGTACATACTGTAACCTTTGAAATTAATATTATCTGAAGTTTTCAAAAAAGTTTCTTGTAGACAAATGACATTAGGAGAAAAAAGTGTAGTTAAAATTAAAAGTTCGTTAAAATTGGCTTTAAGTCCTCGACAATTCCATTGAATTATTGACTTCTTATCCATGATTAAATGGAGAGAAGATTAAAACAAGCAATTTAATCCTTTATCTTTTATTAGGCTTTGAGAACGTGGAGGGACCAACGTCCAACTCCATGTCCTCAAGGGCGCCGTACTGACTAGCCAGTTTTACTGGATCAGCCGACGCCCCTTTACTGTTAGGGTTTGATCCTTTATGCTTTTCTTTGTCTTTTTTTGTCTTTTCGATCCGCTGTCCCTGACGTGGACCGAGAGTGAGATCTGCTCAAATGGGTGTTCGGTTGTAAACTGGTCTGTGAAGTTTGTCTTGACTGATGAGAAGATGTAGGCTGTGACGATGTAGTAGGTTGTGACAATGTAGTAGGTTGTGACGATGGGTAGGTTGTGACGATGTGGTTTTTGGTTTAACAGTAGAGGTAATTACTTTAGAATGGGGTTTAATTTCAAAATCTTTCTCATTAAATTGTGTCGATGTTTCTTTTGTTTCAGGTTTGCTACATGCGGTTTACCGACTATGCATGACCTACTGATCATCTATAATGATTTCTTAGTCAACAACACCAAATGGGCCCCGTCAAGCGATTTTGGTACTTATCGCCTATGCGAGCAGCGAAGGTTCAGGCGAGCCTGTGCATCCGCGCAGTCTCGCCAGAACCTTCGCTAATACAAGCAGTGAATCAAAAGGAACTTTCAGACAGAATGTCATATCCCTGGCACCTCTGAATGGCTGGGCATGCGCAGTTAAAATTTGTCATGGCGGAATGCTCGAAGACACAAATAATCTGAATAGGAGATCCTTCGGAAACATAGCATCCATAGTTAAAATACTGCCGACTCGGTTTGATTGACAGGCAACGTATGATTCAAAACGAAGTCAAATGTTAAGAAAATATTCAAAGATACCACAGCCTACGACGAACGCCAACGACACAAAGTCCTAAAACTCGTTACAAAATCCAAGAACGAAAAGCTCCGAGTTCGCTTTATTCTGAAAGACTTATAAGGTAATTAATCCAAACCATAGGTCACCAAAATAGACAAAGCGACCAGCAGCTTCCTGTATATGCGAAACGCGAATGCTAGAATGGTCAGTCCATAGTGCTATCTACTGCTCACAAGGGCTTCAAAATAGTATGATCATACAAATAGGAAACAAAACGTTTTAAACCTTTCGAAAACCTTTAAAACACTTATCTTAGTTTCATCGGGGACGGTTATATTAGGTGGCTAGCATTGCTTCGCTCTTTGGATTGGTGGTCCGACCTAGATGGAATCAAGTGTTTTATGTCTTGATTGATATTGTTTTAATTCACGCAAAGTTTCTGTTACGAGATGGAATAGGAAACCTCTCTGGTGCTTATGCACATCTAAATTATTTTAGTAGATATATGGTAGGGCGGTGCGAGTGAAATATTTTAGGTGAAATATGGTACGCAAACTGTGCGGCTCCATGAACAAGTCATGCACATATCATACGATGTATGCATGAGTGGTTTATAGAGAGCTGTTTTTACAATACAGGGGGCCGCTAAAAGGCCGAGTCCTATAGAATTTGCCTAAAAATCGCCAACCGCCAAATTGTGCCATATATGATTTTTATTCCCGTCACGTGTTGTGTGGGTGTTCGTTTTGACAGGAGTCATGTCATTGATTATAGGGTCGTTTCATCAATTTTTCCTATGGGAAATATACTATTTGAACGCAAATCCATTATCTACTCGATTTTTGCTATCTGGCTTTGTTTGTGGCCGGTATCTCCACCTCGCCACGAATTGAGCAAGGTAATAAGAGTAGGCACGATTTTCCGGTAGTATTCATAGATATATAAACCCTGAAAAAAGCGGACACTTTAGCAGCAGGTCAAGTTGTAAAGAGTGAACACAACATTGTGACGGGGAAATAGAAAGTATATTGAAAGGTATGTTAAATCTATGTTTAGTATTATTTTTGTATGAACATGCTTGTAGGTTTTGGAGGGGTTTTACTTCTAGTATACCCCAACTTTCTGAAGCCTATTCTGAATTCACTGTTGTGGCCTGTAGTGATTAGGCTACTAGCTTTGCCAGCTAGACGTCGCAGAATTGATCCCAGGCTTCTCCAGTAGTAGAATGAGTCTTTCTAAGTGAGGTCCTGTCTCATGCTGACCCTAGATGTTGGTGAGACGTAAAGTTTGGACACCCGCTCATTCTAGATTCATTTAGGCTTTTACACCCCTTTTGTAGAATGTAATTAATAAACGCCGGGTCACTTGTTTGATCCATGACTTGTGACTAGCTGTGGTTAGAAAACCGTGGTTCCGTCCCAATATGGTATTAGGTGTAGAGGGGACGTAAACTTAAGACGGGTTTAACCACATCTTCATCATCAGGGCAAACTCATACAAGAGCCTGTTGGGTTGTCCGTGATGATGAACCGTAATGAATTTTATTTTACAAGCATGTTCACGTTGATTAGAAATAATTTTGTTCAAGAAGAATTACGAGTTCATTTTGTAATGATGCCGTTTTTGTCTGATAACTCAGTTTGTGCATGTATGTACATATAAAGAACGTGATGATGATAAGTGGGAGTGTTTGGTCGCCACACGTCATAACGGCCTGAGCGGCGGGGATGACGTCAGCTGCGTCATCGGCGTCGCGAGGACGGTTGTGACGGGGTGCCTACCAAATAGAGATAATTTACGGCAAACAGTGTTGGCCCTTATGAGACACTAACAAATGTTGTGGATTATAGATGAAAATCTTCTGTTGTAGTTTCTATCTGTTATTAATGTATTGAATTTGTGAATAGCTATATTTGTGAGCCGTGTCGCGGAGAAGGATATGAAATAGAGATTGTTATGTTTCCTGTAATTGGCAGCTGGCCAGGTAGCGCAAAGGCGTGGTCTGTTCAATTGCCTCTTACTTGTGATAATGTAGTGAGCACAAATTTGATGAGTATCATGCTCAGTAGTAGTGAGCATTAATTGATTTCTGTAGTGCTCAGTAAGGAAACATGAACTTTGAGTATTATTGTGTCAAGCGCTGGGTGCTGATAATTTGATGCACAGTCAAGTTGAGTTCTGCTGTACGGTTATTTGTCGCATGCACTAATCAGCCTGTATGTCTGGTCGGCGCATGCGCAATAACGGTGTATGCATAAACATATTCTTACTTCTCCGGGAGGGGGATCATGATATAGCATGTATGTTTTGTGACTCGTTTCTAGTCCCGTTATCGTAATTTGCAGGCACAACAATGTGTGACCTGCTGCTCCCTGCTTCATAGCAACAGGTACTGGTACGACGCTAGGCGTTAGGGTCCAGCAAGGGCGGACAGACCGCCGTAATCAGCGCCTACCAGGGTAGAAGCAGAATCTAGATCATTGTTCGTTGTAAACAAATGTGAGACCATGGAAGAGGTCAATTAACCTGCAGGTCATTTAGACGATCACTAAACCTCTGATCAGCAAACGTGATCGCTAAATCTAAGATTATCAACTATGTTGATAGACTAGTTCTACTAGTTCGCGAGAGGAAGTGTCACGCGAGTGGGGGATTCACCCTAAGTTATAAACTGGCCAGTCGCGTCTTGTGTTGTTTCTTTTTTGTTTTTGTTGTTGTTTTGTTGTTTGCTTCTGTAGGTATTCACGTCACCCGTTCCGAGCACAGAACAGTGTTTTGCCTTCGGAGCGGACGTAGTGAGTTGGCTACAGAAGCAACAAATTGTGATGTTTAATGTTAGTAAGTGTTGTATGTAGATACTGTAAATAATTCATGTCATTCATCTAACATCTTTCTTGTGCCTTACCCCACAGCTGCCCGTACACCTGTCAGAGATCACGCTCGGTTGTCTTGTCAGCATGGGGGTTTGCGGGACGCCGTAAACCCACATGTAACAGTTTCTTTGTTTCGAATGTTGCTGTCATGACCGATTCTATCATTTATACCATGGCTATCTTGAATGAATTTGCATTGAAACTGAGTGCGAGGGTTGTATATTCGTAAACTGCAGAGTTGAACCTACCCATCCCCGCTAGCATTTTTCTGCTGATGGTCCAAGTGCGGTCATTCCATTCCTGTTTGCTGTTAGTTTTCATGCCATTATGTTTTGTTTTGTGCGTGCCTTCATGTCGCTAGACTTTATTTTCTGTCAGTGATTCGAGATGAGCGTGGCTGTTTTGTATGCTTCTCGAACTGGTATGGATTCGATGATCCATCCCCAAATGAAATGAAGCTGTAAACCGAACTATTATAAAGGACTGGGAGTTATGATGCACAATAATGCGGTTAGTTAGCACAATTTGGGTACATCAAACACGGATTGTAACCTTCATGACTTGAGACATAACTGTTTTATCCGCCAGCGAAGTCACGATACACGATGCCGTTTTTAATTAGAAACGATCCATTTGGCTGTTACATACTCTTTAATGCCTTTCTGATTCTCATTTTTATGATCTCTGAACTTGTACATGGTTGTAAATGATTGGGTAAAAATCTTGGACAAAGGGAGACATGAGGACACATTTATTCTGGCTTTCGAGAAGGTTTTTACCTCCTCTCCCCACTCATGAACTACTGAAATCCAAACTATTTGGTTTCGGCATTGGGAAGAAGACTCTCAAATGGATAGATTCCTTTCTTTGCTACAGAAAACAGCGAGTTGTTATTAATTGTGAATCTCGGAGTAGGTTCCAGTTTTGTCTGCTTTCCCACAAGAGACTGTTCTTGGTCCACTGTTATACTACCTGTACATTAATGACATTGACTCAGTCATAAGACTGTTCGCAGACGACTGGGTTATAAAATTAGGTTTGGAAATTAGAGATACAGAGGACTAACTAAAACTTCAGAAACGTGTGAATAGACTAGGATGTTGGACATGAAAATTGGGCATTAGCTTTCAGCCCGTTAAATGCAATATATTGTAATATGAGGCATTTTTTCTTTCTTACCATATATTCTCCACCCACCTCGTTTTCGGGTGTATTTTGAGTGTTCTTTCTGACAGGCCAGGTAAGTATAGTTCTTGCAAGATACAATATGCAATTATCATTTTATAGCTCAAATATTTATGTTGTGCCATGTTGGTATTACTGCACAATAACAGTCATTTTTCTTTTTTTGTGTAAACACAGAAACCGACGACTTTCCGTTAGAATGCCGTCAAACCAACTTTTAATTTGCTTCGTGTAAAATTAATATTTAACGTCATTCAATGTGCTCAACTCAAGGGAATCTTTATGTCGTGTACTTTTAATGTGTAAGGTTCATTTCATCCTATATCATTCATTGTCATCATCATTTTATTTCATCCACTAACTTTGATTTTAACCACTAAAACTATTCCTGTTGACGCAGCATCTATTTTTAGTATCATATGACAGCTGTGTTCTTTTCGCATCTACAAGTTTTAATATCAGTTTGTGCAAAGTTTCTATGAAGTTAGAACTTCATTTCATGTATTAAATGTCTCATCCCATTTTTAGGGAGTCCCGGTTATCATTTTAGTGGCGTATATCTTTGATGTTGAATCAGTGAGCAGGAGTTAACGGCATCCGTTCTTTGACGCCATTGGCTAGCCTGATGGTATCAGGATAGGCATTGGTCAATTTCCTGACTTGAATTCATGTGCCGTTAGTTCTGGAATCTATATATAAGAGAGTACTGCGGCTCAACAACAACAACTCTCAAGTTCACCACAGACGACACAAATTATTCAACGGCCGTTAAATCCGACAAAATTCCAAATTACAAAGTAGAAGTAAAACAAAGATCAGGAATCGATACAATTAACTTACTCCACCCATCAAAGACACCAAAGGGAAAGAAACACAAACATTAAGCGAACAGAGACCATAATGGAAATCTAAACAAAGGAAGGCCATAAGGACAGTTACTTTCCCACAAAATGGCCATATGGCCATCCAAAATAAAAAGACAGTGATACACACAGCAAGTAACAAACAACACCATAAATAAACCGCCACAGAAGAACCGCCTTGGAACGGTCAGTGGAAAGATTTCCACTGGGGGGCCTAAATCGACCCTACGTGGCCACAATCCTCGCCCTTACTTCCGTCGCGATTTAGACAAACAACCCGCTCAGTCTGCATGAAGGCCTCCCAGCTCATGACTGCAACATCTCCGTGAACACAAAAAATCAAAGAACCACAGAGGTGAGACAACGGCGAGGACTCGACAGCAAGACACCACCGAAATACTGGAGCAAAAGAAAACCAACAGCCAGACCCCGACGGGCCCGACCAGAGATAGAGCACCAGGCACCAACCAACATCACCCTGAACCAGATCTCTCCAATTCTCAATAAGCCTTTACGTTGGAGCCGTCACAGAATCTGAGGCCCGACCCATCGGCGCGCAACCAAAGAGGGAAGCAAAGCCGCCAACCGCGACTGGGCCAACCACCATGCATGCAGTCTGTCGTATAACATCCATGTTGTACCCAATCTTTTTATATCGAAGAATGATTTTACGAAATTGGGCGCCGAAGTCATTGCGGTTGTATATTTTTTCTGAATTTATATACTCAATAAGACAGGATAGAATAGAATGTCTATTCCCAGTACCGTTAGCATGTCAATATTTAAAATATATTTTATATCTACTTGAGTTGTTCAAAAGTCATCAGTTTTTGACATTTTCGGCGAGGTAAGTTTTTAGGCAGAAACCTTTTAAAAGCACTACTACTTTCGGTGAACTGTCTTATCTTCATACCGTCAAGATGGAAGCAACCCCTAGCATCTGTTAACCCTGTTCAACTCCTATCTTGCACTATGCCTGTTATTTGCATGGTGCGTCCCAGTGAGTTACCATGTTGCATGCTTAAATAAATAAACAGTGGATTGGAACTTCGCAAATACGTTCTTTGTCTCATACTACCAGTAAAGTAAGTTACATTTCAAGTACCGTCGCCAACTGTTCCTGACCAGTCCAGATGATAACAATAGTATGCAAATAACTAGGAAGAGAACCAATACAATTGAGGCTTCTAACACCTTAGATGGGATGGTCATCGAGAATGTGGCTTCCATTAAAGACCTTGGTGGAACAATCATGATTTGAGATGGTATACACACTTTAGCAACATGTGTACTAAGGCAAATAGAGCGCTTGGTTTCCTGAGATAAAATCTTCATCAGTGTCCTCCGGATGTTATAGAGACAGCATATAAATGACGTTTCGCCCAGTTTCGGAATATGGTAGTTGTGTCTGGGACCCCGATACAGTGGTCCTTAATGAGTTCAGAATAAAGCTGCTAGATTTGTAACAAGTAATTACAGCTTTGAAACTGGGAGTATGATTGGAATACTAATGAAATTAAGATGGGTGTTTCTCAAGGAAAGGAGGAGAGAAGTAGGCCCATACTATTATACAAAAGTCTAAAGGGTGCTGCCAACATTCCAATAGATTACCTTGTTCCCTCAGCTAGGCGCTGTAAAAATCACCATTCACTGGTGTTCAGTCCCCTACTGCACGAACTGACATTTATTATTTCTTCACTCGGGCCAGTAGATATTGGAATACTCTTCCCGATTCGATCATTTCGACAGCTGAATATGCTGAGGATAGTGTAGCTTAGTTAACCTCTTTGATGAGAGCTAGGGACAAACTTTCCATATCACAAGTCCTGCTGTATGAACGTCATTTGACGTCTATCTATCTATTTATACTGCAGCAGCCCCGTAAAGAGGACTATCGTGCAAGTAACAAATCTGATTCTGGTGCATGACATTGTTTCTTAATTAATCTGGCACACCTCGAATTACAAAGTGCTAACTTGTAATTAGAAACAGAATTGTTACCGGTAGCACTTCAAATGGCATTCATTTACAAGGACATGTGATGTGGGAAATGATTCCCGCCACTCACCAAAGAGGCTACACCTTCCTCTGCACCTTCAGCTGAGCAAATATCTTATCTGGGAGGTCATTCCATTCTTTTATGGTTCGAGAGAAGAGAAGAGGGATCCTTTGCAATTATCTGTTTCTGCTATAGGGGACCCTGGCAAGCCAAATAACATTTTGTTTTCCTTCCCTAATTTGGGGAATAAGGTCATTCATTGCAATGCTAGCGGCACACTTTAGATCTTTGTACAATAGTATAAACCTACTGTCTGTCATTCTTTCCATGGGAGATATTTAATTTTATGAATCCACATTTTCGAGAATTGTTCCCCTTTAAATGTAAGAAAGCTCAGTTTTATTGGTTCTTCTTCTAGCTACTGTAAAATACTTCAATTAACTCATTGAAATCTGATACCCCATTTGTTACCCCATTTGTTGCCCAACATCTTAATCTATCTTTATCATTCTGATGTTTCAATAGGTCACCTGCATTTCTCATTTCACAGTCTTTTGATCCAATGCCTGAGCCAATGTTAGTTAAAATGTGATTGAAGAACAAAAATGGACCAAAAAACGGCACCTTGTGGGACACCAGACAAAACTGGAGCCCAATCCTAAGTTTCACTATTAGGTTCAGCAATAGTATCCACGGTACATGCATACAGTTCAACTGCAGGATTGCATGTCTTGATTACTTTAATCTTAAAACGTTGATTTTGAATATGCAGTCACTTCGATTGCTAACGTTCGCAGTATTGAGTTCATAATTTTGTGACGTTTAGTGATGTCACGTTACGTGCAATATCTTAACGACAGCGTACATGGCTTCCTATTCAACGCGTACACAACAAACACACATAAGTCAAACACGTTAGAATTCTCAACTTTAATACCATCCCTGTGTAGGAAAACGTGGGTAGGATGAACGTTTCTATCCCGGTCAGGCTCAGACGGCTAGGATTTCCTCGTCTGGTGTGCAAGAACTAGTAAAAAGGGGCTAAATAAACATTCCTTCAGAATAATGTGCCTGTCCTAGAAAGAGTTCCGTACTGATTTAATGAATAAGTCCTCTCAGAACTTCTGTATCAACAAATTATTTTGCTGATTTGTTGTGATTGTACTGTGAGTGTTGTCTCAACATGCGGATTTGAACGGTCGCTCTGTAATTTTCTATTGTTTACAAGTTTATGTACAGGTACATGTTTATGTACAGGTTATTCTGTGCCCCCCCCCCCCCCCACCCCCCACCGTGGCTTGGGGAAATAAATGGGCTGAAACCGATCGCATGACATAAATAGTGTTGTAGGGGACGTTAAACCTCAATTCAAACAAACAAACGCGTTATTGTGTATGTCACATGCAATTTTTATTGTGCATCTGTTGTAAAAAAAAGTTGTTTGCATGCCGTAAACACATCTTACAACCCAAAAGGCTTTCTATGTTAGGAATGGACAAGCGCATACTATAGATGTTGCAATTTTTCAATTAAAAGGGCAACTATGTACCAGTCTTCTTTGCTATTTCTTGAAACATGGCGCCTGTAATGGGTTAAAACGTCCAGATTTCAGTTTTCCACACCCGTGTTTGTTGTACCATTTTTCCGTGTTTAGTGTACCCGGACACAACACATGATCCGTGATGAGGTGTATCCGTGTTTCAAGGTAGTGAGCCAAGAAAAATCGGTACGACTTTCATTCTAAATGTTTTTGTGAATTATTAAGAATATCATATTTACTTCGATACATGTAGCTATTGACATGAAAACCCCTATTATGCGGGTGTATATGCCATTTATTTTTAACTGATAGAACCTTAAATTTTGCCGTTTTGTTTTTATACCTATTGTGACCTAATTTGTAGCATTGATTTCCCTTCTCTGACCGTGGCATAACTTAAAATTTGGACGAAACAACCAAATACACATTACGATATCACATCCGTGCGATATAGTGCATTTTCATGCCTCAAAAAAAGGTATTTTTTTCTGATGACAATTTGCGGTATTTTTCTTATATATACTCCAAACTTAGGTTTTGGGTGCTCGTTAGAACCGCCTCATTGAGGCGGTTCTAACGAGTACCCACAACCTATGTCTTGGAGCAGAAATAAGGAAAATAGTGTTAACCCCCGTAAACCCCAGTTTTCTCTATATAAAGTTGGGTTTAGGGGGTCTTTATTTCACGGACTTGTTCACGTGATGTTCCCAAACCCCACAGAAAAACGTAAATCGTGATATTTCCGACAAAATAAAGGAAACATTGTACTCATACTTTTCTCCTGTCAAAACATCAGTAGCGTGTTTGATAATTACAAAAATGCAGATTTGTATTACTTCCCTTGTACAGTAAGGCACAAAAAAGAAGTGATACGCGCTTCCTTAAGAGTGTAAGAAAATTAATGTATGTTCCTTGTAAATCCCAATTTTCTCTATATGTGGAGCTTGCAAGGTTTACATGCGTTCACTTGTTACCACTATGACAATAGAGCTCAGTACATTTCAGCTTTGTATGTTGTGTTTAATAGGCTGGTCAAAACTTGGCAGATTTTGTATAATAAGCCACCACTTTCAGAGTACAGACGCAATTCCAGGCTCTGCACTATTGTTTATATGCGTATTTCTGCCTTGCTTTAGTTTCTGAATACAATGTCAGAAACGTGGCGGATGTTTTCTCATGGATCGACACTTTTACGTTTCTCTGCAAGTAGCCATGGTAAACAAGAGCTGCCACAATAGATGACCAATGCCCTCGGTGGGAGCCAATTTCTGAGCTTTTGCAAAATTTCAAGGGGAGATAATTTAGCCAAAAATGACAACAGAGTTATTGCCCTTGGTCAGAATGTAGTACTTGTGATGGTGAATAAGTGTATGAAGTTTCATGGGGCTAGGTCAAATACTTTTGAAGTTATGATCATTCCCCCAGCTCCTAAAAAGGGCATGGTGCTGGTCAGGAAAAAAGGGCACTTTTAGCGCGTGAAAATATCAAAAAGGGCACTTAAAATACGAACAATGGTGTAAAAAGGGCACATTCACATGCAGCACCTTGCTAAAAGGGCACATCTCTCAACTTGAAATAAAAAGCTCCTTCTCTTACCCATTGTCTTCAGTGCTAAATTTTACTACCTTTTTTATGAAGTGAAGATATATGTCATATTCACCATTGGTGACAAGATAAGTTTGGAACATGTTTTTGCCACAGCTCCCATTCTCTAATACACACACACATGACATGCCACTGGTCAGGCACACTTTCACACTTCATTTGTTTAATTGCTGTCACTCAGTCTTCTATCAAAACACAGTTATGACTTCTTAAAGTGACATAGTTAAGTACAATAAACAGGGGGATTAGCAGTCAACCATAAAGGTAGACTGTTAAACAGGCAACATTTTATTGCTAAAAAAAGTCTAAAATAGTCCTTATTTAAACAGGCATAACTTTGTTATTTTTTGGTCAATTTCAGTGATTTTTGTACCAAAATGTAGGGCAGCAGTTACTCTATCTGAAAAAGGGCATGGCGCTGGAAAAAAGGGCATGGCGCTAGAGAAAAAGGGCATGGCGCCGCGCCATGCTAAATAGGGCTGGGGGAAACACTATTATACCAACAGCGAATTGAAACTTGGTAGCATCCGCATCTTAGCCTGTAAATTGCATATGCATTAAGGCGGGTCTAACGAGTACCCACAAACCATGTCTTTGACCACAGAAACCCAGATAGTTTCTACAGAACACAGAATTGACCAAAACTTAGATGTTACCTCATTTTGCATTTAATTCATCCGCTAACTTTGATTTTATCCTCTAAAACTATTCCTGTTGACTCAGCATCTATTTTTAGTATCATATGACAGCTGTGTTCTTTTCGCATCTACAAGCTTTTAATATCAGTTGTGTTAAGCACAACAGAGGATGTTTGTGCAAAATTTCTATGAAGTTCTAGCTATGTTTTTTATGTATTAAATGTCTTAACCAAATTTTTAGGGAGTCCAGGTTATCATTTTAGTTGCATTTGATGTTGAATCAGTGAGCGTTAACGGCATCCGTTCTTTAACGCCATTGGCTAGCATGACGGTATCAGGATAGCCATTGGTCAATTTCCTGACTTGAATTCATGTGCCGCTAGTTCTGGAATCAGTTTATAACAACAACTCTAAAGTTCACCACAGACGACACAAATTGTTCAACGGCCGTTAAATCCGTCAAAATTTCAAATTTCAATACAGGATGAATAGAATGTCTATTCGCAGTAACA
Source organism: Lucinisca nassula (assembly GCA_963580285.1). Lineage (NCBI taxonomy): Eukaryota > Metazoa > Mollusca > Bivalvia > Lucinida > Lucinidae > Lucinisca > Lucinisca nassula. Next base: position 93,552,975 of record OY757016.1, on the reverse strand, counting down.
TAAGCATGTCAATATTCAAAAAGTGTTCAAAAGTCATCAGTTTTTGACATTTGTTGCGAGGTTAGTTTTTAGGCAGAAACCTTTTAAAAGCACTCCTACTTTCGGTGAATTGTCTAATCTTCATACCGTCAAGATGGAAGCAACCTCTAGTATCTGTAATAGTAGTCGCAGGTAAGATTGACTAGGCGGAGCTATCGTTTGTACCTGCCTTTGGAATGTTCTATTAACAAAAAGGTAAACCTAGTCACCCAGTTGTGTGAATTCAACTGTGACACGAACAAAGTTGTGGCGTGTAGGGCCATTTGGTCCGCTTGCAGAAGGCATGCAGAAGCCACTCTAACGAATCTTCTGGTGGTCTCGGCGAATTTGACATATATTGACAACACCTGAATAGCTCCGCCTAGTCAATTTTATCTGCGACTACTATAACCCTGCTCAACTCCTATCTTGCACCATGCCTGCTATTTGCCTGGCGCGTCCCAGTGAGTGACCATGTTGCATGCTTAAATAAATAAACAGTGGGTTGGAACTTCGCAAATACGTTCTTTGTCTCTTACTACCAGTAAAGTAAGGCACATTTCAAGTACCGTCGTCAACTGTTCCTGACCAGTCCAGACAATAACAATATTATGAAAATAACTAGGAAGAGAACCAATACAATTGAGGCTAACGTCCCCGTCAACACTGTAAAGGTCATGTTACTAAGGCAAATAGAGCGCTTGGTTTCCTGAGATAAAATCTTCATCAATGGTCTCCGGATGTGACAGAGGCAGCATATAAATGACGTTATGCCCAGTTTCGGAATATGGTAGTTGTGTCTCGGACCCAAATGCAGTGGTTCTTAATGAAGAAAATTGAAAAAGTTCAGAATAAAGCTGCAAGATTTGTAACAAGCAATTACTGCTTTGAAACTGGGAGTATGACTGGAATACTAATGATTTTAAGATGGGTGTTTTTCGATAAAAGGAGGAGAGAAGTAGGCCCATATTATTATACAGAAGTCTAAAGGACCCTGCCAGCATTCCAATAGATTACCTTGTTCCCCCAGCTAGGCGCTGTAGAAATCACCATTCATTGGTGTTTCAGTCCCCTGCTGCACGAACTGACATTTGCAAATATTATTTCTTCCCTCGGGCCAGTAGAGATTGGAATACCCTTCCCGATTCGATCATTTCAACAGCTGAATGTGCTGAGTATAGTGTATATTAATTAACCTCTTTGATGAGAGCTAGGGACAAACTTTCCATATTACAGGTCTTGCTGTATGGACGTCATTTGACGTATATCTATCTATTTATACTGCAGCAACCCCGTAGATTAGATTAAACATATTTTATTGTATTCCTCTAAACAATGGGATTGGACACAAGTTATACAACATTAGATAGTCCTCTCCCTAAACATTTACAAAGTAGTTTTAACTAGCAACCCCGTAAAGAGGACTATCGCGCAGGTAACAATTCTGATTCTTGTGCATGACATGATTTCTAAATTAATATGACACACCTCGAATTACAAAGTGCTAATTAGAAACAGAATTGTTACCGGTAGCACTTCAAATGACATTCATTCACAAGGACATGTGATGTGGGAAATGATTCCCGCCACTCACCAAAGAGGCTACGCCTTCCTCTGCATCGTCAGCTGAGCAAATATCTTATCTGGGAGGTCATTCCATTCTTTTATGATTCGAGGGAAGAGGGATCCTTTGCAGTTATCAGTTTCTGCTATGGACCCTGGCATGCCAATTAACATTTTGATTTCCTTGCGGTGCCTAATTTGGGGAATAAGGTCATTCATTGCAATGCTAGCGGCACACTTAGATCTTTGTACAGTAGTGAGGGAAGAGGGATCCTTTGCAGTTATCAGTTTCTGCTATGGACCCTGGCATGCCAATTAACATTTTGATTTCCTTGCGGTGCCTAATTTGGGGAATAAGGTCATTCATTGCAATGCTAGCGGCACACTTAGATCTTTGTACAATAGTGTAAACCTACTGTCTGTTATTCTTTCCATGAGAGATTTTTTTTTATTTTATGAATACACAGTTTCGAGAAAAGTTCCCCTTTAAATATAAGAAAGCTCAGTTTTATTTGTTTTTCGCCTAGTTACTGTAAAATACTGCACTTAACTCACGGAAATCTGATACCCCATTTGTTGCCCAATATCTTAATCTATCTTTATCATTCTGCTGTTTCAATGAGTCACCTGCATTTCTCATTTCACAGTCTTTTGATCCAATGTATCAGCAAATGTTAGTTAAAATGTCATTGAAGAACCAAAATGGACCACAAACGGCACCTTGTGGGACACCAGACAAAACTGAAGCCCAATTCTCGACTTTAATACCATCCCTGGGTAGGAAAACCTGGGTATAATGAACGTTTCTCTACCGACCAGGCTCAAACGGCTAGGATTTCCTCGTCTGGTGTGCAAGAACTAGTAAAAAGGGGCTAAATAAACATTCCTTCAGAATAATGTTTCTGTCCTGGAAAGAGCTCCGGTACTGATTTAATGAATAAGTCCTCGCAGAATTTTGATCAGTTTCATCGATCAGCCAATATGGATGCGCAACTTCTGTACTAACAAATTATTTTGCAGATTCTTGTGATTGTACTGCGAGTGTTGTCGCAACATGCGCATTTGAATGGTCGCTCTGTAATTTTCTATTGTTTACATGTTTATGTACAGGTACTGGTAAACAAACTACAGTAAAACCGACATCAGTTGTCAGTTTGTTATTGTCAATATTATTGTAAATAAAGGTTATTTTTAAATTTATCTACGCAATTATATGTTATTTTTGGATGATCTAATTTTAGTTTTGGTGACTCCCTATTAATGTGATGTGATGGTATCAGGCTAAAAAATACCATACCTGCACTGTATCGACGCTAGCCAAGTGGTAAAGTCACGGGCCTGTAGAGCTGAAGTATGCGGGTTCGAATCCCGCTGGGGATGTTTTTTCTTAACATTTTTTTTTCGCGCCAAAAGCAAAAAATCCTCGATTTTCTCGTGAAGCATGCATTTTTTGGGCTGATATAAATTTTTACTGAACATTCCTTAGTTCATACTCGGTTGCCCTGCTGTTGAAGTGTCGTCATGTGATGCTACTCTGACAGCAGAAGAGACTTTGTCGGCTCACAAAGCGAAGTTTTTTGGTTCTGACAAGTGCAGTTTTGTGACTAACAATCGATAAACGTTAAAATAATGTATGATCAACATGAATTAAATTATAAATTTCCAATCAATGATAATTTCAAGTCATGTTTTTGGTGTGCCTATTCTTTACTTTCACATGTCACATATAGGGTCTAGGCCAATCAGGTTCCATTGTACCAAATTATGGCATCTTGTATTTCAATTCTCTTGTACATGTACTTGCTGGTGTTTCTTTTTTATTCACTATTATAAATCAAATGTGAAGTTGATCTTTAAAATTGTGCATGACATTTATTGAACTTTAAAATAAATAGATAATCATTCACGAAAAAATAATAATACAAAAATAATAAACAGAATTGAAAATTAAAAAAGAAATAATAAAAATGTAAATTCTGAAACTATTTTATAAAAAAATCATCAAGAAAAAAATAAATCCTGCTTTTAATAGCTTTATGAAAAAACAATTTCTGCGGGGATCGAACCGGCGACCCTCAGGAAAGCCGTTGTAGGCGCTCCTCGTTACTAGTTGCGCTACGCAACTGATTACATCGGCACTGCAAAATTAAGTGTTTTTGTCTTAGAATATAACCCGTTACGTACCTGTGAAAACACCGTTGTTTGTTATGATTTATAAATAGACGAGTATTTATCAACATTGAAACCATAACACCGACATATTACGGCAGGGTACCTGTACTCCGATACAGTAGAACATTTGTAAATCTAATAAATAAATAAATAAATAGAATAAAATGGCCGCCGTCCGTAGGTTAAAAAAAGAACCGAAAATGATAGGGTCGCCTATGGCGGTAAATGAAAGGTCTCTAAATAGCGCTAATGACGTTAAAGGTTAATAAATGTTAAAATTGGCGTACAATGTCGGAAGATCGCGGTGGTGTAATGGTTAGCACGTCTGCCCGGAATGCAGGAGATCCGTGTTTCGAGTCTCGGTTGCGGTGCGACCGATTTTTATGCGCTAATTCATTTGTCTATATATAGACAGGATTTACAATCGATATTATTAGGCCAGTCTTCTGCGAGTCTATGTATTAAGTTTCAACATGTTTCTGTAAAAATTCCATGGTTCTGAAAGCTTTATTGGTGCATCCCTATGCTACTGAATTGGTGCAAAACTATTGTATCTACAGGTACCCTGCCGTGAGGGTTTCTTTTTGTCGAGTATCAAGTATCGAGTTGTAAAAGTCGAGTACCGAGTCAAAATTGTCGAGTATCGAGTTAAAAAAGTCGAGTATCGAGTTGAAATTTTCGAGTATCGAGTCAAAAAAGTCGAGTATCGAGTCAAAATTGTCGAGTATCGATTCAAAAAAGTCGAGTATCAGCACTTTCATTTTTTTATTGAACTTTGACACATCAAAGGTAAACGTATATTATAGCTGTACATTAGCATACAATTATATAAAATGAAAACTGACCATAATAAAATGGCCCCCGCCCATAGGGGCTTGAAGAAATAGATGGGCTGCATGATACTTCCACGCAGAGCTGAAACCGACCCGCACGCGAGTACTGGTAAACAGCTTAGAGGATCTAAGCCTGCCCACGCAAAGCAGTGCGAGTCAGCCCGTCCATGCTTATAAACACTATTGGTTTCATTGGACGGCAGGACTTGAGATGCCATTTCATCTCAATGTCGGGTAAAAGTCCCACAAAATTGGAAGCAACGTCTCCAAAATGACCTATACAGTGTTGACAGGGACGTTAAACCTCAAATCAAACAAACAAAACCATAATAAAAACTTTTTCTGAATCCATTTTATTAACCTCAGTAGCACTTCCAAGATGAGAAATCTTCTCTCAACTGATCCTCTGGTCATCTTGTGGTTCCAGCACTCCATTTGGGCCATCAGAAACTCATCATTGTTTTGGTGTAAAAGCTATTAATTATCCAGTAAATGGGCTGCATTTGTTAGGGCAGCATGTATAATGTCCATTAATATCAGCTTTGGCATCCAGTGTTTGTTTTAGTTTATTTTAATAGGCGCATTTTGATGCTAGGCACATCAGTTGGGAATTACAAGATTTAATGTTTCAAGACACTCAAATATTGTTTATCTGTAAGGGGAAAATTGTTGCTTTGCACATTTTGCACCAAAAGGATCTTCCACCATATACAGAATAAGTCCATTTCAAAATTTAGGGGTGTCATGTTGTGTTTTCTTCAAAAACTACTTGAAAATTTGCTGTAAATTTTGCAAATCATTACGAAAACACGCCTATACAAATACATTATAATTCTTACCACCAAAAAATGATAATTTTCAGATGAAAAATTTCAATATTTTTCTTATTTCTGCTCAAAACATATATTGGGGATACTCGTTAGAACCCCCCCCCCCCCCCCCCCCCCCAATGAGGCGGTTCTAACGAGTACCCACAATCTATGTTTTTGAGCAGAAATAAGAAAAAAATAATTTATACCCCTGCAAACCCCAGTTTTACTATATAAAACTGGGGTTTAAGGAGGTCAAATTTATATAGGTGTGTTTTCGTGATGAGTGAAGGTCGTTCTGCGTCTTCTGATCTGGGCCTGCACTGTTTTCTTACTAATTACTGTTTTGGTGTTTCCTGTACAAATAGGTTAAAATGAACAATAAAAAAGAGGAAAAATAAAAATGTCAGTGTAGATGTGTTGCATACTAAATTTATAAATATTTGGTATATTAGACCACTTTAGGACCACTGTTGCCCTAGATCAGCAAAATTAGCTTGTTAAAATGATGACATATTTTAGGATAAAACAAACAAACACAAGTCATTATTTTTGAGTTATTGCTTGTTCAAATAAGACGACTCACATACCTGCAAAGTCATGCTGCAGAATTATGTTAATGTTAACTCGATACTCGACAATTTTAACTCGATACTCGACTTTTTTAACTCGATACTCGACTTTTTTGACTCGATACTCGACAATTTTGACTCGATACTCGACTTTTTTAACTCGATACTCGACAATTTTGACTCGATACTCGACTTTTTTGACTCGATACTCGACAATTTTGACTCGATACTCGACTTTTTTGACTCGATACTCGAAAATTTCAACTCGATACTCGACTTTTTTAACTCGATACTCGACAATTTTGACTCGATACTCGACTTTTACAACTCGATACTTGATACTCGACAAAAAGAAACCCTCACGGCAGGGTACCTGTAGATACAATAGTTTTGCACCAATTCAGTAGCATAGGGATGCACCAATAAAGCTTTCAGAACCATGGAATTTTTACAGAAACATGTTGAAACTTAATACATAGACTCGCAGAAGACTGGCCTAATAATATCGATTGTAAATCCTGTCTATATATATAGACAAATGAATTAGCGCATAAAAATCGGTCGCACCGCAACCGAGACTCGAAACACGGATCTCCTGCATTCCGGGCAGACGTGCTAACCATTACACCACCGCGATCTTCCGACATTGTACGCCAATTTTAACATTTATTAACCTTTAACGTCATTAGCGCTATTTAGAGACCTTTCATTTACCGCCATAGGCGACCCTATCATTTTCGGTTCTTTTTTAACCTACGGACGGCGGCCATTTTATTCTATTTATTTATTTATTTATTAGATTTACAAATGTTCTACTGTATCGGAGTACAGGTACCCTGCCGTAATATGTCGGTGTTATGGTTTCAATGTTGATAAATACTCGTCTATTTATAAATCATAACAAACAACGGTGTTTTCCACAGGTACGTAACGGGTTATATTCTAAGACAAAAACACTTAATTTTGCAGTGCCGATGTAATCAGTTGCGTAGCGCAACTAGTAACGAGGAGCGCCTACAACGGCTTTCCTGAGGGTCGCCGGTTCGATCCCCGCAGAAATTGTTTTTTCATAAAGCTATTAAAAGCAGGATTTATTTTTTTCTTGATGATTTTTTTATAAAATAGTTTCAGAATTTACATTTTTATTATTTCTTTTTTAATTTTCAATTCTGTTTATTATTTTTGTATTATTATTTTTTCGTGAATGGTTATCTATTTATTTTAAAGTTCAATAAATGTCATGCACAATTTTAAAGATCAACTTCACATTTGATTTATAATAGTGAATAAAAAAGAAACACCAGCAAGTACATGTACTAGAGAATTGAAATACAAGATGCCATAATTTGGTACAATGGAACCTGATTGGCCTAGACCCTATATGTGACATGTGAAAGTAAAGAATAGGCACACCAAAAACATGACTTGAAATTATCATTGATTGGAAATTTATAATTTAATTCATGTTGATCATACGTTATTTTAACGTTTATCGATTGTTAGTCACAAAACTGCACTTGTCAGAACCAAAAAACTTCGCTTTGTCAGCCGACAAAGTCTCTTCTGCTGTCAGAGTAGCATCACATGACGACACTTCAACAGCAGGGCAACCGAGTATGAACTAAGGAATGTTCAGTAAAAATTTATATCAGCCCAAAAAATGCATGCTTCACGAGAAAATCGAGGATTTTTTGCTTTTGGCGCGAAAAAAAAATGTTAAGAAAAAACATCCCCAGCGGGATTCGAACCCGCATACTTCAGCTCTACAGGTCCGTGACTTTACCACTTGGCTAGCGTCGATACAGTGCAGGTATGGTATTTTTGAGCCTGATACCATCACATCACATTAATAGGGAGTCACCAAAACTAAAATTAGATCATCCAAAAATAACATATAATTGCGTAGATAAATTTAAAAATAACCTTTATTTACAATAATATTGACAATAAGAAACTGACAACTGATGTCGGTTTTACTGTAGGTCTGGCAGTGACGTCAAATCAATAACAAAGCTAAAAATACAAAGGATTTTCCAGTATACATTTACGCTTGGTTTATCTTATGAACAGGACAAGCCCACCGATTATACAGCAGTCACAACGGCCCAGGGGATGTCAACGCTTCTTGTCATGATGACGGTCCGAGTTCGAATCTCACTAATAGCGTTTTTTTTTTTATTATATATTTGTTTTAACTTTTTATAGTAAATTAAATCTTCATTGTTTCATATTTTTATATTTTACTGGTAAATCTATTGTAAATTTTGTATATATATATTTTGTCTATTTCACTTTTTTCATCTTTATTTCCCAGAAGCAAGTGTTATGCAGTTAAGTGTTATGTGCTTGAAAATGAACAAGAAATTTGTTCTGTACACGTCGTAATTATCCACGTTTAACATGGCACACGGGTAAAGCAGATTTCACATGTCGCGTGTGTGTGTATTACGAGGTCAAAAAAAATAAAATAAAATAGATAAAAAATAAAAAAAAATCATTCGACACGTTGGTTTCGAACGAGCCACTTCTTGGTCTGTAGAACAACCCCTCTACTATCTCGGCCACGGATTCCACAAAGCTTTGGCGGTGTGTAAATAATCTTTATCCTAGGTTTCAAGTAAAGGCCAAATCATATGAATATTCGAGTAAACTAATTATGACGTAACTGCCAGGAATTCCTTGTCGGACTATACATGTTTATGAACATGTTATTCTGTGTCCCCGCCCACCGCGGCTTGGGGAAATAAATGTGATGTATGGTGCTTCCACGCAGAGCTAAAACCGATCGCATGAAATAAATAGTGTTCTCGGGGACGTTAAACCTCAATTCAAACAAACAAACAAATACGTTATTGTGTATGTCACATGCAATTTTTATTGTGCATCTGTTGTAAAAAAGTTGTCTGCATGCCGTAAACACATCTTACAACCCAACAGGTTTTCTATGTTAGGAATGGTCAAGCGCATACTGTAGATGTTGCAATTTTTCAACTAAAAGGGCAACTATGTACCGGTCTTCTTTGCTATTTATTGAAACATGGCGCTTGTAATGGGTTAAAAAGTCCAGATTTGGGTTTTCCACACCCGTGTTTGTTGTACCATTTTTTCCGTGTTTGGTGTACCCGGACACAACACATGATCCGTGGTAAGGTGTACCCGTGTTTCAAGGTAGTGAGCCAAAAATCGGTACGACTTTTATTCTAATATAATTAAGAATATTATATTTACTTCGATACAGGAAGCTGTTGACATGAAAAACCCTATTATGCGGGTGTATATGCCTTTAATTTTTAACTGATAGAACCTTAAATTTTGCCGTTTTGTTTTTATACCTATTGTGGCCTAATCTGTAAAATTGATTTCCCTTCTCTGACCGTGGCATGACTTTAAATTTGGACGAAACAACAAAAGCACATTCTGTTGTTTTCCCAAACGCAACAGAAAAACGTAAATCGTGATACATTACGAAAACACGCCTATACAAATTCATTGTAACCTTTATCGCCGAAAACATGGACATTTTAAGACGAAAAAATGTGATATGTTTCTTATTTTTGCTCATCGAGGCGGTTCACAATGTATATTTTGGAGAAGAAATGAGAAATATAAGGTTTACCCCTGTAAACCCCAGTTTTACTATATAAAAGTGGGGTTCAAGGAGGTCAAATTTATATAGGCGTGTTTTCGTTTGTTTTCCGACAAAATAAAGGAAACATTGTACCCAGTCATAAAAAACGTTCTCAGGGTATACAAAAGAGCGATAAACCGTGCTTGATATTTACAAAAATGCAGATTGGTATTACTTCCCTTGTACAGTAAGGCATAAAAAGAAAGTGATACGCGCTTACTTAAAAGTGAATCCAAACCTTATAAGAAAACTAATGTATGATCCTTGTAAATCCCAATTTTCTCTGTATGTGGAGCTCGCAAGGTTTACGAGTGTTCACTTGTTACCGGCATGACAATAGAGCTCAGTACATTTCAGCTTTGTATGTTGTGTTTAATAGGCTGGTCAAAACTTGGCAGATTTTGTATAATAAGCCACCACTGTCAGAGTACAGTCGCAATTCCAGGCTCTGTACTACTATTTATGTGCGTATTTCTGTCTTGCTTTAGTTTCTGAATACAATGTCAGAAATGGTGCGGATGTTTTCTCATGGATCGACACTTTTACGTCTCTCTGCAAGTAGCCAGGGTAAACAAGGGCTGTCACTATATGTGACCAAAACCCCCCTTGGGATCCAATTTCTGAGTTTTTGCAAACTTTCAAGTGGAGATAATTCAGACAAAAATGACAACAGAGTTATGGCCCTTGGTCAGAATGTAGCCCTTGTGATGGTGAATAAGTGTGTGAAGTTTCATGGGGCTAGGTCAAATACTTTTGAAGTTTTGATCAAGGTTAACGTTTTTGTTTCGGACAGACAGACAAACAAACAAACAGACAGGGACAGACAGACAAACAAACAAACAAACAGCCAGGGCAAATACTATAGCCCCCCCCCCCCCCCCCCTATAATCAAAGATTCTTGGGAAGTGGGGTGGGGGGGAGCGGGCATAAAAATAGCGTGATATTGACTTTTTACAAAGGGGAATTAATACTAATGTATTGTCATACAATTTACGGGTTCATGTTCTCCCTTAGTACATATAGATGAATCGAACACCGTATAGATAATTATATTTTTACATGGAATTCCACATAATAAGGGAACAACTGAATTCAAAATTGTCATTTGGGGAGAAAAATCGGAGGTTTTACGGTCGGTAATTTGCGACCGTAAAACCGACGATTTACCTCCCCAAATGACAATTTTTATTACAGTTATCCCCATTCTAATGCACTTCTTCACTTGTTTTGTCAAAACGAACAATTTTGCAAATAGCGGCAACCGCTGTGAGTTGCGTAAAACCAAATTCCAGCCAATGAAAATCGACGTTACGTGATGACGTCGGGTTTCCGACAGTATATCGCAGAATATACTGTCGCAAATTTTTGACGCTATCCAATCAGACGTCGCGTTACATACGCAAGTGCATTAGAATGAATATTAAAAGCTACTTAAAGAAGATTGTTCTTAATGTGTCTTAAGAAGGTATACTAATGAGGCGATTCTCTTCACCTTTCCATCTGAAAATGCTTGTTCTAGAGGATCACGCGAACAAGTCCGTGAGATGAACACCCCCTTAGACCCCACTTTATATAGAGAAAATTGGGGTTTACGGGGGTATACATTATTAGTCTTATTTCTGCTCCAAGACATGGGTTGTGGGTACTCGTTAGAACCGCCTCAATGCGGCGGTTCTAACGAGCACCCACAACCTATATTTCCAGTATAAATAAGAAAAAATATTACGAATTTGTATCAGAAAAGTAGCCATTTTGGAGATATGAAAAGCGCACTGTGTCGCACGGGTGTGTTATCGTAATGAGATAGGAGATATGTTTTTTTTTTTTTTTTTTTTTTTTTACACACGGGTGTGTTTCGTTTGTTTGTTTGATTTGAGGTTTAACGTGCCCTTCAACACTGTAAAGGTCATTTTGGAGACGTCGCTTCCAATTGTGTGGGACTTTTACCCGACACGGATATAAAATGGCATCTCAAGCCCTGCCGCCCAATGAAACCTATTGGGTTTATAAGCATGGACGGTCCGACTTGCCTCGCTTTGCCTGTACAGGCTTAGGTCCTCTAAGCTGTTTACCAGTACTCTTGTGCGGGTCGGTTTCAGCTCTGCGTGGAAGCATCATGCAGCCCATCTATTTCTTCAAGCCCCAATTGGCGGGGGCGGGCACACGAGTGTGCAAACGTAATATAATATACCTCTGATTCAGAGAAGATAGAAAAGACAGCCTATTTTTCATCATTATGCTTCCCGGCCGAATGCAATGAATCATGTTCAATGGCTTAAATTATGCCAATCTGGAATATTGTTTCATGGTCTCAAAAGTGTTCGAGTTACGGAAAGTCTACTGTAAATGTAATCATATCAACAGCGAATTGAAACTTTGTAGCATCCGCATCTTAGCCTGTAAATTGCATATGCATTGAGGCGGGTCTAACGAGTACCCACAAACCATGTCTTTGACCAAGGAAACCCAGATAGTTTCTTCAGAACATAGAATTGACCAAAACTTAGATGTTTCCTCAAAGCGACAATAAGTCAGCTTGATAATGGACCAGTAACCAAAATTGGCATTATCGTGCATATTACGAAAACACGCCTATACAAATACATTGTAAACTTTACCGCCGAAAAAAAACGTGCATTTTATGATGAAAAATTGTGATCTTTTTCTTATTTTTTTTCTTAAAATATAGATTGGAGCAGAAATAAGAAAACCAATTTTACTACATAAAAGTGAGGTTCGGGATGGGGGGCGCAAACTGTATTGGCTTTATAGTACTGCACACCGTTGTAACCCTCATAATATTATATGAAAGTGTATTTTTTATGGACTTTCAAAACTCAGACTTGTTAACGTGATCTGGTATTGACGCTTATTGGGGTTTAGCCTTCCCAAACTAGTTTTTGACGATTAATTTCTGTTCGCCACTAACGTCTCAGGAATTGTACCCGGGCTAGATCATTGGCTGACATGCAAATAGTCATCAGCCTTGTACACCATCTGTAACAGCACACCAGAGTCAACCATCGTAATTATGTTAAATGATTTAACCCATTTTTAACTGAATGTTATCTTCCACACTACATGTATATAGAGCAGGACTCCATTTCAAAATTTAGGGACGCCTTTTTTTCCAGAAAATGTCTGACCTTTTTGCAAAGGCCCTAATCAAACGATTCTTCTGAGCTGCGCCTGAACTGTTTGCCAAGGTCCCGTAGTCGAATTTTCCTTCTAAAATGGGATACGATAAAAAAATCGTAGCTTTATTGCCCTTTTATTACAAGTTATACGAGCTTCTAAAACCAAAATCAGATGGAAGACGCTTACAGATAATTAGAAAGACACGGAAAATGCATATCAATATTTTTCTGTCACTGTCGATTTTATTTTATAGCCAATGGTTTCGATACAGATAATGAACCTGACCTACGGATTCTAGCTAAAAACTATAACGATAACACATTCGTGCTTTCCCTGCCAGCAGAAACCACGGGCCAACGTCGGGCCGATAGCGGTACGACGTTACGACGTCGTACCGCTATCGGCCCGACGTTGGTCCGGCATTCTTTGCTGACTGGGTTAATACCTCCAAAACAGTATTTTTTTCTGATGAAAATGTGTGATATTTCTCTTATTTATACTCCAAACATAGGTTGTGGGTGATCGTTAGAACCACCTCATTGAGGCGGTTAAACGCGTGTCTTGGAGCAGAAATAAGAAAAATAATGTATACATCCGTAAACCCCAGTTTTCGCTATATTAAATGGGGTTAAAGGGGAGGGGGTCATTACACGGACTTGGTCACGTGATGAGGACAGGGATATTTTTCATGGTCGCCACACATTATCGATGAAGCCAAATAGTTGTCTTCAAAATTATTTTTGGCAAGCAAGGCAAAGAAAATGGGGATGCTTTTAGTCGTGTTCCTAGTATAGGATCGGTCTATATATTTTATGATCATTCTTTTCAAAATAAAATGTTTGATTGCTTGTGCGTACATATTTATAAAACAAACATTGAAATAAACTAACAAGAACCGATAATAAAATATTTTGAATAAAAGCGCCGTTCTTATTTATACGTTTTGTATGATATGAAGAAGTTATGATTTGTTTGAATTTTAACGTTATAGAGTTGGATGTTTGAAAAAAAAAGAAGATAGTCAAACGCACAGCATGAGTCGCGTTATGAGTAAACCCGTTCATTGCTCACATAGAAATGTTAAACTCATCAAAATGCGGCAGGTTCTTCAAACATTATATTTTTTACAAATTGTAGATCTGCTAGATTGAAATCTGAAAACGAGCCGACGCTTGACAAAACCTACCATAAAACTTTGTGTGACCAACAAAGACTCCGATCAGCATGCCCGGAAGTATGTTCGCTTATCTCGTCTTCTCCTTCTTCTTCTTCTGCTTCTTCTTCTTCTTCTTTTTTATTTGGTAATCCGGAAGCTGAAGAAAGCTCATGTCTTAAACTAAATGCGAAAACGCGCAGTCCATTACGAAAATCCAAGCGTGCAACAAAGTGCATTTTTTCATATCTCGAAAATGCTACTTTTCTGATGAAAATTTATGATATTTTTCTTATTTATAATTCAAACATTGGTTGTGGGTGCTCGTTAGAACCGCCTCATTGAGGCGGTTCTAACAAGTACCCACAGCCTATGTATTGGAGCAGAAATAAGAAAAAAATAATGTATGACCCCCGTAAATCCCAGTTTTCTCTGTATAAAGTGGGGTTTATGGGGTGTTAATTTCCTCGGATGCGTTCACGTGATGTAATCTGTCTGCTTTTGTCGATCACTGGCTCACGTAGGTAAATTTTTTATTATTATATTTTTTTTACGTTTTCTTAAGTTCAAGGACTGCACTTATCGTTCACCTCTGAAACAGTTGGGGCAGGGTTTATGGGTTTACCTGTTTGAAAATTGTTTATCTTTTTAAAGAGGTCTCGGTTATTTATGGTTAAACGGCAATAAAAAGTGGTTTTAGTGTTAATATCATTAATGGACCCAGACAAGCAAAAATGTGATTTTTGACATGCGCACTCAGAGAAATCTCGCACCAGGCTTGGTATTCACTCAATTAGATACCATGTCTTTCCTGTCTGCGTGACGAAACAGTGCATAGTGCATCCACTAAGTGTTCTGCGCAAGGATGTCTTATCCGAGTCGTTTCTATGTTCAAATCGAAGAAGACCCGCGTCTGCCTGTAGCCACTCGAATAGTCGTTTTAGTGTTAATATTATTTCAGAAAATGATAGCCAATCTATATGAAATGCGTGAAAATGCTAATGCGCGCAATAAAAATGCCCTAAAATGTATTTCATCAAAAACACTAGGAGATTTTAATGACACTTTTGACAATTACGACGTGTTTTATGCAAAATTCCGACAAAACCAGAATAGCGAGGAAAATATAGTTCACAATTTCCTGTGAAATTTTAGCTTAATTAAACGAACCGTTTTTTGTGTTAAGGTTAAACCTATGAATGAGGTATTTTTAATACATGAAAATTCCTATATTAAAACCACCGTTTGGTTTATTCAAAAGTGGACTTAAGACCACTTTTGAATAGTCCAAAAGGTGTTCTCTTGCTAGAGATCGCTTGGTGTAAAAAAAAAAAACGCTGTACGGAGAGAATTTCTGTCTTAATTTTAGCTGGTCTTAAAAGCAGAATGCAATAGCTACGCATAAATGTCTCAAGGCACAATAATTGAGCCACATATGTTTTTACCATTTACTACTTAAATTAACATAGAAGCCTCAGTGGTGTGGTGGTTATGCTACTCGCCTTGTAAACCAAGGGTCGCACGATCGATCCCGGGCTTCTGCAGACTTTCGGATGAGTCTTTAAACCGAGGTCCCGTCTCCGTATGACCTTAGCTGTTGGAAAGACGTAAAACTCAAACACTCACTCACTCACTTAAATTAACATAGACGGAGATGGAGTTTTGTGATATTCTATTAATTTCTCCTCAAAACATAGGTTATGTGTGCTCGATAGAACCACCTTAATGAGGCGGTTCTAACGAGTACCCACAACCAATGTCCTGTGGCAGAATATAAGGATCTTATATGGGTGTGAGGGGTGGATGGAAAAATCCGTCCCGAGGGACACTGTCCGGCATCACGAGGCTTGCCGAGTGATGCCGGACAGGGATCCCTCGGGACGGATTTATCTATCCACCCCTCACACCCATATTGGATTCTTTTTCTTGCAAACCTTTCATTTCTTAAAGCGGATTTTTACTGCTGCAGTTACTTCGGTTACTAACGTCCGCCGTATTGTGTTGACACTGCAGGAATGTTTAGTGACGTTGCTCAGACGTCAACCTTAACGACGGCGCATACGAGGTCGTCATCAACCAGTGCATTTATCAAACACGCGATTCAATTCGATTTTGGGTCGGAACACCAGGGTCTGAACATAAATTTCTATCCCAGGGTTATTTCTTGGTGTACAAGAAATAAAAGAATAAAGTAAAACCTCTGTTAAACCCAGTTCCTTCTATATAAAATGATTTTTTTTTTTTTTTTGGGTTCAGTACACATAACTGTTATCGTGACGAAAAAACAAGGGTGACGCCAAGTCTGACTAGTACATGTACCATTTTGCTCTCTGACCGAATAGTATCTAAAAATTCCAGACCTTTGCTAGTCTATGTAGCTAAGCAGGCCAGTTAGTGTCTGACCTAGTCTCAAACCCGGACGGGACGGAGCTCTGATCTGTGCTACATGACAAGATATGACACTTTTGAGGTTCAGGCAAGTGCGATGTTTGTTACAACGCATAATGTAGTAATGTAGTAATTACTACATTTTGATTTTTTTTACTACATTATGCGTTGGCATAGTCGACGCGAAATGAAGTAAAAAAATTATTTCATTTCGCGTTGATATGCACCATATCGACGCATAATGAAGTAATGATGGTAGAACATAGCTGTCTTCGAAAAGACTTAGGAAGCAATACAGTTAAATTCCTACAATTTAGACCACATTTGAGACGGTTCAAAAGTGGTCTTTAAGACCACAGTTGAACAGTCCAAAAGACGGTCTTCCACAAAAGCACACTGAAGGTCAAAATCACAAAGAAAAAGGTTTATTGGGCGGCATCTCAATGTCGGGTAAAAGTCCCATGAAATTGGAAGCAACGTCTCCAAAATGACCTAAATAGTGTTGACGGGGACGTTAAACCTCAAATCAAACAAATCAAACAAAAGACAGACAGACAGGCAGACCGACAGACAGACAGACAGACAGACAGAATGGACAAAAACTATATACCCCCTTGCATACTTCGTATGCCGGGGGTATAAATAGATGGGCTGCACGATGCTTCCACGCAGAGCTGATACCGCCCGTACATGAGTCCTCGTAATCTGCTTAGAAGGTCTAAGCCTGTCCAGGAAAACTGCTGCGAGTCGGCCCATCCATGCATATAAACCCTATTGCTTTTAATTGGACGGCAGCGATTGAGATGTCATTTCATCTCAATATCGGGTAAAAGTCCCATAAAATTTGAAGCAATGTCTCCAAAATGACCTAAATAGTCTTGACGGGAACGTTAAACCTCAAATCAAACAAGCAAACTGTTGACGCATAATGAAGTAAAATTAAGTATGCCACCCATCGCCGCAAAATGAAATAATTCTTTCATTTTGCTCAAACCTCTTAGTATCGACGCATAATGAAGTAAAAACGACATTTTATTTCATTTCGCGTCGACTATGCCAACGCATAATGTAGTAAAAATTTCAAAATGAAGAAATTACTACATTACTACATTATGCGTTGTAACAGATGTTTAAGAAGGCAAAGAGTTTATTTGGAATTTATATTCAGCTTTTCTGTGTTTGCGTCAAAATTTGCGGTCGGATTCGTAAGTTATGCAAGAACAACGATCATCCATGGTTATTTCATTGCGTTAACATTTGCCGGATCCCTCGGAACTTATTTGAACATTCGGCCTAGCGGCCTCATGTTCAAACAGCTTCCTCGGGACCCGGCGAATGTTTAATGCATGACAAACCATGGTTGATCCCTATAATAATATATGGGGTCTGTGGACGTGGGGTCAAGGACAAATTTACGCGATGAGGTGGAACATGAAGTTTTTTTTTTAGCATCTGTGCTACAAGGTATTTAAAAAAAACTTTAATGATGGTCCACAATACCGAAAGAATTAAAGACATCTTTCCGGCCGCAAACCGAAAACTGTGTGGACAGAGATCGTGGTCGTCCCAAGAACCCTGTTTGCGTAACACGCAATGACCAACGTAAATGGCCTGTATTGGTCTTTAATCTTAAACGTTTATTTAAATGTAAATTGTGACACAATTTGCATTTAATCATTACGACCGACTATCAGAAAGCAACGTTTAACCAATATCGCGCTAATTACTTCTTTTTCAAAGAAATGTATAACATGTTTTTGGTTTGGTTGTAAGTTTAATAGGCCAGTCAATCCTATTTAGGTCATGTCGAGTTGAGTTTACTTCATTACGAATACACGCCTCTTCAAATACATTGTAACATTTATCGCCAAAAAAAAAATGAAAATTTTAGGATGAAAAATTGTCATATTTTTCTTATTTTTGCTAAAAATATAGATTATGGGTATTCGTTAGAACCGCCTCATCGAGGCGGTTCTAACGAATACCCACAGTCTATATTTTAGAGCAGAAATAAGAAAAATTAGGTTTACCCCTGCAAAGCCCAAGTTTACTATATAAAAGTGGGGTTCAAGGGGGTCAACATTATATAGGCATGTTTGCGTGATGACCACACTTTTCTTGGACAGGCTTATACATAAGCTGCTAACCAGTATAATGCACATGCTTTCACCAGAAATGGCAACCAGCAGAACAAATTGCCGTAGAAAAGGCTTTGCCGAGCATTTTATCTCTTTTCTTCAACGAGTTTAATAGATTTTAAATACATGAGTACGCTTGCAAGAATCTATATATCGCATGACTTTTAAAACGCATTTATTCACGATTGTTTAATAAAAATGTCAATATTCGACCATTAGTAAACGCGACGTCGTTAAGGACGGCGTACATGTAATGTTACGGGGCGTATCTAACTAATTTGCGTACTTAATCCACTAGTGGGTCATTACGTTATTATTACATTCCCAGACGCGACGTCATATGATAAATGCTCAGTCTCCACGAAATATTATTTCCAACCCACGCGCTTGTATTGCTCAGAATCCATCACGAATACACGCCTATATACTTTTGACCCCCTTGAAACCCACTTTTATATAGTAGAACTGGGATTTCCAGGGGTAAATATTATTTTTCTTATTTCTGCTCTAAAACATAGATTGTGGGTACACAATCTATGTTTTGAGCAGAAATTAGAAAAATATCACAATTTTTCATCTTAAAATTTACATTTTTTCGGCGATAAAGGTTACAATGTATTTGTATAGGCGTGTTTTCGTAATGCGAGAAATCGAGCTCGATTGAACTTGGTTCATTTTAAGCAACTACCGAACTAAACTAATGCTAAAACAGCCGATGGTTCTTAACAAAAATATGTTTCGATGTTCACGTATTTCATTGCTTCTCCAGACTTTTGGACGAGTATTTGAACAGATATCCCCACTCACTATGACCTTAGTTGTTGGCCAGACGTAAAACACAATCAAATGCAAACACATTATTAACGTTAGAAGATTTATTTCTGTCTACTGAACTCGGTATTTCGACATTCAGTACTTACACTTGAACGGCCCCACCCATCGGGGCTTGGAGAAAGTTTCATTACGCAAACACGCCTATACCTTTATCGCCGAAAAAAGAAATGAAATTTTTAAGATGAAAAATTGTGATATTTTTCTTATTTCTGCTCCAAATATAGATTGTGGGCACTCGTTAGAACCGCCTCATCGAGACGGTTCTAACGGGTACTTACAATCAATATTTTAGAGCAGAAATAACAAAAATAAGGTATACCCCTAGAAACTCCAGTTTTACTATACTGAAAATGGGGTTCAAGGGGGGTCAAAATTATATAGGCGTGTTTTCGTGATGGACTGTATGGTGCTTTAACACAGAGCTGACATCGACCGCACATGAGTACATGTACTAGTAAACCACTTACAGGGTCAAAGGCGAATTGGACCGACCATATCGGTTTCATTAAGCGGCCGGGCTTGAGACGTCATTTCATCTCAGTATCGGGTAAAAGTCCGACCAAATTGGAAGCAACGTTTCCAAAATGACCTGTTTTATGTTGCGGGGGACGTTACATCTCAAATTAAATAAACAAACAAACAAACAAACAAACAAACTTAGACTTGAAACATCAGATGGCATCAACTTGGACCTTGTCATCACGAAAACACGCCTATATACTTTTGACCCCTTTGAACCCCACTTTTATACAACGGTTAAACTGGGGTTTATAGGGGTAAACCTTATTGTTCTTATATCTACTCTAAAATAAAGATTGTGGGTTCTCGTTAGATCGAGGCGGTTCTAACGTGTACCCTCAATCTTTATTTTGAGCAGAAATAAGAAAAATATCACCATTTTTATCGGAAAAATTTCACTTTTTCGGCGGTGAAATGCACAATATATTTGAAAAGGCGTGTTTACATAATGTTGTGTATTCGTTTGATTGTTTTGGAGTTGCGTTTGACGGTTAGGTCATATCGAGTCGGGAGCTACCGACACTGGTCATATGGTGTACTGCATCCCATTACGAAAACATGCCTATACAAATACATTGTAACCTATATCGCCCAAAAAAATGAAAAAATTAAGATTAAAAATTGCGAATTTTTCTTATTTCTGCTCAAAATTTGATTATGGGAACTCGTTAGAACCGCCTCGTTCTAACAAGTACCTGCTATCTATATTTTAGAGCAGAAATAAGAAAATAAGGTTTACCCCTGCAAACCCCAGTTTTACTATATAAAAGTGGGGTTCGACGGGGTCAAAATCATATAGGCCTGTTTTCGTGATGACTTAAGAAATAGCGCGTGATTTGTCTACTTACAGCTGACCGACAAACTGTGATTTATTATTTATTACGCAACAAATCACACACTTGAGCTGATCTTTTACGATTACAGCAACACTAAAAACGACAAAAAAGTTGTTGCATTCATGCGTCATTGTTAGAACAAATCCCGCCGATATAATTGACTATTTCATACTTTTTTACGCCCTGATGTGGGAAAATAGGTTTTACCGTATAATGTTGAAGCTTCTACGAGTATAAACGTCATAAAATGGCGGCATTTTGGCCACGTTCTTACGCCCAGTGATTTGTTACAGAGGGTATCTTTCCATAACCTATATCGGCACCCGCCCGGCGGGGCTTGAAGAAATAAATTGGCTGCATGAGGCTAAATCCTGCCGATCACGAGTACTGGTTAATCGCTTTGAGGATCTAAGCCTGTCCAGGCAAAGCGGTGCGAGTCGGACCGTCCATGCTTATAAACCCTATTGGTTTCATTGGGCGATAGGGCTTGAGCTGTCATTTCATCTCAATGTCGGGTAAAAGTCCCACAAAATTGGAAGTGACCTATACAGTGTTGACGACAGGGCTTGACATGTCATTTCATCTCAATGTCGGGTAAAAGTCCCACAAAACTGGAAACAACGTCTACAAAATGACCGCTACAGGGTTGACGGGAACGTTTACCCTTAAAACAAACAACCACTTCTGCGATTATAAACGTCATAAATGGCGGCTTTTTGGCCAGGTTCTTGCGCCAAGTGATTTGTTACAGAGTGTATCTTTCCATTGCCTATATATTGCACCCTCCTCCCCCCCCCCCCCCCCCCCCCCCCCCCGTGGTAGAATGCAAAATGAAACGTCAGTCCAAATGTTAAGATGGCCTTAACCTCGGCCTATTTTAATTGGAATATAAGAAGCGGAAAGGTTTGTGACTAACAGACCGATCAAGTAATTTGAAAATTACAAATGGGATGGTAAGCTGTGACAAATGTCAACTATGTCTATTTTCTCCCCATATTCCGAATACTTTCCTAGGATTAAATTGCAACATTTCACATTTTAATGTAGGTCATGTGAACAGTGCTGAAAAGGTAGATAATTCGAAGTCTGTCAGTGATATGACAAACATCACGTAACAACGTTTAGTGTTGGTTGTATAATAGAGACGTTGCTTGCATGTTGTCTGCAGTAAATGAAATGAACATGCTTTATGACGCATCTGGCGACAGCATGCAACGAGCGACGCAAGAGAAACGCCCCAAGCAATAAGGCTACGTAGACACACAACGTCTTGCAAAACGCAACCGTTTGGTCTTCTGTACATGTTTGTGAGCTGCCCTGCCTCTAGCGAGACAAGCTTGCCCTTGCCTGAGCTTCAGAGGGTCGTCTTTGCCATAAAGTACCCCGCTTTTCTAAGGCGCTGTCAATATACGCTATGCATTACAAGGCCCCCAAGACGGCGAATTAAAAGTCTCGTTAACTGCACAGTGAAATTCCGCTATTATGACCACCTAAAATTAAGACAAAAATTCTGCTCTGAATACCATATGTAGTAGGCTGCATCAAGTAGCTCATCATATGTCTAATGTGCTCTTGGCTGCATTTATTATTGCTTTGTGTTTTCGGTATACAGTGTCCCCTGGCCAGAGACCCCCTTTGGGACTGTTCAAAAGTGGTCTAAAAGACCACTTTTGAGCGGTCCCAAAGGTGGTCTTAAAAGATGAATGTAACTGCATTACTGTACGAGACGGCGCATGGCAAAACTGGTGCAAACAACAACAACAAACCTTACTCACCAAGAGCTTTACTATCCATGCCACCATTTATCGATGATGGGCTTTCCTCTAAATAATGTGAATACTCTGATCAGACTGCGCATCAGCGTTTTCACAAGTCGAGCAAATCAACTCGCGTACACGTAATTTACACCGGCCCCGATAGCTCAGTTGGTAGAGTGTCCGCTCCGGGGAACGGGAGGTCTCGGGTTCGATCCCGGGCCGCGACATACCAAAGTCGTTAAAAATGGTACTAGCTGCTCCTCGCTTGGCACTCAGATTTACGGGGTAGAGCTAGGACTGGTCGATCCAGTGTCAGGATAATGTGACTGGGTGGGGTATCATGTAATGTGTCTGGGACATGATACTTCAGTGAGGCAGCACTATAAACGTGAGCATTGAGCTCCCTGTCGCAACCAGACACCGTCGTGATATGACTGAAAAATTGTTGAAAGCGACGTTAAACCCGAATTCACACACACACACACGTAATTTACCGTGGCGCTATTTGTACGTTCAAAAGCTTTGATGGGAAATTTTACTACGATAGTGCAATGTTTTTTGCGTTGTATGCCTCGTTTGATATTACAATGAAATATGCACTGTCTGCCAATGCGAGATAAGATCTACTACAACAGTAGTTGTAACCTTGGACTGTATTTCATAACATTCTTGTCTGTATTTATCAATGAGTGCACATAAATACA
The DNA here is from genome assembly GCA_963580285.1 of Lucinisca nassula. Taxonomy (NCBI): domain Eukaryota; kingdom Metazoa; phylum Mollusca; class Bivalvia; order Lucinida; family Lucinidae; genus Lucinisca; species Lucinisca nassula. The sequence continues at coordinate 93,529,913 of OY757016.1, read as the reverse complement.
GGCAAAGTACAAAAGAATGGTTGCAGTTGCCAAAACGAAAACCGGTAAAGTACAAAAACAACAGGTAAAGTACTAATGCAGCAAAACAAAACAATTACATAAATAAATAAATATGCATGCGTGCGTGCGTGTGTGTGTGCGTGTGTATGTATGTGGGCGTGTGTGTGTGTTTCTGTTTTACCAGCAGCTACATACGGAGAGGAGGCTTCGGTTTAAAGACTAATCCGAAAGTCTGGAGGAGCCTGGGATCGAACCCATAAATAAATAAATAAATACAGTCACTTGCCTATATTAAGACCGCCTTTGGGCTGTTCAAAAGTGGTCTTTAAGCCCAACGTTGGTCTCTGACCAGAAGAACTGTATGCAGAAGACACAAAGATTTGATTTTTGTTTGATTTGAGGTTTAACGTCCCCGTCAACACTGTAAAGGTCATTTTGGAGACGTTGCTTCCAATTTTGTGGGACTTTTACCCGACATTGAGGTGAAATGACATCTCGAGCCCTGTCGTCCAATGAAACCAATGGGGTTTATTAGCATGGACGGTCCGCCTCGCACCGCGGTTCCTGGACAGGCTTAGATCCTCTAAGCGGTTTACCAGTACTAGTGTGCGGGCCGGATTCAGCTCTGCGTGGAAGCGTCATGCAACCCATTACGGAAACACGCCTATACAAATACATTGTAACCTTTATCGCCCCAAAAATAAAACTTTTAAGATGAAATTTTGTGATATTGTTCTTATTTCTGCTCAAAATATAGATTGTTGGTACTCGTTAGAACCGCCTCGATGACGACAATCTATATGTTAGAGCAGATATAAGAAAAATAAGGTATACCCCCCGGAAACCCCAGTTTTACTGTATCAAAGTGGGGTTGAAGGGGGTCAAAATTATATAGGCGTGTTTTCGTGATGTAAGCTTTTTAAAGCAGAATGACTCTTAATTTTAGGTGGTCGTAATAGAGTAAATAAATAAATTAAGAAAAGGACCCTTAGCATTCACAAATTTATGCTCTTCAAAAACGTAGCGCAGCCAACAAATAGGGCTTCACACCCCTACACCTCATTTTGTTGAGAGAAATGTGGGGTTCATAGGGTATACATTTTTTCTTTATTTTGATCAAAAATATAGATTGTAGGTACTCGATAGAATCGCCTCAACGAGGCGGTGCTAACGAGCACCCACCATCTTTGTTGGACTGGAAAAAAAAGAAGGAAAAAAAAACGTACAGAAAAGTAATCTGAAAATATGAAAGACGTAGTGTGAAGCATGTACATGCACATGTATTCGGCAAGCTATAAAGCATGGTTTGCCTGTCCGCTGTGACATGACGTTAACAAGTCCGTGAGATGAAGATCCCCCCCCCTCTAAACCCCACTTTATATAGAGAAAACTGGGGTTTAAGTGGGTATATATTATTGTCATTATTGTTCTTATTTCTGCTCCAAGACATAGGTTGTGGGTACTCGTTAGAACCGCCCCATTGAGGCGGTTCTAACGAGTACCCACAACCTATGTTTGCGGTATAAATAAGAACAATACCACAGATTTTCAGCAGAAAAGTAGCCACTTTGGAGGTGTGAAAAATGCACTATATCGCACGGGTGTGTTATTGTAAAGAAATACTTATCCCGCTCAAATAGTAACGTTAGCAACGACAGCGAAACCCGAGTAAATTAATATTCGCATCATGCCGAGTAAAAGTCCCATAAAATTGGAAGGAACGTCTCCGAAATGACATATACAGTGTTGACGGGGACGTCACAAAACAAAATCATGTTCGCCTTGTTGAACTCGGGTATGTTTGATAATATCGCGTATATTGTCGATGTAAGATATCTTTTTATTGTATATTTGTATCAATGGTATAAAAACTGACTGGATAGATTCACGTAAAGATAAAGAAATGTCTTAAAACTATTTTTGAATGAGAAATCGGGCCACAAATATGCGATTGTAGGTTAGGTTATATTTCGTTTAACCTATTGTATACTAGTGGACTCTTCCATTGCTTTATGATTGACAAGTTCATTTGTCACATGAGGGGTGTCAGGCCAATTTTTTTTCGTTTTGATTCTATTTTTGAAGAAAAATTCTGTTAGCAAATAGTGCAGGCCCTGATCAGTTCTGCGACGTCTGATCTGGACCTACACTGTTTGCTAAGGTACCCACCCCTTCAGGGGTTTCTCGCATGAAATGGGTTAATGGACCCTAAATACCATTTTGTTTCCATACAAAACGTATATTGCGACTGTCAAAATGAATGGTCTGATAAAAGTATCAAAATTATATTTGCTATATACGCTCAGCAGCTTGCGCAGCCACACAGTCTGATCAGCGTTTTTGTGTTCACTGCTTGGGAAGTTTATGTACATTTATATGACACGCCTGTGTAATTTAGACCGCCTTTATAGTAAAACTTGGGTTAATAGGGGTTTACTATTTTTTTCTTATTTCCGTGCTCAAAAACATAGATTGTGGGTACTCGCAAGAACCGCCTCGATGAGGTAGTTCTAAGTAGTTCATCTGTGCAGATTCTTTGGTTACCTGTTTTTCCCATCACTAGACCAATATTAGATTCTTCCGCCGAACAGATTGCCATTAAACGTTTGCACTATACTTATACAGCCTGTCATGCAGGATAAGAACAGAATTTCTATCCCAGGCTAAAACCACGGATTTCCTTACATCACGAAAACACGCCTGTATAAATTTAACCCCCTTGAACCCCACTTTTATGTAGTAAAACTGGGGTTTAAGGGGTATACATTACTTTTCTTAATTCTGCTCAAAAACATAGATTGTGGGTACTCGAACCGCCTCGTCGGATTTTTCTTATTTCTGCTCAGAAACATAGATTGTGGGTATTCGATTGAACCGCCTCATGATGAGGCGGTTCTATCGAGTCCCCGCAATCTATGTTTTGTGCAGAAATAAGAAAAATATCACAATTTTTCATCTTAAAATTTCTAATTTTTGGCCAAAAAATTGGCAATGTATTTGTTTAGGTGTGTTTTGGTAATGTCTAGTGCGCAAGAATGATAATGTCCTAGGGGAACGACTGAGGAACACAGACAGCGAAACGCTTGAATTTGCCGGGCAGTCATGTTATAAACCGCGTTTTCTCATGGCATGGACCAAGCTTGCCAACACCAGACGTTGCATATAATGTTATCCTTTATCTGTCAATGTTTTAGTGCTTTCGTTATCTGCTACCCAACCGAATTAGCTGGTTGGAACTCAAGGTCGCTGATTCGCAGACATGAATAGTAATTTTCCATTCATACTTGTAAACGGTTTGTTTTGATGACGCAACTATAAAATAGTTGAAAATAGGTCAGAGGAAAAATACTACACTATACGATTAGTTTTTGGAATAGCGCCAGTTTAAACAAGTACACCATTTCATGTACTTGGGCCCCGGCAAGCGATTTTGGTTATTATCGCCTATGCAAGCAGCGAAGGTTCAGGCGAGCCTGCGCATCCGCGCAGTCTCGCCAGAACCTTCGCTGCTCGCTCATACAAGCAGTGAATCAAGAGGAACCTTAAGACAGAAAGCCATATCCCTGGCCCCTCTGAATGGCTGGGTATGCGCAGTTAAAATTTGTCATGACGGAATGCTCAAAAACACAAATTCGCTTGGCGGGGCTTACTTATTCATCGATCAGAGATTTGGAGAAAAAAAAAAGACTAAGATTGTAACTAGTTGGTTGTTAAGACGCGTAGATAAAATTTTATAGCTTCAACGTTTCATATATTTTGATCTTAAATTTGATGTAAAGATTATGTTCGCAACGTTGTGAAATACAATGACCTACGTGACAAGAAATAAAACAAAACAGCGCTGAGTAATCTTGTATTACAACCTTCTATATTGTCATGCGTTCATTGTTTTTTTGGACCAAATGGAATCCATTACGCAAACACGCCTATACAAATACATTGCCACCTTTATCGCAGAAAAAATGAAAATTTTAAGATGTAAAATTGTGATATTTTTTTTATTTCTGCTCAAAATATAGATTGTGGGCACTCGTTAGAACCGCCTCATCGAGGCGGTTCTAACGAGTACCCACAAAAAAAATCTATATTTAGACCAGAAATAAGAAAAATAAGGCATACCCCCGGAAACCCCAGTTTTACAATATAAAAGTTGGGTTCGAGGGGGTCAAAATGATATAGGTGTGTTTTCGTGATGTTCACCCTTATATATAGCAAGAGTCCATTCCTACATTTTGGGTGTCAGGTTGTGTTTTCTTCACAATTTATTCGGGAAATGGCTTTACTGTTTACAAACAGGGTAGGCCCTGATCAGACGCCGTGCTTTGCGGCGACTGATCTGGGCCTGCAGTGTTTGCCAAGGTACTCCTTTAGGGGTTTCTTGTACTAAATGGGTTAACGTTGTTGTCGGTGTTTATTTCAACGCATCGACGTATAGCTAACTTAAACCTGTCAAATGAGTCTTAAAGTAGAAGGAAAACAAAGATCAGGAAACGATACAATTAACTTACTCTACCCATCAAAGACACCAAAGGGACAGAAACACGAACATGAAGCGACCGGACCATAATGGAAACCTAAACAAAGGAAGGCCATAAGGACAGTTACTGTCCCACAAAATGGCCAAACGGCCACAACAACATAAATATACCGCCACAGAAGAACCGCATTGGAACGGTCAGGGAAAAGAATTCCACTGGGGGGCTTCAATCGATTTTACATGGCCATAATCCTCGCCCGTATCTCTGTCGCGGTAAACACCAATTTTGTTTAGTCCGCATGAAGGCTTCCTAACCTATCAGTGTAACATCTCCGAGAACATACAAATCAAACAAGAGGGCCATGATGGCCCTGGATCGCTCACCTGATCCATAGGGTATCAAGTGGGCCCCTGGGAGAGCCATTATTGGCCCAGGCTATAATATGAAATCGGGCCAAAGGGCTTGGAGGAGATGTTGCTTAAAGGTATTTCTATTTTTAGCTCTGGTGGCCATTTTGTTCAGCGGAGCAGAACCATTTTATCAATTTCGGTAGAGGGTCATCTAAGAAACATTTCAGTGAAATTATTTTGAAATCGGGCCAAAGGGCTAGGAGGAGATGTCGTTTAAAGGTTTTTCTATTTTTAGCTCTGGCGGCCATTTTGTTCAGCGGAGCGGAACCATTTTAGCAATTTCTGTAAAGGGTCATCCAAGGAACATTTCAGTGAAATAATTTTGAAATCAGGCCAAAGGGCTAGGAGGAGATGTCGTTTAAAGGTTTTTCTATTTTTAGCTCTGGCGGCCATTTTTTTTCAGCGGAGTGGAACCATTTTAGCAATTTTGGTAGAAGGTCATCCAAGGAACATTTCTGTGAAATTATTTTGAAATCAGACCAAAGGGCTAGGACAAGATGTCTTTTAAAGGTTTTTCTATTTTTTAGCTCTTGCGGCCATTTTGTTCAGCGGATCGGAACCATTTTAGCAATTTCGGTAGAGGGTCATCCAAGAAACATTTCAGTGAAATTATGTTGAAATCGGGCCAAAGGGCTAGGAGGAGATGTCGTTTAAAGGTTTTTCTATTTTTAGCTCTGGCGGCCATTTTGTTCAGCGGAGAGGAACCATTTTAGCAATTTCGGTAGAGGGTCATCCAAGGAACATTTCTGTGAAATTATTTTGAAATCGGGCCAAAGGGCTAGAAGGAGATGTCGTTTAAAGGTTTTTCTATTTTTAGCCCTGGCGGCCATTTTGTTCAGCTGAGCGGAACCATTTTAGCAATTTCAGTAGAGGGTCATCCAAGGAATATTTCTGTGAAATTATTTTGAAATCGGGCGAAAGGGCTAGGAGGAGATGTCGTTTAAAGGTTATTCTATTTTTAGCTCTGGCGGCCATTTTGTTCAGCGGAGCGGAACCATTTTAGCAATTTTGGTAGAGGGTCATCCAAGGAACATTTCTGTGAAATTATTTTGAAATCGGACCAAAGGGCTAGGAGGAGATGTCGTTTAAAGGTTTTTCTATTTTTAGCTCTTGTGGCCCTTTTGTTCAGCGGAGCGGAACCATTTTAGCAATTTCGGTAGAGGGTCATCCAAGAAACATTTCAGTGAAATTATGTTGAAATCGGGCCAAAGGGCTAGGAGGAGATGTCGTTTAAAGGTTTTTCTATTTTTAGCTCTGGCGGCCATTTTGTTCAGCGGAGAGGAACCATTTTAGCAATTTCGGTAGAGGGTCATCCAAGGAACATTTCTGTGAAATTATTTTGAAATCGGGCCAAAGGGCTAGAAGGAGATGTCGTTTAAAGGTTTTTCTATTTTTAGCCCTGGCGGCCATTTTGTTCAGCTGAGCGGAACCATTTTAGCAAATTCAGTAGAGGGTCATCCAAGGAATATTTCTGTGAAATTATTTTGAAATCGGGCGAAAGGGCTAGGAGGAGATGTCGTTTAAAGGTTATTCTATTTTTAGCTCTGGCGGCCATTTTGTTCAGCGGAGCGGAACCATTTTAGCAATTTTGGTAGAGGGTCATCCAAGGAACATTTCTGTGAAAGTATTTTGAAATCGGACCAAAGGGCTAGGAGGAGATGTCGTTTAAAGGTTTAACCAATGAACAGAATACTCTTCTTTTTCAGGCTGTTCATAGATTTATCAAAGACACCAAGAGATTTACTTAATCTCTAGTCTCTAAATTTGACATGCTCAAAAGCTATACTTGTTCCCATTTCTGTGGTCGGCTTAAACACATGAGAACATTGAGGGTCGCAAAAAGCACAGCACACTTTTCTACTCTTCCTTTATTTCCTTTCTCTTCTTTCGTCTAGTCTACTCTGTTTGTATCTTCACAATTGTTCATTTGCCATGTTGTTGCTTTGTATCTTTATTGTAGGGGAAGGGCTGTAACTAATGTTGCGAGAACTTGTAGCCCAACCCCATTGCTATATCTAAAAAGGCAATAAAATATGTTTAATCTAATCTAAAGGTTTTTCTATTTTTAGCTCTTGTGGCCATTTTGTTCAGCGGAGCGGAACCATTTTAGCAATTTCGGTAGAGGGTCATCCAAGAAACATTTCAGTGAAATTATTTTGAAATCGGGCCAAAGGGCTAGGAGGAGATGTCGTTTAAAGGTTTTCTATTTTTAGCTCTGGCGGCCATTTTGTGTGGAGCGGAACCATTTTAGCAATTTTGGTAGAGGGTCATCCAAGGAACATTTCTGTGAAATAATTTTGAAATCGGGCCAAAGGGCTAGGAGGAGATGTCGTTTAAAGGTTTTTCTATTTTTAGCTCTGGCGGCCATTTTGTTCAGCGGAGCGGAACCATTTTAGCAATTTTGGTAGAGGGTCATCCAAGGAACATTTCTGTGAAATTATTTTGAAATCGGGCGAAAGGGCTAGGAGGAGATGTCGTTTAAAGGTTTTTCTATTTTTAGCTCTGGTGGCCATTTTGTTCTGCGGAGCGGAACCATTTTAGCAATTTTGGTAGAGGGTCACCCAAGGAACATTTTTATGAAAGTATTTTGAAATCCATTCACTGGTTTAGGAGGAGATGTCATTTAAGTGAATTGTTGACGACGCACGACGCACACCGCACGACGCACGACGCACGACGGACGCCGGACAAAAGGCGATCACAATAGCTCACCTTGAGCACTTCGTGCTCAGGTGAGCTAAAAACTAAGAGATGAAACAAGGTTGAGGACTCGACAGCATACAACAACAGAATTGCTGGAGCAAAAGAAAACCAACAGTTAGACTCCGAGGGGCCTGACCAAAGACGGGGCAAGATACCGACAAGCTGGAAAAAATACCTACAAAAGAAATAATAAATTTCAGTCCCATTTCCAACACAAGCCGACAAGCTGAAAAAATACCTACAAAAGATATAATAAATTTTAGCCCCATTTCCAACAAAAAACCGACAAGCTGAAAAAAATACCTACGAAAGTTATAATTTTCAGTCCCATTTCCAACACAACCGACAAGCTGAAAAAATTACCTACAAAAGATATAATAAATTTTAGCCCCATTTCCAACAAAAAGAAACATAAGATAACATACAATGTACCCGTGTTTCATATTGCTATAGCGGCATTGTTCCTTAAGAGAGGAATTGATGGGTCCGAGGATTCAGAGAGGACGTTTTTAAGTTTTTACCATTAGACTTCTATAGCAGCCTATGTACTCCAGGGCGTGGCAAATGTTGGAAACCAGCTGGGTCATGGTTGGTAGCATTTATGTAAGTGATCACTTAAAATTGATATGTCAGCTCTGGGCCTCGTGGTTTCACAGGAAAATATTTTTAAAGGTTTTTAGCTAAATTTAAGGTGTTTCAATTATAAGTCTATTGGCGTTATATGTCATCATTACAAACAGAATTCAAATCCCGATCTGCCCAATATAACCTTATGCAGCTGCCCCACCCCACCCCTACGCCTACCGCCTGATAATGCTTCACACGAACTTTGACCAAGATTGGATATCAAGTATAAGATATATAATTTTTAATGACAGATTCAATCTGTTATTTCTAGCTATCCTGCAGGTTCTAAAGTACTTCAGGCTTTCTTCCGACTTTGACCGCCATAGAAATATGAGTCCGCACAAAATGTAGTCTGGTTTGGCGCAGTACTCAAAATTGTACAAGCGTATAAGTTATCCTATAAGCGTAATACAAACTTTTGAAGCAGACGACTTGACGATTTTATCTTACGATTTAGTATTTCATATGAATCAGCTGCATCATGCGACGGGTTTGGTGACGACTGTATACCCAGATCAGTGCGGCGTCTGCTCAGCAGTCTGCTCAGTTGTACACTGTTTTCTGTCAGTGCTGTCAATATTTAATCCTTAAAAACCAGCCTGCTGTTGGACCAGGTCAGCTGCAGACAAGAATATTCATGGGTTTTCTTTCTGACTTTCGAGGTCAAGTTTAGGTCAGTTACAACTTAGGTGTATATTGACTTTGCGTGGAGAAATTGGAAAGAAAGGCTGTCTCTTTCAACCATGGAATATGGTACAGATACTTAGTGTAGGCCCTGTGATATAATTCCATGTGTCATGTTTAGCAGAAGGGACGAGCTAAACTTCAGCGATGGAAGAGTGCTGTCCAGAAACTCACGGCAGTGAATAAATCAAAACACGGAAAACACTCATGCCGATTGTCTCTAAATGCAGGCTGGTCATGAACGGGGACTTGGGCTGATTCGTTTAAACTTAAGATGTTAGTAAATAATGCAAAAAAGTTTAGAACAAGATCAGCACAGTTTTCTGTGGCGTTTGATCTGAATTTACATTGTTTGCCAGATCCAACATTTGATTCATGTGCAGATTTTACAGATAACACTTACATGTATCCAACACTGACAAACGACACGGCTATGTTTAGGATGATTGTTTGGCAATCGATCCGAAGTTGCTAATAAGAAAAGCGCTCCAGTGCTAACGTCTACGCGACTATCACTTACTTGTCAGAATAACCTTTAGTCTTGTAGAAAATAGCCGCAGTGAGATCAGGGTATTCCATAAGACTGAAGAGGATTATCCTGGAATCATAGGGTGAGCTTGGTAAACAGTGTAGACCAAGACCAGACGCTGTAGAACAAGTCTTCTTATCAAAATCTTCACTATTTGTTTGGAATTCCAGAGTTAAACAGTTTAAATCTCAGCCCAGGACTAATACTTCAACCTACACCCTACACTCTCAGTGTTTTGATTCTGAAACTAAACGATTGCATGATTACAACATGCTAAGGTACCATGCCTTAAGCTAAAAGGTTAAATCAATCAACCGTGACGTCTGGTTACCAGTCCGGCCACGTCGATCCTGTACACCACCTTCACACCAGTACGGATAGAAACCACATGTTCAGGATCAAACTTTTGATGTGTAATGTAAGGTCGTGCCTAGAAAAGAAGAAACTGAAAACTATTGCATGTAGTTAGCGAACGCAGCTTAGTGTCATTAAGATCATTCAAGATCATGGCTGAGACGTGAACTGAACAGCGAGACGTTACATCAATCAAGTGCTTTGGCCTCACATGGTTCCATTGATTTGTTTACGCTCAGAATCCGGGATATCTTATCCAGCATGATTACGAGCGGGCTCATACTGCTGTTCTTACTCAAAAATGTCCTCAAGCCAATGGAATGCATGTACTAGGCCAGCCAACCTTTCTCCTCCGATCTCTTTCCCATAGAGTATCTTTTGGGAGAGGTATCCACAACCGACCAGACAAAACTGTTACTTATAGACAGTAGCATTGTTAAAACTTGAATTGTAATGTTTGGTTTTGAAAACGTAAATAGTTTCTTTCAAAAATGTGAAACATCGAATGGCGTTTCATAATACCACCGGTCTATAGACATCTGCAAACATATCATATATTGGAATTTGCAGAACTGCCTTTCTAAATTTTAAGATCTTTTTAGAAAGGTTTTCTGTAAGTTTTCACAGTGTTATGATTTTCTCATTCTGTCATGTCAGTGCTTTGGCGCTTTGATTTGAAATTGTTGACGCACGACGACAGGGGACTGGCATACTAATACAATGTAGCTCATTTCAGCGAACTAATAAGGCTTACTTTCATGTAGCTACAGTGTAACCGCCATTAAACAGCCATCCTGGGAAAACTACAAAACTGGCTGTTTAAGGGAGGTGGCTGTTCAATAGAGGAAATGCCTGAGATGATGTATGGCTTGTTATCAACAGACAAAAAAACGTGATTATTGAAGACAGCTCAACATGGTTGTACAAAAAGAAAAATAAATGATGGAGAAGTGTCATCTGACACCTCTCCATCATTAATGTTTCTTTTCAATTGCTTATATTGTATTTTTGCATATATCACAAGGGTAGTTTTGAGAAAAATAAATTATTAAATAAATAAATACACCAGAAGAGAAATTCCTATTTTTACATCCGATTTTTTGCTACTGAGTTAACTCTGGCTGTTTAATAGAGGGAATTTAGATTTGATAAAGTGGCTGCTGGCTGAAGGAAAACGGTGGCTACTGAACAGAGGTTAAATATATAGTAAAATGCTATGGGAGGAATTATTGTGGCTGCTGAAGAGATGTGGCTGCTTAACAGACATGACCATTAATGGAGGTTTTACTGTATTTTCATCTCATATGGATCGTTTTGTCAGGAGCTTTATGTAAAAGATGAACAAGTCGGCCTCGAGATCTTGATCACTGCCCTAAGCTCACAAGGTTTCATCTGGGGTCGGACAGACATACGGATGCCAGGCTGATCCATATGTCTCCGCAGATCTATTTGGCCGCGGGCTAGAAGAGTGAATCCCATTCAAAGTAAAAGGACTCCGCAGCAAAATAACAGCAGGTGTGCAAATTAAATGTATCTCCAACGATTGGCTCCAGACATCAATCCGAACTCCACTCCAAGACTCCATTCCATAGAATATGCGGTGCCCTCATAGATGACGGATCAGCTTGCTGCATAATTCTGCTGTCTGCGTTGCATCACGTTAGCCATTCGACGAGATTAATACCCCTCTCAAACGACAGGCCCAAGGTATAAACAAATACAAAGTTGTCTTCTTGTTTCATGAAATAAGTGAAAGAAACAATCCAATAAGCACTACAAATGGTTAGTAAACATATGTGTCAGACTTTGAGCTTTTTGATTTGTCATTGTTATATTACAATATGCGTTGCACACGTTAAAGTGCATCTCTCTGCAGGTACAGTAAGCAACAATATCAATTTCAAACTGGCGTTTAACCAGACGCGTTAGTGCAATTTTTATGTACAAAAGTACCCGTACTCATGAACATCCTAAGACAATGACGTAAACCTTACACTTTAGGTAGAAAGATAATCAGTATTGTGATGACAGATGCATATTTACAGCATTCGTAGTATCATATATCATTACATATTAACATTACTGCATGCATAGAGTATCTTACATGAGTGTTTATTTTTTAATAAACGAGTTGAAAAAGAGATGAAATGCGAGGTTTTGTCGAGCATTTTTCCATTTTCCTCAACGAGATTCATTACGAAAACACGCCTATACAAATACATTGCCATTTTTTGGCCAAAAAATAAACATTTTAAGATAAAAAAATTGTGATATTTTTTTTTATTTCTCCTCAAAACATAGATTGCGGCGACTCGAGGCGGTTCTATCGGGTACCCACAATCTCTGTTTTTGAGCAGAAATAAGAAAAAAATAATGTATACCGCCTTAAACCCACGTTTTACTATATAAAAGTGGGATATGAGGGGTCAAAATTATATAGGCGTGTTCTCGTAATGAATAAATTCAATAATACATGAGCACGAATGCAAACTTCTATTTATCATATGACATTAAAAACGCAATTTATTCACGATTTGTTAACAAAAATGTCAATATTTCGACATTAGTAAACGCGACATTGTTAATGACGTCGTACATGTAACGCTACGGGCCGTATCTAACTAATTTACATATTTAATCCATTCATGGATTATCGAATTTATTGCACGGTGTTTTTACACCCACGACATATGATAAATAGGTTTAACACATCTTCAGTAAGTAATTTTGGGGAGAACGAACGACATACGAAACTTAAACCCGTTTGAAATGCTCAAAACTGCACAATTCGAATTATTATGATTGAGTATATAAATTCCGTTTAAATCATGGCATATGCGCAGGATTTCGTGCAAGGCTGCACAACGATGACTTCAGGAAAATATGATTGATGAAAGAATAAAAGTTTTTTTTGTTATCAGTACGTGATGCTAGAAGAAAGGCCAGAAAGAAGAGAAAATAAAACTAGGTTAAACAAGGTCAAAATACATCAGTCACATGCAATACCATTACGAAAATTCGCCTATGCAAATGCTTTTAAACTTTACCACCGAACCAAAAAACCCCGAAAATTTTAAGATGAAAACTTGTGATATTTTTCTTATACCTGCTCAAAATATAGATTGTGGGTACTCGGTAGAACCGCCGGCAGAAATATGAAAAATAATGTTTACCCCTGTAAACACCGGTTTTTCTGTATAAAAGTGGGGTTCGAGGGGGTCAGTATTATAAAGGTGTGTTTTCGTGATGTAAACAACACGTTAAACCCTGGGTCAATTTGTACCGTCTCCCGTTGAAAGGGAGAAAAGAGATTGCAGAATAGCGGAGGAGATGAAAAGGAGGGAGAGACAAGACTGAGGAAAAGGGATGGATGTGAAAAAGCATTTCCCCTCTGCCCTTACCTGTTATAAGCATAGCAATCCTGCAAATAGCAGTAGGACGTCACGGTGACATAAGATATGCGACACATTCGCCCCACCAACCGCCCCCAATAACATGAAGATCAAAGCCCTCAACGAACGGAAATAAAAGACGGACAAGTACTACAGGTACCGAAACATGACTATTTATCAGTTACCCCCTGTATTAATTGCATTGTATCATCTTGACATGATGAAGATATGCTATCTCAGGACAAATGAGCGTTATCAGATCAACGTGACATTGCACTTCTATGAACAGGACTGCTGGAAAAAGTTGCAAAAATATAAGAGTGTTAAAGGGGATTAACTGATAAATGGAATATCAGATTCGTGTCATTTGATATCAAGTTTATCAGGTTTGGCTTCGAGAACGCATGAAGAATCGCTCGGCAAGCCTCGCGATTCTACAAGTGTTCTCGAAGCCTTGCCTGATAAACTTGATGTCAAAAGACACTCACATGATATTCTCTATTTATACAGTCACGGAAAACAAGATCTCCAACTCCAGTCTTCTTCCAGCCAGGTTAACGTTGCGTTTACAGTTTGCAATAACATTTAATATATGGGCCCCGTCAAGGTTCGAGCCTCGCTCGGGCCACGTGTGAGACGCCAAGTTCTGCAACGGAAGGTCAGGTGGTTTTTCTCCGGGTACTCCGGTTTTTGCCCACCTCTGATTAACGATCGGCTCGATATGAGTGAAATAATCTTGAAAGGGCCGTAAAACCCAAAAAAAAAAAAAAAAAAAAAAAAAAAAAAATGGGCCCCGTCAAGCGATTTTGGTACTTATCGCCTATGCGAGCAGCGAAGGTTCAGACGAGCCTGCGCATCCGCGCAGTCTCGCCAGAACCTTCGCTGCTCGTTCATACAAGCAGTGAAGCAAGAGAAACCTTCAGACAGAAAGCCCTATCCCTGGCCCATCTGAATGGCTGGGCATGCGCAGTTAAAATTTGTCATGACGGAATGCTCGACGACACAAATTTGCTTGGCGGGGCTCATATATGCATGGTTGGTAAGTAGACAAAAATAACTGGATGTGCACAAAGAGGTTCCTCTGTAAATATCAGCTAAAACTGTTACTGCTTCTTCTTATTAAATATCAAGCCTACATACGGACCTCTCACAAGTTCTTGACTGGTTTGTTTGTTTGTTTGTTTGTGTTGATAGTTAAACGGTCCCCGTTAGCCTTTATACGTTTAGGTCATTCTGGAGGCGTTACCCTTCCGATTTTACGGGACTTTTATTGCCTTCAGTTCTATCTTAACAGACAATGATATGAAATGACATATCCGACACCACCTCCCAAAGAAACCCCTGTGGTGTGAGGGACAGGTCGACTCGCACCATTTGTCCTGGGCATGCTTAATTGGTTGGTTTCTGATGCTCTGTCTCTTGTTGAACCCATTTGAGAGTAACTGTTGGTTTACATTTGCTCCAGCATTTCAGTGGTTCATTGATGTCGATTGGTGTTTGATTTTAGTGTTATCGGAGATGTTGCACTGATGTGTTAGGAAGCCTTCATGCGGACTGAAAACATTATTTGTCAAAATCGCGACGGAATCAAGGGCGAGGATTGCGGCCGTGTAAAATCTATTTAAGCCCCCAGTGAAATCCTTTCCACTGTCCGTTCCATGGCGGTTCTCCTGTCGCGGTTTATTTTTGTTATGGCTTGTCTTGTGTGTGTGTGTGTGTGTGTGTGTGTGTGTGTGTGTGTGTGTCGCTTATATTTTTGTTTTGGATAACCGATTGGCCATTTTGTGGGAAAGTAACATTTTGTGGGCAAGCACCATACCGCCAAATCTATTTCTACTAAACCCCGATGGGCGGGGCGCTAATAAGCTCTTTAAACATGTAAGAGTTAATTTCTGTTGTTGTTTTTTTAAGAATGTTCTACACCCAGTGTGTCCTCTTGTAAGAGACTACCTTTTGGTCTTAAATCATATGTAGTGGTATTTAATATAGGGTTTTGTCTGCATTTATCTCATTGTAAGTAATTGTAACCACACGGACATTTACAGCCAAGGAGAAGAACCTTATAACTTTATCACGTGTACTGCTTATGTTTTCCCAAAGAGAAATTCCCCAATCCAGACACAGTAGTCTCTGGAACAATGAACCAAAATCGATAACCCAATTTCGACGAAAGAAGCTTTATACGACTCTTGGGACGGAAATAATATGAAGCCAAAGTGTGAATACTAAATGTAGATCATAAACGGCATTGATTTCTACGACAATCCGAAGATATATTATCCAATTTCTTGTACGAAGTAAGGATGTCTAGCAAAACAATGTCATTAGCTCCATTATAAAGTAGGCATTACGATAGCACATTCATGTGATCGAACGCTTTATCACATAGTTACTTTAAAATAAGTTGTCTTTGAATATACGATACGCATCAATGATTAGACCTCGGCCTTCGGTCCGTAGTCGGGGCAACACAACAGACCTCGGACCTGTAACTGGGTCAGTACGAAATTACTTTATTAATAACATTATATTATTACATATTAACTATAAAACATGCTGTCTTTGAATATGCGATATGCATCACGTGTAACGAAATCCTCTACATTTCTCTTTATATAAAGGAAAATGGGTTTACAGGGGTATACATGCACATTATTATTATTCTTTCTGCTCAAAGACATAGGTGGTGGGTAGTCGTTCGAACCGCCTCGATGAGGTGGTTCTAACGAGCATCCAAAGCCTATGTTTGGTGAATAAATAAGAAAAATGAGCCTGCGCATGATAAATTAACAATAAGGCTTGAGCGACCAGCGAAGGCTCATATCAGCCTGTGCCTTCGCGCAGTCTTATCAGAGTCTTTGCTGATCGCATGTACCTACTATTGGCTAATACCTATGCAAAGAGACATAGGCAAAAGGTCTTGTCATAGTGGATGGGTGCGCAGGTTGATTTGAGTCTCTGCTGGTCGCACCGGTCCTATTGTAGGTTTTGTCATGCGACGGCCCAAATAAATGCCTTTTATCATATGACGTCGCGTCTGAGAGTGTAATAACGTCATGTATTATTTACGATAATCCACTAGTGGATTAAATATGCAAATTAGCTAGATACGTCCCGAAACGTTACATGTACGACGTCCTTAACGACGTCGCGTTTACTAACGGCGGAATATTGACATTTTTGTAAACAATCGTGAATAAAATGAGTTTAAAATGTCATATGATAAATAGAATCTTGCATTCGTGCTCATGTATTATTCAATTTATTAAACTCGTTGAGGAAAAGGGATAAAATGCTCGGCACAGCCTCGCATTTTATCCCTTTTCCTCAACTCGTTTAATAAATTCAATTATACATGAGCACTCATGTAAGATCCTCTATGTCTTAAGAAAATATCTGTTTTGAAGATATGGAAGAATGCACTATGTCTCACACACGGGTGTGTTCTCGCAATGCCAACGCGGAATCCGTGGACGTTAGCGCGTGGCGCGTTATACATGTAACCTACCCCATATCAAGCCAAATCATATACGTACCTCTGACGTAGCCATCTTCGGAACACTCGGGTGTTCAGATCAATCTGCAGCATGTGACCTGTGACAGCATCCCATAAAATGGAAAAGTATAACCATTTACCTTGTCCTGCTGAATATTTAAATATGCCACACCCTCTACTGATGGTCAGCCAATCAGATTGCTTGATGCAAATTAATGCAATAAATTAATAAACTGAACGACAAACAATGAAGATCGTGATCAGATGGCTTCTAGAAGCCATCTGATCTGGATCTACATTGTTTGAAAGATAAAATATATCAGGGCTCAGCAGGACAAGGGTTAAATGTAGTTCTGTCAATTCGAATTTGTAAGTAGCCTTGTTCATATTTGGTTCGTCATTGAACTTTCCCGCCATTAACCCTTTTGTACCAAATGGAATCTTCCGCTTTACATATAGCAGGAGACCATTTCAAAATTTAGAGGTGGCAGGCTATGTTATCTTTAAAATTTCTTTGGAAAATAGCTGAACGTTTTGCAAATAGTTTAGGCCCAATGTCGTCTGATCTGGATGTGGACTGTTTTGGGGTTTCCGGTACAAAATGGGTTAAGGAAAGTATAAACAAGGCCTGCCATTGCTTTGCTTTTCACTCAAAATTTAACTTTGTTTTAAACATTTTTTTACATTTATTAAAATACCTAGCAACATTTTGAAAGGATAAAAGATGGGAAATATCTAATAAATAGATAATGATATGCCACTTTGCATAGCGTGCCCTATAACAGCACTCGACCCATATCAGCCCTCGGACCGAGGACTGATATGGAACGAGGGCTGACGTGGGGCATGATATGAAAATGCAATATGAAAATCTCTTTTGCACTTGCATTTATTTTACAGTGATGTTTTACGTTTTTCTTATGTCTGTCACAAGGTAGTATACGGGTACTCGTTAGACTCGCCTAATTATATAGGTTTTAACAAACACACACATCTTATGTTTTTGAGATTTGAGGGCTGATTGATGTGTTGTGAGCGTCGCATTGAAGGATTTGAATTTTGTCGGACATATTGTATTATTTTTCAACACAATCCCCTTCAGCATCTATACACTTTTACCAGCGGTGTTTAAGGGCTTCAATGCCACTTTTATAGAACTCTTTTTCTTGGCTGTTACTCCACATATGACGTCATCATCGGACTGAAAGCGGGCGCCAGAAGGAGCCGTTTTCAGTTTTGGAAATAGATGAAAGTCTGGTGGAGCGAGATCAGGTGAATAAGGCGGATGCTCAATCAATTTAAAGCCACAATCGTGAATGGCAGACATAGCAATGACAGACTTGTGAACAGGAGTGTTGTCCAAATGGAACTACACACCTTAAGTGAGCATTCTGCGGCTCTAAAGTGTTATGTGTCATTGATTGTTTTCCCCTTTTGAAGATGATCTTTTAGCAGAATACCATCTGCATCCCAAAAAAAACGAGGCCATAACCTTCCCAGCTGATGGAACAGTCTTTGCGTTCTTTGGCGGGGGTGAGCCAGAGTGCTTCCTTTGTTTCGATTGTTGTTTGGCCTCTGGGTAAAATAATGTGCATCTGACGTGCTCTTGATCAACTGTCAGAAGTCTTGGTACCCATCGGGCCAAACACTTTCTCATGTCAGAATGGAATGTACTCTTTTCTGTGAAGTTCCAACTCTACTGGCTATAAATCATTCTGTGAGTCGTCTGTCAGATCACAATGTCAAGGAATTTATTGACCATTTCTGGGGTTGCAACACTGACAGGCCTTCCAGAACGTGGGTCATCCTCAAGGCTCTGTCTGCCGAGCTAAACTTCCGCCGCCCATGTTTTCACTGCAGCATATGAAGTCGCATCTTTCCCTAGTGTTGCTACCATATCATTATCGATATTATTAGGTGTTAAACCTTTTTATGCAAATATTGGATCACTGTTCTGTCACCGAGTTTGTCCATTTTGCAAAAGCTGCTTGTCTTGTTTACTTAAGAGTGCTACTTCGTCGATATAAACTAGCCAAATGAGACCAGTCCTTGCGCACACGGCTCTATATAGTCCGAGAATAGTAGGACATAAAACGAACATCCCTGCGTACCTCCTTCAGTACAAGGCTCACACCATATCAATCAGCCCTCGTAAAAAGCACTGTTTTGAACCTAATTAAAACCACCTTTTCGGCAGATATTGTGAAGTCATCGAAAGATGTGATAACGTGCTGGAGACACAAGACCGTACAAAGATTTCATTCTTGACCCAATCCAGAAATAGATTTAGCTGCATAATGCTTCCACGCAGAACTGAAACGAACCGCACACGAGCACTGGTAAACCGTTTAGAAGATCAAAGCCTGCCCAGGCAAAGTGGTGCGAGTCGGACCGTCAATGCATATATATAAAGCCTATTGGGTTTTGATTGGAAGATAGGGCTTGAGATGTGATTTCATCTCAGTGTCGGGTAAAAGTCCCATAAAATTGAAAGCAACGCATCTAAAATGAACTAAAAAGCGTTGACAGGGACGTAAAACCTCAATTCAAAGAAAACAAAGATAACAAGCGGTATTCCCTAATTCTTAGTTGTTTTCGCCTGAAAATGTGATTACAAACCATTCAAGGCGTTTGCCTTGCAAGGTCAAGCATTCCTCATAAAAATCCCCATTGTTCGTTTAGAGTTTTGGAAGAGTCTGGTATATTCTTGACCACGTATTCTGTAAAATGTCATGCGTACAAGTACATGTTCCCATGTCGGGAAGGGAATAGTGTTGCTTTATCAAAACGTTAACAAAATAGAAGTGATGGCAATAATCAGGAATCGATACAATTAACCCACACCAACCAACAGAGACACCAAAGGGAAAGAAACACAATCATTAAATAACTATACCCAAATGGAAACATCAATAGCGGAAAGCCAAAAGGACAGTTACTTGCACACAAAATGGCCCAGATAGGCGTCCCCCACCGAGCCAACATCAGCAAACATGGCCCACGCTCCACGGAAGTCCCGGGCATCAGAAAGGAGATGTCCAAAGTAGCGAGACTTGCAATATTTAAAATATAAGAAAACGTGGCAACCAAATCCGCTAGGATACATGTCTCACCTGACAAGCCAGTCTTAGTTTTAGAAAAATTAGAATTTTATACTGCAAAAGTTAAAGATATAATATAGTTATTTAAATCAGTACTTAAGTGCTTACGTCAACATCGCAGTATCAACATCAGCACTAAGGAACTGATACTGAGCTGATGATACCCTCGGGGACGAACGAATCATCCACCAGCAGAGCTACCGACCCAGTGGTTGCAATTATGGCAAGCCATACAAAGAGCCTTTCATCACAATGAAAGGTCCAACTAGTAAGAAAAGGACACCATGGAAGGGACAAAATCCAAGAAGGCAGCCGTCTCAAGTCACCTATAGAAAGTGACACGAAGGCACACACAAAAACAGACGAAGCGCAAACCAACGGCAGAAAGCCATATATTAAAGTAGACACTGCAATAGAAAGACCGCCTTGGGACGGTCAGTAGTAAAACTACTGGGGGTGGGGTGGGGAGGGGGGGGGGGCTTTAACTCCGGAGTTTATGAAATATCAACCCTCACCCTCAGTTCCAGAACAGCATCGAACAAAATAACAATAACAAATTGATCCGCATGGAGGCATACTGTAAGTGGTAGATAATTCACCCACCTTGGAAGCACACAGTCAAGAGCCAAGCACATTGATGACAAGTCAGTGCCAGGATCGCCAACGCTAGTACTGCATTTGACCGATCAGGCTTGACACACAGCTGAAAGTATACGGAGCTGTAGTGCTTCCTACACTGTTATATGCATGTGAAACATGGACAACTTACCAACTGCACACCAAAAGACTGAAACACTTCCATACAAGCTGTCTTCGAAAACTCTTAAAGATTAAGGGGCAAGACAAGATTCCAGACACAGAAGTCCTGTAAAGGGCAGGGATGCAGAGTGCACACACTGTCCTGAAACTGACACATTTTATATGAACATTTTACCAGGATGCCTGAGGAATAGTTTCCAAATAAGATCCTCTATGGAGAATTCGAAACAGTCTCGGGAACAAATTGCACTGGACTGAACTAAATGGCGAGCCTCACCAGAACTGGCGCTAGTGAATATGAGGCAAAACGAATCAGCGAGCACAAATGTGCAGCGCGCAAGAGCTAAGGCATCACCAACAGAGTTGTCTTCCACTAACCTCTGTTGCTCAATCTGCAACAGACAGTTCAGAGCTAAAATTGGTCTCATCAGCCATCTTAGAACACACAAACACTAGAATTTCTTGTATGTGATTAGGATTGGTCATTGTCAGTAATGACAGAAGAACGAAATCAATTTGGGACAAAATCATAAGTACATCGTCATATCGTTTTGTAACAAGATAGGTTGGAATATAAATTGACAGATTGTCAACGTGGCGTGGTTTCACTGACATCCAAGGTCAGAAAGAATTGCATTACAAGTCACAGGTGCGATACAAAAATGAATTTTGAATTCGTCTTCGTCATATCTGTTACCATTGTAACCCCATTGTTTCATGATACGATATCATATTAAAACAAGAACGAAACCGTACTCGGAAACGTGAAACTTTTCCTTGAGAAAAAGGAATAAACACGCCTTAATATATCACGCAAACCCATATTCCACCATCAAAGGCGCAAAGGTTACAAGGTCAAAGTCAATGTCAAACTGTACCAATGTCATACTGTATAACATAATACTTCCAATCCTGTACCTATGTTAACCTTTATTGTACCAAATGGAATTTTCCACCTTATATATAGCTGGAGTCCATTTCAAAATTTAGGGGTGTCAGGTCATGTTTTCTTCAAAAATTATTTGGTGATTGGCTGAAAATTTTGCGACCAGTGTAGGCCCTGATCAGACGCCGCGTTCTGCGGCGTCTGATCTGGGCCTTCACTGTTTGCCAACTACCCGTTTGGGGGTTTCCGGTACCAAATGGATTGTTAACAAGTCCGTGAAATGAGACCAAAACCCACAATGAACCCAACATTATATATTACTGAACAGTGTGGTTTATGGGGTATTCATTATATTCCTCTTGTTTTGCTCAAAAACGTAGATTGTGGGTACTCGGTAGAACTGTCTCATTGTGGCGGTTCTAAAGAGCACTCACGATATATATTTGGACAAGAAATAAGAAAAAATATTAAACATTTTCATTAGTTAAAACGTTAGTTTTACCAGATTGTAGCGCTCGAGTTTGTTATCGCAATGTACAGTGCGCCATCATTAAATGAGTATTGGCACACAACGTTGACTCATTGTTGAATCGGGGTTGAAACAACGCTCTTGCATAAATATCTATGCGTACGGCTATTTTAAGCCATTGTAAAATGGACCGAAAGCAGTGCTCAAACAGCCAAACCATGTTCAAATCATGAAATTCGCGTGGATTTCGAGCTTTTGATATCACAAGACTGGCCTTGCTTTGTTTACGTTACGTTGAGCGACTTAACGTTATCGCCCTGAACGTAGCGTTTTAGGGTTCTATGATGACGTCAGATGTTTAATGCGTAACAACGTCATAGTAAACAACATTCTGAACTGACGCCATGTTGGTTCGCCGGTCGCATTTGAAGAGTTTATATGGAGCTTTTGTGCGTTTCGTCAAAATTTTCTGTCGGAATCGTAAGTTATGCAAGAACAACCATCGCCCATGGTTACAAATGTAGCTCTGGCGAAACATCGCGTAAGCTGTTAGTAGGATTTAATGCAAAAATATAGGGATCAACCATGGTTATTTAATTGCATTAACACTTGCCGGATCCCTCGAAAGATATTTGAACATTCGGCCTAGCGGCCTCATGTTCAAACAGCTTCCGCGGGACCCGGCAAATGTTAATGCATGAAAAACCATGGTTGATCCTTATATTCTTGGATGAAATCCTACTAACAGCATACGCGATGTTTCGCCAGTGCTACTTTCATATACATGTAACCATGGTATTTGTTACCTACACTACGCTTCCTCAAAAGGTATCTATGACCAGTGTAAACCCTAAACAGGCGCCACGGAAAGCGATTTCTAATCAGTGTTTGTGCAAATGACTTTGTATTCTTTATTTGCCTTGGGTCTACGTCCACTTTTACACTATTTAGATCATTTGGGCCCCGTCAAGCGATTTTGGTACTTATCGCCTATGCGAGCAGCGAAGGTTCAGGCGAGCCTGCGCATCCGCGCAGTCTCGCCAGAACCTTCGCTGCTCGCTCATACAAGCAGTGAAGCAAGGGGAACCTTCAGACAGAAAGTCATATCCCTGGCCCCTCTGAAAGGCTGGGCATGCGCAGTTAACATTTGTCATGCCGGAATGCTCGAAGACCCAAATTCGCTTGGCGGGGCTCATTTTGAAGACGCTGCTTACGATATTGTTGGCTTTTACCCAACATTGAGATGGAATGCCACCTCAAGCCCTGCTGAATTAATTGAAAATATCAAACAACCCTGTTATTGAATAGTGGAGGGGAAGATTATCAACTTACCGTCAGTTCTTGCTCTGTCTAGGAGAAAGCTTTGTTCCCTATGCAAGCTATAATGGAAATGGATAGGCCTGTCATATGTTTCTAACATGTTCTTCAAGAAATACAATTATCATGACTGCCTGTTTCTTTTCTCGTAGCTCGATAACATCTTTACAAAGTGCCACAGACAGCACAAAAGGATGGTCAACATCGGGCCGACATTTATTGCTGGCTTCGGTGAACTGAACACTTCAAGGATCGAATTTAAAGGTAGAAGATACAAAAAATATATTCCTTGCTGGCGTACCAATGCTATCAAAGTACATGTATCATTTTCAGTTTTTGTTTTCAAGTAAAGATTGATTTATTCCCCAAGACGGAACCTGTTGCCAAGCAAAAATTCAATGTTTCTGGTAATTGTTTTTTTTCTCTCTCATTATCAGTTATTAACCTATTTCAAATATAACAGCTGCTACACTATAACAGCACCCAGGAGTTGGTAATAGCAAATGATAAAGGATATGACACGTTGACTAGTAACCCTTTTTGCGCCAAATGGAATCTTCCTCCTTATATATAACATGAGTCCGTTTCAAAATTTAGGGGGTGTCAAGTTGTGTTTCCTTCAAAATTTGTTGAAAAATGGCTGAACTTTTTGCAAACAGTGTAGGCCCTGATCAGACGCCACGTTCTGCGGCGTCTGATCTGGGCCTGCACTGTTTGTTAGGATATCCGTTTTGGGATTTCCGGTACAAAATGGGTTAAACAGTACGAAAAGGTTATTACGGAAATCCAAAATCAAAGAACGCAGCAAACTTAACTATTATCCTGCTGAATACATTAAGTTAGCCACGCCAATTTCTGACTTTTAACCAATCATATTTACTTACTATAATGTTTCATATAAATTCGGAAACTGCATTACAAACAGTGTAGATCCTGATCAGATGGCTTAAGCCATCTGATCAGGATCTACACTGTTTGAAAAGGTAGGGGTTGTCATGTTCAGCGGGATAACGACAAAGCAACTGAAAATATGAAATACTTAACATCACGTGAACAAGTCCGTGAAATGAACACCCCCTTACACCCCACTTTGTATAGAGAAAACTGGGGTTTAAGGGGGTAAACATTATTTTTCTTATTTTTTCTCCAAATCATAGGTTGTGGGTACTCGTTAGAGCCGCCTCAATGAGGCGGTTCTAACGAGCACACACAGCCTATGTTATGAGCATTTATAAGAAAACTATCAAGGCTTTTCATCAGAAAAGTAGGTATTTTGGATATGTTAAAAATGCACTATGTCGTACGGATGTGTTATCGTAATGATGGGCACCTACAAAACATCACAAAACAGACCTATATGGTTTTGACCCCCATGAACCTCACTTTTATATAATTAAACTGGGTTTTGCAGGGGTCAACCTTATTTTTTTTTTATTTCTGCTCTAAAATATGGATTGTAGGTAACCGTTAGAACCACCTCGATGCGGTTCTAACGGGTACCAACAATCTATAGTTTAGAGCATGAATAAGAAAAGTATCAGAATTTTTCATCTGAAAATGTTCATATTTTTTGGTGGTAAATTTTGCAATGTATTTGTATAGGCGTGTTTTCGTAATGCAAAAAAAGCAACATAAAGCTAATCAAGGGCTTGAGAAGCCTCAAAATCGGTAAATTACAGGGTATTTGATCCGGATCTTCACTATTTGCCAGTGTCCAACATTTGTATGTGAAGAAACACTATTACAGCGGTTAACATATAATATTTGAAATTATGATCTGATTTTCGTCTAAGCAGTCTCGTTGACAAAGTACACAAAAACAAACAGTTGCAGGAATGATTCTGGACTGTTACATGAATTTGTCTGCTTCTAACATATATATGTACATATATTAGACGCATTCTTTCACAGCTCAAACACTGAAGTTTTTGTCTGCTTCAAACATCCATTGTAGGTGCTCATTAGAACTGTGTCAATGAAGAGGTTCTAACAAGTACCCACAATCCTTGTCTTAGAAGAGAAATAGCTCATTTCATAAAGGCGAGGTTCGAACCATAAACTTGAGACACTTGACCACGCCTCATCGTTTATTTTTCTTCTTCAAATAAGCGGGATTCGTCACAGATTCCGAACAACCCCAATGCAAATGCTCACGACAACACGCATATATAATTTTGACCCCCTTGAACCCCACTTGTATATAGTAAAACTGGGGTTTACAGGGGTACACCTTATATTTCTTATTTCTACTCTAAAATATAGATTGTGGGTACGCGTTAGAACCGCCTCATTGAGGCGGTTCTAACGAGTATCCAGAATCTAAATTTTGAGCAGAAATAAGAAAAATATCAAAATTTTTAATCTTAAAATTTTCCTTTTTTCGGCGATAAAGCTTACAATGGATTTGTATAGGCGTGTTTTCGAAAAGAAAAAGCGGTGTTGCAATAGAATTGAAGGCGTTGATCAGAACCGACACAGTTACCCCACACATCCCATCAGAGACACCAAATGGAAAGGACCGCCCCCGCCCATCGGGGCTTGAAGAAATAGATGGGCTGCATGATGCTTCCACGCAGAGCTGAAACCGTCCGCACACTAGTACTGGTAAACCGCTTAGAGGATCTAAGCTTGTCCAGGAACCGCGGTGCTAGACCGTGCTTATAACCGTATTGGTTTCATTGGGCGACAGGGCTTGAGATGTCATTTCATCTCAATGTCGGGTAAAAGTCCCACAAAATTGGAAGCAACGTCTCCAAAATGACCTATACTGTGTTGACGGGGACGTTAAACCTCATATCAAACAAACAAACAAACCAAATGGAAAGGAACACGAAGATGAAAACTAAAAACGAAAACATCTCAAGCGGTAAGCCAGAAGGGCCCTAAAAGCACGCGCTTTCAAATTATCTACAATAGCGAAAATTTGGGCTGCTTTAAACAAAAAGGGGATCCTCTTTCGCATGCGTTCCCAGAATGCATGCGTGCAATTTGATCCCACGTTTCTTCACACCATCACGAAAACACTGCTAGATAATTTTGACCCGCTTGAAGCCTACTTTTATATAGTAAAACTAGGGTTTAAAGGGCTATATTTTTTTTTCTTATTTCTGCTCTAATTAAGGTATAGATTGTGGGTACTTGTTAGAACCGCCTCGATGAGGCGGTTCTAACGAGTATCCACAATCCATATTTTGACCACGAATAAGAAAAATATCACACTTTTTCATTTTAAAATTGTGTGCGGTTTTTTTCGGCGGTAAAGTTTACAATGTACATGTATATTTATAGGCGTGTTTTCGTAATGCAGATTAAGAAAGCTAGTAAATAATTGAGCACACAAGTTATTTTGCTTTGGTTAGAGCTAATGGTCGAAGGCCCAGTTTTGCTTAATGTGGCCATTTTGACTGGTTGGGGGATTTGGGCTACATCAAAGTTTTTCGCTTAGGGACGCCAGAGTAATTTTATTGCTTAGATTGCCACCACACGGGGTCACAGTCAACGGCCACAGACACCTTGCACCGGCTCGGGCCACAACTTTCATCAATCAGCTTAATACCAGAAGAGTCCAGAGTATATTTATTAGGGTAGCCTGTCACAGTTGCATATACCTTGTCGCCACGTGGAGTCACAAGAGGGGTCAAATAGTCACCAAAGAAGGCCAAAGTCGGCTGTTCATGAAGGGACGCGCATTAGTCTTGTCACTCAGTTGGGCCACAGTTTGTCACAAAGAGCGGTCAAAGTGAATTTGTCACCTAACAGGTAACTTGTAAAATTTGTAAGAAGGAGCGCCACATTCAGCTTGTTACCAGGGGAGGCCACACTCTAAGCCCTAGTCAGCGCGTCAAGAGGCTGGTCAAAATATTGCTCCCGCCATCCCAACCCCCTCGCCTTACATGATAAATCTTGTTAAAGATTTGTGTAATTAGTCTCTTTTTTGTTTCTCTAGAACTTCTGGAGACGAAAACAACTTCGCTCTGTAGAGCTTAACCCGTAAAATGCCCATCAGAACAAGTGTCGTCTGCTTTGCTGTCTGTCGGTTACCATAAAAGTATTTTTTTTGCAAACAGTGTGGGTGCAGATCAGACTGCTCCTGCAGGAGCAGTCTGATCTGGACCCACACTGTTTGACTGTATGCAAATATATTTTTTTAAATTGTTTGCAAAAAAATTCAGCAGACATCATAAACAGACGACATTTTCAGATGTAGTTTTTCGGCGTCTTAATGGTTAAATTCTCAACATTCTCCATATAAGCGAACCCATATCACTACGAAAACACGCCTATACCTGACATTGTAAATTTTACCACATTTTGACACCCTAAACCCCCATTTTTTAATGATAAAAACTGGGGATTAGAGGGGTATACATTGTTTTTCTTATTTTTGCTCAAAAACATATATTGCCGGTAACAATGTATGTTTTGAGCAAAAATGTTAAAATATAAGAATTTTTTATCCATATATATATATATTTTTAGGTATAATTTTAAATATCATATTTGAACAGGCGGGTGTTTGTAATGAACCATCACTTAGATCTGCGGTTTTGAGAATAATCCCAGTAGGCACATGACGTAATTGTGACGTCATATAAACGTCGGTACAACTGCATGACGTCGATTTGACTTTGCCCTAGCGACGTGTGGCTACTGGGTTATATACCCGTGATACACTACACTTCAAATCAGCTTGAACTGTCGGAGTTAGCAATAATCGGGACCGCCTGTTGACCGCCTATTCACCCCTAAAGCAAGCAATTTGTTCGTAAGGAAAAAATATTTAACCCTTTAAGTACCAGAAACCCCAAAACGGGTACCCTGCCAAACAGTGCAGGTCCAGATCAGACGCCGCAGAACGCGGCGTCTTTTCTGGGCCTCCACTGTTTGCTAAAAGTTCAGCCATTTTCCAAATAAATTTTGATGAAAACATAACCTGGCACCCCTAAATTTTGAAATGGACTCCTGCTATATATAAGGAGGAAGATTCCATTTGCTACAAAAAGGGTGGATATATATTGATACGGGAAAGACATTGTCTGCTCTGGATGTGCATCGTTCCCTAATAAATGTATAAACATACCCATATAAGGGAAATTACGCATTCACAAAAGCATTTGGTTCCATGAGAGGAGTCTTATTTCAACCATATAGACCACTACAGATATCTAGGAAAACAGTTAAGGGCCAGCTGAGATGATTCAAAATACACAGCTTGCCATGGGCATGATTCCGATACCATATATTGCTAATTACTGTCTCCGAAACTTATCGCCCCTTGAAAGAAACGGAACGCTTTTTACTCGCAAGAATTTGTCTGTACTCCTCAACGGCTGACACGATAAAGGACACGGTCGTTGTCGTCTAGAAATAATATACATCACAAATGGTAGGGTATCACCTTTCTCAGTAAATGAGCCTATAGTAATGTGAGATTGCAAGAGAGCTGTCGCTGTGGTTGTTCTTTTTATAGCAAACATAATTGTTGAAAACGTCGTGCATGACAAGACTAGAATGCGCGCATACACTGACCTGTGCATGTGTACATGAACATCTATATTCTGGACCAGAATATGCACAATTTGGCAGTCTGTGGACACATTTCAATAACTACAGTCGAACTTCGGTGGCTCGAACACCTTAGGGACCTCTCAAATCTGTTCGAGACAGGGGTAGTTCGAACCACTGAGGCTGACTGCCAGGACGCATAACGAGATACCGTTGTACATCTTTTTCGGTATTCTATAATGCAAATGTATACTGTGTATACTCATTAGAATCGCCTCAATGAGGCGATTCTAATGAGTAAACACAGCATACATTTGTAATATAAAAGACGAAAATCTCCTAAATTACCCCACCTATTACCTATAAAGAGGATTTCCCTAGGAGCTTGGGAACGTATCGGACACAGCCATGGTAAACGAGCCATCGGTTTTCGAGCCATCGAAGTTCCACTGTACATGCAGAACAACTAGAGCAAATCGATGGTACACCATCGCAAATGCCCGCTTTTTTTTCTAAATTTGACCTTTGACGTAAACCCATAGATCAAATATTGGTTGCCTCCATGCACATCGCTAGTCTCAAAGCAATACATGTACCGCGTTTGATCATCATAGCCAAAGAAATGCAAAAAGAAGTAGCATTCACAAGCATTTTCTTCAAAATGTGGCCTTTGATCTCTCCCAATGACCCCAGGGGGTCAGATCAAAAGTTGGGATGACCTCATGCACATCTGCATTTGTATCAAGTTCCATGTTCGAATAAGCCTCAATTTGGGATGTTTGGCTTTTATGGGTGGACATATGATGCCACTAAAGTTTAGCCAAGGTGATATCATTGAATTATCCACTTGATTCAGCATGATTACATGGATTGTCATAATGGCACTAACTCTTGACACTATAATGATATATTTTGATCTGAGGAAATTATAGACTCATGAAACAGTTATGGTTCAGACAAGATAGCATTTCTCATCTATGTCAAACGTATCGTCGATATTTTCAACAAAACACTAACAAGTTTAACTTTATGTCATTTTGGATTTTCATATCCCAAAACTTTGCTGAGATCCCACCCAGCATAAGTTTCAGATATGTTGTTTTAGTTGCTAAATATATGAATATGTTTTTCAATTTAATTAACCAACCCCTAAAGGGGTACCTTGGCAAACAGTGCAGGCCGAGATCAGAGGCCGCAGGGCCTACACTGTTTGCAAAAAGTTAAGCCATTTCCCGAATAGATTTTGAAGGAAACACAAATTGACACCCCTAAATTTCGAAATGGACTCCTGCCATATATAAAGAGGAAGATTCCATTTGGTACAAAAAGGTTAAAAGCATTTCTCAATTACTTTTCTAGCTTCTTGTAAACCGTAGTTGAATGATCAATCCTAGCAGGCACATGGCGCAATTGTGACGTCGCACCAACGCCGGTGCGACGTCATGACGTTCATGCAACGTCATATCAACGTCGGTGCAACATTGTGACGTTGCAATAGCGACGTGTGCTTGCTGGGATGTACTGCTGACTTTGTCTTGCACACTGTTCTGTACACTTCAGTCTAACAAGGCTGTGACCACAAGATCAAACCTGTCTCGATCTACTTTTATTACTGTATATTTCCATGGATTATTCAGATATCATGAAATTTGTCTTTTTAAGAAATGATTTTTTTTTCTGCAGTTCATGGAAGTATGAACGCAGTGGGTCGCGTGCAAAGTAAATGAACCCCTTCATGGAAACTTTGCTAGCGACCCACTGTCATTCATACTTTCATGGAAAGCAGAAACAATAAGTTTATTTTTTATATTTACATTATTTGCCCCTCAACACTGGGCGAAAAAATGCTTGTAGGGCAAACTTTTAAAGCTGAAAAACATTTACACGCTGTTTTTCTACAAAGAGCGGAGCAGCGTTGACGTCATCAGAGCGGAGCAGCGTTGACGTCATCAACGACCGTAGAGAACAATGGTTTAGAATGACGTCACTTACAGATAAGATTGAGAAGAACTTTACAGCGCACACGCATTTGTTTCGCATTTGTAACGCGCGAGATTCGCACTCGTGATTCACGCGTTTCACTTGCGAATGACATTTAAGCCAATCAATTGCTTTTATGAACAACGCGACATTGCGTGTAAATCGCGATTGTTGACCAGCCAATCAAACATGAGTGTCGAAAACGCAGATAGTGCACATTCACAGACTGCTTCGCGTTTCAAAAGCAACCAATCAGTGCCGCTAAACTATTTCACACTTATCCTTCTTTTTTGTTTCTTTTCTTCTATTTCTTCAAATTTTCATTATTCCAGATATTTTTTTTTTCAGTTTGAACATAACAAATCCGGAGGACTAGTCAATTATCCATTTACATTTGCCTGGGGGTAAAGGGTAAAATACAGGTACTGAGTCGTGATTGAAGTTGACTGTCAATATGCAGGATGTTTATTGACCAAATGTTTTATGACACCCAGGTGCAACTGGGTGGCTATAAAGATAGCTGTTTTAAACAGCATCTCATTATCGTCATTTATTATAGATGTCCGAAATAATCAATGTTCTTTCACTCACAGAAGCGGCCCAATTTTCAATTATTATTTTTGTAATTTTCATTTATTTTGTTTAATTAACTCGGGGAATCAAGTTGCTTTTTCTTCGATATTTATTTTGAAATGCCTGAACCTTTTGCATAAAATGTAGGCCCTGATCAGAGGCCTACGCCTGCTGCGTCTGATCTGGGTCTGCATGTGTTTTGCCATTTGGCAACAAATGGAATATTCCACCTTGTTAATAGAATAAGTCCATTTCAAAATTAAAGAGTGTGAAGTTTTGTTTTCTTTATTTATTTTGGCAAACCGAGTAGGTCCTGATCAGACGCCTACTTCTGCTAGGTCTGATCTGGATCTGCACTTTATTTTGCCATTTGGCGTCAACTGGGATTTTTCACCTTGTAAAAAGCACAAGATCGTTTCAAAATTTAAGAGTGTGAGGGTGTGCTTTCTTAAAATTTATTTTGAAAATATCTGAAACTTTTTGAAACAATGTTGGCCCCGATCAGGTGCCTATTTCTGTTGCGTATGATCTTGGTCTGCACAGTTTGCTAATTGGCGCCAAATCGCATCTTCCACTTTGTAAATAGCACAAGACCATTTCGAAATATAAGAGTGTGAGGTTGTCATTTCTTCAAAATTTCCGAAATAATTGATGTTCCGTCACCCACAGAAGCAGCTCATTTATTTAATTACTTATTGCTGTAATTTTCATTTACTTTGTTTTCAATAACACATTTGTTTTACCAAATGGAATTTTCCACCTAACATACATTTTTTTTTCGAAATTTATTTGGGAAATAACTGAAAATTTCGTAATCTTCTATAATCTAGGCCCTGATCAGACGCCTACTTCTGCTGCGCCTGACCTGGGGCATTTTTACTATTACCATTTTTCCCATTTGCTTCAAAATTTAATAAATTTGGGGAAAAAAATGCATGAACTGTTGCAAACAGTGTAGTTCCTCATCAGACGCTAATTCTGTTGCGTTTGATCTGGGTTTGCACTTTTTTGTCAATTGGCGCCATTTGGAATCTTCCACCTTGTAAATAGCACAAGACAAGTTCAAAATTTAAGAGAGTGAGGTTGTGTTGTTTTCAAAAGTATTATGAAAATGTCTGAAGCTCTTGGAAGCAATGTAGGCCCTGATCAGACGCCTAGTTCTTCTGCGTCTGAACTGGGCCTGCACTGTATGCCATTTGGCGCTAAACTTTATGAACTTTAAGAAATGTGCGTATTTCAGCCTTTACCTTTTCCTTATTTTATTTATGTTCTTATATATTCATTTATTTGTCTTTGATCCAAACAGAGATTGTTGGAACTCCATTGCGAAAATACGCCAATACAAATCTATTGATTTTTTTACCACCAAAACTGAACATTTTCCGTTATCTTAATATTTCTGCACAAGACAGAGGTTGTTGTACTCGTTAGAACCGACTCGGCGAGGCGGTTCTGACGAGTACCCACAATCTATATTTTGTGCAGAAATAAGAAGAATATATACCCCCTTAAATTCCAATTTTACTATTTAAAAGTGGGGATTAGCGGGGTCAAATATGTATAGGTGTGTTTCAAGATGTGTTAGAAACACCATAAACACCCATTAAATGGCGGTTCTGATGAGCGCCCACAAACAAGTAAATAGACGTGACTTGTCAAACAAATATCCAAGGATAAACGATTACCCTCTTTGTTCCCTACACCATATGCATCAGAATACCCCAAGTGTTTATTACCTATAAACTGCCAGACATTAGGGTGTTATGCAATCCAAAATATGTCTTTAAATGTAATTAGTATTGTGTGTGTTTATCCGAAGAAATCACTACTGATAAGAGAGGCCAATACCGCCATTAATTTGTGAATGAATAAAAAAAATAAAATAAAGAATATTGGTCAAACATACGAGCTAAGAGGATTTTGATTGGTCCGTGCTCTTTCGCATTCACGCGGTTTATCTTCGCTTACCTGTCTTATTCTTATTGGTTGGAATTCTCTCGCAAAGAAACGCGTATTGAGTTAACCTAACGCGTTACGAATAATCACTTTCATTGGCTGATATTAAACGCGTTGCAATCGCGTATGAACGCGATGAACCGCGTATTGAAACCCGAAAATTTTACACGCACGCAATGCGCGTATGTCCCGCGGACAAAACGCGAAAATGGTTAGGTTCTTCTCCAGCTTATCTGTAACATCACTGAAAATCATGTGATTCGATGCGTTCATGGAAGTATGAACGCAATTGTTTTCTATAGGTTTACATTAGACTTTACACTGGAAATGTAAATATATGACGTTTAACGACCGGTGAACACGTCCATCAAATATGCTGATTTTGCGTTCGTTTGGAGTTCTAAAGTTCAGTTGTGAGCTCGGTGATAGTTGATGATAAAGCTTCCCGACTGTGGAGTTTGTTTGTGTCTGGGCGTGTGTGTGTACAGACGTAATAGTGATAATAATTCTAATAATAATAATTATTATAAAAAGAGGATCTTTCATGAGTGCTCATATATTATTGAATTTATTAAACGAGTTGAGGAAAAGGGATAAAATGCTCGGCAAGCCTCGCATTTTATCCCTTTTCCTCAACTCGTTTAATAAATTCAATAATACACGAGCACGAATGCAAGATTCTATTTATCATATGAGATTTAAAACGCGATTATTCACGATTGATTACAAAAATGTCAATATTCCGCCATTAGTAAACGCGACGTCGTTAAGTACGTCGTACATGTAACGTTACGGGACGTATCTAGCTAATTTGCATATTTAATCCACTAGTGGATTATCGAAAAATATAACGCGACGTCATATGATAAATAGTAATAATAAGAAATAGGCAAATACGAGGGCTGATTGATATGTTGTGGGCCTCGCATTAAAGGAGGCACAGTAAACTTCCCATAATAAGACCACCATTGGGGCTGTTCAAAAGTTTTGATCAGTTCCAAAGATGGTCAGTTTCCAGAAGATACTGAGTGAAGAAAACACAAAGAAAGAATGACTTAAACCTTTTAAATAGGCTTTCTAAAGGAGAATTAGTCTTAATTTTAGGTGGTCTTAATAGCAAAATTTCACTGTACATTGGTCGCAGGGATGCTCTTTTAAGTCCTACTATTATCTGACTCTATAGGGCCGTGTTCCCAAGGAATGGTCTCATTTGGTCAGTTTATATCGAAGAGGTAGCACTCTAAAATAAACAAGAAACGCAGCTTTTGCGAAAGGGACACAATCGGTGATTTTTGTTTGATTTGAGGTTTAACGTCCCCGTCAACACTGTAGAGGTCATTTTGGAGACGTTGCTTCCAATTTTGTGGGACTTTTACTCGACATTGAGATGAAATGACATCTCAAGCCCTGTCGCCTAATAAAACCAATAGGGTTTATTAGCATGGACGGTCCGCCTCGCACCGCGGTTCCTGGACACGCTTAGATCCTCTAAGCGGTTTACCAGTACTAGTGTGCGGGCCGGATTCCGCTCTGCGTGGAAGCATCATGCAGCCCATATATTTCTTCAAGCCCCTATGGGCGGGGGCCTTACACAATCGGTGAAAGAGCAGTGATCAAATATAGTTGCATACATCCAAGGATATCCATAATGATATGGAAACAACACTAGGGACATATGCCCCTCCATATGCTAGTGAAAATTACAGTGAAAAGGTGGGTGGCGGAATTATAGCGCGGCAGACACGGCCTTGAGTATGACCCCCGTCCTGGAAGGCCTGTCAATGTTGCAACCCCAGAAATTTTCAAAAAAATCCATGATACTGTTATGACTGACAGACGACTTACAAAAAGATATATAGCCAGCAGAGTTGGCATTTCACAGGAAAAGAGTACATTCCATTCTGACAGAGGATCTTGCAACGAGAAAGCTTCGGTCCGATGGGTACCAAAACTTCTGACAGTTGGTCAGAAGCACACCAGGCCTAAATTATCTGCTAATCTTAACCATTTTAAGGAAGATCCTGCCAACTTTCTTTGGAGATTTGTCACTATGGATGAAAAATGGGTCCATTATTTTACCCCAGAGGCCAAACAAAAATCGAAACAATGGAAGCTCCCTCGCACACCCACGCCAAAGAAGACAAAGACTGTGCTATCAGCTGGAAAGGTTGCTGATAGATTATCTCCAAAAGAGACAACCAATTGATGACACATAGTATGCTTCACTTCTAACGCAGTAGACTGGTTCCAGTCGTTTTTGTTTTATATTCTTTCTCTCATTCTTCATATCAGTTTTATCCTCGGCCCCTTTAAACATCGCTGGCAAAAGTGTACGGATTATGCTGAAACATAATACAACATGTCCGACAAAATTCAAATCGTTCAATATGATCCTCACAACATATCAATCAGCCCTCGTATATGTGAGGTGAAGCTATACTACACACACACGAACAGTATACGTCATTCTTCCACCCAATTAGCACCTTGAAACCCTCCATTTACATGTATTATGCATAAAATGAGGTTTACCAGAGCATGCATAATATCATTAAATGTCTTATTTCTCTCCAGTACATAGACCGTGGATCCTCTCATTTTGACATAAATGAAATTACAAACCTTATGTTCATGTGTAAACGTTCATCTTGAAAAAATAATTCTAGTTTGAGTTACTTTCTTTGACCGTGGCTTCTTTCTAGTTTGTAGATGTAATGACGTAATTGTTGTTGAGTCCTCAATGTATTAATCTATACATGATCGGTTTACTGTGTATGCTATTATGAATTACTGTTGAATTAGGAATTCTCCATGCGGATCAATTTGTTATTGTTAAAAGGTTTGATACTGCACTGGAACTGAGTTCATAAATTCGATCGGGAGTAGCAGACGACCCCCAACCCATTAACCCCCCCCCCCCCCCCCCCACGAATCCCCACAGTAGTTTTACTTGAAAAATTTATTCTATATACGGGGCAACTACCGTGCTCTCAAGCTGACAGTCCTGGAGAGGACTGTTGATGGCCTCATTAGGCAGTTGTTGTCCATCGACGATTCCCAGTTTGGCTTCGTCCCAGGAAGAGGCACAACAGACGCATTTTTTGTTGTACGGCAGCTGCAAGAGAAGTATCTGGCGGCCAACAGGAGACTCTACGAGTACATGGCTTTTGTAGACCTCGAGAAGGTATTTGATCGTGTGCCTCGGAAAGTCATCTGGTGGGCACTAAGAAAACTAGGAGTGGACGAGTGGATTGTGCGACTGGTCCAAGGGATGTATGCTAATGCTCGGAGCCGTGTCCATGTTGGTGATGGTTACAGTGAAGGATTCGAAGTGAAGGTGGGTGTTCATTAAGGCTCTGTTCTCAGCCCACTGCTTTTCATCATTGTGCTTGAAGCCTTGTCACGCGAGTTCCTCTCCGGAGACCCCTGGGAGGACCCGTATGCTGATGACCTTGTCGTCATAGCTGACTCCATTGAGGAATGTGTCAGGAGGCTCTTAACTTGGAAAGACGCAATGGAGGCGAAATGGCTGAGAGTGAATGCAGGAAAGACAAAGATCACGATCTGTGGTTCAGGTCTGGATCTCCTGCAGAGTACAGGCCAGTTCCAATGCGCTGACTGTCCTAATGGAGTGGGCAGCAACAGTATCTGGCCATAACAAAATGTCTGCAAGTTTTGGGTGCACAAGAAATGCAGCGGACTCAAGCGCTTGATAGATGACCCTGATTACAGGTGTACACGGTGCCAAGGAACTGCACGACCCTTAGATGGCAGACCACAGAGGGAAGTCCGAGTCGGATCCGACAAGTAAGAGGTTGTAGCTTCCTTTTGCTACCTAGGTAATATGCTCTCATCAGCGGGTGGTTGCCACCTTTCAAGCACATCAGGTGTGACAACAGCCTGGAAGAAATTCAAGGAGTTGCTACCAGTTCTCTCTTCCCGCCACCTCTCGTCCAATACACGTGGCCGTGTGTACAGCTCTTGTGTGCGGAGCGCAATGCTCCATGCCAGTGAGACATGACCACTGACAAAGCCAAACCTTCAACGTCTTCAGCGGATTGACAGGGCAATGATCAGACAGATCTGCAATGTCAAGCCACAGGACTCTGTCACCATCAGGTCCAGTGAGTTACTTGAGCGTCTTGGCATTGAGGACCTGGATCTCATCCCGAAAGAGAGAAGGCTCCGCTGGTATGGACGAGTTACTTGAGCGTCTTGGAATTGAGGACCTGGATCTCATCCCGAAAGAGAGAAGGCTCCGCTGGTATGGACATGTGGAACGCTCCAACGGTGCAGTCAAGACTGTCTGTGACATACAGGTAGGTGGAAAGCGGGGGCCTGGAAGGCCAAAGATGACCTGGAAGCAGCTGACAGAAAGAGATTGCAGAGAATGGAAGCTCTCTGCTATCGATCCTCATGATAGACAGGCCTGGAGATCTGGTGTAAGATCTGCCTGTGTGCAGCAAGCCAGCTACCTGGAAAGGGCCCACTTATGTGGACGTTGCCCCTGTACCTGCACGTTAATCAAAAATCCGTTGATGATGATGATGATGACCGTCCCAAGGCGGTCGTCCTTTTGCAGTGACTTATTTGTTTATTGGCTGTATGCATTTGGTTAATGTTAATGTTGTTTTTGCATGTCCCATTACGAAAACACGCCTTTACAAATACTGTGTAAACTTTACCTCCGAAAAAAATAGATTTTTCTCTAGATGAAAAAGTGTGATATTTTTCTTATTTTTGCTCAAAATATAGATCGTGAGTACTCGTTAGAACCGCCTCATCGAGGCGGTTCTAACGAGTACCCACAATCTATATTTTAGAGCAGAAATAAGAAAAATAATTTTACCCCTGTAAACCCCAGTTTTGCTATAAAAAGGAGGGTTTCAAGGGGGTCAACATTTTATAGGCGTGTATTCATGATGCTCCATGTCGCTTACTTTCCTCAGGTGACATGAAATGATTACGTTCTTTGATTGTGACCTTTCCTGAGTGACCTCTCACTTGCCTGCCTTTAGGTTTAGAGATTGTGTGGGTAGATAAATTCGCCTAGTGATTGTGAAATGTTCATTAGACCAACTGCCGGTGACTATGCATATTTCCCTTTGAGCCAAGCATTCAGAATGCTACATGACGATTAGATGGTACGCATTTTGATACCATGCAAAATTGAAATATTTCAAATTTTCAGTAATTGCCTGGTCATCATCGGGTGATGTATCACTATACACCATGGCTAATTTCGAACTCATGAGTCCTGATGAATTCTTCGCATAGCTCCAGTGGCCATTTAATAAAAAATTGCGACAACATTACATGTAGCTAACATATCGTTATCCCACTTCGTACCAGAAACCCCTAAAGAGGTACCTTGGCAAACAGTGCACGCCCAGATCAGACGCTGCATAACGCGGCGTCTGATCTGGGCCTACAATGTTTGCAAAAAGTTAAACCATTTTCCAAATAAATTTTGAAGAAATCACAACATGATACCCCTAAATGTTGAAATGGACTCCTGCTATTTATAAGGTGGAAGATTCCATTTGGTACAAAAAGGGTTGAACTTTTCGATCTGTATGACATAGTGGATTCTTTCATATCTCACAAAATCATTGGGTTATATTTATGGTGTAAATTTTGTGATATGTTTCTTATTTTAACCGCCCCAATGAGACCGGTCCCCGCCCATAGGGGCTTAAAGAAATATATGGGCTGGATGATGCTTCCACGCAGAGCTGAATCCGGCCCGCACACTAGTACTGGTAAATCGCTTAGAGGATATAAGCCTGTCCAGGAACGGCGGTGCGAGGAGGACCGTCCATGCTAATAAACCCCATTGGTTTCATTGGACGACAGGGCTTGAAATGTCATTTCATCTCAATGTCGGGTAAAAGTCCCACAAAATTGGAAGCAACGTCTCCAAAATGACC
Source organism: Lucinisca nassula (assembly GCA_963580285.1). NCBI lineage: Eukaryota > Metazoa > Mollusca > Bivalvia > Lucinida > Lucinidae > Lucinisca > Lucinisca nassula. The sequence goes on along the minus strand of OY757016.1, from coordinate 93,490,764 downwards.
ATAGTGTTGACGGGGACGTTAAACCTCAAATCAATCAATCAATCAATCAATCAAAGCCTCATTGAGACGGTTCTATCGAGTACCCACAACCTATGTCTTTAAACAGAAATAAGACAAAACAATGTATACCCCGGTATACACAAATTTTCTCAATAAAAATAGGGTTAAGAGGGTTTTATTATATGGATCGTTCACGTGATGTGATCATTAAGCATGGCAAATATTCTTAGATATTTGCTGGAAAAAAATGTGAGTGGCTTTAACTCACATGTTTTCAGCAAAAAAAAAAATAGATAATTGTACTTGCTAGATCAGCTGAACATTTGCCTCCCCCCTCCACACCCCCATCCACCGCAAGTGAAATTCTTTTCACTGACAGTTATAAGGCGGTTCTTCTGTCGCCATTTATTTTTGTTTTGGTTTGTCTTTGAGTGTGTATTTTTGTTTTGGATAGCCAACTGGCCATTTTGTGGGAAAGCAACTATCCTTTTGGCTTTCTGCTATTGATGTTTCCATTAGGGTCTATTGATTTCATATTTGTGTTTCTTTCCCTTTGGTGTTTCTGACGGGAGTTCTGGCTTAATTGTATCGATTCATTGCCTTCAAATCTATTTTGAACAACTGGGCCCTGATGTTCAGGCCCAGATGTCCATATACATGTAAATTGCATTATGGGCAATTTAAAGAGTTTCTAATTTTTTCTCGACAAAGTCTGAAAGAGAACGTTGTGTGTACGCATATGTTATACTTTAAGATACCATTAATCACTTTGATTATGCATCATGAAAACACACCTATAATTATGTTATTCTTACCTCATTGAACCCCACTTTTATACAGTAAAACTGGGGTTTACAGTGGTAAAACCTTATTTTTCTTATTTCTGCCCTAAAATAATAGATTGTGGGTACTCGTTAGAGTCGCCCCGATTTGGCGGGTCTAACGTGTACCCACAATCCATATTTTGAGCAAATAAAGAATGTGGGTATTCGTTAGAACCGCCTCGATATTTTTAGCAGCAATAAGAAAAATATGACAAATTGCCATCTGAAAATCGTCGTTGTTTCAGTGGTACATGAAAAATTTACACTATCTTTTATATAGGCGTGTTTTGAGTAATCACTTCGAAAATATGCCTCCTGGCCTTGCAAAAATACCGAACCTACCCCCATCTCGAACACGGTTTAATGGTCATAAAGTTCTTTGGACTGTCCATAGTTTAAACTTGAAATGGAATGGAATGCGGTGGACCCATTTATCTCTTTTACCCTGAACGGAGTGAGTGAGTGAGTGTTTTGAGTTTTACGTCCCACAAACAGCTAAGGTCATACGGAGACGGGACCTCGGTTTAAAGACTCATCCGAAAGTCTGGAGAAGCCCGGGATCGATCCTGCGACCCCTGGTTTACAAAGCGAGTAGCGTAACCACTACACCACGGAGGCTTCTTTACCCTGAACGGAATAGTCTGACGTGTATTAGGGAATTCGTTTAGACCAATAGGGCTACCACTCTTGCATTATGAAAACACGCCTATACAAATACATTGTAAACTTTACCGCCGAAAAAAAAACACGAACATTTTAAGATGAAAAATTGTGATATTTTTCTTATTTCTGCTCAAAATATAGATTGTGGATACGCGTTAGAACCGCCTCATCGAGGCGGTTCTTACGAGATTCCACAATCTATATTTTAGAGCAGAAATAGGTTAAATAAGATTTACCCCTGACCCCCCAATTTTTCTATATAAAAGTGGGGTTCAAAGGGATCAAATTTTATAGTCTTGTTTTTGTAATAGAGTTAATATGCTAATTCAGAAAATGGCTGACCTGCTCACAAGCAATGACTGCTTACCAGCGTCCCAATTTATGGGATTCCCGTTCACGTATAAAATGGATTAAAAGAGGAATGGGTTTACGATCCCATGCCTATTCAAATGCTTCGAAAATTTTACCACCAAAAATGAGAATTTTCAGAAAGTTCTCGTATCTCTGCTCAAAACATAGTTTGTTGTGCTCGTTAGACTCGAGTACCCACAATCTATGCTTTTATGCAGAAATAAGTAAAATACTGTACACCCCTGTAAACCCAACTTTTCCTATACAAATCTTAATGGTAAACGGGTATCATGTAAATTGCTTGTAAATGTTCTGAAACCGCCACAATGATCGATCGAGGCTATTCTCGACCAGGAAAAGTGGTTCAAACACATAGTTCCAGATCAAGGAATACGAATATTTGAAGGGTGCTTTCTTTTTTGTTTTTCTCCCAACATAGGTCATATATTATCATTATTTTTGTACTCGTATTCTTGGCACCGTGTATCCTATGGAGCGGAGTCTTAGAGTGGAGTCTTGGATTGGAGTTTAGGGCGGAGTTTGGAGGCAAACTTGCACACTCTTGCTATTATCTAAGCTCGAGACCAGCTGGGTGTCCATCCCCTATGTCTGTCCATCCGTAGGCGTAACCCTGTGATCCTATATCATTTGTGATATATTGATGGTACTTGGCACAGTTGTACACTTCTCCACTTCCAAAAAAACGGCCTTATAACTCAGACACCGTTCAGATCCCCGCCCCAAAACCATATTCACTGCTTAAAACAATTAAAGGAGCAAACACATATTTCCTCGTAGTATAAAGATGTTGGATAATGATGATGAACCAACGATTCAGAAAGATGAATAACTTTATCTGCAACATGTTAATACTAGTCCACAAATGACGGCCTGTTACCTGTTAAGGAAGAGTTTGCATAAATGATTGAGAAATTACCATCTTTACTTCAGATTATTTCAAATGTCATAGGCAAGCGCAAATCAGTCACCTTTTCCTGTCAGTAATGGGTATGGCCAGCTCGAGCAGCACAACAATCCTACCATCGCCGAGGCATGCTACGAACCCATCACTTTCCACAATGTTGAAGTCCTCGTATCGTTCCCCGGATCGACTCCAGACTCGAACACGTCGATCACATGCACTCAGGTGAAATCTGCCTTCATCCGTGAACAGAACTGTACACCAGTCGTGCAATCGCCAGTTCTGATGTTCTTGGGCAAACTCATATCGCCATGCACGATGTTGTCTGGTGAGAATAGGCACTCTTGCCGGACGTCTGGCCCCCAGATCACCATGTAACCTGTTACGTATTCTTTGGTCGGATATCCTTTAACCAATTGCATGCTGGAAATTGATTTGTAGCCTCCTGGCCCTGTACGGCCGATTTCGTAACGCTAGATTTCGAAGATATTGATCTTCCCTTTGTGATGTTTTGCGGTGTCGGCCTTGCCCTTCTCGTCTAGTAAACTCGCCCGTCTCCTGGTAGTGTCTCTATAGCCTAGCAACAACACTTCTCGATACATCAAAGCGTTTAGCAACGATCCTTTGGGTGTCCTCAATTTCAAGCAAAGTGGCAACTTGAGCGACCTCAACTTCTTCCAAGAACCGCCTAACACCATATGAAGTCACTATGAAGCCCAATATAACGCATAACCGAAGGATTGACATGCTTCTGACCCAAACCCAAATTTTGAACAGATCGCCCCATACCGAATATCAGCCGTTTTATAGGGGTATCCATGATGTAGCTAACATTCTTTCTTTGCACGTGAACCTTGCTTCTTGACGTTTGCATGAACAGTGTTAAGAGATGTCACTTTAAAATAGTGCCTTTCCTTGAGTTTGAAAATTGCCGAACGGTGATGTTATACAGGCTTAAAAGTTTGCTCCTTTACTTGTTTTGAGCAGTGTATATATGTTTGTTCCTAATGATAAGCCTCATCCAATGAGAACCTGGACCCCTATGCCCCAGCCCCTCAAGTTCATTAAGCTTAATATCTCAAACCATACAGAACCACACCCATAAACCTTACATTGTGTTGCTTTTATATGTTAAGAAACATTCAATTATACATACTTAGGGTTCTCCGCGGGTAAGGCCCACCCCTTCACCTCATCACGTGAACAAGTCCGTGAAATGAAGACCCCCTATACACCACTTTATATAGAGAAAACTGGGGTTTAAGGGGGTATACACTATTTTCCTTATTTTTGCTCCAAGACATAGGTTGTGGGTACTCGTTAGAACCGCCTCAATGAGGCGGTTCTAACGAGCATCCACAACCTATTTTTTCAGAATTTATAAGCAAAATATCACAGATTTTCATCAGAAAAGTAGCCATTTTGGAGATGTGAAAAATACACTATGTCACACGGGTGTGTTACCGTAATGTCATAAAATGCCAAATATCACAGAAAACTTCCCGATCTCCACCCTAAACCATATACACTCTGGCTCCTTATGCTACATGTAGGCTAATAAAAACTGAAAATCGGAGACATTAGTAAGCTGAATTTCATTTAGTTTCTTTTTTTGTTCGATAGCACAAACTGCCAGGTGCCACTCCAACTCCGCTCCAACACCACACCAACAATCCACTCCATAGAATACACGGCGCCACAATTCTGGCACAACCATGGTATCGCTCCAGAAGCGGTCAATTACCTGTGCATTGGCAACAATAATTAATCTTTGTTTTATCAGAATTAATCTGACGATAAGCAATGTTTTCTCGCAGAAAGTTCATTCACCTATCTGAACTACTGAAAGCAGTAATTAAATATGCAACTATTTAAACAAAAACTCACTTTAATCTAGTTTAACAAACAAATATGTTGACTACATGTCGATGACCTTTGAATAATGTTTGTTTGTTTGATTTGATATTTAACGTCCCCGCCAACACTGTATAGGTCATTTCCAGTTTTGTGGGAACCGATGACATTTCAAGCCCTGTCTCCCAATGAAACAAATAGGCTTTATAAGCATGGACAGTCCCGACTCGCACAGCTTTGCCTGGGCAGACTTAGATACCTTATGCGGTTTGCCAGTACTCGTAGGCGGTCGGCTTCAGCTCTGTGTGGAAGCATCATGCCGCCCATCTATTTCTACAAGCCCCCTTTAAACCATGGGCTTTCCTGTAACATGCACATATAATTTTGACACCCTTAAACACCACTCTTATGTAATAAAACTTGGGTTTACAGGGGTAAACCTTTTTCTTATTTCCACTCTAAAATATAGATTGTGGGTACTCGTTAGAACCACCTCGATGAGGCGGTTCTAAAGAGTACCCACAAATCTACATTTTGAGCAGCAATAAGAAAACTATCACATTATTTTATCTTATTTGTTTTTTCGGTGGTTAAGTTTACAGTGTATTTGTGTAGGCATGGTTTCGTCATGTATGGTATCCACTATCACAGGTTACTAAGTTATGAAAACCCTTAAAAAAGCACTTTATAGACTACATGTTTTAGGATACACGTATTTTTTTTTTCAGTTTTCATATCATAGATATCTATGTGTGAAGGGGAAGGACCATAACTAATGTGAAGATAACTTGTGGCCCGACCCCTTGCTTGCAAATATATATAAGCAATAAATATATGTGTGAAGAATAGGTTGATGAGTTAGGGGTCCTCCAAACGGACTCAACAAATTATTTGTCTAAATCGCGACGGAGGTAAGGGCGAGGATTGTGGCTACGTAAAATCGATTTAAGCCCCCCCCCCCCCACCACCACCACCAGTGAAATTCGTTTCCGCTGACCGTTCCAAGGCGGTTCTTCTGTCGCGGTTTATTTTTGTTATGGATTGTCTTTGGGTGTTTGTGTCGCTTGTGTTATTTTATTTTGGATAGCCTATTGGCCATTTTGTTGGAAAGTAATTGTCCTTTTGGCTTTCCGCTGTTGGTGTTTCCATTAGGGTCTGTTGTTTCATGTTTGTGTGTCTTTCCCTTTGGTGTCTCTGATGGGAGCTGTGGGTTGATTGTATCGATTCCTGATCATTGCCCCCACTTCTATTTTGAAAAATGATATCACAAATATTTATCAGGAAAGTGTCATTCATGAAATAATTCTCTATGCTAAAAAGTAGACGCTCGCAGACCACGGGTAGGACATACAGTAAAATTTCTATATTAAGACCACCTTTTGGACTGTTCAAAAGTGGTCTTTAAGACCACTTTTGAACACTCCCAAAGGTGGTCCCTGACTAGATGAGATAGTCTACAGAAAACATGAAGAAAGAATAACTAAGCATTTCATTACTAAAACACGCCTATACTAATTCCTTGTACACTTAACCCCCTAAAAAACGAAAATTTTAAGATGAAAAAATGTGATATTTTTCTTATATCTGTTCTAGAACCAGTGCTTCAGCTGAAGTGCACGACCCGCCGGATGCTTTTAGCTTTATGAGTATTACCATATATGGGTATGGCGGCCATTTTGGTAATGTGACCTGGACCTAAAACGGTTCCCCCAATAAATGCGCCTTATCGTAAGGAGCAAAATATATATCTTATACTTTAGTACTGTATTCTGAATCGTTTGCAGGATAAAATGCATTCTCACTTTTCCAATATAAAAGCATATGTGTCAAAGTTTGACCTAAGCACAAAGAAGGTCAAGGTCAACCCAGGGTCACCATTTTAGCAATTTATGATGGGCCTACGTCCCAGATGCTATTTATCAAGTTTCGTGGAAATCTGCCCAGTGGTTCTGGAGAAGACTATTTTCGAAGGGTTTTTACCATATATGGCTTGGCGGCCATTTTGGTCATGTGATCTGGACCCCATGAGCAAATTTTGGTTTCCCCCATCCCATAGAGGCTCCATATGAAATTTGACTTCAATCGGCCCAACGGTTTCCGAGGAGAAGCAGTTCGAAAAATTTCACATTTTTCGCCTCGGCGAGGCTATACTAAATGGATTGTAATATTTCGCAAGTTCATTGGTTAGATCTCATCGATATCTATCAGTATGCCAAAAATTGTTTAAATATTCCAAACGGTTAAGTCACTATTACCAATTTTCAAAAACAGGTTATGGACGGCCAGACAGACAGACCATATATGGCTTGGCGGCCATTTTGGTCATGTGATCTGGACCCCATGAGCAAATTTTGGTTTCCCCCATCCCAAAGAGGCTCCATATGAAAGCGGTTAAGTCACTATCACCAATTTTCACAAACGGGTTACGGACGGACAGACAGACTGACAGAATGACACTGTGATTTTAGGACACTCTTAGAAAATCAACCGACTTCAGTCGGTCGCTTTTTCTGCGGGTCGTGCAATATAGATAGTAGGTACCCGTTAAAACCGCCTCAGAAAAATAAGGTTTACCAATGCAAACCCCAGTTTTTCTATATACAAGTCGGGTTCAAGGGGGTCAAAATTATATAGGCGTGTTTTCGTGATGTATAGCACAATTAGTGTTAATTTTAGGAAGACTTTATAGCGGAATTTCACTGTATATTTTGAACATCAGAATTGAGTTAATTGGCTATGTTAAGAATGCCTTTTGGACTGATCAAAAATGGCATTGAATACCAATTTTAAACAGTCCCAACGATGGTCAAAGTCAAAGAAATATAGAAGCCTAGTGGTGTAGTGGTTACGCTACGTGCCTTGTAAACCAGGGATCGCAGGGTCGATTCCGGGCTTCTCCAGACTTTCGGATGAGTCATTAAACCGAAGGCCCGTCTCCGTATGACCTTAGCTGTTGGTGGGACGTAAAAATCAAACACTCACTCACTCAAGTCAAAGAATAAAAAGGGAACACAGAAACCTTTAATTAGCGCTGACGCCGGTTTCTCTTGTATTCCAGAGAGCAGTACTGCATCACGAAAACATGCCTATATCATTTTGAACCCCACTGTTATACAGTAAAACTGGGGTTTATAGGGGTAAACATTAGTTTTCTTATTTCTGCTCAAAATATAGACTGTGGGTACTCGTTAGACACGCCTCCATGCTCATGGAGGCGGTTCTAACGAGTACCCACAATCTATATTTTGAGCAGAAATAAGAAAAAATAACACATTTTTCATCTTTATTTTTTTTCCTTCTAATGTGGGTGAACCGTTCTTCTGGGTCACGGGTCTTCGCCCGTGAGTCATTTCGCCCATGAGTCGTTTCGCCCGTGGGGTCATTTCGCCATGGGTCGTTTCGCCCTGTGTCGTTTCGCCCGTGGGTTGTTTTGGGCGAAAAGACCCGGATTCGTTCTTACATCTATTGCTTCGCTTGATACCGTCGGCGAAAGACAGGATAACTGTGCTTTCTTCTGTACACTGTTGCTTTTCCTATCCACTATGGTTGTGTGTTCAGGTTACTCGATAACGACACAGGTCTAAGCAAATATTCTGGAGACAACAAGATGGCGGCAGCAGTCTGTGTGCTTATGCAACGGTTTTGAGTGCCCTTAGTATTCCTTGCACATCACGAAAGCAGGCCTTTATAATTTTGCACCCCCCCCCCCAACACACACACCCCATTGAACCTCACCTTTATATAGTAAAACTAAGGTTTACTGACCGTCCCATGTTGCAGTTGTTTCATGTTTGTGCTTCTTTCCATTTAGTGTCTCTGATGGGAGTTGTGGGTTAATTGTATCGATTGCTGACATTGCCTCAAGTTCTCTTCTATTTTACAGGGGTCAAACTTTTTTTTATTTCTGCTGTATAGTTTTTTTTCGGCGATAAAGGTTGCAATGCAGTTGTATAAGCGTGTTTTCGCAGTGTAGTTTCTGTTGCTAACGTTAACCGACATTGCGCATGTTGGTTTCCGATGTAACTGGCGACGTGGAATGTGGATGTCTTGTCCATCCATTGACCCTGACGGTAACGTCTACAGAGACTCTGATAAGTCTGCCTTAAACAGTTTCTTGCATTTCTCTCTTTCATTCTCTTGTAAATTAAGACAGGACATTCATCTGACCTACATTTTCAGGGGCCGAATTCGGAATTGAATGCTTCCATGTTGGAAACGGGTAAATCTGGATTTAGTCTGAGCACTGAACATGCAAAAGCTTACATGTACATTGTATATTATGAAAATCTGATCATGGATATGGACAGCGCAAAGAGAATCATCCGTTACAACTGGTCTTGGATTCTGAATTATCAAGCCTTTTACAACCGACAAGAGAGGCCAAATAATCATCACGAAAACACGCCTATATAATTTTGACCCCCTTGAACCCCACTTTTATATAGTAAAACTTGGGTTTACAGGGGTAAACAGGGGGAAAACCTTATTGTTAGTATTTCACGAAGTGCTCATTGTGAGCTATTGTGATCAGTCAATGTCCGTCGTCCGTCGTGCTTCGTGCGTCGTGTGTCGTGCGGCGTCAACAATTTGCTTTAAATGCTAACTCCTCCTTAACCCTTGATCCAATTTCAGTAAACTCCCCATCGGAATATTGCTTAGGTCACACTCTATAAAAATAGCTAAAATCGTTCCGCTCCGCTGAACAAAATGGCAGCCAGAGCTAAAAATAGAAAAGTCTTTAAACGACAAATTCTCCTGTACCTTTAGACCACATTCATTCAACTTTATAGGTGCTTAGGTGACCCTCTACCAAAATAGCTAAAACGGTTCCGTTCCGGTGAACAAAATGACCACCAGAGCTAAAAATAGAAAATTCTTTAAACGACAACTCCTCCTGTACCCTTTGGCCAAATTAATTCAAACCTTATAGGAGGTGACCCTCTACTAACATAGTTCAAACAGTATTGCTCTGATGAGCAAAATGGCAGCCGTAGCTAAAAATAGAAAAAAAAACGTAAATTTTGCTTCAAACGCAAACTCCTCCTCATTCCTTGGGCCAATTTGAATAAAACTTCACAGGAATGTTGCCCAAGTGACTCCCTACCAAAATAGCCTAAATCGTTCTGCTCTGACAAACAAGATGGCTACCAGAGCTAAAAATAGAAAGAAAATCTTTAAACGACAACTCCTCCTGTACCCTTGGGCCAATTTTATTCAAACTTCATAGGAATGTTGCTAAGGTGACCATCTACCAGAATAGATGAAAAGGTTCTGCTCTGATGAGCAAAATGGCCGCCATAGCTAAAAAATAGAAAAACATCGTAAATTTGCTTGAACTCCTCCTTAACCCTTGGGCCAATTTGATTCAAACGGCACAGGAATATTATGTAGGTGACTACCTATAAAAAAGCTAAAATTATTCTGCTCTGACTAACAAGGTGGCCGCCAGAGCTAAAAATAGAAAATAATCTTCAAACGACTACTCCTCCTTTACGCTTGGGCCAATTTCATTCAAACTTCATAGGAATGTTCCTTAGATGACACACTACCAAAATAGCTAAAACGTTTTCGCTCTGATGAGCAAAATGGCCGCCATAGCTAAAATAGAAAACCTTTGTAAATTTGCGTCAAAATGCGAGCTCCTCCTCAACCCTTGGGCCAATTTGATTCAAACTTCACAGGAATGTTAGTTAGGTGACTCCCTACCAAAAAAGCTAAAATCGTTCAACTCGGCGAACAAGATGGCCGCCAGAGCTAAAAATAGAAAAAATCTTTAAACGACAACTTTTCCTGTACCCTTGGGCCAATTTCATTCAAACTTCATAGGAATGTGGCTTAGGTGACCCTCTACCAAAAAAGCAGAAACGGTTCTTCACTGATGAGCAAACTGACCACCATTGCGAAAAATAGAAAAAAAAAATATTGTAAATTTGCTTTAAACGCCAACTCCAATTTGATTCAAACTTCACAGGAATATTATGTAGGTGACTCCCTACCTAAATAGGTAAGACCGTTCCGCTCTGACTAACAAGATGGCTGCAAGAGCTAAAAATAGAAAAATTCTTCAAACGACAACTCCTCCTGTACCCTTGGGCCAATTTCATTCAAACCTCATAGGAATGTTGCTTAGTTGACCCTCTACCAAAATATCTTAAACGATTTCGCTCTGATGAGCAAAATGGCCGCCATAGCTAAAAATAGAAAAACATTGTAAATTTGCGTCAACATGAACTCCTCCTAAACACTTGGGCCAATTTGATTCAAACTTCACAGGAATGTTACTTAGGTGACTCCCTACCAAAAAAGCTAAACTCTTTCAACTCTGACAAACAGGATGGCCGCAGGAGCTAAAAATAGAAGAAAAAAATCTTTGAACAACAACTCCTGTACCCTTGGGTCAATTTCATTCAAGCTTCATAGGAATGTTGCTTAGATGACCCTCTACTATATTAGCTAAAATGTTCCCGTTCCGATGAAGAAAATGGCCACCAGAGCTAAAAATAGAAAAACAATAAATTTGCTTCAAACGCAAACTTCTCATAAAAAAACTTAGGCCAATTTGATTTAAACTTCACAGGTATGTTGCCCTGGTGACTCCCTTCCAAAATACACGTAGTTAAAGCCATTCTGCTTTGATAAACAAGATGGTCACCAGGGCTAAAATTAGAAAAAAAATCTTCAAACGACATCTCCTCCTGTACCCTGGGACCAATTACATTCAAACTTCATAATAACGTTGCTTAGATGACTCTCTACTAAAATAGCTTAATTGGTCTCGCTCCGATGAACAGTATGGCCACCAGAGCTAAAAATAGAAAAACATTGTAAACTTGCTTCAAATGCGAACTCTTCCTAAACCCTTGGGTCAATTTTATTCAAACTTCAAAGGAATGTTCCCTAGGTAACACCCTACCAAAATAGCTAAGATGGTTCCACTTTGATGAACAAGATGGCCACCAGAGCTTACAATAGAATGTACTAGAGAAAGTGACAATCAGGTGAGCGAATCAGGGCCCTCTTGTATAGGAATTTCATTGTATTTAAAGCGGCTGTATTACTCAATAAGATCAGCCAGTTGCAAATTAACGCTTTCTTTTAATAATCCATGATCCAACTTTCAGCGAGTAGGGTCAGTGTTCAGTTCTGCTAAAAAATAAAATTGTCATGTCGAGACTTGCACTGTATATCATAATTCATTTTAGATGCTCAAAAAGTCAGCTCTGTAATTTGTAAGGAACTAAATGCCAAAAACTACAAAAATGTACTTAAAACGTGAAATTACGATCATGGGAAAATGCAAAGACGAATCTGAGTAGGGTCGGAAAACGAAAATGGTAGGGTCGGTGTTTTTAATTTCATTTTGTACTTTAACTGATAAAAATAGTAGAGTCGTAGGGTCTGAAGCAGGGTCGGTCGGGTTAGCGGAAACATAGCTATTTTTAGGCCTTATAACGGCAAAACTCGTTATAACCACAGTTTGAATGGAATCCTTTTTTAGCTCAAGGCTTAGCCTCGATTCCGAGCGACGTGGGCTTCCCTCGGGTTGGAAATGCCCAAATCGAATCCATAGTCATGAAAGATTTTGGTAATTAAATACTCCAAGTAAAACAAATGGTATAGACATTTGTTAGAATCGCCTCACCAAGGCGATTCTAACAAATGTCTATAACATTTGTTTCTTGGAGTAATGATGTGAAAGAGCCCTTCTATAACCTACATGTATCATACTCCTAACTGGGATTCTTTTACTGATAAAACTAGTAGAGTCGTGGGGTCTGAAGCAGAGTCGGTCGGGTTAGCGGAAACACAGCTATTTTTAGGCCATTGATACAACGCATACTGAAGTAATGTAGTAATTCCTTCATTTTGAAATTTTTACTTCATTATGCGGTGGCATAGTCGATGCGAAATGAAATAAAATGTAGTTTTTACTTCATTATGCGTCGATACTAAGAGGTTTGCGCAAAATGAAAGAATTATTTCATTTTGCGGTGATAGGTGGCATACTTAATTTTACTTCATTATGCGTCGACAGTTTTATGATCAACATGAGCCTTAAAACACAAATGAGGGAAAAACATCAGACATGAAACCAAAATACCGTAAGGCGTTCAGTTTTAACTCTACTAACATAATCAAATACAGTGAAATTCCGCTATTAAGACCACCTAAAAAAGCATATTTTGAAGGTTAAAGTTACATTTTCTTTGTGATTGCGACATTCAGTGTGCTCTTGTGGAAGACCATCTTTGGGACTGTTCAAATGTGGTCTTAAAGACCACTTTTGAACTGTCTCAAATGTGGTCTTTATATTGGAATTTACCTGTATTGCTTCCTAGGTATTTGGTCTCCTTTCCTAGACAGCTTTGTTCTTCCATCATTACTTCATTTTGCGTCGATATGGTGCATATCAACGCGAAATGAACTATTTTTTTTTACTTCATTTTGCGTCGACTACGCCAACGCATAATGAAATAAAAAAATACATTACTTCATTATGCGTTGTATCAGGCCATATAACGGCAAAACTCGTTATAACATCGGTTTCAATGGAATGAATTTTTAGCTCAATTCTTGGCCTTGATTCCGAGCGACCTGGGCTTCCCTCGGTCATTCCCCCATAGTCATGAAAGATTTTTGTAATTTAATACTCCAAGTAAAACAAATGTTATAGACATTTGTTAGAATCGCCTCGACAAGGCGATTCTAACAAAATGTGCATTTGTTTCTTGGAGTAATGATGTGGAAGAGACCTGTATCATACTCCTAACTGAGATTCTTTATAATGACAAATTCATTATAACGGCACAATAATAGGGAACAAATACTGCCGTTATAACGCGGGTCCTTTGTGTATACATGTATGTATGCGATGTGCTGACGCATGTCGAAACATACAATATTACCTTTGCAACCATCGATGACTCAGATCTGCGTCTCCGCTGGTCACAGGGCTCTTTCATAGTATCTGGACTATACACAGAGCAGCAAGCGATGTGTCTGACCCGGCTGGCATGATATCCAGGCTGGTTGGAGTCTTCGCAAGACACACATGTCGGCTTGGAGGGTTTGCCATGCTCTGGCTTATTCTATGTAAAAGTACACGGAAATGTCGTATGTTTTACATGTTGGTTGGTTGATTTAAGGTTTAACGTCCCCGTTAACCCTGTAAAGGTCATTTTTGAGACGTCGCTTCCAATTTTGTGGGACTTTTACCGACATTGAGACGAAATGACATCTCAAACCCTGTCGCCCAATGAAACCAATAGGATTTATTAGCATGGATGGTCCTCGCACCGCGGTTCCTGGACAGGCTTAGATCCTCTAAGCAGTTTACTAGTACTAGTGTGCGGGCTGGATTCAGCTCTGCGTGGAAGCATCATGCAGCTTCTATATTTCTTCAAGCCCCTATGGGCGGGGGCCGATGTTTTACATGTAGCCATACTCACAAAAAATCTTTATCACTAACATTCAAGTTGTTGAATTCCACAGAAAATTGTCTTGTTACCAACCTTTGATATGCGCACAAACATTAACATCATGACAGAACCATTGCGTGCATTATAAAGTGGAGGAGCATTATAAAGTGGAGGAGGCACATTATATAGTTCGACTCGATTCCTGGCTAAGCTTGTTCATGTAATGGACACCCCTCTAAACCCCACTTTAATCAGAGACATATCGGGGTTACAGGCAATGTTTGTTACTTCATCTATCTATCTATTTATTTATTTATTTATTTATTGGGTGTGTGTGTGGGGGGGGGGGGGGTGAAAACATCGATTTTTTTAACTTCAGTCTCGACTTGAAATACGAAATGTGTGAATTACATGTAATCCTGTGAAAAAAGGCAAGTTCTAGAGATATAAAAGAGGCCATTCTAGGACATGGATCTGTTATCCTGATGAGAAGCTACTTCAGTATTCAAAACATCCCAGTGGGCACATGACGTAGTTGTGCGTCACATCAAAGTCGGTACAACGTCATGACGTTTATCCAACGTCACATCTACGTCGGTACAACGTCCTGACGTTGCACCGACGTCGGTTTGACGTTGCCCTAACGACATGTGCCTACTGGGATAGCTTATTTGCAACAGTGTCCTGTTTTTATTTTTATCTTTTACTGGGACAGTTTTTTCTTTAAATAATTACTAACTACATAAGTTATTGAAGTGTTTCAAGCAGTCGGCAATACATGTAGCACCTGGCGACGACGCGTCAGCGGAGCCGTAAAATGAAATTCGACGGTTTACCTCCCAAAATGATAATGTTGAATGCAGTTATCCCTAATTATGATGCAATTATCCATTTGTTTTATCAAAATTGTTCTGTTAGCACGGTTTGCTTCGTACATGTAATAGAAGGCAATAATACATGACTTTACATGATGACGTCGGGATTCCGACAGTGTATTGCAGATACAGTATAACTTCGATGGCTCGAGTACCGACGATTGTTTACCATGGCTAAGCCGACCCGTACTTGAGCCACTAGGGAAGTCCTCTATATAAAAATTGATTAAGATTTTCACCTTTTATCTTGCAAATGCAAGATAAAAGGCGAAAATCTACATCAATGTTTTATGTATGCTGTGTGTACTCATTAGAATCGCCCCGATGAGGCGATTCTAAGGAGCACACATAGCATAGCATACAGTTTCATTATAGAACGCCGTAAAGGTGTCTAAAGTGTTTCCTTATGCCTCATGGCAGTCAACCTCATTTGCTCGAACTACCCCTGTCTCGAACAGATTTTCGAGGTCTCAAAAGTGTTCGAGCCATTGAAGTTCGACTGAAATATTTATGTATGTATCAGACGTCGCATTACATTCGCAAGAGTAAATATGATTTACTTTCGGAAGGGAAGGTTTTACTGTGTTATAAGTACATGAATGACAGACGCATTCTATTTTTATATTTTGTTTGATTTGAGGTTTAACGTCCCTGTCAACATTGTATAGGTCATTTAGAGACGCTGCTTCCAATTGTGTGGGAGTTTGCTCGATATTGAGATGAAATAAAATCTCGGCATGCCCTGCCGCCAAATGGTACCAATAAGGTTTATATGCACTTTTCCTAGCAGGCTTAGAGCCTCAAAGCGATTTACCAGTACTCGTGTGCGGTCGGTGTAAGCTCTGCGTGGAAGCATCATGCAACCCAATCTATTTCTTCAAGTCTCGACTGGCGGGGCCCAAATCTATTCTTATATAACAATTGCTGAAGCAACCGATTTTTTCGCTGACAATCTGAAGTAAATGTGAAAATTAGCGATCACAGGTGTGAATCAGGTAAAGCAACGGAGTTTGGAATTTATGTGCCTCCCACGGACCATAACTCGTTCCTGTTAACGATGCGTAGACATTCTGAACATGTGTCATTCCAAGTCCTTAAAGCAATGAACATTCCACGCCAAGTTAGTTGCGCTAAGCAAGCACGTGCCGTCGAACATTGGTACAGAGCGAAAATCCGTGCACCAGCCTGTACATCCGCGCTATCTAATCAGATTCTTTGTTGTGCTCCATATGGGTATAGGAACCCCATCACGTGAACAAGTCCGTGAAATCAACACCCCACTAAACCCCACTTCATATAGAGAAAACTGGGGTTAAGGGGGTATACATTAGTTTTCTTATTTCTGTTCCAAGACAAAGGTTGTGGGTACTGGTTAGAACCGCCTCAATGAGGCGGTTCTAACGAGCACCCAAAACCTATGTTTGCAGTATAAATAAGAAAAATATCACGGAATTTCATTAGAAAAGTAGCCATTTTGGAGCTGTGAAAAAATCCACTAAGTCGCACGGGTAGGTTATCGTATTGCTATGGCCCAAAGCGTCGACATGCAGCTGGGCAAGTTTAGACATATGGCGTATTCAGTCAGGCTGATTGGACATTTGGCTGTGAGCAAGACACATTCTGATTTGTCATGAAGTTTCTGTTGTGTTTGTTTGTTTAATTTAAGGTTTTACGTCCGAAGTCAACAGCCCCCGACCATCGGGGCTTGAAGAAATAGATGGGCTGCATGATACTTCCACGCAGAGCTGAAACCGGCCACACTTGTACTGGTAAACCGCTTAGAGGATCTAAGCCTGCCAAGGCAAAGTGGTACATGTCGGACCGTCCATGCTCATTGGGCGACAGGGCTTAAGATGTCATTTCATCTCAATGTCGGGTCAAAGTCGGACTTTTACCCGACACTGAGATGAAATGACATCTCAAGCCCTGCCGCCAAATAATACCAATAGCGTTTATATGCATGGACGGTCCGACGCGCACCACTCTGCCTGGACAGGCTTGGGTCCTCTAAGCGGTTTACCAGTGTGGTCATTATCAGCTCTGCTTGGAAGCAGCGTGCAGCCCAATCTATTTCTTCAAAACCCGAGTGGGTGTGGGCGGTTTCTGCTGTGTATGAATGACTAGCCTATAAATAAGTCGCCGCATGACAAAATCTTGAATAAGACCTGTACCACCAGAGATGACAAAGATCAGTCTGATCTGAGTTTTGTTGATCGCGTGAGCCTTCAGTAGCCTCTGGTCAAGGCAAAAGTTTTCACCAGACTGGCTGGATGTTCTGGTTGATCTGCGTCTTTGTCGGTCGTACAGGCCTTAGAATATTTAACTGTGATCAAAATTTTCATTTGGGTTTGGGGGGAGGGGGGAGGGGGTGTAAATTGGCGTGTTTACGGTCGGAAATTTTGTTTTACGGCAACGCCTTAGCGGAGCCGTTAAACGTAACATTACGACAACATACCCGTGCGCCATAGTGCATTTTTCACATCTCCAAAATGGCTACTTTTCTGATCAAAATCCGTGATCCGTTTTCTTATCTATACTGCAAACATAGGTTATGGGTGCTCGTCAGAACCGCCTCATTGAGGCGGTTATAACGAGTACCCACAACCTATGTCTTAAAGCAGAAATACGAAAAACAATGTGTACCCCCGTAAACCCAAGTTTCTCTATGTAATGTGGGGATTAGGGGTGTTCATTTCACTGACTTGATCACGTGATATTTGCGACCGTATAACCGACGAGTTAGCTCTCCAAATGACAGTTTCCAATATCATCACGAAAACGCGCCTACATGTATATAATTTTGACCCCCTTGAACCCCACTTTTATATAGTAAAACTGGGGTTTCCGGGGGTATACCTATTTTTTCTTATTTTTGCTCTAAACTATAGATTGTGGGTACTCGTTAGAACCGCCTCGATAAGGCGGTTTTAACGATTGCCCACAATCTATATTTGGAGCTGAAATAAGAAAAATATCAAAATTTTTCATCTTAAAATTTTCATATTTCGGCGATAAAGGTGGCAATGTATCCCCATTCCACATGTAATGCACTTACTCAGTTGTTCTGCTAAAAATGCCCTATTTTGCTCAAAGCGGTAAGTGATGTGAGTTGTGTAAAACTAAGAACCAGCCAATGAAATGCAACGCTACATGATGACATCGGGTTTCCGACAGTATATCGCAGAATATACCATCGCGAATTTTTGACGTTGTCCAATCAGACGTCGCGTTACAAGCGCAAGTGCATTAGAATGTAGTTTATGCCGTGTGCATGGTGTGATGGCTCAGTAATAGTAAAACATTGAAACTAAAACTTAAACTCACACAACAGCAATATGATGCTGTAAACAGGATGGGATGGGTAATGTTCAGGCGGGTATTACAGGACGAAGTTTCACATTCGTCTTTTGACCTTAATCAAGCCGAGTGCACAAACTTTGCACACGAAACCAACTTATTTTTTTGTCCCCATTACTCATTATACATTTGTAATCTTTGCGAAATAAATGTCTCTAATGGACCGTCTGTGACGCCTTCCGGCCTTGACATGTACTAGACACATGGTGTATGCATATGTCCGAGAGCAAGACCTATTCGAGTTATTTGTAAGGAAACCGGGTTAACACATTTAATAGCCGACGGAATCTTAACCTAGACCTGGTAGATATGGACTTTCAAAGTTAAAGGGTGTCTGATGAATTATATTCGTTGAAAATTTGCAGAAAGTCATAAGTTAAGGAGACCGTGAAGACATGGACCAAACGCGTATGGTCTATGTCTATACTGTTTGGTAAAGCCCCATATTAAGGACACAATGGCTACATGTATACGAGTACATTACGATAACACACCTGTGCCACATAGTGCATTTTTTCACATATCCAAAATGGCTACTTTTCTGATAAAAATCTGTGATATTTTTCTTACAAATACTGCAAACATAGGTCGTGGGTGCTCGTTAGAACCGCCTCATCGAGGCGGTTCTAACGAGTACCCACAACCTATGTCTTGGAGCAAAAATAAGAAAAATAATGTATACCCCCGTAAACCCCATGTTTCTCTCTATAAAGTGGGGTATAGGGGGGTCTTCATTTCACGGACGTGTTCACGTGATGAAATGCGAATAAGCCAATCCCAGCAGGCACTTACCGTCGAACCAATGTTGCCTGCAGGTCAACACTACTAAAATTGTTCTTTTTTCATAAAACTTTTGTTTATTGTCATTATCTTTTTTTTTGCTCCAAAAAAAAAAAAAAAAGACATGCAGGGTGCTTGAACCCGTTAGAATTAAGAAATAGATCAGCTCTAACTGTGATTTGTTGAGTAATGAATCACAGTTTGGAGTTCAGTTGTAAAGTAGAGCAAATCACGAGCGCGTCGCGCGCGTGATTTGTCTACTTACAACTGACCGACAAACTGTGATTTATTAATCGACAAATCACAAACAAGAGCTGATCTACCGGATCGGCAACATTCTTTATGATACACCATTTCCACGTCGATTCTAACAGGCTGAAAAGCGGCTATAGTGCTGTTGTTTCCTTCAAAATCTCACAACTTTTCGCCATTGTTAGAGGAAATCCCGCTAAAATTATCGACTCGGAAATACACGCATTTACATGTATGTCTTTTTCTAACGTTTTCGATGCGAGAAAATGACGTTACACCGTCTAACGTCAAGGAAATCGACTAGATACGTAATAAATTGAGAGTTTTTAATGACGTCACCTATCACGCTCTTCCGAACTGTGATATGTTGCAGAATAAAAGACAGTTATTTTCCATTGCCTATATAGGCGCGCTGTGTTCGAATATCTCCTTTAATGTGGGCTAAGGGGCACCAATGTTCTCAGTTGTTGGGGACAAAAATAAACGAAGACTGTATATTCGTGTAAAGTTTATCTTTGCCTTAAATGGGCATTTAACACATGGTCCTATTTATGGCATGGCGCTAGAGAGGATCTCTGATTCAGGTTCCGGCCTAAGCAAAGTTAATCCCAGGCATACTCAACTACCAAATGTACAACGAAATCAAGTCACACCAAACTTGCTTTGAAAATTTGGTACCTTACTGTGGTTTGAATATGTGTCCATGTCCCGCCTAACTCGGTACAGCATGTAAGCGTAGTTGGGGTGACGGCTGTCTGGTGAACTACAGGTCGCGAGTTCGATATCTGCCGAATCGGCAACATTCTTTATGATACACCATTTCTACGGTCATTCTCATATTTCCGTTGATGCAAGAAGGACAATTGTCATGACGTTGTACCTCGATGCGGCAATTCTAACGAGTAGCCACAATCTATATTTTGAGCAGAAATAATAAAAATAAGTTTTACCCCTGTAAACCCCAGTTGTTCTGTATAAAAATGGGGTTCAGGGGGGTCAAAATTATATAGGCATGCTTTCGTGATGCATCCGTGCGCTAAAATACTCCAGAACTAACATTTTTCAGGTGAAAAGCATCACGAAAACACGCCTATATAATTTCGACCCCCTCGTACCCCATTTTTTTATGGTAAAAATGGGGTTTACAGAGGTAAACCTTATTTGTATTATTTCTGCTCTAAAATATAGTTTGTTGGTACTCGTTAGAACCGCCTCGCTGAGGCGGTTCTCACGAGTACTCGCTGAGGCGGTTCTAACGAGTACCCACAATGCGGTTCTAACGAGCACCCACAATCTATATTTTGAGCAGAATTAAGAAAACATATCACAATTTTTCATCTTGATTTTTTTTTTTGACGATAAAGGTTACAATATATTTGTATAGGCATGTTTGCGTAATGGTTTGATATTTGTCTTATTCCAAGTTCAAATAAAGATTGTGGGTGCTTGTTAGAACCGTCTAAATGAGGCGGTTCTAATAAGTACCCACAATATTTGTTTTTGAGCAAAATTAAAAAATCCCCGTAAACCCCACTTTTCTCTATATAAAGTGGGGTTTAGAGGGGTCTACAGTTCATAGACTTGTTAACCTGATGGCAAACCGGTAGGGACTGGATTAATGCCAAAGATCAGCACCCTTTCTGTACTTATGCAAATGGATCATTCTTTATTGTAACCTCGAGATTGTCACATTTTCTGGTTAGTTACATTTTGGGCCTTATGTCGTTAATCGCTTTATGTCGGAAAAATACCAGCTTACAATTTGGCCTTGAAGCCCCAAAAAACCTGCGGGTGCTTGAAATTTCATGGCGTGCTGTGTTTCATTACCATACGAAATGAGACAAAGGACACCACAAACTATGTGAGATGTTGGTGATACATTGAACAATATGGGTCTTTTGTAATGTATTCACAGTCAGATTCAACATTAAATCCGATACATTTTTCCATTATTCAGAGGACAAACTTAATGACTCAAAGTTATTTACCAAGGCTACCATCCAGTTTTGGATATCGGAATCTGATATACCGTCATGTGAACAAGTCCATGAAATTTACATCTCCACAATCCCCACTTTAAATAGAGAAAACTGTGGTCTATGGGGCTGGAAATTATTTTTTTCTGATTTCTGCTCCAAGACATGGGTTGTTGGTACTCGTTAGAACCGCCTCCTTGAGGCGGTTCGAATGAGCACAAACAAGCTATTTTTGGAGTAAAAATAAGGGGAAAAAACATCACAAAGGTTTATAAAATAATAATAATAGATATGAAAGAAGGCAGTATGTTATAGTAATGTTTGAGCAAAAAGTAAGGAAAACGTTATCCCAAAGTTTCTCTCTATATATATTTGGGGTTAATAGGGTGTTCATTTCCGTCACGAAAACATGCCTATATAATTTTGACCCCCTTGAGCCCCACTTTTATATGGTAAACCTGGGGTGTGCAGGGGTAAATTTTATTTTCCTTATATCTGCTCTAAAATATAGATTGTCTAAAATATAGATTGTGGGTACTCGTAAGAACCGCCTCATCGAGACGGTTCTAACGAGTACCCACAATCTATATTTTGAGCAGCAATAAGAAAAATATCACAATTTTTCATCCTAAAATTTGCATTTTTTCGGCGATAAAGGTTACAATGCATTTGTATAGGCGTGTTTTCGTAATGACAGACTTGTTGACCTAATGAAACAACCCTCTTTGTAAGATGGGCTATTTCGAGTGGCACATTACGGAAACACGCCCATACAAATACATTGTATATTTAACCGCCTATGAAAAGATAATTTTAAGCTGAAAAAATATGATATTTTCCTTAGTTTTACTGCAAAAATTGATTGTGCGTGCTCGTTAGAACCACCTCATTGCGGTGGTTCTAACGAGTTCTTGCAGCAGAAAAGAGGATTTGATTTGTTTGATTTGAGGTTTAATGTCCCCGTCAACACTGTAAAGGTCATTTTGGAGACGTTGCTTCCAATTTTGTGGGACTTTTACCCGACATTGAGACGAAATGACATCTCAAGCCCTGTCGCCCAATGAAACCAATAGGGTTTATTAGTATGGACGGTCCGCCTCGCACCGCGGTTCCTGGACAGGCTTAGATCCTCTAAGCGGTTTAGCACTACTAGTGTGCGGGCCGGATTCAGCTCTACGTGGAAGCATCATGCAGCCCATATATTTCTTTAAGCCTCTATGGGCGGGGGCCGAGCAGAAATAAGGAAAACAATGTGTAGATGTACCCCTGTAAACCCCAGTTTTACTATATAAAAGTGGGGTTCAAGGGGGTACGAGTGAGAAAATCAATAACCACTATGAGACGTTCGGATGTTTGGGGTATAGTTTGTCCATTCATAGATATAACTGGCCTACGTGTCTTTCACCGCGCAAGCTGCTCACCAAGCTGGTGTCATAGGGGTCATTGGTTTATGTGACGTGTCCCTATCATTAGGTTTTATCGACCTTCCCCAGCCAGGTTAAAGATAAAATGTCAAATGGTATCTATCACAAGGGGCGTTTTTAAGCAAATGTAAAGCGGCATGTGGGACAAGTATTTTGCAATGTAACATTTATCTTGTAAGGTCACCACTTGTTGCGGCCCATATATGGCACAATACAATCCCCCGATTTAACCCATATATGACAATGGAATCTTCCACGAGTGGTCAAATTCCAATTATAGGGGTGCCAAGGTTGTTGTTTTTGTTTGTAGCAAATTTTACAAAAATAAATAGTCTTTTAGCGAACAGTGTAGACCCAAATCAGACGCCGCGTTCTTTGGCGTCTGATCTGGTTCTGCACTGTTTGCTATTGTCCCAGAAAATGGCCACTAGGCATATATGGGTTAATTTACTAAAAGAGCGCCTGGTTAACTTATTGTAAGTTTAACATAATATCCTGCACTTCAACCTGGAATAGTTGCCGCATTCGGAGGCTTCTGATCTTGGTCAACACTGTTTGCTGTTTGCTATTGTCCTTTTGGAGCCTCTGTGTATACATGGACTGAATCAGTGAGTTCCTAGGGGTCGAAAACTCAAATCCACTTAATGGCTCCGACAATAGTCATTGAATGCAACGTTTTTTCGGCAGTGGTGCAATAAATAGAGGATCTTACATGAGTGTTCATGTAATACTGAATTCTATTAAACGAGTTGAAAAAAGGGATAAAATGCGAGGCTAAGCCGAACCTTTATTTTTTTATTATTATTATTATTTTTTTTTTTTTGCTTTTTCCTCAACAAGTTTAAAATGCATTGTATTAATGTTTTTTGTTTTGTTTTTTTTTTCCCAAAAAAAGTCAACATTCCACTATTAGTGAAGGAACGGTTAAGGGGCGTAGCTAACTAATTTGCATATTTAATCCACTACACATTGGCCATATTCGACTGGGAAGTTTCGTGAAATTTCCGTGAAATTCCACGCAGGAGTGCGTTGTCTTTCTTGTAATAGCCGATCACATGGTCCAATCAAATATGAGTTATTTTTCAAATACATAAGCGATCATGGAGCACGATTCTATTCGAAGGAAAAGTCGAACCTTTCGTGCACCACGGTCGCTTATTAGCTATACACAAATGAAATATTTGATTGGACCATGTGACCAGCTATTACAAGAAAGGCACCACACTCCTACGTGGAGTTTCACGGACATTTCACGAAACCTACCAGTTGAATACCGTCATTATTACAACAACTATATCTGCTCCGGGTCAACGCGGACCGCATAACGATGACAATATCGTGCATGTTGTACATTCTTTCATATCTCCAAAACGGACAATTTTTTATTGAAAATTTGTGATATTTTTCTTATTTCTACACATAACTTAGGTTGTTGGTGCTCGTTAGAACCGCCTCATTGAGGCGGTTTTAACGAGTACCCACAACCTATGTCTTTGAGTACAAATAAGAAAAATAATATATACCCCAGTAGATCCCAGTTTTCTCTATATAAAGTGGGGTTTAGAGGGGTACTCGTTTCAAGGATTTGTTAACATGATGCGTAAGATCTAGAAATGCGTAAAAGTCGTGACACTGTGTGGCAGAGTTTCTGTAGTGATTGTATGTTTATTACAGACCTTTTTCCAAATGAAAATAAGCGTAGCAAATTGACGTTACGCTGTGTGTATGCATCACGAAAACACGCCATTGCATCCCACTTTTATATAGTAAAACTGGGGTTTACAGGGGTGAATCTTATTTTTCTTATTTCTGCTCTGAAATATATAGGCTATTGTGGGTACTCGTTAGAACCGCCTCTTCGAGGCGGTTCTAACGAGTACCCACAATCTATATTTTGAACAGAAATAAGAAAAATATTACAATTTTTCATCTTAAATTTTCGTTTTTCCGGCGGTAAAGTTTACAGTGTATTTGTATAGGCGTGTTTTCGTAATGATGTGACGTCATCATTTCTCACGTCTTATTCCGTGTTACATATGGCTGCTTTCTTACGTCGCAACGAATGCCGGGACCCAGGGCTAACAAGGATGGTGATACGAAATCGGAGACGCGCGTAGGGTGATATGGAATTCTGTAAACTAGTAGTAGTAGCAGTAGTAAGAAAAAAAAAAATAATAATCGACCTTATTAATAGAGGGTAACATATTTAGTACTGGGCCTTTCTTATCTTCCATGCCCCCGCCCATCGGAGCTTGGATACATGGATTGGGCTGCATGATGCTGAAACCGACCGCACACGAGTACTGGTAAACTGTTGAGAAGGCAAATTGGTGCGAGTCGGCCCGTCCATGCAGTGATTGAGATGACATTTCATCTCAATGTCGGGTAAAAGTCCCACAACATTGAAAGGAACGTCTCCAAAATAACCTAAATAGTGTTGAAGGGGACGTTTAACCTCAAACAAACAAATAATCTTCCATGTGGCCCTGTTTTCCTGGGTAGGAACCAGTAAGCAATCTGAATAAAGTCAGTCTCTTGCTCAAGGAAACAACACTTGGCCATTTCGGGGATCGAACCGGCTACCTCTCGATCTCAATTCCGATGCTTTTACCACTGCACCGCAGCGCTCCACATGCAGTATTTCGTGTAGGCATACATGTATAATAAATGTCAGACGCGACGTCATTGATTGGTTTGGGTTTAACGACACGTCAACCCTTGAGGGTCATTTTGTGACGTCTCCCAGAGAAAGGGAGAAAAGAGATAGAAGAGATAGTAGAGAGATGAAAGTGAGGGACAGCAGAAAGGGGACAAATAATGGTAGTGTAGGAACAGTAGAAACAACAACAGCACCCTCTGCCCTTACCTGCTGCAAGGACAGTAGGCCTTGTCCAACAGTTGGCCGCCCCAGTGACGCAAGATGTTCATCACCTTTGCCTCACCCAACTACCCATATGATAAGTCATAATCTTTGATGCGCGCCGAGCGAAAATGAATGTTTGAACATCAGAACACATTAATGACTTCTAATGTAACGTGTTTAAGTAAGGGTGTGTGTGTGGTGGGTGGGGTGGATGGGGGTTGTTGGAGAGTGGGGTCACTAATCGCTTTTGTTCAAAACTACATTACATAACGAAAGCATGGCAGAGTATTTTTCGTCGGGGTTGTATCCAATGACAGTAAATTGGACTGATTGCCTCTGGAAACTAGCCCTGAAATCACTAATGCTGACGTAAATATCGCCAACAATTCATAATCTTTCATTGATAGAACTAGTAGGAGACCAGTTCGCGTCTTTTCGGCCCAATGACACCCTTTGAACAAATAACTGTTGTGCCA
Source organism: Lucinisca nassula (assembly GCA_963580285.1). Taxonomy (NCBI): domain Eukaryota; kingdom Metazoa; phylum Mollusca; class Bivalvia; order Lucinida; family Lucinidae; genus Lucinisca; species Lucinisca nassula. The sequence goes on along the minus strand of OY757016.1, from coordinate 93,464,728 downwards.
AAATTAACCCCGAACATAGATCCGTCTATAATGAATAAATGAACCAAAATAATAGGCTATTATTCTCTGATATGTCTTTTGGCCAGTTCGCATAGTCAGTTGACTTTGATCGCTGGCTAAACAAAGAGTTTTACATTTAATTAATTTTAAAGAAATGAGTGGAATTTGAGATCTGATAATGAGGTCAAAAGTCATAACGATAGCCTTATAACTATTGTGTAAGTGTACAAAGAAGAGCCCTGGCATATTCGGACGGCAATTATTTAAAACTCAGCCGAAGCGCCGCTTTGACTGGTTTGCTCTTGGAAGGGGTTAGTGTCCAAGAATGACGATGATTGCGACTTGCAACATATCAGATCAGGCGGGTCTCAGCCTTTGCAGGTGACACATGACAAGTCGCACCTTTGTACGTCCACTGGCTCATTATTGGGATACAGCATTTCTACAATTTACATGTGCGCCCAGCGAAGAATCAGATCAGTCTGCACATCCATATAGTTTGACCAGAGACTTCTCTTGCTACATGAGTAGCATTTGGTCCTTAACTATCCTTAGAGCGAACAACGAAGACTGATCAGACTGCACGTATGCATAGGCTGATCTGAGTCTTCGCTGGGCGCACATGTTAATTGTAGGAAATACTGTGTTCCGGCTCAATTAAGAAATCATATCACTGTAAATTGGTAATATTTGTATGACAACGTTAAGTTTGTATCAAAACGTACTAATGAATTGTAATTATTTATTCCACGCAATATGGTAATTAAGCTTTCCTTTAGTAGGCCACTACCATGATAGCCTATTAATGCGCAATTGCTGCCAAAATTTTTTTGAACGACCCTCATTCTTTCGATATTCAAACATACTTTTGACAAGGGTGTATGTGAAAAGAGTAAACCCACAACTGTTCACAACATGATTATCAATCTTCAATGATACTGGAACAGGATCGAAGGCTTCCAAACCCGGCAAAAAAGTCGAACAAATATAGCCTCTGAAATTGCCATTCTGCCCCATATTCTTTGAGACGGAGCGCTATCTTTACGAAGCAAGTGCGGCCACAATAAACACATGTCGAGGATAGGTACAAAAGAGTGAACAGTCCGTTCGCATGTTTTAGCATAGCGTACCCCCTGCGCCATGACCTATGACGTCAGCTGAAAGATTGTTTTCACATACCGAACAGTACATTTTGTCTGCTATTGAAAACGGGCTAGACAAGGCATAATTGACCCAATGGTCGGGTTCTAGTGAGAAATGTTCTCCCCTACCCCCATTTCAATCATGACTTCAAAAATGCCCGGCAGCCCTAAGGATATAAATGTAACATGTAATCAGCCTTCATCTTCACTTACATCTGTCAAGGCTTATGGAAGAACTTTAATTGGTGCTCATAGTGTGATAAAAGCGGAAACATGGGAGAGTTGCATAAGGCGAGCGCTTTATTGTACATGAAGCGCTTTGTAGCGATTTGTCCCGCTATGCAACGCTCCGCTTGATGGAGACGCTTTCTAAAATATCTGCCAAAATTGAACGATTTTCAAATCGGGTGAATGCGGTGCTTGCTTCATATATTGGTTTTGTGTTCTGTTGTCGAAATGTAGCGGGGGGGGGGGGGGGGGGGGGGTTATATAATGGCTTAAAACAGAGACTGAATACATTGGATACATATACGACAGGCACCGCCATTTTGTTTCGGTTACTATGCAACGTTCTATTTTTAGTCGGGGATTTGAAATTCGTAGGACCCGTATTTAAGGAGTTTAATGCACCTTACTTTCTCACACTTAACTATGATACGAATTTATTTAGAGGTCTCTCAACATCTTGAAAATGGAGTTAGAAAATCTAAAAAGTCGGGAAAAAGATATAAAAAGGGGAGATAAATGTTCCTACCCTTTTTTCTCATTTAAGCATCCAAACAATTCCAAACGACATTTCCTCTGAAACTTCAAGGCCAATTCGAACCAAATTATATGTGAAGCCGCCATGGGGTGGAAGAACAAACATATATTTTGAATATCTGGGTCACATGACCAAAATGTCCGCCATTCCCATGTATGGTAAAAACCTTTGAAAATCGCCTTCTCAGGAACCAATTGACCGATGACCTTGAAACTTGGTATACAATATTGGGGACCCGGGCCCTATCAAAGTTGTTCAAATTATGACATTTCGTTGACCCTAACCTTTCTTACATCTAGGTCACATTCGGTCACTTAGGATTATGTATGGAAAATACAGGGTTTTCTGGTTCTGTTGCAGCTTATGTCATCATAGTTGAAATTTGCAATCAACTTAATGATTCTGGGGCCATAAGATTAAATAGTTTTTAATTTTTCCAAAACTACTGTGCTAACTGATACCTAATTACATATACTGCATCAGTGTGGTCGAGAAAGCCAAGTTTGTTAGATGGATCTGTGTGATCGTCACACCAATATACGGCCAAAGGTGATTTTAAATTCTGCATTTCAAGAAATACAAGACCTTGGTATGCAGCATTTTGGACTCTAACCCTGCTAAGATGGTTCAAAGATGACTATTATGTATGCGACGGAAACAAAAGAAAACAATGGATGATTTCAAAATAATTTGGCAGCAATGGTCCTGGGATTGGCCTCTACTAAACCATTATGGTCTGTTAAAATAAATGGCCACCACGGGTGTGTGTGTGTGGGGGGGGGGGGGATTGTGCCAACTTGAGCCCTGGTGAGCGTAGTTTCCCATCGACCGCTTGCTTATAATTATGTGTTCAGGGAATTTATTGAAAGTCGCGTAAGCTTGATAATATCTAATTGGCGTTGTCATGATACAGCAGCCACAGTTTTCTGCTTTACTGATTGGGCTTGTTTGGTTATCTTTTGTTACTTAGCTTCATAATCAATTAATTGGTGACCAGTGGTAGTTTGGTATGAAGTTTCCATGACAGCAATACTTCTGAAAGACGACACTGTTCAGTGAAAAAAACAGCGCGGCCCTATTTCAGTTTGTTTTCAGGGTTGGCAGATTGCACGACCCGCAGAAAAAGCGACCGACCGAAGTCGGTTGATTTTCTAAGAGTGCCCTAAAATCACCGTGTCATTCTGTCAGTCTGTCTGTCCGTCCGTAACCCGTTTGTGAAAATTGGTGATTGTGATTTAACCGATGTAAAAATAACTTTTGGCATACTGATATATATCAATGAGATCTATCCAATGAACTTGCCAAATATTACATTCCATTTAGTATATCCTCGCCGAGGCGAAAAATGTGAAAATTTTCGAACTGCTTCTCCTCGGAAACCGTTGGGCCGATTGAAGTCAAATTTCATATGGAGCCTCTATGGGATGGGTAAAACCAAATTTTTCTCTTGGTGTCCAGGTCACATGACCAAAATGGCCGCCAAGCCATATATGGTAAAAACCCTTCAAAAATAGTCTTCTCCAGAACCACTGGGCAGATTTCCACGAAACTTGATAAATAGCAGCTGGGACGTAGGCCAATCATAAAATGCTAAAATGGTGACCCTGGGTTGACCTTGACGTTCTTTGTGCCTAGGTCAAACTTTGACACATATGCTTTTGTATTGGAAAAGTAAGAATACATTTTATCCTGCAAACGATTCAGAATACAGTACTAAAGTATAAGATATATTTTTGCTCCTTGCGATAAGGCGCATTCATTTGGGGAACCGTTTTAGGTCCAGGTCACATGACCAAAATGGCCGCCATACCCATATATGGTAACACTCATAAAGCTAAAAGCATCCGGCGGGTCGTGCACTTCAGCTGATGCACTGGTTTTTGTTCAGTATTTCATAATTGAAGGAAAGTCGTGTTTTAATGAGTTAACGACTCTGAACAATCAAGCCTCCTTTTGACTGAAGGTCTGCGAAATTTTACTGCAAACAAAAAAGAAACATTATACAGTATTTGGTGGAACGATTTTACTTAAATGGTTTAGAGGTTTATTGTTTTGGATTTTAACGTTAATTTGCTGCAGAAACAGATAATCTACTAAATTTAAATATCAGCATGTAAATCTCCAGCTACGAATTTTATATACTCCAGCTTATTTGCTGATTGAATTACTCTGGTTTTGGTCAATCTTTTGGCAAACATGCGCAAATTGAGGTCACCAAGTTACATGAAGATGCAGAAAGGTCAGTCTAGAGTCTGTGTTGAACCCTATGTTCCTACCCTTCTTGACAAAGGTGAAGAGAAGAAGCTTGATTTACATAGGAATCGTAACATTTATTATGCCAAACATCGCCCCTGTTCACTGTTAAATATGATTCTGACATACAGTCGAACTTCTATGGCTCGAACCCCTTTGGCACCAAGAAATTTTATTCGAGACAGCGGTAGTTCGAGCAACTGAAGGTCACTGCCAAGAGGCATATCGAGATACTTTTGAACATATTTCGATGTTAGATAATGAAAATGTTTGCTGTGTGTACTCATTTGAATCGCCTCACCGAGGCGATTCTAATGAGTACACGCAGCACACATTTGCAAGATAAACAACTAAAATATCCTTTATCATCCCCCACCATTTCTTATCTTGAGGATTTCCCTAGGGGCTCAAGTACGAGTTCGACCCAGCCATGGGAAACGAGCCATCGGTGTTCGAGCCATCGAAGTTCTACTGTATTAGGTTTCAACCTCTAGTAAATTAACCCGACCGCCTAGTTCCTTTCATATTTACGAACGCATTTCCGCCAGAACGCTTGAAGGTAGGTGTCTGATCTCTGTCTCTGGTAGGGTTAACCAGAGCCTAACTGTTTGGTTTCCTTTGCTGCAGCATTCTAGCTATTTCATGCTGTCGAGTCCTCATCGTTGTTTCATCTCTTTAGTTGTTTGATTTTCTGTTGTCAGAGATGTTGCACTGATGAGCTAGAACTCCATCATGCAGAGTGAACAATTTATCGGTTTTAACCAAGACAATCAAGGGCGAGTATTGTGGCCTCCTAAAATTAATTAAAGTGCCCCCGCCCCCCTAAGATTTCTTACTGACCCGTCGGCGATCATTTTTTGTGTTTTTTTTTTATTTTCATAGTTAGCCCTTAAGATGCATGTATTGCTAATGCCTTTTTATTTTGGATAGCCGTTTGGTCATGTGGGGAGATAACTGTCCTTCTGGCTTTCCATCCATGACGTTTTCATTTTGGTGTTTTGAATGGAAGGTGCGAGATATTTTGTATAGATTCCTGATCATTGCATACACTCTATTTTACAAACGTGATAACTCCTGATGGCTTGTCATAGAAGGCCCTTTTTTGCTAATCTGTATGGGACAATTGGGGTGGTTGGGTGAGGCAAAGGTGACGTATATCTTGCGACAATAGGGCGTCCAACTGATATTGGCTTACAGCTGGACAAGACCTGCTGTTCTTGCAGCAGTTAAGGGCAGAGGGGGAAAACTGTTATTTCTTCTGTTTCTGCTTTTCCATTTTCCCATTTCTCCTCATCACTCAACTATCTCTTCTATCGCTTTTCTCCCTTCCTCTGAGGAGAGGACACAAAATGACCAACAAGGGTTGACGCGCGTTTAAGCCCAAACAATCGATATATGGGACACATATCAGAAAAAGGAAGCAGTAAAAAAGGAGATGAAGACCAGATTAATCAGTGTGTGACAAGAGACACAGAATAATTAAGAGCTAATGGTGAATAGAGGAACAAGGCTATCGAAGGCAGGTTGCCGAACGAAATGGTAGAAAGTAAGTGCATGTGACATCTTAAGATGCACGTTTACAGGTTATACCACATCTCTGGGAAAAGGGAAGATAGAAGAATGTATAAGGGTTGGCTTTACGTTACATCAAACTCGGGTACTATTTATTTTTAGTTGTGCGACTTAACAGAAAATAAGGTACACAGTAAGATTTCAATAAAGACCTTGTAGTGGCCAGTAACATTATCGTGTCTAAAATATAATAATGTCGATGTTACTTGGGGAGCCTTCAGCACAAACCGGAAACTTGATAATGATTCTTGAAATATACAATGTATTCATTAAATGTTGATTGTTTCAAGTCACCAGTTTAGAGAATCACTTGACATTCACCCGCTGACAAATATGTTTGGTGGTGTATATTCCCCTCACTAAATATAAAATGGAAGAAATGGCCATCAGTAACTTTTCAAAAATATATCTATCGGTCCCTGTTATGATACATCTATGACCAGCCAGTAAAATAATTTATTTTATGTTGGTTTTAATATAAATTTATATCACTATCTGTGACACAACAGGAAAAAGTGGTAAAATGGGCCATAGGTATCGGAGTCCCTTGTTAATGCCCGGATTGAAACCGAGTCATCAAAATTCATACGCACGTGCAAAAATAACTGCCCTTCATACTGACGAAAAAGAAATTGTTTCAAAAAGTACTAAAAATTATTTAGCGCGAAAATGGTGTAAAATTTACCAAATTTTTGGGATCAAATTTCAATGGTCAAAATTTATGGTAAAACCGGATGTAGTTACCGGATGGCCCAACCCCGTTGCTTATTATTATTTGCAATAAAATATGATTAAACTAAACTAAATCATATCATGAATTTTGGTGTATTCGAGTACTGACAAATATTTTGACTGATGCAATAAATCAACTTTCATATGTAAGCGTAAGCTGCACATAACTAAACTCAGTCCAACGATACCATCGGCATGGGGGTGGGTGTAAACTCATAGAATTTTCAACCCCTTTTCCCCACCAGATTTGCTAAATAATCACATGCCATATAGGTTAGGTCCCTATCTCAATGAAACGGCAGAAATAAAGCGTGAGAATTTGGGGTGCATCAAATATTCCGAAATCTGGTCTCAAATCCCGGACTATTTGATTTTTTTTTCTTTTCTTTTCTCCTATTACTGCTACTCGCTCACATCTGAGCATTACGAGCAGGATTTCCTGGGTGGTAACCAGTACTTTTTTAAGCAATGTGGATGAAGTGCCTTGCTCAAGGGCACAACACTTTGGTCAGCGTGGGGCTCGAACCCGCATCCTCTTGATCACAAATCCGATACGCTACCACTGCACCAAAGCGCTCCACCACCAAAGCGCTCATCTTTATAATCTGTTCGTATGAACCATTTACTTGTGGTACGTTGCTCTGTGCGTTTAGGCTGACGTACGAGTTTACTAAGTGAGGAAGCCGGCCATATGGCACTTGTAGCACAATCGGATGGTTATCAGGAAACCTGCCGGGGTCGGCAACATTCTTTCGTGGAGATTGATTATGAACTATTTGCTACGGTCATTCTCTCCCTTCTGCTGATTCAAGAAGAGGGGTTGTCAGTTTTGGTGAAAGAATGTACACTGTACTGGCTTACCGATTACTGCCTAACCTCTCAATGGCTTCATGTAACTGTCCATGAAAGATGGGAATAGGTAAACTGAAGGGTTCGATATAGCCAAAATAGTAATGACCGGGTCTATAAATTTCAAACACAACAAAAACGATTACAATAAAATTGTGTTTTGAAACCCATATGCGTATGTCTGCGCTAAAGTGCTTCCACACTTCATTACGAAAACACGCCTATACAAATGAATAGTATTTTTTTCCGCTGAAAAAAGAAACATTTAAGATGATCCTCAGTCAGGGCACTCGACTGGAAATTTCTTTTCAGATTTTTCTCCCCCTACTACATATCTAAAAGTGGGGCTCAATGGGGTCAGAATTATATAGGCGTGTTTTCGTGATGGAATTGTGTTTTGCGATGACTGGTTTCGGTACATGGCTAACCTCTGTCCTTGAATTTAGTTCTGTGAAAAAGAACAGAAATGTTCACAAGTATCAAACCACACGACAAAGCTGTGAATTGGACATGGGTGAATCTGGCAACAGTTGCACATGGGGACACTGTCTAAAAGATAGCCCGAATCCAGTCAGGATGTACAAAGAAGCAGGCGCGCTTTCGCAAATTAAAAAAAATAACATTTTTGAGGCACCTGTTACAGTTGCAGAATCACATTACGCAAACACGCCTATACAAATACATTGTCACCTTTATCGCCGAAAAAAATGAAAATTTTAAGATGAAAAATTGTGATATTTTTCTTATTTCTGCTCAAAATATAGATTGTGGGTAATCGTTAGAACCGCCTCATCGAGGCGGTTCTAACGAGTACCCACAATCTATATTTTAGAGCAGAAATAAAATAATAAATAAAAATAACGTTTACCCCTGCAAACCCCAGTTTTACTTTATAAAAATGGGGTTCGAGGGCAGGGGGGGGGGGGGGGGGGGGTCAAAATTATTTAGGCGTGTTAGCGTGATGACGATACAAACATCTGTAAAATGAAACGGACACGGAAAGGCACGTAGGTTTACAGGTCTTCACATTATTTAGCCCAAAACATAGAGTTCGGGCACCCGTCTGAATCAGAAATAAACACAGAAAAAACACAGGCATCATCTTCAGAGGAACATACAGATTCTGGATTTCTAATTGGCATGTATGTATGTATTTTTGTACGCACGCACGCACGTACGTATGTATGTATGCAGGTACGACTGTGCGTTCTAGAACACAACGTGCGACATAGTTGATTTTTTCAAATCTCCAAAATGGCTACATTTCTGAGGAAAATCCGTAATATTTTTCTTATAAATACTGCAGACATAGCTTGTGGGTGCTCGTTAGAACCGCCTCATTGAGGCGGTTCTAACGAGTACCCACAAACTAAGCATTGGAGCAAAACATTACGAAAGGACGCCTATACAAATACATTATAACCTTTATCGGCGAAAACATGGAATTTTTAAGAAGAAAAATTGTGATATTTTTCTTATTCCTGCTCAAAATATAGAGCGTATTTGGGTGTACTCATTAGAACCGCCTGATCTATATTTTAGAGCAGAAACAAGAAAAACAAGGTTTACCCCTGTAAACCCCAGTTTTCCCATATAAAGGTGGGGTTCAAGGGTGTCAGAATTATATCGGCGTGTTTTCGTGATGATAAGAAAGAAATCTATACCCCCGTTAACCCAGGTTTTCTCCATAGAAAGTGGAGTATAGTGAGGTCTAAATTTCACGAACTTGTTCACGTGATGGTAATCTCATCTAATAGCCCATATGGCCATGGCACAATGTAACATATAATGATCAGCCATATCGAGGTGAGCGCTTTCTCAGGCTAACCCACTTGGATCTCTTGTTTTATGTACGTATAGTAGTCGCAAATAAGATTGACTAGGCGGAGCTATTCTGGTGTTGTCAATATATGTCAAATTCGCAGTATCCACCAGACGATTCGGTAGAGTGCCTTTTGCATGCTTTCTACAAGCGAACCAAATGACCATTTACGCCAGTGTTACAGCTGAATTCACACAATCTAGTGACTTGATTTACCTTTTTGTTAATACATGTAGAACATTCCGAAGGCAGGTGCAAACGCTAGCTCCGCCTAGTCAATCTTATCTGCGACTACTATACCTGCCTTTGGAATGCTCTATTAACAAAAAGGTAAAGCAAGTCACACGATAGTGTGAATTCAACTGTAACACAAACAAAGCTAACGCATATATGGCTATTTGGCCCGCTTGCAGAAAGCATGCGAAAGTCACTCTAACGAATCTTATGGTGGACTCAGCGAATTTTACATATATTGACAATATTATCTGCGACTACTATAGTATGTCTGTGCCTTTGCGGAACATTGCTTTCAAATAGGTGCCAAACAAATCAAACGAAGATTAAATGTATTGCTAGGACAACTCTTCATGAGAAAAAGGTTGTGCAATAAAAAAAAAGAACTTGTTAATTCCACGTTTAAAAGTGAAAATCGGAGTTCAAACGGTACGCATGATTTTTCCTAATTTTGGCAAACATATTTGTCAGGTATTATCTCGAATTTTCTTCAGATACATGACAAAACGAAAACTGCAACTGAAGCCAGAAAAAAATTTACATGTGTGAGATAATCTACTGACAAACATTACGCAAACACTCCTATACGAATACATTGCCACCTTTATCGCCGAAAAAATGAAAATTTTATGATGAAAAAGTGTGATATTTTTCTTATGTCTGCTCTAAATATAGATTATGGGCACTCGTTAGAACCGCCTCATCGAGGCGGTTCTAACGAGTACCCCCACAACCTATATTTTAGAGCCGAGAAATAAGGTATACCCCCAGGAACCCCAGTTTTACTATATAAAAGTGGGGTTCAAGGGGGTCAAAATTATATTGGCGTGTTTTCGTGATGAAAGCAAAACAAATCAGCAAACAACACACACACACACACAAATAAATAAATATTTTACTACTTCGGCTTTGATTGCTAGTTGAGTTTGATCCTATAGATAACCAAACTGATTATATCCCCCTTGAATCAGCCCCTGCCTATCGGGGCTTGAAGAGAAATAGATGGGGTGCATGATGCTTCCACACAGAGCTGAAACCGACCCGCACACGAGTACTAGTTAACCGCTTAGAGGATCTAAGCCTGTCCAGGCAAAGCGGTGAGAGTCGGACCGTCCATGCTTATATGTAAACCCTATTGGTTTCATTGTGTGGCAGGGCTTGAGATGTCGTTTCATCTCAATATCGGGTAAAAGTCCCATAAAATTGGAAGCAACGTCTCCAAAATGACCTTTACAGTGTTGACGGGGACGTTAAACTTCAAATCAAACAAAAACAGAAAACGTTGACCTAGACACAAGTATACGATGGAATGCCTATATATTTAAAACCGCCTTTGGACACTTTAAGACCACGTGTAGGCAATCCTAAATGCCGTTTTTATTTGAATATAAAGCGCGTAGAGAACAAAACACGCACTCGCTCACACGCACGCGAAAGAAAATCTAACATTTCTCAACTTCAGATGGTCTTGAAAACGAATTGTTGTATATCTCCTCGCGTTTTAGATACATGTACCAAACGGTGATCCTTTGGAAAGCCTTTTTTATTCGCCGGTCATGTCCATTAATTAGTCTTCCCATCACGGAAACATGTCCGTGAAATGACCCCCCCCCCCCCCCCCAACTCACTAAACCCCACTTATTTCTGCTCCAAAACATATGTTGTGGGTACTCGTTAGAACCGCCTCCATAAACCGCAACATGCACCCACAACCTTTGTTTGCAGTATAAATAATAAAAAAATCACGGATTTTCATCAGATAAGTAGTCATTTAGAAGGTTTGTGAAAAATGCACTATCATCACGAAAATACGCCTATATAATTCTGACCCCCTTGAACCCCACTTTTTCATTGTAAAACTGGGGTTACAGGGGTAAACCTTATTTTTCTTACGAGTACCCACAATCTATATTTTGAGCAGAAATAAGAAAGAATATGACATCGAGGCGGTTCTAACGAGTACCCACAATCTATATTTTGAGAAGAAATAAGAAAAATATGACAATTTTTCATCTTAAAATTTTCTCTTTCTCAGCGGTAATGTTTACAATGTATTTGTATAGGCATGTTTTGTAATATTTGCACGGAAGTGTAATCGTAATGTACCGCCATAGAGTGTCCTTGGGGATTGCATCACCTTGATTAAGGCTGACACAGTTTCATTATCTTCAACAAAGCCAGGAATAAGGACGATAAAGAAGCATGATGTTGCATATATTTATGTCTGGGTTCAAATGCATATCCATGTCGCCCTGCGCCCTTTTGTCATTGAACTTTATGTCCCAAGATCTCGGTGAATTTACTCGTATCTGAAAAAAGACGATAGATTAGGGAAACATGGCAATGATAACTTTAATGGTAATTTTGAGAACATTTGTGAACAGATTTATTTCTTATGTAGGCCTATGTTCCTTTAACACATATAGAACCAACTGGGACGAGACGAGCGAAAACCACGGCACCGCCCATCGGGGCTTGAAGAAATAGATGGGCTGCACGATGGTTCCACGCAGAGCTGAACCCGACCGCACACGTGTACTGGTAAACCACCTAGAGGATCTAAGTCTGCCCAGGCAAAATGGTGCGTGTCGGTCCGCCCAGGCTTATAAACCCTATTGGTTTCATTTGGCGACATGGCTTGAGATGTAATTTCATCTCAACGTCGGGTAAAAGTCCCACAAAACTGGAAGCAACGTCTCCAAAATGACCTATACTGTGTTGACGGGGACGTTAAACCTCAAATCAAACAAACAAACAAAACAAGCGAAAACCGGAAAGCACATGACGTAATTGTGACGTCACATTTACGCCATGTGCCTGCTGGGAATGGTCTTTGAGCATTTGCGCTCGGTGAAGTCTCAATTCATACTGTTCAAAAACTTGGTCAGAATACAGCTGTGCCTACAGTTATTCGTCCCCGTCAACACTGTAAAGGTCATTTTGGAGACGTTGCTTCCAATTTTGTGGGACTTTTAGACGAAATTGAGATGAAATGACATCTCAAGCCCTGTCGCCCAATGAAAACAGTAAGGTTTATAAGCATGGACGGTCCGACACTCACACCGCTTTGCCTAGGCAGGCTTAGATCGTCTAAGCGGTTTACCAGTACTCGTGTGCGGGTCGGTTTCAGCTCTGCGTGGAAGCATCATGCAGCCCATATATTTCTTCAAGCCCCGATGGGCAGGGGCCGATGCCTACAGTTAACGTACATGTACATTATTATAGTTATTTTGATTTTTGACGGGGAACATGGGGTCGCATTTCCAGCCTGAGAGCGATATTTGCCCGAGCCGTAAGGCGAGGACAAATATCGCTCTCAGGCGAGGAATGTGATCCGGGGCCATGTACCCTGTCAAGAATCAAAATAACGAATTTCTTATTCTGTAAAGCCTTTTGACATCTTGTGCATTGTTGCAATGTTTTACAAAGCATCATGAAAACACGCCCATATGAGTTTGACCCCCTTGAACCCCACTTTTATATAGTAAAACTGGGGTTTACAGCGGTAAACCTTATTATTATTCATGGTTTAAATTATAGATTGTGGGTACTCGTTAGAACCGCCCCGATGAGGCGGTTTTAACGAGTACCCACGATCTATATTTTGAACAGAAATAAGAAAAATAGCACAATTTTTTATCTTAAAATTTTCCCTTTTTCGGCAGTAAAGTTTGCAATGTATTTGTATAGGCGTGTTTTCGTAATGGATTCTTTTGTGGCGATTAGGAGTACATGATTACATGTGACGTCATCAAACGCGCCCTTCGTTGATCACGGTCCTGAATGGTAAAATGTTAACGTCAGGTTAGAATGAGATTTTCTTTTTTTTTTAATCATTACGATAACACATCCATGCGAATTGGTGCATTTTTTCACATCTCCAAAATTGCCATTTTTCAGATGAAAATCCGTGATATTTTTCTTATAAATACTGCAAACATAGGTTGTGGGTGCTCGTTAGAACCGCCTCATTGAGGCGGTTCTAACGAGTACCCACAACCTATGTCTTGAAGCAAGAATAAGGAAAATAATGTATACCCCCCTAAACCCCAGTTTTCTCTATATAAAGTGGGGTAATAGGGGGGTCTTCATTTCACGGACTTGTTCACGTGATGAAATCACCGAATGAATGAAAAACAATCAAAAGTCTTTATTTATCTTTTTATTGGCTGGCAATTATTGTGGTGCATGAAAGTATTTTGCTTATAATACATATTTACTACAGTGAATGCAAGATGGCGGACATCGCAATTCAGCGAAGGCAAGCGCGAGAGGGTTCTATAGATTTGCTCACGGGGTATATGGAAAATAATTGCCATTGGGCTATCCGATCAAAACCTTGGAAAATTCTTTCCAGTATAACAACTTTAAGTTAGTAATATTCGGGAGCAAGAATATTCTCGAACAGCGTTTGAGTCTCTATTTGCCATCACGGGAACAAGTCCGTGAAATAAAGACCCCCACCCCTAAACATTTTATATAGAGAAAACTGGGGTTTACGGGGGTAAACATTATTTTCCTTATTTCTGCTCCAAGACATAGGTTGTGGGTACTCGTTAGAACCGCCTCAATGAGGCGGTTCTAACGAGCACCCAAAACCTATGTTTGGAGTATAATAAGAAAAATATCATTAATTTTCATCAGAAAAATTACCTCTTTTGAGGTTTGAAAAATGCACCATATCACACGGATGTGTTATCGTAATGCATGCTCCACGAAAGTAGACTAGGACAAAACTTCATCGCGAAAACACGCCTTACGGCCATTAAAAGTTTGACCCCCTTAAACCCCAATTTGATATAAGTAAACTGGGATTTGCATGGGTGTACATTTGTTTTCTTATTACTGCTCAAAAACATTGATTGTGGGTACTCGTTAGATCCGCCACACCGTGTCGCTTCTAACGAGTCCCTACAAGCTATGTTTTGGGACGAAATTTGAAAACTATCAGAAATTTCTATGGTGTTTGGTCGTAAAGTTTCAATATTTGAATAGGCGTATTTTTCGAAATGTATACTGGTATTTCTTTTTATCACAGTATGGAAACATGTTATTATTTTATTTCGGACTAAAATGCTTTGTTCTTTATCAAAGGCTTTCAAGCAATGTTTATTTACTATGTTTGCCTAAGAAAGAATACACACAAAACACGTTCGAGATTTAGAAACTAGAAACTATAACCTCTGCGATAGAATTGCCTATTTAAATTTGTTACCATCACGTTAACAAGTCCGTGTAATGAACATCCCCTTAAACCCCGCTATATATAGAGAAAACTGGGGTTTACACGGGTATGCATTATTTTTTCTTATGCTTGCTCCAAGACATAGATTGTGGGTACTCGCTAGAACCGCCTCGACGAGGCGGTTCTAACGAGAGCCCACAATCTATATTTTGAGCAGAAATAGTAAAAATATCACAAATTTTCATCGTAAAATTTTCGATTTTTCGGCGGAAAAATAGTCAATGTATTTGTATATACGTGCTTTCGTAATGAGGAAACTATAACCTCTGCGATAGAATTGCTTATTAAATTTTGTAATTTTGTTTTTAATTCAAATGTTGATGCAAGTTTGTTTGTTATAATATGACATGCGACATTTTAAAAGGGGGTATATGTTCTACGCTAATCTCTTTTCATTCAAAACGCACAGATACGCATTGCAAAATTAGAACCCATTTAAAGATATTAGTATTTTATATACGTAGATACATTTATTCCTTCATGTGATGAAACTCTTTTCATCACGAAAACATGGAAAAGATGGCTATGTACATGTTTTACTGATCAACCTCCCCCCCCCCCACACACACACACACACAACCGCTTAAACCCCACTTTATACAGTAAAACGGGTTTACAGCAATATACATTAGTTTTATTATTTCTGCTCCAAACATACACTGTTGGTACTCGTTCGTTAGCGAGGCGATACTAGACGAGGCGGGTCTAACGATTACAAACAAGCTATGTTTTGTGCAGAAATATATATATAAAAATATCAGAATTTTTATCTAAAAATTTTCATTTTTGGGCAGTAAAATTTTCAATGTATTTAAATAGACGTGTTTTCCATCAAGTAAACACGCCTATATAATTTGACCCCTCGAACCCGGCCTTTATAAACTGGGGTTTACAAGGGTAAACATTATTTTTCTTATTTCTACTCTAAAATATAGATTGTGGGTACTCGTTAGAACCGCCTCGATGAAACGGTTCTAACGAGTACCCACAATCTATATTTTGAGCAGAAATAAGAAAAAATCGAGGCGGTTCTAACGAATACCCACAATCTATATTTTAGAGCAGAAATGAAAAAATAGCACAATTTTTTATCTAAAAATTTAGTTGTTTTTTTTTTCGGCGGTAAAATTTACAATGTATTTGTATAGGCGTGTTTTCGTAATGTAAAATATGGTGTTTCCATTTTTAAAGGGCTTTTATATTATTGCAAATGTTTTGTTCTTGTGGAGTTAGTTTTTTCTGTCTTCATTATGAGTGAGTGAGTGTTTAAGTTTTACGTCCCGCCAACAGCTAAGGTCATACGGAGACGGGGTCTTCATTATGATAACCCATCCGTAAGGCAGAGGGCATTTTTCTTATCTCAAAAATGGACATTTCTTTTATGAAAATTTGTGATTTTTTTCTTATTTTCAGAACGGGCCTCCGTGGCTTAGTGGATAAGAGCGCTGTGTCTTATTCATTAGGTCTCTCACCGCTGTAGTTCGAGCCTCGCTCAGGTCACATGTGAGTCGCCAAGTTCTGCCACGGAATGTCAGGTGGTTTTTCTCCGGGTACCCCGGTTTTCGCCCACCTCTGATTAACGATCGGCTCGATATGAGTGAAATAATCTTAAAAGGGTCGTAAAACCAAAAGGCGGTTCTAACGAGTACCTACAACCTATGTCTTGGAGCAGAAAAAAAGAAATTAATGTACATGTATACCCATGTAAATTTGGGCCTCCGTGGCCTAATGGATAAGAGCGCTGACTCTTAGTCATTAGGTCTCTCAACGCCGTGGGTTCGAGCCTCGCTCGGGTCACGTGTGAGACGCCATGTTCTGCAACGGAAGGTCAGGTGGTTTCTCTCCGGGTACTCCGGTTTTCGCCCACCTATGATTAACGATCGGCTCGATATGAGTGAAATAATCTTGAAAGGGCCGTAAAACCCAAACCAAAAAAAAAAAAAAAAAAAAAAAACAATACCCAGGTAAACCCCCAGTTTTCTTTATATAAAGTGGTGTTTAGGGGGTGTTCATTTCACGGACTTGTTCACGTGATGTGAAGGACCCTGGTTTAAACTTATACCGAATGGTAGGAAACATGATCGGTTTTAAATGTGAATATATGAGAAGCAAGAGGGCCCAGAAGGCCCTGAATCTCTCACATGAGTATCAGTATCTCTAGTACATTCTTCGCCCAAAGGCTGTAATTTGAACAAACTTGGTAGCGGTCCACTAGATGAAGCTTCATACCAAATATCAAAGACCTGGGCCTTCTGGTTTCAGAAAAGAAGATTTTTAAAGGTTTAATCTACATAAGCCTATGTAAAACCAGCGGGCCCTGACGTGGGGACATTTTTGGCACAAGGGCTATAATGTGAACATTCGCATTAGAGGTCCACTAGATGAAGCTTCATGCCAAATATCAAAGACCTGGGCCTTCTGGTTTCAGACAAGAAGATTTTTAGAGGTTTTCCCTATATAAGCCTATGTAAAACCAGTGGGCCCTGGCGCGGTGGGGGCGGGCACTTTTGGCGCCAGGGCTATAATTTGAACAATCTCAGTAGAGGTCCACTAGAAGAAGCTTGTCGCCAAATATCGAGGACCTGGGCCTTCTGGTTTCAGACAAGAAGATTTTTAAAGGTTTTCCCTATATACGCCTATGTGTAACCAGTGGGTCCCGTCGCGGGGGCATGTTTGGCCCCAGGACTATATATGGAATAATCTTGGTAGAGGTCCACTACATGAAGCTTCATACCAAATATCAAAGACCTGGGTATTCTTATTTCAGACAAGAAGATTTTAACGTTTTCCCGATATAAGTCTATGTAAAACAGGTGGGCCCCGGCGCGGGGACATTTTTGGCCCTAAGGCTATTATTTGAACAATCTCGGTAGAGGTCCATTAGATGAAGCTTCATACCAAATATCCAAGACCTGGGCCTTCTGGTTTCAGACAAGAAGAATTTTATAGGTCATCCCTGTATACGCCTATGTGAAACCAATGGGTCCCGGCGCGGGGTGGCCTTTTTGGCCCCAGGACTATATTTTGAACAACCTTGGAAGAGGTACACTAGATGAAGCTTCATGCCAAATATCAAAGACCTGTGCTTTTTGGTTTCAGACAAGAAGATTTTTAAAAGTTTTCCTTATATACGCCTATGTGAAACCAGTGGGCCCCGGAGTGGAGGGGATATTTGGCCCAATGACTACATTTTGAACAATCTTGGTAGAGGTCCACTAGATGAAGCTTCATACCAAATATCAAAGACCTATATCAAAGACCTGGGCATTCTAGTTTCAGACAAGAAGATTTTTAAAGGTTCTTCCTATATAAGTCTATGTAAAACTGTTGGGCCCCGGCGCTATAATTTGAACAATCTTGGAAGAGGTCTATTAGAAGAAGCGACATACCAAATATCAAAAACCTGGACCATGCGGTTTCAGAGAAGAAGATTATTTAAGTTTTCAGTAAAAAAAATCTATTTTAGCTCCTGTGACCTAGATGTGCAAAGGACCGGAACCATTTGAACAATTCTGAAAGTGTACCATCTAAGGATCATTCCTGTGAAGTTTGGCCAAAAAAAACGATCAGTGGTTTAGGAGGAGATGCTGTTTGAAGAAAATTATTTACGCACGGACGGAATACGGACAAAAAGTAATTCCCAAAAAGCTACGTGACAGGTGAGCTAAACGAAAACTAGGACAGTTTTCTCAAAGCCAAATGTCTGCAACATGAAGATATGGCTATGGCTTCTTTGGTATTTGGTTCCGTCTTATTTATGTTTACTGTCACGTACGTTAAGGATATTTCAAGGCTGTTCGCAGGAAGGAAATTTTCGAAAACCAATCTGTTTCTAGAGCGCAGTTCCTGAATAGCCGTAGCTATTTCCTATTCACACAGTCTTGTGTCATTGAGTTAAGTGCTTTGCCCCATTATAGCGGACTGTCCAATACTTTGATTTAAGGCCAGCTTAATTCAAGATTATTTTTGCTTTTAAATGCGTATTAAAATGGCATCAGCTGTTCTTTATTAATGTTTCCTACAGCCAGGAACCTCTAGTAAGAGACCACCTTTAGGACTGTTCAAAAGTGGTCTTAAGGGCCACTTTTGAACAGTCCAAAAGGTGGTCTTATTATAGGAATTTTATTGTAATTGAAAACATATAAAAGGATGAAGTTCTCAATTACAAATGTGTGAGAACATTAGTACAACACACTTATTTCACATTCTCCAGTCTGTTATGACCGCAAAAACGACATTTTTTTTCTGCTACAAATAAACATTTTGGTTGCTCGTTAGAACGAATACCCACACTCTATGGTTTAAACGAATAAAAGAAGGAAAATAATGTACACCCCTGTAAATCTCACTTTGTCTATGTAAAGTTGGTTTTACATGGGTATTAATTTAACGATGCCAACGTGACAGAGCTCATATTTTAAACACTTTCGTCCATGTATAGATCGGTTCCAATACATAGTTACGCAAATGGTGTAGATACACATGAGCCCGCGTTGCATAATACAGTAGAACTTCGATGGCTCGAACACCGATGGCTCGTTTACCATGGATGTGTCGAACCCATTCTTGAGCCCCTAGCGAAATCCTCTACATAAGAAATAGTGCGGGATAATTAAGGAGATATTTGTCTTATATCTTGTAAATGTATGCTGTGTGTACTCATTAGAATCGCCTCGATGAGGCGATTCTAATGAGTACACACAGCATACATTTTCATTATAGAACACCTAAAATATGTCTAAAAGTATCTCTATATGCCTCCTGGCAGTCATCTCAGTGGCTCGAACTACCCCTGTCTCGAACAGATTTTCGAGGTCCCAAAGGTGTTCGAGCCATTGAAGTTCGACTGTACAGCCTGACTATAAAAGATTCTAACTTAAACAGAAGTGAAGACAATGATCAGGCCAACACACCAAACGGAAAGATACAATAAACCCTAATGAAAACAGCACAGGCTGAGAGCCCAACGGACAGTTACATTCACACAACGTGGCCAAACGGCTATCCCAAACAAATAAACAAACAACAAAGATATAAGCAGTACATACAAGTACATACAAAGACAAACTACGTATAACAAAATAAAAACGCGCATCACAGTTTGTCCCCATTTGCGTCATACTGTCCAAAAACTATTGACCAATCACAAGTAGTTTAGTGCAAGTGCTCACCGATGATTACCTAGGGTCAATTTCTATCTATAATGAATAATCGCGCGCTAAATTCAACCGTCTTATAAAATATCCGCGAGAAAACTACCATTTCACCTTATTTGCATTATCTGCTGGTTCCTAGTCCGAAGGTTATTAGTGTTGGAAAAACAGGTAACCAGACCCCCTGACCTTTTAAGGTCAGGGGGGTCTGGTTACCTGTTTTTCCATTACTGACAATGTGCAAGCTGGGAGCCAGCAAATAATGCAAACATGGTAAATAGCTTGAAAATCATTCGAAAAATGACAGAGAAGGGTGCCGATTCGGAAACTGTGGCTATCGTTCGCGGAACATCTCTTTCTGTTGCTACTGATCGTTTTGTGAAAAAGGGTATAATTGCTAGGCTGAACTTCCATCCAAAATATCTTCAGTAACATACGGTTTTTCGCTACCAAATGACCGACCAAAATAGAAGTGGAAGCAATGATCAGGAATCGATACAATGAACCCACAGCTCCCATCAGAGACACCAAAGGGAAAGAAACACAAACATGAAACAACAGACCCTAATGGAAACATCAATAGCGGAAAGCCAAAATGACAGTTACTTTCCCACAAAATGACCAATAGGCTATCCAAAATAAAATAATATAAGCAACACAAAACCCTAAAGACAAACCATAACAAAACTTAACAGCGACAGAAGAACCGCAGAACCGCCTTGGAACGGTCAGCCGAAACAAATTCCACTGTGTGTGTGTGTGGGGGGGGGGGGGGGGGGGGTGCTTAAATCGATTTTACGTGGCCACAATCCTCGTCCTTACTTCCGTCGCGATTAAGACAAATAATTCTAATAATGCTAACAAATAATTCATTTTGCATGAAGGCCTCCGAACTTATCAGTGCAACATCTCCGTGAACACAAAAATCAAACAACCACAGAGACGAAACAACGGTGAGCACTCGACAGCATGCTGGAGCAAAAGAAAACCAACAGTTAGACTCAGATGGGCACGAACAGAGACAGAGCATCAAGTCTGGAGCGCGGGTCACTCGGTTTGCTAAATCTTTCTGCAATTAAAATCAACAAGAGGCTTTGATGAAGCAATGCCACTTCACGCTGGAGGAAAAGAAGACCACCATTTGAACCCCGATGACAAGTGTCTACCCCGACCAACCAAATATTTTTTGAACCTGAAATATCCATTAAGCAGTAATAGGTTGAAGGTCCTTTATCTCCTGAAAATTCTTCTTATCCTAAGACAAACTATTTTATTAGCCATACAGACATAAGTGACAATGTAACCCAAATAAGAAATGGCTAATGGTCTGTTTGCTCGTTTCAGACAAACTTCCGCAATCCAAGTAAAGCTGTCAAGACAGAGACCTATAAGTACTTAGACTTCTATAGTAAAAAACAATAACAAACTGCAAAAGGACGCTGCTTGACTTCACAATCCACTTAGGAGCCATTCTCAGGCCTAGCCAAAATTCATGACCAGCATCGTAGGCTGGTTTTACCGTTTCCGGCTAAGGCGGTTCTTCTGTCGTGGTTTGATATTATAATAGTTCGTCCTTGCATGTATGAATTGCTTATATCGTGTTATTTTAGACATCCGTTTGGTCATTTGTGGGAAAGTAACCTTTCCGCTTCAGATGGCTTAAATAAGGAAAATAATGAATAGCCTCACTTTCCTTGCACACTAGACAAGGAAATCCGTGATTTTACCCTGGGATAGAAATTTATGTTCTGACTGGTGTTCCGACCTAAAATCGAATATAATCGCGTGTTTGATAAGTGCACTGGTTGATTACGACCTCGTATGCGCCGTCGTTAAGGATGACGTCACAGCACCGTCACTAAACTAAATTTCCTTCCTGCAGTGTCAACACAATATGGCGGACGATGGTAACCGAATTGACTGCAGCATTAAAAATCCGCTTTAAGAAATTGAAGGTATGCAAGAAAGAAATCCAATATGGGTGTGAGGGGTGGATAGAAAAATCCGTCCCTCGGGATCACTGACCGGCATCACTCGGCAAGCCTCGTGATGCCGGACAGTGCCCCTCGGGACGGATTTTCCCATCCACCCCTCACACCCATATAAGATTCTTATATTCTTTTTAATAAGTAGAGTTTAGAGGGGCGTTCATTTTACGGACTTGTTCGCCTGGTGCATTGGGTGAACATTTCTGCAGAGACAAGGAAAAATGTTAAAGTAAAAATCCATTGAGACAAACAAATGTCTTGCCAATCATATCAGTTGGTCATTGACACTAGTGACCTCGTAATCTATGCGACAAATTCTTTGACCCAGATAGGGTACAATGACAATCTTTGATGACCTGGCGAACGTGACACCGGACATTTTCCCTTACCACCATATAAAAATTCGGATTATTAAAGGCTAAACACGAAACCCTGGAATCTGTAACTAATATGTCAATAAATAAAGTTTAGTATTTCAGAAAAAAGCAATATAATTCAAACCGTATATTCGTACTTTTATATACTTATGTAGTCGGTTTCACTAACGTGGCGCGTCTTTCAAAAACTTTATTAGTTGTTTTACGTGTAAGAATGTTGTTTAAACGTTGTTAATACTTTGAGGTATTGTTCTTCAATTTGTTTGCTCAAATGGCTGAGTATTTACGTTCATAACAATGGGAATATAACCCTTATATCACGAAAACATGCCAAAAAATTTTGACCCCCTTGTACCGCACTCTTTTATATAGTAAAACTGGGTTTTGAGCAGAAATAAGAAAAATATCATAATTGTTCATCTTAAAATTTTCGTTCGGATGCCGCATTCTGTGACCTCTAATCAGGATCTTCGGAGATTTCGAATACCCCAGTAAAGGGACGCTTGACATGTATGGGCAAATAAGCTGCAGAGCCTGAGAGCGCGATAATATGTCCTTGGTGAGACGAATCTGTCCAAAGTGAAGTTCATAATAAACAGCATCTGACCAGGGCTTACACCATTAATTTAAACTGCAGAAAATAAAGAGTCAGACGACTGACAAAGAAAATTTAGCACTTTTGCGTCTTTTTATGTCCCAACTTCTGAAGGAACTGAGGTGGTATATCCCTTTAACAGACTGGGAACAGAACAGAACTTCATTTAACTAACTGCTTCTCAGTCCACTGAAAGGTGACGTAATGATGAACTATCATCTCCAATTCACAGTATTAGCATGAAAACAAAACTGAAAATGCTCGTTTGTGTTTATTAAATAAATAATGTTTTTTTTTTTATGTATTTATTTATGTTTCCTCATTCCTCTCATTCCTCCGTCGGATATGGTATGTCTCCCCTTTTCGAATAAGCTATTTTAACCCTCAGGGATCTGGAGAACTGCTTGATGAGGTCTAATAAATCAATCTCCCTAAGTATTTTGATTTTATTTGGAAACATAAGCTCGTACTAAGAGTGCGTTGAAGACATCAGTTCGATCACGAGTGCGAGGCGCGAGTGAAATTTCGGATGTTTTCATACGCAGAATGATAATGTGTAGATGGACCTCTATTGATATGTGATAGTCAGCACAATTAAGAGATTAATTCAGATCCAGGAAGGTACATGCAAAAATATAAATAAATAGATACATAAATAACAGTTTCTTTCAGCTTGAAAAAAAAGAATCAACGGCTTTGGACACGCACCCTGTATATCTTTATTTATTAAAATAGCCCAGTTGCAGATAAAAACACTCAGTGATAAATTCAAGAGCAATAACATGTACTAGAACGTAAAAAGACTAGTCATTTTTTTTTCTTTCAAGTTTGATTTAGATAAATCTGATATAAAGGTTCAAACGTTCCCTTCTATTCAAGAGCGTTGTAAAGCAATGTCATTACTCGCCCGCCTCTCAGTACTTTCAGTACTTTGATGTGTCTTATGACACAGTTCGGTGGTGGAAAAAGCAATTTGAGTCTGGTGTAGAGTCCATCAAAAAATGCACCGAAATCAGGTCGGCCAAAATATGCATTTCGTAAAGAAATCGTTTCCAAAATAAAGGAAATCATTCAAGGTGATGCCAGATTTACATTTCGTGATCTTGCACGAAAGGTAGGCATATCACTATCATCGTTCACCTTATTTTGAAGCAGCATTTAGAAGTCAGACATATTTCTGTTAGATGAGTGCCACATCTGTTGACTGACGAGCAAAAGAGGCAACTGGTTAAAGTTGCCAAGTAAGTAAGTAAGTAAGTAAATTGCCAAAAAGCTTATCTGCTTCAAATGTTTCCAAAATATGATAAAAAGCAGTTTGCCAATGTCGTCACAGGTGATTAAACCTAGGTCCATTATTTTGAGCCCGTCAGAAAGGTTAGCAATAAGATCTGGGCCACTAAACACAGCCAAAATAGAAGTGGAGGCAATTATCAGGAATCGATACAATAAACCCATAGCTCCCATCAGAGACACCAAAGGGAAAGAAACACAAACATGAAACAACAGACCCCAAAGGAAACATCAACAGTGGAAGCCAAAATGACAGTTACTTTCCCACAAAATGGCCAATAGGCGATCCAAAATTAAATAATGTAAGCGACAAAAACACCCAAAGACAAACCATAACAAAAATAAACCACGACAGAAGAACCGCATTGGAACGGTCAGCGGAAACAAATTTCACTGGGTGGGGGTGTTAAATCGATTTTAAGTGGCCAAAATCCTCGCCCTTACTTCCGTCGCGATTTAGACAAATAATTTGTTCAGTCCGCATGAAGGCCTCCTAACTCATCAGTGCAACATCTCTGTGAACACAAAAAATCAAACAACCACGGAGATGAAACAACGGTGAGGACTTGACAGCAAGAAACCAATGAAAAGCCGGAGCAAAAGAAAACCAACAGTTAGACTCCGATGGGCCCAACCAGAGACAGAGTATCCGGCACCAACCAAAATTACATTTAATTAGATCGCTCTAATTCTCAGCAAGCCTTTACGCTGGAACCGTCATAGATTCCGAGGCCTGACCTACCGGCGTGCAATTAAAAGAGGGAAGCAAAGTTGTCGACCGTGACTGGGTTAACTACCATGCATGCATTCTGTTGTATAACATTTATGTTGTACCCAATCTTTTTATATCGAAGAATGATTTTACGAAATTGGGTGCTGAAGTCATTGCGGTTATATATTTTTTTCTGAATTTATATATACTAAGTCACCATAAAATTCGGGTTCCGACAGATCTTGTTGCAGAAGAGATTTAGGTCCAATATTGAATTTTGAAATTAAATCAGAATGACGTCTATTTAATTTTGAAAAGACTTTGCGTAGTTTATGGTACCGATAACCCTGTTTAAGAAGTTTAGCCGTTAACAATTTCTTACGAGTGTTGAAGTCAGTTACATGACTACACACTCTGGCAAATCGAATTAACTGCGAAATATAAACGCCATAGGATGGCGCACGAGGAACATCCCCATCCATAAACAGAAAATTTACAATCTCAAAATCAAAATCATCGCGTTTATCATAAATTTTGCAGGCAACAAACCAATCTACAATAGATAGATGTAAATCGAAAAAAAGGACGGCCCCGCCCATCGGGGCTTGGAGAAATAGATGGGCTGCATGATGCTTTCACGCAGAGCTGAAACGGACACGCAAACGAGTACTGTTTAACCGCTTAGAGGATCTAAGCCTGCCCAAGCAAAGCGGTGCGAGTCGGACCGTTCATGCTTATAAATCCTATTGGTTTCATTGGGCGGCAGGGCTGGAGATGTCATTTCATCTCAATGTCGCGTAAAAGTCCCACACAACGTCTCCAAAATGACCTTTAGAGTGTTGACGGGGACGTTAAACCTCAAATCAAACAATCCAAAAACGGGGCCTTGATATCAGAATAATTTGATTTATTTAATTGGGGGGGGGGGGGATAAATTTGACTGATCAAGCCATCGAAATAGGTATTAACAATATTTAATAAATCATCCAAATATCTAGAAATGGAGCTAAAAGCTTCAATGTTTTCAGACTGGTTTTCAGCAGAAAGGGACATCTTGAAGTCTCTTATAACAAAACAAAAACAGATCAGCCACAGGTGGTGCAAAATTAGTACCCATCGGAATACAAACAATTCGTCTAAATAACTTAGCACCAAATCTTATGTAAATAGGGTCAAGTAGAAAGGTGAGAGCTTCACACACTTTCTAACATGACCATAAAATATAATTTTTATGCTCTTCAGAAGTGAAAAAAGCATTTCTTACATTACATGCAAGATAGAGGGAGCCTTCGCTATGAATTATCCATTCATTTAAATCATGAAGTTTTTCTTTTATAAGATTATGAGGAAGTGTAGTGTAAATGGTGGAAAAATCATAAGTAGACAGACATGTAGCACGAAAACGCCAGGGTTTCAATTTATTTAAAACTTCATTAGAATTTTTATAGACCAAAACAGATTTCTACCTGATCTTTAGAAGACTTTGTCGCAATATTTTATCACATGTTTTTTGATGGCAGTAAAACATGGCGTTAATAATTTGGAGGGTGCAGTGGTGGTACAAGAGCTTGCATTTGCAATAAACCATGCTTTGTATGGTCTTTTATGAAGTTTAGGTAACCGATATAACGTAGGAAGCTTGTTTTGATGTTCAGTAACACAGACAGCAAACTTGGTGGCTGAATGACAAATGTGGTCATCAACTAAAGCCCTCTCTAAAGCTAAAGGCTGAAGTTCATAGGCCTTAGTACCACCAAGTTGCTGACAAAAATCCTGTGAAATTTTTGAATACCTAGTTTAAGGTAACGTAAGGACGTCTTGGGTTTAGGAGGTAATAAGTTCCGAGGTAAGTTTAGGCGGTAATAAGGCAACCCGCAATTATTGCCAAACGCGTTTTGAGTACAAAGAAGGTTTTGTATGCAATCTTCTTCTCTGGTGAAGGAGTCGCAATAAAAGTGCCGGTGAAAAAGGGCAAACGCATAACCGGAAAGTACCACAAAGACGTAGTACTGAAGAAACTGAAAAAAAGCATTATCAGAAACGACGCCCTGCCATTTGTTTAAACATGTCCGTCTTCTACATAACAATGCAACCGCTCATACCTCCGCAAGAGTTGTAATAGACAGAAATACGCATTTTTTTTGAACATCCCTCGTACGCACAACGCCCCATTACAGGGAATTTATCAAACAGTGTAGGTCCGTATCTAACACCAAAGCTTGCAGCGTCTAACTAGGGTCAACACTGCTAGCTTAGAGAAAAGGATTTTGTTTTGTTAACCCATATATGACAATGGAATCTTCTACCTGGTAAGTTTAGAATGGTCCATTTCCAATTATAGGTGTGTCAGGTTTGTTTTTGTTTTTGGCAATGTTTACAAAAATTAATTTCTTTAAGAAAATAGTGTAGACGCCGCGGCGTCTTATATGGGCCTGCACTGTTTGCCAATGTTCCAGAAAAGGGCCGCTTGGGTTAAGCTTAAAACAAAATACACCCATGAAAGTTGAATTGGTCCCGTCAACGGCGTTTTCGTTTCTGGGGAACAGTGAAAACAGTAGAATAACTCTAATATCCTCGTAATGTTTTCGAAAGAGTGCATCTTACAGTAGTTATATTAAGCAAGTTCTTGTGTAATTTAATATCATATTCCAGGAATTATAAATTAAAAAGCAGACTGGTGTCATAGAATTGAAACAGGTAAACAATTGCACAGAGTATCGCATTAACAGAGGAACATCATCATCGGCGTTTAAATTTAAATGTCGACACCTCCAATCAGAATGAAGAAAGCCATTATTAGGGGGAGGGGGAGCACATACGATCAAGATTACGTATTGGGTTCTCCAGAAGATATTTCTTTTTGATTTTGTATTCGAGTACATCTCCACATTTTGCATCGAGACATGCAAGTTGGAAATAATAATAATAATAATAATAATAATATAAATAATAAAAAAAAAAACTAAATAAATGAGATAAAATAAAAATAATAAAAAAAAACAGCAACAAATGATAGGTTGCAGAGTTGTTTAGGCGCTAGGACTGCGCAAAAGCCGACTCATCTGTATAGAAGTAATGGAAATCCGACGAAAAATGCCGATTTTCAAGCTCTATTGCCAGGCCAATAGCATTGGTCTGAAAACTGATATCTTGTGTCGTATTCTATCTGCATATACTGAGGCGGTCACATATGGCCATTACCTCAGTTAGGTGAGTGGCTAAATTTAGAATCTATCTTAGAAAGGTCACTGGATGATACAATCCGATAAGCAGAGGTTTTCTAAAAGGCATACCTCTAAATCCCAAACTACACTACGGGCTTTGAACTCCTCTGCCGTCTTGGTATCTGCCACAAAGTCGGGAAGACTATTCAGCTGAAGAATAGTTTTGGGAAAGGAAGAATACTTCGGGGCATCACTATTGGCTTGGTATCGACGGTATTACACGTTGTTTACCTTCGATGTCCTTGTTTGAATTGAAACTGTCGCAGGCGTTAAGTATTTGTCTTTATTAAGATACACTTTACCAGAGTATCTTATACAAGAAGGTAAAAAATGACTACTCACGGCGGGCCAGAAGGGACGGCCACTACAACTGGCTAAGCATATCACAGACGATACTTTTATTTTATCATCGCCGAAAGGTCCATCAAGCTGTTGTCCTGTGTGCCTTCTCAACCTGTTGAATCTGAATTTTAACTAGGGGAGGCTAACTTGGTTATGCATACCCAAGTTGAGGGCCAACCAATGTTTTACATGCAACATCCTTTGACTGTCTAGGTTCAAAAGCCAAATTGCCTCTACGAAATCCTTAAGTCCTAGTTGCTTTTGATGTTATTTCTGAAACAAAATATACTGACCCCAATCGATATCCCGCCCTTCGGGGCTTGACGAAATATATGGGCTGCATGATGCTTCCACGCAGAGCTAAATCTGACCCCACACGAGTACTGGTAATCCGCTTAGAGGATCTAAGCTTGCCCAGGCAAAGCGGTGTGACTCGGACAGTCCATGCTTATAAACCCTATTGGTTTAATTGGGTGACAGGGCTTGAAATGTCATTTCATCTCAATGTCGGGTAAAAGTCCCACAAAATTGGAAGCAACGTCTCCAAAGTGACCTATACAGTGTTGACGGGGACTTTAAACCTCAAATCAAACAAACAAAACCAATCGAGATCGTCAGTGATTGTGATACCGAGATATTTGGCGGATTGATTGCTGGTGTAGTGAATATTTGATTTATCTGCTTGTCAGGAAGGTGCCAGGACATCCTTAGTAAATGATAGTTGGCCACATTGGACTTATCTGCCAATCAACCTCTCACTCTGCTAGTCGGTCCAGGTCACCTTATAGAATAAGACAGTCAGAAGGTGAGCACATGTTCCTGTACAGGACACAATCATCAGCAACCAAACGGATCGGCACTTACCTGATATTATCAGGCAGACCATTATGAATACCAAGAAAAGGACCTGTCTAAGTATCGAACCTTGTGGGACACCATACAAAATTGGGACTCGATCAGTCGCTTGACGATCGATTACAGCTCGTTGTGGGCACCCCGAGAACAATGAGCGAATCAACCCATATGTGTATCATCTTATTCCACAGTAGTCCAGTTTGTTCAACAGCCTTCTGTGAGGTACCTTGCCAAAAGCCTTAGCGAAGTCCATGATGATTGCGGCCACGGTTTATGGGTCCATCAATATTGCTCACATAAAACATGTCATAAAAATGGAACTAAATTTGTTCAGAAAATCTGAATCATCGATTTTAATATTCATTTTAGCCCGAACATCACTATGGGAAAGGTTTAGAGCTCATCCTCCGCCGATTTCTGCAGCAAGTCGTATGCCTGTGCGACAGCCAGGAAAGGCTGTGACTATTTGTAGAAAATTGCCAAATCTAAATTTTCTTCTACAGACTAAGACATTCTGACAGGTTCGACACACCCTTTTAAACTAAACATAGAAGTGGTTACTGCTCTTGTAAATTACAAGGGCGTCTACGTTTTATTTGCGCGATCACTCCATGGCAAATCATTAGCTGTGACACCACATCTGATATCGGTACAATTCGTTTTGACCACTGTTGACAGCACATCGCGCTAGTGGCTCCCCGTTCCTAGTGAGCCTATATCTAGCTATTCGAATATAAGGTGCTTCGCAATAGCATATATATTCAGAAAGAGCATCACATGGATTTGAATGTTTATTATTTTACCTGACAATCATCGTCAAATGGACATAGTCGGTGCTCTCATTTCTTTGTTTTGCAAGTTTTTCCAAATAAGCACAGCCTTTCCTGACTGTCGCAGAGGCATACGATGGCTAGAGAAGTCGGCGGAGGGTCAGCTCTAAAACGTTCTCTTAGTAATGTATGGGCTTAAATGAGTATTAAAAGGAAGAAACGAAATAATCGATGGTTCAGGTTTTCTGAACTGAGTTTAAGTGAGTTTCTCAAGAGTGTTTACATCGGAAATCATGTTTACCGTCAGCAAGAATAGGTGGTTGTTTATGTTGCTAACTAATGTATGTTCCATGGGTTTGCAACGGATGCATGCGAGCGACACTGGTCTATAATTTGTAGCATCATATACCTCCGTTTTATAGATCGGAGTGATATTTACTTGTCCACAGCCACCTGGTACAGCACAATGAGCTAGTGATTCGCTGATGATAAATGTCTGCAGAGGAGAAATGTTAGTACTACAATGTACAAACCTTAAGCACCCAGGCATTCAGGTCATCCGGCCCAGACTACTCCGGCTTATCCAACAGATTAGCGATTCACTTGGGGTCGGCTGTTATGTCTCTTGGTGGGGAACGGGCTATTACTTTTGGATGTTAGCTCACCATCAGTTTCACGAGTAAATGCAAATACATATATTAGCCTTATCTTGCGCGTCTAATTCAGAATTCCATTTTCCCTTAACGAGGCAATCCAAAATGGTTCATTTTTAATGACCAGAAATTATAACGGGACCATCGGGATCTGTATTGTCATCTTCAAAGGTAAATATCCTGGAAACATGCGTCAATTATACATGTACGAGTCTTATTACCTTTTGTACATGTGCTCTGAACCGTTTGTAATGATTCGTAACGTCGGGGCTGCTAGACTTGCGAGTACGAAAGCGCACTCTTTCACGTCTTCTAATTAAGTGTTTATTCCTGTTATCGGTCAATGGTACATGCTTTTTTTAATTCATGGTCAATAATTTCTTGTTGGTATAAAATAGAAGCGAAGGCAATGGTCAGGAATCGATACAATCACATCCTTGGTACATGTATTTGTTTCTATATTTGTACTACTTGGACCAGGTAATGTTCTTTCTTATGTCGAAAAGTTGTTGCTTTATTTTTGTTGAATTTTCGGGTACTCATGGGGTTATTCAATATCTCCACAATTGAAGGCTCCACCGACTGAAATCTGAGCATATCCGTTTGACATTAACCTTGACAATGATGAATTGATGACCACGAGATATTTTTGGTCAGTCAGGATAAACAATATTACCTTCACTTCTATTCTACATCGAATTCTGTTAAATTCACACCAAACTAATTCACATTTGGTGTCCAACTCTGGAGTTTCTGCAAAGAGTAGTTCTTGTATAAAAGCTTAGAATACGTCCAAATGTGCTTTCCCAACCTTGTCTTTCCGGATGGCCTCAAATGATTCTGACATTTTTATTTCTAGTGTTAACGAAAACTCAATACCCAAGATGATGTTTTGTTTTGCCGTGTCAATTAGGTGTGAAGTTCAATTCTTTTGTTCCCGATTAACTGACAATTCATAATCAATATTCTAAGGAATTGGTTAAGGACCACCTTTTCTTAGGTTTAGCTTCTTTTGGCTGC
Source organism: Lucinisca nassula (assembly GCA_963580285.1). NCBI lineage: Eukaryota > Metazoa > Mollusca > Bivalvia > Lucinida > Lucinidae > Lucinisca > Lucinisca nassula. Next base: position 93,433,137 of record OY757016.1, on the reverse strand, counting down.
TGCACAATGGACGAAGAAGCGGCAGAAGGTGGGCCAATATTGTCTGGTATCTGCTTATCAGGCTCGGACATGGTTGATAGGGTCCCAAAACGGTTATTAATGTCTATAGAAGCAGTAGTCGCAAATAGAGTTGTTGAAAAGTTAGGCATTCCACAGTTCATACAATCCAATGCCATGCTGGAACCCATTGGTCTATTATCAATAATACGCAGTCTATATTGTACCAGAACATTACAAGTGTCACAACAAATTCCTCAGTCTTCCCAACCATCACTTTTGTTACACAGTTCAGTAGGAAAACGTGAACTGTCGCTCCGAGAATTTGGCCAATATTTGTTTCAAATTCCCAAGCATTGCCTATAAGGTGTTTATAATTTGGGCGCATTTTGACGTAATGTACGAAGACGTTTCAGATGTGCAATGTCAAATTCTTAGAAGTCGAACATAAAGATCGACTAGAACATGGTTTCTCAGACATTGTCATTTGCAAATTATATACCAGATGAGTAGACAACACGCCTATATTATTTTGACCCCCTTGAACCCCACTTTTGTATATTAAAACTGGGGTTTCCGGGGGTATACCTTATTTTTCTTATTTCTGCTCTAAATATAGATTGTGGGTACTCGAGGAGGCGGTTCTAACGAGAGCCCACAATCTATATTTGGAGCAGAAATTAGAAAAAAATATCACAATTTTTCATCATAAAATTTTCATGTTTTCGGCGATAAAGGTGGCAATGTATTTGTATAGGCGTGTTTGCGTAATGATATTAATTTTCCAGTCGCAAGTTGTGGCATTTCCCGTATGTAAATTCGGGGTAATTTGTGGTAATACTTAAAACACAAACATAAATTCTGGTGCCTCTGAGAAAGCCTTGCGTATTAAGAAGTTCTACATAGAAGCCTATAATAATAATCGTTTTAGAATAATTAAGCAGAATAACAGTTAAACTACTGTTGACCCCAATTGCTTCTATTAAAAGTAGATGTTTTAATTCTGTGGATTTGATATGTTAAATCAACCGACCCACGTAGTGTCGGGGAACGCACATCTTATAGTAAGAATACCTGGTACTATGAAGCCTGAACATATATTGCGGGAGGATGCTGAATGACCCAAGTTATCATTGGATGTGTATATTTTAAAACGATTACTTATAATGCAGTTATTTTTTATTATTTATTTTCAAGATTTCAGTAAACGTCTTTCGGTTATGAATTGTTTATTGTCCTGCACACGGAACATAAATAAATAAATTCATAAATAAATCCACTGCATTATGCTTTGCCAAATAAATAAATAAATAAATAAATAAATAAATAAATAAATAAATAAAACATTGGGAATTTCATCATTCATCAAGCATTTCATTGAAAGATAATCACGTTTTCAATGAAGACGTTTGTTTGGTGTCCAATGACGTTTCCGGTCAACGCACTTAAAGTTTAGCAGCGTCGTCATTGACGTTTTCATGACCTTATTTATGTGACGTTGACACCGTCAACGAACTCATTGAAATACGAACGCAATAACGTCGCAAAGTTAAGTAATGGGTATCGGATTACTGAAGATTTAATACTGTTCAGTTGAACTTGGTGGGTGAGCACGTCGCATATACGTTTCTGAAAAATGTTCTCCGTATTATCCTATTTGTTGAAATGTTATAGAGGAGTGGCATATATCTGTCCTTTTGTACAAGGGAGATACGTTTTGGGACTGTCTCACATCTTCGTGTCCTATAAACCGAAATCCTTCGAGAAAGAGACCCGTTCTTAATGAATTTGCCACTTAAGCGCAAATTTACATTTGAAATTTGATCTATGTTTGAGAGGGTGACATAATATGTTGAGAGAGTTTAATTATTTTACTTCAGAAATGCAAGTAAATAAAGCTAATTCTTCTGATACAAAAGCCCCGATTTTTTATTATTTACATTTATCTGTTTTTAAACGGGCTGGTTTCATGCAAAATTTATGATAAACGCTATGATTTCGTAGATTGTAAATTTTCCTTTCTTGGATGGTCACCTTGTGTGGCTTCCTACGGTGTTTATATATCGCAATAATTTCGGTTTGCCAGAGTGTCTAGTCTTGTAACTGATTTCAATACTCGTAATAAATGATTAAGTGCCAGACTTCTTTATCGGGGTTATCGGTATTATAAACTTCGCAAAGCCTTTTCTTAGTTTTATAGACGTCATTTCCGTCAATGTTGGACTTAAATCTTGTCTGCAAAAAGACCTATAGGAACCGGAATTTTATTGTGACTTGGTATATATATTCAGAACAAATATAGATGCTATAGATTGGGTACAACATAAATGTTATACTGCAAACATGGTAGTTAACCCAATCACGTCTGTTAAAATTGTTTCCTTCCTTAATTGCACGCTGGAGGATTGGACCTCTGACTCACTCTATCATTACGATAACACACCCGTGCGACATAGTGCATTTTTTCACATCTCCAAAATGGCCATTTTTCTGATGAAAATCCGTGATATTTTTCTTATAAATACTGCAAACATAGGTTGCGGGTGCTCGTTAGAACCGCCTCATTGAGGCGGTTCTAACGAGTACCCACAACCTATGTCTTTGAGTAAAAATAAGAAAAATAATGTTTACCCCCGTACACCCCAGTTTTCTCTATATACTGTGGGGTATAGGGGGGTCTTCATTTCACGGACTTGTTCACGTGATGTGAAGTCTCCAGCTTAAAGAATTACTGATCATTGCATTCGCTTTTATTTTACTTAAGTTTTCCAAGTAATGCCGGTTGGTGCCTGATGCTCTGTCTTTGGCCGGGCCAACATTAGTCCAACTGTTGGTTTTCTTTTACTCCAGCATTTCAGTTTTTTTCGTGCTGTCCAGTCCTCGTCGTTGTTTCGTTGTTTTATCTCTGCATTTGTTTAATGTCTATGTTTTCGGAGGTGCTACACTGGTGTGTAGCTTAAACCGTCATGCGAATGAACATATTATTTGTCGAAGCCACAACAGAACCGAAGGCGAGGATTGTGGCCACGTAAAATCGATTTACGCACTCCCCTCCCCCCACACACACTCCCATTCCCGGTTAAAAACAGTTTACTTGCCGTTCCAAGCCGGTTCTTCTGTTGTGGTTTAATATTTTATAGTTTCCTTTGTTGCCTGTAGGTATTGCTAATATATTTGTACTTTGGATAGCCGTTTTGGCCCTTTTTGGGAGAGTAGCTGTCCTTTTGCTTACCGCTTGTACCGTTTTTATTATGGTGGTATTGTTTTATGTTTGTGATTCTTTCCCTGGTGTGTCTTGAATGTAAGGTGTGACTTGACTTTATCGTTTCCAGATCATTGCCTTTACTTCTATTTTGTTTCCAATGAAGGCGCATCGAATCCGTTTAACTGTATTGGGTTAATATTCAGGAGACAACTAATCACTACCGTAATATGTCCGTGTAATGAACAATAAACACCCATAAAAAATCACTTTATATAAAGAAAAGCGGGGTATGAGTACTCTCTTTTTGTTCTTGTTCTTAACCATAGATTTTGGTATTATCAAGCACCAAAAATGTATGTTCGAAACAGAAGTAAGAAATATACTAAATATCCACCCGAAAATAGAATTTTTGAAGGAGATAATAAATGTAATATTTCACACGGGTGCGTTACTGTAATGTCTATCCATTATGCATGTATAACACGCCCCGCTTCCGCCACCCCTTATCAATCCGAGTCTACCATTAAAACACGTCTAAAATGTTACCGCCGAAATAGCGGAAATTGTAAGATAAAAAATTGTGGCATTTTTATTATTAATGCTTTAAATATAGCTAGTGGTACTCGTTAGAACCGCCTCATCGAGGCGGTTCTAACGAGTACCCACAATCTATATTTTAGAGTAGAAATAAGAAAAATAAAGCTAACCCCTGTAAACCCCAGTTTTACAATATAAAAATGGGGTTCAAGTGGGTCGAAATTATATAGGCATGTTTTCGTGATGAGACAAAGAAACAAATTATCTTCTGAGAAGAAACTGCTTTTCTTTCAGTCATAGTTACTGTGGCTCCCTTAAAATTATCAGAGGGCTTCAAATTATATAAAAGCGAGCACGCGTTTCCGAACTTTGGTCGCACCAGCTTTTGCTCGCGTTTCAGCTGTTTGTGACTCCGCCATCTGCCTTTAATTTTATAGACAGTTATTAGCGCTTTATGTTCCTTTAAGTGGTCCTGATTTATGTTTTTTCTGTTAACAGAACTGACAATTAGACAGTGAGGATGACACAATGGCTCGTGTAAAAAATACACACAAAAAACGTGTGTTTGCTATTGGCCAAGAACAAATGTTCAGACCAGCCTGCGCAAATACATGCATGCATGCATCACGAAAACACACCTATATAATGTTGACCCCCTTGAACCTCACTTTTATATAGTAAAACTGTGGTTTACAGGGGTAAACCATATTTTTTCTTATTTCTGCTCTAAAATATAGTGGGTACTCGTTAGAACCGCCTCGAAATAAGAAAAATATAACATTTTTTTCATCTGAAAATTTTCGTTTTTTTTTCGGCCGTAAAATTTACAATGTATTAGTGTAGGCGTATTTTCGTAATGACAGTCGGATCAGCACCTTGCTGTTCGGCCAGTGGATAGACCAATAAATATTGTTTTTTAAATTTCAGTTTTTTTTTTTTTTTTTTTTTTTTTTTGGGGGGGGGGGGGGGGTGGACGGGGGTTGGGTGGTTGGGGGGTGCTTATTTATATAGCTAAGTAGGCCGGTTGCTAACGTGCTCGCAAGCCCTGAAGCCACTTTGTCTCGTGAGAGGGCTCAAATGGATGGTTAAATGTGCCACCATTGTATTCAGTCAAGATTTGATTTTTTTCTTCGCTCGGAACGACCAGCTGGCGTGTTGTTTGCAGGCTAGAAGGCAGATAGAATTTCTTTATAGCTGGCGGAGAAAGAAATGAAATGTCACTGACTGACAATGCGGTTTTGGTGCCATTGTCCTACTTTCTGTTCAAGCAAGAAGAGGTTATGGTTGGAACGTAGCTCTCGGAGAAACGACAAACATCACCTGATAATAATACACAGAATGCAATAAAACTGCATCGCGAAAACATTACGAAAACACGCCTATACAAATAGATTGTAACATTTATCGCCGAAAAAATGAAAATTTTAGGATGAAAAATTGACATATTTTTCTTATTTCTGCTCTTCAATATAGATTGTGGGCAATCGTTATAACCGCCTCGATTCATATTTTTCTTATTTCTGCTCAAAATATAGATTATGGGTATTCGTTAGAACCGCCTCATCGAGGCGGTTCTAACGAGTGCCCACAATCTATATTGTAGAGCAGAAATAAGAAAAATAAGGTTTACCCCTGCAAACCCCAGTTGTACTATACAAAAGTGGGTTCAAGGGGGGTCAAAATTATATAGGCGTGTTTTCGATCCCCATAAACCCGAATTTTATAAAATAAAACTGGGGTTTACAGGGTGTACACATTATTGTTCATATTTCTGCCCAAACACAGATTGTGGGTACTCGTTAGAACCGCCTCGCCGAGGTGGTGCTTAAAGAGTTCCCACTATCTATGTTTTGAGTCGAAATATGAAAAGCATCAGAAAATTTAACTAAAATATTTAATTTAATTAATTTATTAATTTATTTATTTATTTATTTTTGGTAGTAACATTTTCTTAATAATTGAATAGGCGTGTTATCGGGACGATGACGAAAACCTTACGTTTAAAGCATTACGATAACTCGTCCGTACGACATAGTGCATTTTTCACATCTCGAAAATGGCTACTTTTCTGATAAAAATATGTCATATTTTTCTTATAAATGCTCATAACATAGGTTGTGTGTGTTCGTTAGAACCGCCTCATTGAGGCGGTTCTAACGAGTACCCACAACCTATGTATTGGAGCAGAAATAAGAAAAATATTGAAGACCCCCGTAAACCCCAGTTTTCTCTATATAAAGTGGGGTTTATGGGGGTCTTCATTTCACGGACTTGTTCACGTGATGGGGCACAGAAACAAAACACATCAACACACAGGATCAGATTACACCTTATGGAGATTTAAACAAATGAACGAATTGCTTTACCGGTTGAACACGTAACAAAATGCCATGCGTTGTAGACCTTCAGATGTTTAGCATCATGCACCATTTTAACAAGTCCATGAAATGAACACCCCTCTGAACCATTTTTATATAGAAAAATGAGTTTACAGGGATATACATTATTTTGCTTATTTCTGCTTCAAGACATACATGTAGGCTGTGTGTACTCGTTAGAGCAGCCTCAATGAGGCGGTTCTAACGATCACCATCAAACTTTATATGGAATATAAATAAGAAAAATATAATAAATTTTCATCGGAAAGTAGCCATTTTTGAGAAATGAAAGAATGCACTATGTTACACAGCTGTGTTATCGTAATATTTCTGTTCAACGGTATACATTACGATAACACACCCGTGCGACATAGTGCATTTTTCATATCTCCGAAAAATGGCTACTTTCGTGAAGAAATTCCTTGATATTTTTCTTATAAATGCTCAAAACATAGGTTGTGGGTGCTCGTTAGAGCCGCCTCAGTGAGGCGGTTCTAACGAGTACACACAGCCTATGTCTTGTAGTAAAAATAAGAAAAATAATTTATACCCCCGTAAACCCCAGTTTTCTCTATATAAATGTGGGTTTAGTGGGGTGTTCATTTCACGGACTTGTTCACATGATGCCTATAAAAAATCCCGTAAAATTTCGCTATTCAGAATAGCTAAAATTAGGACTAATTTTGCTTTTTAAAGCATATATGTAAGCTGTTTTTTCTTAACATTTTCTACACAGAGTTTCCTACAATAAATGACCACCTTGGGGACTGTCCAAAGATGGTTTAATAAAGAAGTTTTATTGTATGTTCAGAGGGTAATGAATTTGCATCTTGCATCCTAGAATCGACCAAACATGCAACAGTTCTGAAATAGACGCCTTTCCTCTAATTGTATCGCATGGCCTTAAGATTTCCTATGTTTCTCATGCAATGATTTAAATTGTTCAGCCTTTTTACAGTGCATGTCATTCATAAACGTTTTTAAATGAAGTTTTAATGGTTGCCCTTTTACCCGACGGAAAAGGTCTAAGCAATTTGCTTGACAACCCATCATCTTAACATTTTGCAAATGTCATTTGCATGGGCGAGATACGTGTGTTATTCCGAGTGCTTCAAATTAGATTATCAAATTGCGTTACGAGCGGATGAATGGCTGAAGCCTGTGAAAATAATGCTAAATTACATGTACATGTTTCCAGACCCGTCGCTGTTCTTTTAAAGGGGAACAACTCACCATATCAAATCCATTTCCTACAGAGGCGTCTGATGATAAATTTTTATGTTGTCCTTATTGTTTGCACCTACCGGTGATTGTTGGCTTTCGATAGAACCGCCTCCTTCTACGAGGGTCAAAATTACATACCGGTAGGTTTGTTATTGGTGATGAAGACGGTTTCGATACCTTTGAGCTACTACTTGTATCGCCGTTTCAGAAGGTTCTGTTACAGAAAAATGCAAATAGTAGGTCAAATATGGTGACCTCCTTACCGAAAATGGGGCTACCGATAGCGCTGTTGCTGCTGCCCCTACATATACTACTACTACACCACAATCATCATTATCATCATCATAATCAACATATTCTTCATCTTGTACTTGTTCTTCTTATCTACTACTACTACTACTACTACTACTACTACTACTACTACTACTTCTACTACTACTACTACTACTGCTACTACTACTACTTCTACTTCTACTACTTCTACTACTACTACTACTACTATTACTACTTCTCTACTACTACTACTACTACTACTACTACTACTACTACTATCACTACTTCTACTTCATCTACTATTTCTACTACTTCTTCTACTACTACTACTACTACTACTACTACTACTACTACTACTACTACTACTACTACTACAACAACATCTACTACTACTACTACTACTACTTCTACTACTTCTACTACTACTACTACTTCTACTACTACTTCTACTTCTACTACTACTACTACTACTACTACTACTACTACTACTACTACTACTTCTACTCATTTGGTCAGTTCATATTGACGAGGTAGCAATCTAAAGTAGACAAGACAATCAGCTTTTGCAAAATGGACAAAATCTGTGAAACAGCAGTGATCCAATATTTGCACAAAAAAAAATGTTTAGCACCTAAGGATATCCATAATGATATGGTAGCAACACTAGGGAAATGCTACAGTGAAAAGGTGGGTGGCGGAATTTATGCGCGGCAGACAGAATCTTGAGCATGACCCCGTCCTGAAAGGCCTGTCAATGTTGCAATCCCAGAAATGGTCAATAAAATCCATGATACTGTTATGACTGACAGACGAGTCACAGACAGATATATAGCCAGTAGTGTTGGAATATCACAGGAAAGAGTGCATCCCATTTTGACAAAGGCTCTTGCAATGAGAAAGCTTTCGGCCCGATGGGTACCAAGACTTCTGACAGTTGATCAGAAACACACAAAGCGCACTAATCTTAACCCTTCTCTTGCTGAATATTCATTTAAGCCACACCCATTTCTGTTTATCAACCAATCAAATTACTTGATGTAGTTTATTGCTACAAATTCATAAACTGAATACCAAACAGTGTAGATCCTGATCAGATGGCTTCTTCAGAAGCCATCTGATCTCGATCTACACTGTTTTCAAAGATAGGGGTTGTCGTGAACAGCAAGATAAGGGTTAACCTTTTTTAAAGAAGATCCTGCCAGCTTTCTTCAGAGATTCGTCACTGTGGATGAAACATGGGTCCATCATTTTGCCCCAGAGGCTAAACAACATTCGAAACAATGGAGGCACCCTGGCTCACCCCCGCCAAAGAAGGCAAAGACTGTTCTATCAGCTGGGAAGGTAATGGCCGCGGTGTTCTTGTGTGCAGATGGTATTCTGCCATGATTGTGGCTTTAAATTGATTGAGCATCAGCCTTATTCACCTGATCTCGCTCCAACAGGCTTCAGATTCTATGACGGTTCCAGCGTAAAGGCTTACTGAGAATGAAAGAGAATTTAGTTTTATGTATCGATTCCTGATCATTGCTTCCACTTCTATTATGTAATGTTGGGCGGTGCCTGATGCCCTGTCTCTGGTCGGACTCATGGGAGTCTGTCGATTTTCTTATACTCCAGCATTTCAAGTGCTTTCTTGCAGTCGAGTCCTCACCGTGGTTTCACCTCTGTGGTTGTTTGATTTTTATTTTCTCGGAAATGTTGAACTGATGGGTTTGGAGGCCTTCATGCGGACTGAACAAATGATTTGTCTAAATCGCGACTGAAGCAAGGGCGAGGATTGCAGCAGCGTAAAATCGATTTAAGCCCCCAAACCTACCCCCTCCCCCACCCCCAGTGGAATTCATTTCACTTACCGTTCCAAGGCGATTCTTCTGTCGCGGTTTATTTCTGTTATGGTTTGTCTTTGAGTGTGTGTTTCGCTTATATTATTTTGTTTGGATAGCCAGTTGACCATTTTATGGGAACTTAACTGTCCTTTTGGCTTTCAGCTATTGATGTTTCCATTAGGGTCTAGTTATTTCATATTTGTGTTTCTTTCCTTTTGGTGTCACTGCTGGGAGCTGTGGGTTAATTGTATAGATTCCTGATCTTTGCCTTCAATTCTATTTTTCATGTATTGCCAAAACTGAAAACGACTATTTCAGGCACCCACGTTCAGCCCGATGATGGCGTCATATATGCAGTTGGTGGCTTTCTGAACAGCCAAGAAAGGATTGCTAAAAAAGTGGCATTGAGGCCTCTAAAAACCGCTGGCAACCTCGTATGTATAGATACTGAAGGGGATTATGTTGCAAAATAACATAATTTGTCCGACAAAATTCAAATCCTCCAATATGAGGCTCACAACATATCGATCAGCCCTTGTACTACTTCTACTACTACTTCTAGGACAACTTTCACTACTACTACTTCTACTACCACTACTACTACAACTACTACTACTACTAATACTTACCTATCTACCTACCTACCTACCTACTTCTTCTACTTTTTCCACTACTACTACTACTACTACTAGTACTACTACTACAACAACTACTACTACATATATAATGATAATGTTATCCATTAACTATGATTTTGAGCTTAAGTATGACAAATTTATTATTTAAATTAGATATATACATGTACATGTTAACATAATTTGTCTTACTACTACTACTACTACTGCTGCTACTACTACTACTACTACTACTATTATTACTACCTATAGTGATAATGTTATCCACTGACTTTGACTTTGAGCTAAATTATGACAAATATATTATTTAAAACAGATATGTACATGTTAACAGAATTTGTCTTACTACTGCTGCTACTACTACTACTACTACTACTACTACTACTACTACTACTACTAGTACTACTACTACTTATATCGATTATGTTTATCCACTGACTAGGATTTTGAGCTAAAGTATGACAAATATTATTTAAAACAGATATGTAACATAATTTATCTTATACCCTTTTAAAAGACCCATGAAGATGACCATGAAGTGCAACAATCTCAGATCACAATCTACAATCATGGCACGAAAGCCTTACTTTTCTCTACATAAAATAGAAGTGAAGGCAATGATCGGAAATCGATACAATTGACCGACAGCTCCCATCACCCGGTATCGAGGTGTGTCCTTTGGCAAGACACGTAATGACACTGCCTAACTCCACCCAGGTGTAAATGGGTAGCAGTGGTGTAATAGTCACTGCCTCTTTCTCGCGCGCGTAAAAACATCCGGAACGAGTGTTCGAGAGCGATTAAATAAGCTTGAAGCTTTCATCGCAATCGAACTAAAATAAATTAGTTTAAACTATAAACACAATCATGAACCAACTAGACCCTAATGGGAACATCAATAGCGGCAAGCCAAAATGACAGTTACTTTTCCACAAAATGGCCAACTGGCTATCCAAAACAAAATAATATATGCGAAACAAACTTTCTAAAAGGACAGTTACTTTCCCACAAAATGGCCAAAAATGGCTATCCAAGGCAAAATAATATAAGCGATACACACACTCAAAGACAAGCCATAACAAAAATAAAACACGACAGAAGAACCGCTATGGAACAGTCAGTGAAACGAGTTCCACTGGGGACTTAAATCAATTTTACTTGGCCACAATCCTCGCCCTAACTTCCGTCGCGATTTAGACAAATAGTTTGTTCAGTCCGCAAGAAAGCCTCATAACTCATAAGTGCAACATATCCGTGAACACAAAAACCAATCAACCACATGGATGAAACAACGGTGAGCACTCGACACAAGAAACCACTTAAATACTTGAGCAAAAGAAAACCAACGATTAGACTCCGATGGTCCCAACAAGAGACAGAACATCAGGCACCAACCAACATTACAAATAAAAAATAGATTCTCTCTAATTCTCAGTAAGCCTTTACGCTTGAACTGTCATAGAATCTGAGGCCTGACCCACCGGCGTGCAATTAAAGAGGGAAGCAAAGTTGTCAACTGTGATTGGGTTAACTACCATGCTTGCAGTCTGTCGTATAATATGTATGCTGTATCAAATCTTTTTATATCGAAGAATGATTTTACGAAATTGGGTACTGAAGTCATTGCAATTACATATATTCCTGAACTTATATACTAAGTCACCACAATATTCGGGTTCCAATAGACCTTGTTGCGGAGGAGATTTAAGTTCAACATTGAATTTTGAAATTAAATCGGATTGACGTCTATAAAATTTTGAAAAGGTTTTGCGTAGTTTATGATACCGATAACCCTGATTAAGAACTTTAGCGGTTAACAATTTATTACGAGTGTTGAAATCAGTTACATGACTAGTCACTCTAGCAAATCGAATTAATTGCGGTATATAAATGCCCTAGGTTGCCGCACGAGGAACGCCACCATCCAAGAAAGGAAAATGTACAAACTCATAATCAAAATCATCGCATTTATCATAAATTTTGCCAGAAACAAATCCATCTACAATAGATAGGTGTAAATCCAAAAACGGGGCCTCGGTGTCAGAAGAATTAGCTTTATTTAACTGAAGTTCTGAGGGGTAAATTTGACTGATCAAACCATCGAAATTGGTATTGGCAATATTTAATAAATCATCCAAATATCTAGAATTCGAGCTAGAGGCTTCAATGGTTTCAGTTGGTTTTCAACGGAAAGGGACACCATGAAGTCCCTTTCATAACAAAACTAGAACAAATCAGCCACAGGGCGTGCGCAATTTGTACCCATCGGAATACCCACAACTTGTCTAAATAACACAGTACCAAATCTTATTTAAAAATTGTCAAGTAGAAAGGTGAGAGCCTCACACACTTTCTGACATGACCATAAAGTTTACTTTCTATGCTCTTCAAAAGTGAACATTACATGCAAAAGTAAGGGCTACAAAAGTATTCATGACTTCATCATAGTGTAGATTATATTTTCTACATCATAGTGTAGATTATATTTCCTGCCCTACATCATAGTGTAGATTATATTTTCTTGTCCTTTGGGATCATTGATTCCATTGTGGAATTTTGAAAATATCTGAGGGTCACTGATGAGGCCTAATTGGCCGAAACTAGCTAGTCTGGCCCAGAAAACATGTACACTCCATATTTTTCACTTCTGTTGTGTATTCCTTGCTTCCAAAGGATAACCCTCTTATAGAACATATTCCCCTTTTGACATTTGGCTACAGTGGGGTATTCATTACGAGAACAGTTAAACGCGGTGTCATATTTCAATATTGCATTATTATTATTTATTTATATGAACTGCGGTCTACGTGGCAAACTCAGGTGAATGCGTTCGTGTATGTGTGCGTGTCTGTGTTTCTTTCATTCAGACTCTAAGCGTTTGGGCTACATATTTTGCTGTATTTCGTTTTTTTACGATTAGGTGAATTTAAATAGTATCCGACAGATAATTTGTACTTTGGAGTGCCTCTTTCTTTGCCTATATAAATGGGGCCCCGTCAAGCGATTTTGGTACTTATCGCCTATGCGAGCAGCGAAGGTTCAGGCGAGCCTGCGCACCCGCGCAGTCTCGCCAGAACCTTCGCTGCTCGCTCATACGAGCAGTTAATCAAGAGGAACCCTTCAGACAAAACGCCATATCCCTGGCCCCTCTGAATGGCTGGGCATGCACATTTTAAATTTGTCATGACGGAATGCTCGAAGACACAAATTCGCTTGGCGGGGCTCAATTGGGAATTTTAGCGTACATTGTCACTATCTCCAGATGTTCCGTAACCCAATAATGTGCAAAAATGTATGCTATGTGGAAAAAGATATACATTTAAAGTTGTGCCCCGATTTTTTTCTTCACAAAGGACAAACTGTATGAGTCATATCTTTTTCAGCGTCGTTCATACTAAACCACGCCGAAACAGAGCAAGTTATACTATTAAAGCAGTCTTTTTGTTAATTGTAGTACACGCCTAGGGAAAGCCCTTTAAAATACAGCAGTTGGTCACTGCCACTTCAGTCTCACCTCTTGGATAAATTGATCAAATACACCACATGTATGTCAATAAACATCAAAATTTATTTATGAAGATATCGAAAAATATCAATTTTGTACTGATATCTCCCGTTTAACTATGTATAAATATGGATAGCTCCCGTTTTAATATGTATAAATATGGACATGGTTGGGTTATCTCGCTCCAACGCACTTTTTCCAAACTCAAACAAATTGGCTTCCTTTTACCCGGCTATAGTTGAACAGCGGAAAGCATATAGACCTATAGGCCATGACTTTGAAAAATTCGCCTTTACAGGAAAAAAAAACTTTTCGCACAATCAAACATTCTTCGATCCGTTAGCCACTTCCGATGTCCAGAATTGTGTTGCAATACGAACAATCTGATTGGACTGCAAATATCTGACAGTCACTTACCGGGAAAATTACGCCAGAAAACACCGTCTAATCAGATCGCCTGAAGCAAAAAAAAAAAAAAAAACAAAAAAAAAAAAAAAAAAAACACACACACACACACCAAAATACGAAAACGAAAGTAATAGAAAGCGAAATAGGCTATCGAGACGAAAAATCTGCAAAGGATTCCCAAGAACCAGTATCTTGTATATATATATTAGGACTGGTTTGCCAAAAATGACGTAGAAATTCAGGAACGCCTTAAAGAGAAATACCCAAAACACAAGGCATATCCCAGTGATACCAGCGCAGTATCTAATAAGGCCTTAAATTCAAATATGCGAGTCAGCTATACTTCACTCAGAGATATGCAAGACTTCTGGCTGAAAAATACGGCTGATGAAATCCAATCCTTTGCAGATAGAATAGATCGATGCATTGAAGACAGGTTATGGTCCCCAGAGCTCAGGAACCACCGCTCTATTCAGTACGGATGGAACTTGTGTTCTGCCACTGACAAAGACGCTATCTTGAAAAGATGGGCGGAACACTTTGATAGTTTGATATTGTTCTTAACCGGCCATCATCTATCAACGATGACGCTATCAACAGACTACCACGGGTGGAAAGTAATATTCTTGCACACCAGACAAGGAAATCCGTGATTTTACCCTGGGATAGAAATTTATGTTCTGACCCTGGTGTTCCGACCCAAAATCGAATATAATCGCGTGCTTGATAAATGCACTGGTTTATTACAACCTCATGCGCGGCGTCGTCATGCATGACGTCACTAAATATTCCTGTCATGTCATCACAAAATGGCGGACGTAGGTAACCGAAATGACAGCAGCATTAAAAATTCGCAATAGAAATGGAAGTTATGCAAGAAAAAGAATCCTATATGGGTGTGAGGGGTGGATAGAAAAATCCGTCCCTCGGGATCACTGTCCGGCATCACTCGGCAAGCCTCGTGATGCCGGACAGTGACCCTCGGGACGGATTTTTCCATCCACCCCTCACACCCATATAAGATTCTAATATGCCGCTGGATGTGTTCCCAACCGTCTCTCAAATAGTGAAAACACTAAAACTTCTGTCAACTGGCGTGGCTCCAGGTTCAGATGCATTACCTGGAGCTGAAATCTATCAAGCAGGTAATTCTCCTATAGCAATGTGGAGAAAAGAAGCTATCCATCAAGAATTCATGGATGCATCAATTATCCACCTACACAAAATTAAAAAATAGATCAACTCTAACTGTGATTTGTTGTGTAATAAATCACTGTTTGGAGGTCAGTTGTAAAGTTGATCAAATCACGGTCGCGTTGCGCGCGTGATTTGTCTACTTACAACTGACCGACAAACTGTGATTTATTGCTCAACAAATCACAAACTAGGGCTGATCTGTTTCGGTTCTAACAGGCTGAAAATCGGCAATAATGCTGTTGTTTCCTTCAAAATCCCACACTTTTTCGCCATTATTAGAAGATATCCCGCTAAAAACATGGACTGAAACACATGCATTTATATCTTTTTCTAACGTTTCCGATGCGAGAAAATGACGTTACACCGTCCAACGTCAAGAAAATCGACTAGTTATGTCATAAATGGACAGTTTTTAATGACGTCAATCGCCACGCTATTTCTAATTTGTTGTAGAATAAAACACAATTATTTTCCATCGCATTTATACGCGCGCTGTGTTAGAATGAAAGGTAATACTCAGTTGCGTGACATTCACCATTGCATCTGCTCGAAAGGCCCTTTCAAGAGTTCCACTTAACCGACTGAATCCACACCTTGAACGGTCAGAGCTTCTACCGGAAATCCCGTGTGGGTTCAGAAAAGTACAGGTAAACAATTAACATGATCTTCACTGGAAGCTGCTTCAGTAAATATGCCAGGAACAAAACATGAACCTCTGCATGACCTTTGTTTACCTCAGCAAAGCATTTGACACAGTCAATTGTAAGGGTATTTTGAAAATTATGGCGAAGTCTGGCTGTCCGGCCAAGTTCATAGCCATGATGAGGCCGTTCCACGATGGTGAGTTTTCTGATCCATTCCATGTGACAAATGGAGTTAAGCAAGGCTGTGTACTAGCCACAGCGCTCTTCTCCACGATGTTCTCCTGCTCACATGCTTTCCAGAAGGCCAATAATTGTTTACCTATTAAGTATCGCTTTGATGGGAAGCTTTGCAACATAATAAGGATGCAGGCCTAATCTAATGTGCAGACAGAGGTGCAAGACCGGTTACTTTTTGCTGTAGACATTGTAAAGGGAGCTCCAACAGAAGAGAATATGCAAAAGGTGTATATGACTTCTAGACCGCGGCGATTTATCAGCCTGCACCTGGCAAACCTTACAAGTAGTTCACCATTACAATGAATTTTCAAAGATTACAAGCGGAAGATAAGTTCACCTACCTTGGAAGCACATTGTCAACAACCGTGCATATTGATGATGAAGTCGATGCCAAAATTGCCAAAGCTAATGTTGCATTTGCCGACTCTGTGCTAGTGTTTGGAAGTGGAATACGGCTTGATACAAAGCTTAAAGTCTACAGGGCGTTGGTGTTGCTAACACTATTGTGTGCATGCAAAGCGTGGACAGTTTACGCCTAAAGACTTCCATCCAATCTGTCTTAAAACGTTTAAATATTAAGTGGCAGGACAGGATTCTTGATACAGAAGTCCTACAAATGGCGTGGATTCAGTGTAAATACTGTTCTGAAACTGTCACGGTTAAGATGGACAGGCCATGTTACCAGGATGCCCGAGCCGCGCTTGTTAAAGACAAAAATACACGGAGAACTAGAAATCGGCCTATGGTGGTCAAAAGAAGAGACACAATGACACGATCAAAGCCTCCTCCACCCCCAGGATTTCAACATACCAGCGAGGAGGTGCAAATGTGAGTATGAATATATGGTCGACGACAGAGCATGACCATTAAGGGTTGCCGTGTCGTTAAACTCAAATCAATCAACCAATATATACGTGTTCTTACGGGTCTGAGCAGTAATTATACAGTCATGTAGTACAGCTCTGAAACTGAGATTCCCATTTTCTGCCTCTCGTGGGAGCCGATATATGGGCCCCGTCAAGCGATTTTAGTACTTATCGCCTATGCGAGCAGCGAAGGTTCAAGCGAGCCTGCGAATCCGCGCAGTCTCGCCAGAACCTTCGCTGCTCGCTCATACAAGCAGTGAATCAAGAGGAACCTTCAGACAGAAAGCCATATCACTGACGCCTCTGAATGGCTGGGCATGCGCAGTTAAAATGTGTCATGACGGAATGCTCGAAGACACGAAATCGCTTGGCGGGGCTCATATATACTCAACAGACACTCAACGTTGCATTTACGTCAAAATAACGTTAAAAGGATTGGTGAAACATTGAGTCAACGATGTCGGTCTGCATGGTAATTTCTGGCTTACCCAAGACAAAAAGACAGATACATACACAGGTAAGAGTGGGTGGATGTGAAAAACACGCCTTTACAGTTTTCACTCCCCCAATTTTATATAGTAAAACTGGAGTTAACATGGGTATAGATTTTTTTTTATTCCTTCTGCTTGATAACATAGATTGTAGGTACTCGTCAGAACCGCCTCACCGAGGCAGTCTTAACAAGTATCCATAATATATGCTTTGTGGAGAAATGTGAAAATTTCAGGATTTGTATCCGAAAAATGTATTTTTTTTTTTTTTTTTAAATTTTACCGAATCGGATATAAATCATTTGAATTTGCGTGTTTTCGCAATGTTTGCGTCTTTCAGGCTGGTTTCCGGTGTGAGTTGGTAGGTTTCGTCGTTTCTTAGCACATTCATGAGAAACCTGATCAAACAAATATTAACCTCGACCTCTGCCATATTTAAGACTGCATATATAGAAATATTTCTATATATAACTTTTTAGTGTTTTCAGACTAATATTTTGTATTAAGTCCATATGGGCCCCATCAAGCGATTTTGGTACTTATCGCCTATGCGAGCAGCGAAGGTTCAGGCGAGCCTGGGCATCCGCGCAGTCTCGCCAGAACCTTCGCTGCTCGCTAATACAAGCAGTGAATCAAGAGGAACCTTCAGACAGAAAGCCATATCCCTGGCCGCTCAGAATGGCTGGGCATGCGCAGTTAAAATTTGTCATGACGGAATGCTCGAAGACACGTATTCGCTTGCCGGGGCTCAATTATATCCAGGCGGAGCTTCCAGTGTGAATTAATGGGTTAGTTCTAGCGGGCACCCGCAATCTATGTTTGTTGCAAAATAAGACAAACATGTATCCCATACATTCATGGAAAATACCATCTTTAGAGTCATGAAATAACGTTTATCTGAACTGAACTGAACTGAACTTTATTCTCTCAAAACTCAGACCTCGCAGAGGTGGCGTAAGAGCATAATACAAACAGACAGATGTCAACAAAATTATTTACAAGCTATACATAACATAATAATATTCATATGAACCATTCAACGGCACCCACCCACAGGGGCTTGAAGAAATATATGGGCTGCATGATACTTCCACGTAGAGCTGAATCCGGCCCGGACACTAGTATAATCGCCAATTAATCAGTTAAACAGTGAAGATCCGCTATTTTGTTTGTTTTATTTGAGGTTTAACGTCCCCCCCCCCCACTCAACACTGTAAAGGTCATTTTGGAGATGTTGCTTCCAATTGTATGGGCATTTTACCCGACATTGAGATGAAATGACATCTCAAGCCCTGTCGCCCAATGGAACCAATAGGGTTTATAAGCATGGACGGGCCGTCTCGCACTGCTTTGCCTGGGTAGGCTTAGATCCTCTAGGTGGTTTACCAGTACTCGTGTGCTGGTCGGTGTCAGCTCTGCTTGGAAGCATCTTGCAGCCCATATATTTCTTCAAGCTCTGATGGGTGGGGGCCGTAAGATCCGCTATAAAGACCACTTTGAATTAAGTTAAGTCTTATTAAAATGTTTAGGTTTCAGTTATGCTTTCTTAACGTTTTCTACGTCCAGTGTCCTTTAGTAAGACACCGCCATTGAGACTAAAAAGGTGCTCTTTAAGACCACTTTTGACAAGTCCAAAAGGTGGTCTTGATGCAAGTATTTTACTGTCTGCATGATTATCACTGGGCTATCCAAGACCATTGCGAAAATACGCCTATACAAATAAATTGTAAATTTAACCCCCGAAAAAAGGAAAATTTTAAGATGAAAAATTGTGATATTTTGCCTATTTCTGTTTAAAACATAGAATGTGGATACTCGTTAGAACCGCCTCGGCGAGGCGGTTCTATCGAGTACCCACAATCTATGTTTTAGAGCAGAGCCGAGACGGTTCTAACGAGAACCCACAGTCTATGTTTTAGAGCAGAAATAATAAAAATATGATTTACCCCTTATAACCCCAGTTTTACTGCAAACAAGTGGGGTTCAAGAGGCAGGAATTATATATAGGCGTGTTTTCGTGGTGGAGAAGGGTATGCGTGGGTCAATTTTTAAGCTGGTCTGTGTCTTATAGGGTAGTTTCACATGTCTCCTGGTAGGGGATGAGAACCTATATATACAGAGCAACTGTTGCCGAAAGCGAAAGCATATTGCTTGTTGAGTGAAAGTTCTAATATGAGGGTCTACTGGAACTGTTTCAAGAATCGTTATCAAGTGAGATGTAGATAGCAAACAGGTTGATCAGGTCTCGCCTCCTATATCATTAAATCAGTACATTAATGTCGGCTTGGTTCTTTCCTGGCATGATGCATGGAGATTGATTCTAATTCCATAATAAACAAATTGATTAGAAGGAGAGATTTCAGAATGTAAATATACATTAGATGATACAATTGCATCAAAGAACCGCGCACGCTGTTTCTTAATTTGGCTTTGCCTTTATTGCACTGCGCAACAGCACGGTGCAATACCTTCATATATTTTTGTCTGTTTGTCTTTTAATTGCGTCCCTTTGACGACGTGGTCAACGAGTAGAGGCAATCATTTGCACATAAGGAACACGGGTAGTAAATTTATCCCCTGATATCCATTACGAAAACACGCCTGTACAAATACATTGCCAATTTTTTGGCCAAAAATTAGAAATTTTAAGATGAAAAATTGTGATATTTTTCTGATTTCTGCTCAAAACATAGATTGCGGGGACTCGATAGAACCGCCTCGACGAGGCGGTTCTATCGAGTACCCACAATCTATGTTTTTGAGCAGAAATAAGAAAAATAATGTATACCCCCCCTTAAACCCCAGTTTTACTATATAAAAGTGGGGTATGATGGGATCAAAATTATATATCAAAATTGTCATTTGAGGAGGTAAATCGGCGGTTTTAAGGAAACATCTCGCTTAAATAATCCATAAATGGACTTTTTTAATAATAATAATAATAAACAATACAAAGGCTGACTAATGGCATGTAACATATGCTAGGACCGTTGCGTAGGTAATCTGATTAATTTTTGACGACATTGTTTTAATAATTCACAGAACAATATCTTTTTAGGGATTGTAGGAGAACAGAGTTGCATACAAAAGTTGCAGGCAATTAGGAAATGTTACCGTCTCATTAAATGCTACAGTTCAAACTAACCGAGGAGATTTATTTGCAAGGACGGTCAGACTCACACCTCTATGCCTGGGCAGGCTTAGACCCTCCAAGCGGTTTACCAGTACTCATGTCCAGCATCATGCAGCAAAATCTATTTCTGCAAGTCCCGGTGGGCGTGTGTGTGTGTGTGGGGGGGGGGGGGGGTGGGGGTCAATGAAAAAAATGTTTGGTGATCGCAATGTGCGTAATGAGAGTTATTATAATAGGCAAATGCATATTTGGCAGCTTCTTCTTGTTTCACGGGTATTATGCCAAAAAATCATGTTGACATTTATATTCTTCACAAACGGTTAAGTTTAGTTTAGTTTCATAGAGCTTGTAGTAATACTTCAGCTTGTGTGACATGCAGCTAGTTGTCCCAGAAAAAATGTAGACTCCATGGTTTTGAGATCCGTGCAGCAGACATAGTTTCCAAATCACTACCTTTTTCATGGAACATTTTACTTCTAGAACCAATTATTGCGTTGACAGAACATTTATATTTTTTCTGGAATTGCCATTTGCTCTGATCTCAGATTGCGTTTCATTTCTTTTTACGTTTTATTCCTCGGACATGATTAAAGTTTGTCCATGTTTGTACACAAATGTCGGCTTTGTTATGTGCTCTGTATACGCTGCATTGGCATCCAGGACGAGGTTTATAAGCCGCACTTTAAGCGTTCGTGTGTTCGTTGGTAGTTTTAAATGCATGTGTTGTTCTGCTTTAAGTGTGACTATTCCTGGGTAACATTTTTGTTTTGTTTTACCGTAAGCAATAATAACGATTTCCCTTCTGAAACGTAGTAGTATTTCTAATAGGCATAGGGAATGCACATCTCATAGGGAAATATATCCAAACAAAAATTAAATTAAATGTAATAGAATCATGTTTCTATCGTGTCTTCTACTGGTATCATTTTGTTCAAAAAGTGTTTCAAAAAGACAAAGCAGTCATCGGAGGTCTGAAACATGAGCGATACAGGGTGGGTATTGCAAAAACTTACGTGATTGTGCCCATATCAAACGTGAAACTAAAAACGACTTTTCGCAAATACGAGCTTTTGCACCCGAAACTTTTGAATAGTTATCACCTTCACATGTGTCACCAGGACATAACCCTCTTGTACGGGTGTCTCTGGTACAGCATTACAGTATTTATTTCAGCAGATGAGGACGAAAGCACGAATCTGTGAAAGGTGACACTAAAGGGCGGCATTTTTCTCCCTAAATTACAATTTCTGACTCGTCCTACCGATAGAACCTAAAACTATGATGCAAAAATGATGTATGTCCAACGAACGGGAAAAATCCATTGCTACATGAACTTCTACGTTGTTAGGTTGATTTAATAAAGTATTTCCCAACTATATTAGGACCATCTTTGGGACTGTTCAAAAGTGGTCTTTAAGACCACTTTTGAACAGTCCCAAAAGGTGGTCTACCACTTAAAGACCACTTTTGAACAGTCCCAAAAGGTGGTCTACCACCTTTGGGACTGTTCAAAAGTTTTGAACAGTTCCAAAAGGTAGTCTCTGACCAGAGAACACGGTATGTGGAAACACAAAGGAAGAATATCTGAAACCTGCTTAATGAGCTTTTTATAGCAGTATTAGTCTTAATTTTAGGTGGTCTTAATAGCAAAATTTTTACTATATATTATTTCCAAAAATGTGGATATATGATCTTTAGGGTTACCTCAAAGATGGTTTCTACGGTATACAGTAGGTAAGTTATTACAAGCCAAAGATCACGTAGACCACTGTCTGGAATGTAAATGATTCCAGAGAGAGAAATCGCTATCAGGATAATGTATGTCAGCATCACTCACTGTTGACGGAATGGGTCATTTTCCTGTCGGTAATCCCAACAAATCCTTGACACAAAGATTAATCGCATTATCTTCTTCGGTTCACTGATATTAGGGTCGCGACAAGCGAAAAGGAGACTTCGTGCCCGTGCGCTCAGCGAAGACCAAGATCAGACTGCGCATCCGCACTGTCTGATCTGGGTCTTCGCTGAGCTCTTTATGGCTGAGCATTATCACGATGTAATTTGGCCCAGTTTGTGTTCGGGCTGATTTGAGATTATTCTCGAATGCCCCGTATCGCTTGTTGTCATCCGTGAGATTATCGCCATACAGTTCGCAGAAGCTGACTTAGTAAATTTTCGATGATGTCTTACTCCCCGTACATCAACCATAGTGCAGTTTATATTTTACTTTTGGTCCTTTGAGATCAGCGTGAATTTTCTGAGAAATCGGAAATAAATTATTGGTTTAGACTCATATTCTAGACAGTATTTTAATTATTTGGACCCCATTTTGATTTTTTATCAGTCTTTGAATCGACTGCCTATTGGAAATTCGCAAAATTGCAGTATGTTTCCTCTGGCTTTCTTTGCCGGATCATTACAGGGTCACTGATGAAGCTTTATTAGCCGAAACTACGTAGTATGACCCATCTTCTTTTTTATGAATGTTTTCATTGCTCTTAAAGGAACTCATTTTTGATTTTTATTTGCCTTCACTGCAGCTGGTGTTGTGCCGTGTGGCGGCCGTAAAACGGTCGGAAATAAATTATTTGTTTAGACTCATATTCTAGACAGGATTTTAATTATTTGGACCCCATTTTGATTTTTTATCAGTCTTTGAATCGACTGCCTATTGAAAATTCGCAAAATTGCAGTATGTTTCCTCTGGCTTTCTTTGCCGGATCATTACAGGGTCACTGATGAGGCTTTACGTAGTATGACCCATCTTCTTTCTTATGAATGTTTTCATTGCTCTTAAATGAACTCATTTTTGATTTTTATTTACTGCCAATATGTTCTATAAAAGAAAGAACTGTACAAGTATATCCTGGTCAGGCTAGCTAGTTTCGGCCAATAAGGAATTATCTGTGACTCTCAAATATTGCCAATGCTCCACACTTCGATAAGAAATTGCAAACTGCAAATTTATGTTAGAAACAAAGATTTAGTCTACCTAACCACTGGGCTCTGTGTGTTTTCTTCTGGCTTGCTCAAGAATAGAGATTTCGCTTGCCCCGCTCACAAGTGTTGCATTTATTATGCTCCCCGAAGAATTTCAAAGAAGAATAGTCGCCGCTTCGTCCGTGCGTCCGTGCGTCCGTCCCGCTCTTGTCAACGCGAATTCGCAGAAACTAATGGGCGGATTTTATTGAAACTTCATGGGACTATTAAGTATCGAAGGTGGATGCGCATATCACCTGCGTGTTTTGGTTCGATGATTTTTCCAAAAGTTATGGCCCTTTGGTGAATTCTGCATGACTATATAGGGTACTGTTCGTGTCCACGCGAATTCTCAGCAACTACTTGCAGAAATTCAACGAAACTTCAATGGAACCTTACGCAGCAATAGAGGATGTGCATATTATCCGTGCTATCTGGTTAGATGATTCGTCACAGAGTTATGGTACTTTGTTTCAAGCTGCAGTGGTAGGTCACTGTGGCTATTTTTAGAAAAAAACTTTGTCATCGCCCTAGTGCCTACATTTATTGGTGGATTTTAATATTATTTCACACAAATGTTGAGTATGATAAATATCTCTAGCAAGTTCAATTTTCAGTGTCCTGGGCTCAAGGTCAAGGTCACTGTGGCTATTTTTAGAAATAACTTTGTCATCGCTCAAGCGTCGTCATTTGCCGATGGATTTTAATATAACGTCACACAAATGTTGGGTATAATAATATCTTGAGCATGTTCGACTTTCAGGGTCCTGGGCTCAAGGTCAAGGTCACTACGGCTATTTTTAGAAAAAAAACTGTCATAGCTCTAGCGTCGTCATTTGCTGGTGGATTTTAATATAACTTCACACAAATGTTGGGTGTGATAATATCTCAAGCAAGTTTGACTTTCAGGGTCGTGGGAAGGTCAAGGTCACTGCGGCTATTTTTAGAAAAACTTTGTTTTTGCTCTAGTGCCTACATTTATTGATGGATTTTAATATAATTTCACACAAATGTTAAGTATGGTAATATCTCGAGCAAGTTCAGCTTTGAGGGTCCTGGGCTCAAGGTCAAGGTCACTGTAGCTATTTTTAGAAAAGCACTTTTTCATCGCTCTAGCGTCGTCATTTGCTGATGGATTTTGATATAACTTCACACAAATATTGGGTATAATAATACCTCGGGCAAGTTTAACTTTCATGATCCTTGGGTCAAGGTCAAGGTCACTGTGGTTAGTTTTAGAAAAACAACTTTGTCATCGCTCTAGTGCCTACATTCATTGATGGATTTTAATATAATTTCACACAAATGTTGGATATGATAATATCTCGAGCAAGTTTGACTTTCAGGGTCCTGGGCTCAAGGATAAGGTCACTGCGGCTATTTTTAGAAAAAACTTTGTCATAGTTCTAGCGTCGTCATTTGCTGATGGATTTTAATATAACTTCACACAAATGTATGGTATGATATATCTCAAGCAAGTTTGACTTTCAGGGTCCTGGGGTCAAGGTCACTGCGGCTATTTTTAGAAAAACTTTGTCATCGCTCTAGCATCTACATTTGCTGATGGATTTTAATATAATTTTCGAACCCGTCTGATATTTTATATGCATGTAAAGGCACCCAATACCGAACCATACCTGGCGACAGTCCTATAAGGATTGCCTCTGTGTACGAGAGTAAGTTTTCAATAATTTGTATTAAACAGTTCTTCCTTTCATTTATTCGGACTTTTGTGTTGCTGATGTTTGTATGACAGTGCCATCAGGCAAGCTAATCTGTCCACTGACAGGTTTTGTTATACTCCATTTTGAAGTACAGTGAGTATACACAGTATACTGCTCTTTAACTGGGATAATGTTTCCTGTTCCGACTATTGCACGTTCGGGGAGCATCCATCGGTTTCACCGATATTCTTGTTGTTAACGTAGGGCGTTAACTTTTCTGCTAATGTTTTGTGTGACCGCTAACACATTCCCAAACAAGAATGCACAAATGATGGTGTAAACTCTTGTTTAATACGAAGTTGACGGCAAATTTCCTTCATGCATCTGCTTGTTTTTTCTGTACCCATATCTGATATCAGGGTATTGCAAACGCCATATTTGGTAAAGAGCTGGGTGAAACATGATGCAACCGACAAGGTATCTTTGTTAGCTAGTGGGATTGTGACCAAATACCTGCTAAACATGTCTATGCCAGTGAGAACATAAGTAAAGCCTTGGGAAGAAATGGGTGGTAGGGGGCCAAACAGATCAATTTGCCAAACTTCAAAAAGCTGCTTGGGCTGGGGGTATGCTGTTATACCAGACTTGGTATGGTGTTTTGTGAGCTTGCGTTTTTGACACTGTTGACATGATCTGACAATATCAGTGATAATTGGACCCATGAGCTGGAAAAAGTAATGTTCTTTTACTCGGTCCAGTGTGTCTGTAATTCCCCCATGTCCACTCATTGGGCAGTCATGGTACAATTGTATGACAGGCTTGATCATATAGTCTGGTAAAACAAGTTGATAATGCTCAAGATGTTTCGTGCGTTTTGATTTTGCAACTCTTGAGTGCCAAAGAAGTCCGTCAATCACAGCATAGTCACTAGATTCTAACAGAATTCGTCTTGCCTTTTTCTGACTTTTTGGCAAGATGCCATTTTCCAAGTAATCGATCAACCCATGTAACTGAGAAACATGTCTCTGTAACTCCTTGGTCTTTACAGGACTAAAATCAAACTTGGTAAATAATTCTACTTTCTTCACCTCATCTTCAAGAAAACTTGATTGTGAAGTTTCACTTTCTGTAAAAGAAGAATCATTTGTAGAACTACTACTACTAGCCCGATCGGACATACTTGTCTGCGATTTACCGTCATTGTGCACAGTCTGATCTTTACTGTCGGCAGTGTATTTGTCAGCATGGATAGGGGTTTGATTTGCATGAGTTTTCCTCTTTCCCCTTGTTAATCTATGCTTTGTCCGCCCCTGTGAGTCAATTATTTCAGAGTCTGCATCATACTCTGTGTCAGATTTCAAAATAATCCTAGAGCCTTGCTGCAAAGGCATTCTGTTCACCATTTTTATCCCACAAACCTTCTCATCAGTTTTACGACAGGTGAGGAGTTCCTGAAGTGACCTTCCCTCAGGTAATGTAATTTTTCCAGTGTTCTCTGGAACATATGGGAAAAAGGGGTTTTCTTCAGCAGGACTGGAAAATGAAGGGTCATTTTGACTATGAACCCTTGAAAGGGCATCTGGAACAACCATTTCATCTGCCTTTCGGTACATAATTTCAAAATTGAACTCCTGCAAAAAAGCCAACCACCTTTCATAAATAGCACCTTTGAGACTTTTCTGAAATAATGGCTTGAGAGCCTGATGATCACATTCCACAATAAATTTACGACCTCGTAAATATGAAGCACAATCAAGGATACTTGTAACCATGCCTAACAACTCTAGTTTCGTAGGACCATATGACTCTTGCCATTTTGAAAGAGACTTTGAGCCGAAGCGAATCACTCTCAAAATATCACCTTGATCACCACCCGGCTGTTTCTGATATAACATATACCCAATGCCTTTACTCGAACTGTCCTCAGATTAAAAAAATGGCAGGTCATAACAGGGAAAAGCCAAAGCTTCTGAGTTTAGCAAAAACTCCCTAAGTTGTTCAAATGCAGTTTGTTGCTCTGTTTGCCATGAAAACTTCACATTTTTGCGTAACAGTTTGTACAAATGATGTGCAATCACACTATACCGAGGAATACACTTTTTGAACCAATTCATCAACCTTAAATAACGCTTCAGAGCTTTAACATTCTTAGGAACTGGATACTCAGCAATAGCTTTCATACGATCAGATGGAGGTTTGAGCCCTTCTTTAGATATTTCATGACCTAAGAAAACACACTTACTGTGTGCAAATTTACATTTATGGGGTGACAGTTTCAGACCTGCTTGCTAAAGCGATCAAAAACTTCTTGCAGATCTCTCATGTGCTGTTCAAAAGTTTCAGAAATGATTAAAACATCATCTATATAGCAAAGAACACTTTTGAAAGATAGCCCACTCAGAACACGGTCCATTAAAAGCTGAAAATTGTTCGGACTTGTTTTCAAACCCATGGGCAAACGGGAAAATTTGTATGTGCCAAAGCATGTATTGAATACAGTATACTTGGAAGTCTGGCTGGAGATCCGGACCTGGAAAAAACCTTGAGCCATATCCATAGAAGTTATGTAAGTTGGAGTTCTATGTATGAAAGACTCTGTCAGTTCTTCTACACTTGGTATAGCATAACAAAAATCCTGTGTCTGGGAGTTTAGATAACGGAAATCAACACAGAATCTATACATAGACAGACTGGCCTCTCGAGATCCCGGTTCGACTCCTGGTTTGGGCTTATTTCGCTTTGAGACAAGTGCAATGGGGCTGGAAATGGGGATATCTTCTTTTTTCACTGACAGGGGTAATGATACCCTGGCGTAACAGTTCATCTAACTGGTGTCGTAAAACCTCACGTTTTTCGGGCGTCAGCTTGTAGGGTCGTTGATGCTTGGGGATAGCTCAGGTTTTAGGTGTATCTGATGTTCAGTATAAGAGGTGAGCCCTTGTGAAGGATTTTCATCGGTTACGAACAAGACATAGTTTTGAAAGAGACAGTCGTCAAGTCTAGTCTTTTCAGCAGGTGACAGATTGCAGTCAGAACTGTCCGTTTAAAAATATGACAAAAATTTATCTCTGTCAACATTAGTATTCATGTCTGATATTAAATTTGAATGAAAACATGTAGGTCTTGGAGCTAGTCTAGTCGGTTTATGATTTTGGAATGAACTCCCATGACTCGACCTTTCACATGAATTAACTCTGAAACTTTCATTCAGTAACTCAAATGATCCTAATAGTTTACCTTTACAAATTGTGATGGATTGTGGTGTTGGATTTAGTATTTTTATGGGTACTTTATAATCATGGGAAACAACAGCTAATGACCTGGCAACAAGTAATTACTTTTCTGCATGTATGCGCTGCCTGAACACACACCCTGGTACCCTGGTTCCGCATGTTTGGGTACCTTGCCCCATAAGATTGTTTCCGAATTAGGCTGCAATGTAATCCTTTTCTTAGTTCGAACTTTGCAATTAGAAAACACTACAGACTGATTGGAAAAATCAAGTTTAATGCCATGAAAATACATGTACAGGGTACCCAAAAGTAAGGGATGGGATGTTTCCTGTATCACATAAACATCTATACACTGTTGCTGACCCTGAATAAAAGGTTTAATTTTCGCACAACCTGATATATGTATTTCTTGATTATTTGCCAGGACAACTGCATCATCAGTCACAGGTGTTAGCTTGGACTTGGCATTATCAGGTAAAAATCATATAAACATTTTGACATCAGATTAACTGAACTTCCTGAATCTAACATGGCTGAGACATTACAATTGGGAAACCGTGTATGCACATATACACAGCTGGAAGTATAAGTTTTTTCTGGGGCTCTGCTCCGCTGGCGCTGGTTCATTGGCGACCTCCCAAGGGAACGCCCCCGGTGTCCCTTGGGCTCCTCCCGTTTCCCGAATTCATTAAACAGTTAACTGTTCGATGTCCAAATTGCTCACAAAGCTGGCACTGAATATTTGGCTCACTATTTCCTCGTGCCCAGTTACAATTACGTCTGATGTGGCCTGCTCCCTGGCAGGCATGACACTTTAATTGTTTGTTGTGGATTGCTTCTGTATTTATACTTGCACACACCTTGTTGAATTCTATACAGAGTTTATCTAGTTTCTGTTCAACGCTTTTAACCTGTCACTGGATTGCACTGTAGCCACGCTGGAGGCTGCAGGTGAAATGTCACAGCCAGCAGGGTTTGGTGAAGAAACCCTGTAGCCATAGGCTTCACCAAGCTTTGCTGCAGTGAGAGCAGCGTGTATTTCCTCGCGGTTGCCGGCCCGTACAAGGAAGGCTAATTGTGACGGTAACCCTTCTATGAACTTTAAAACAATTTCTTGGTCGGTTTTGTTAATTTTCCTCCCCTT
Organism: Lucinisca nassula; assembly: GCA_963580285.1. NCBI lineage: Eukaryota > Metazoa > Mollusca > Bivalvia > Lucinida > Lucinidae > Lucinisca > Lucinisca nassula. The sequence continues at coordinate 93,403,561 of OY757016.1, read as the reverse complement.
TTCCATTATTTTGGAGTAATAGTCCTCCATCTGCTGATGAGGTAAGAGGAACATATAACTAAAGTTGATGTTTCTAATTTTATTTTGTTTCAAAAGTATAACTCTTCAGGTTATAAAATGTTTGCTCTAAATTATTTGAACTAAACGTATTTCTTGGTAACAATAATTCTTTAATATTTCCAATTTTCAGATGTTAGTCTCTATACTGATCTTACTCTACTCTCGCAAAACTATATTCAACAGACAACCCCTCTCTCACAATGCATACCCTTTTTCTTCACAACCCTCACAACAAATATGGTCAAGTCAGTTCCTCTCATGTCCGACCTATTCACATAATTAATACAAATAAGGCTACTACATTTCCTGAAAAGATGATGAAACAGATAGGCAGGCATGCTCCTTCCATATACAGAATAAGTATTTCCAGTCACAAGGAACCAACCTACACACCTTGTTAGCAGGATGATAGTTCAAGGGATAGGGTGAGAGATCAAGATTAAAATCAAGATAAAATCTATTATGTAGCATGTGGGAGTGAAAGGTAAAGGATAGACAGGAAACAGTAAGATTTATAAGAACCAAAAGTTATGAGAGAAAAATAACATATATTAAATATATATGATAATATATAACATCCCGTTGAAAAATGGCGGAAAAATCTGCCAGGGGTTCCCATTGCCTTTAATTGTGCCAAATTCAGACAACGAATGTACAAATCAGCCTGCGCATCCGCACATTCTGATCACGCTGCTTAGATAGTATAATACCTCAAAATAGAGGCGAAGGCAATGATCTGATACAATTAACCCACACCTCCAACCAGAGACATCAGAGGGAAAGAAGCACTAACATGGAATAAGACTATAATGGAAACATTAGTACCGGAAAGTCAAAAGGACAGTTACTTTTCCCACAAAATGGCTCATTGGCTATCCAAAAAACACACATTCAAAGACGAACTGTAACAAACATAAACCGCACAATAAAGAACCGGGTTTGGAACGCTCAGTGAAAATTATTTCACTGCGTGCGGGGTGGGGCGGGCTGGGGGTTAAACTGTCTGTTACAGATAGAATAAGAAATGTCTGAGGAAGAAAGCTCTTGGTGATGCCTTAGCCCTGGCTTTCCGTTGAGCACCGTTATTGTCTCATGTCCACAAGCTACCCTTCTGACTTTGCCTCCCCCTTTGCTGGGTCTTGTGCAATTTGTTCCCACGACTCTGTTGGTATGTTGAAGTTCCCGAGGGAGGCTTTTAGGGCGTCCTTTTGGCTCTTCTTCTGACCACCATTAGCGCGTTTCTCAATAGAGGCTTTTCTTTGGCAAACGTTCTTCGTGCATCATGGTAACAAGGTCTGTCCATTTAAACTGTACCCGGCTGAAAATAGTAAGCACACTCTGTATCCATGTTCCATTACGTAAACACGCCTAAACAAATACATTGCCACCTTTATCGCCGAAAAAATGAAAATTTTATAATGAAAAATTGTGATATTTTTCTTTTTTCTGCTCAAAATATAGAATCTGTGCACTCGTTAGAACCGCCTCATCGAGGCGGTTCGAACGAGTACCCACAATCTATATTTCAGAGCAGAAATAAGAAAAATAAGGTAATACCCCCGGAAACCCTAGTTTTACTATATAAAAGTGGGGTTCAAGGGGATCAAAATTATATAGGCGTGTTTTCGTGATGCTCTGCATTTTCCAGGACATCTGCGTATAGAATCAAGTCTTGCCACTAAATTTTCAAGTTTGTATTGAAGTATTTCAGTCTTTTCAATGACCCCAACTTCGAAGAAGTTGATGGGGCATATTGGTTCTGTCCTGTCCGTCAGTCTGTCAGTCTGCCTGTCCGTGCGTCCGTCTGTCTGTTACGCTTTATACATATGTGAAACAGAAGAATGGTCCGTGCGGTTTATTTTTGTTATGGTTTGTCTTTGGGTGTTTGTGTCGCTTGTGTTATTTTATTTTGGATAGCCTATTGGCCATTTTGTGGGAAAGTAACTGTCCTTTTGGCTTTCCGCTGTTGGTGTTTCCATTAGGGTCTGTTGTTTCATGTTTATGTGTCTTTCCCATTGGTGTCTCTGATTGGAGCTGTGGGTTGATTGTATCGATTCCTGATCATTGCCCCCACTTCTATTCTATACAATTACCTTGCATCTCCCCAGAGGTCTGACGTCTCTTGAATGTGTTTCAGCACGACAACAGACATTTGACAACCATCTGTGGCAACCAATTATCCTTAAAATCGTATGACAGATAGAACACTGTTTAAGGAACATTTCTACGAAAGTTTTTAAAATTTCTTGAAAATTGTATAAGTCTTTTTTTTCAAATTATCCCCATTATAAGTCTATTGAAACTCTAAAATTCCAATAGAAACCAAACTAAAGAGCCCAATTTTATAATATAAAACAACACAAAAACTGTAAAGGCAAACATGGTGAATATTTCCATAAAGCCTCAGCCTCATAGAGCATATGGTTTATGCGGAGATGATTGTTTTATTTTTATTTATTTTTTTTCTATTTTTTTTTATTTTGGTTTCCAAGTAACAAATAAAAATGAGCAGTAGCCCTAAAGTTATACGGCAGAAACAAGATTGCTGATAAAATATTTTTATGAACGTTTTGCCAAAATATCTTCTAAGGCTAGGCAGTAAATGCAAATTTTCAAGGTTCCCCATTACACATCTAAGGAAACTCTAAGATGCCATAGCAACCAAACAAAATATCTGAATTTAATAGAAAAAAAAACAACAAAATAAAACCTATTCAGGGCTATTTCTTGGAAAGTTTTGTCAAAATATCTGCAAAGGCGTAGCAGTAAATTCTATTTTTCAATTTTTCCCATTATAAGGCAATGGAAACTCCAAACTAAAGAGCCAAATTTCATAAAAAAAAACTGTAAAAGCACATATGGTGAATAATTCAATAAACTCTCAGCCTCATAAACAATATGGTTTCTGAGGAGATGATTATTTTCAGTATTTATCTTTCTATTATTTTTTTCATTTTGGTTTCCATGGCAATAGGCCTAGAATCATAGGGCACGTGATAGAAAGCTTAAGGAACATTTCTATGAAAGTTGTGTCAAAATATCTGCAAAGGTTTGGCAGTAAATGCCATTTTTCAATTTTTTCCCATTATAAGGCTATAGAAAATCTAAGTTACTATAGCAACCAAACTCAAAGGCCATATTTCACAAAAAAAAAAACCTATACTGGCAAATATGCCTCATAGTGCATACGGTTTCTGAGGAGATGATTTTTTAATTTGTTTTTTTTTTTTTTCATTTTTTGTTTCCATGGCAACCAGCAAAAATGAACAATAGGCCTATAATCATACGGTAGATAGAAGATTGCTAAAGGAACATTTCTATGAAAGTTGTGTCAAAATATCTGCAAAAGCTTAGCAGTTACTTCCATTTTTAAATTTCCCCCATTATAAGTAAATGGAAAATCTAAGTTGCCATACCAACCCAACTAAAGAGCCGAATTTAATGAAAAAAAAAAAAAAAAAAAAAAAACCCACAAAACCTGAAAAGGCAAATATGGTGAATATTTCTATAAAGCCTAAGCCTCACAGAACATACGGTTTCTGAGAAGTTCATTACGCATAACACACCCGTGCGACATAGTGTATTTTTTCACATCTCCAAAATGGCTACTTTTCTAATGAAAAATCCGTGATATTTATCTTATTTATACTGCAAACATAAGTTGTGGGTGCTCGTTAGAACCGCCCATTGATGCGGTTCTTACGAGTACCCACAACCTATGTTTTGGAGTAGATATATACCCCGTTAAACCCAGTTTCCCCTGTATAAAGTGGGGTTTAGTGGGGTGTTCATTTCACGGACCTGTTCACGTGACGGATCTTTTAGGTATTTTTTTTTATTATTTTTAGCTCGGCTGTTTTCGAAGAAAACGACGAGGTATTGTCATAGCTCTGGCGTCGTCGTCGTCTGCGTCTGCTTCGTCGTGCAAAAACATGGACATTTTGTAATATCTCTGTCATTACTGCACATATTTACTTGTAACTCGGACTAGTTGTTCATTATCAAAAGGGGAACTCATACCAATAGGTGAGGTAACCCTCAAAATATTTTTGGTACAGTTATGCTTTTTCGACTTAGAATTCTTGCAAAAACTTGGACATTTTGTAATATCTCTGTCATTACTGAACATATTTACTTGAAACTCTGATGATTGTTCATTCTTAAAAGGAGAACTCATACCAATAGGTGAGGTAACCCCCAAAATATTTTTTGGCACAGTTATGGCCCTTTTTCGACTTAGAATTATTGCAGCCGAGCGTTGGCACCCGCATGCGGTGCTCTTTTTTGATTTCGATTTCAATGGCAACCAATAGATATGAGCAGTAGGCCTAAACATCATACTGCAGATAGTAGATTGCTCAAGGGACATTTCTGTAAATATTTTGTCAAAATATCTGCAAAGGCTTTGCAGTTAACGCAGTTTTTCAATTATCCCCATTATAATTCTATGGAATCTCTAAGTTACCATAGCAACCAAATTAATGAGCCGAAATTGATAAGAAACACAAGCCCAATGATGCCACAGATGAAATTTGAGCTCAATCGGCCCAGTGGCTTCAGAGCAGATGTTGTTTAAATGTGTTGACGGACGGCGTCGACGACGACGACGGACGACGACGGATATGTGCCTATCCTATAAGCTCGCCCGGAGCCTTCGGCTCTTGTGAGCTAAAAATGAACAGTTAGGCTAAAATCATATGGCAGATAGATAATTGCTTAATGAATATTTCTATGAAAATTTTGTCAAAATATCTGCAGAGGCTTGGCAATAAATGCCATTTTTCAATTTACCCCATTATAAGTCTATGGAAAATCTAAGTCGCCATAGCAACCAAACAAATGAGCCGAGTTTCATAAAAAAAAACATAGAACCTGTAAAGGCAAATTTTATGAATATTTCCATAAACTCTCAGCCTTATAGAGCATACGCTTTCTGAGGAGATGATTTAAGTATTTTTGTTTCTATTTTTTATATTTTGGTTTCCATGGCAACCAGTAAAAATGAGCAATAGGCCTAAAATCCTACGGTAGGTGATAGATTGCTTAAGGAACATTTCTATGTAAACTGTGTCAAAATATCTGCAAACGTTTGGCAGTTAATGCCATTTTTTCAATTTTCCCCATTATAAATATGTTCTATAAAAGGTTTATCCTTTGGAAGCAGGGATATACCACATAACTGGACAATATGGAGTGTACATGTTTTCTTGGCAAGACTAGCTAGTTTTGGCAAATTCGGCCTCATCAGTGATACTCAAATATTTCCAAAACTCCACAACGGAATCAATGATCCCAAAGGACAAGAAAATATAAACTACACTATGATGTAGGGCAAGGAGACGTTTTACGGTCGCCACACATTCCCAGACACTAGCTGTAGTGACGTTAAATATGTTCTATAAAAGGGTTATCCTTTGTAAGCACGGCATACACCACAGAACTGGAAAATATGGAGTGTACATGTTTTCTGGGCCAGGCTAGCTAGTTTCGGCCAATTAGGCATCATCAGTGACCCTAAAATATTTTCAAAATTCCACCATGGAATCAATGATCCCAAAGGACAAGAAAATATAAACTACACTATGATGTAGGGCAGGGAGACGTTTTACGACCGCTACACATTCCCAGACACCAGCTGTAGTGACGTTAAATATGTTCTATTAAAGGGTTATCCTTTTGAAACAAGGAAGTCTATGGAAAATCAAAGTTGCCATAACAACCAAACTAACACATTTCATAAAAAAAAAAAAAAAAAAAAAAATAAAAAACACAAAATAGAAGTAGTGGCAATGATTAGGGATCGATACAATTAACCCACAGATCCCATCAGAGACCCAAAGGGAAAGAAACACAAACACGAAGCAACAGACCCCAACGGAAACGCTAACAGCGGAAAGTCAAAAGGAAAGGTACTTTCCCACACAATGACCAAAAGGCTATCCAAAACAAAAAAAAAAAAAAAACACAAGCGACACAAACACCCAAAGACAAATCATAACAAAAATAATCCGCCACAGAAAAACCGCCTTGGAACAGTCAACGGAAACGAATTCCACTGTAGGGCTTAAATCGATTTTTCGTGGCCACAATCCTCGCTTAAAACCTGTTGAATATTTTCATGAAGTCTCCTCCTCCTTGAGCATATGGTTTCTGAGAAGATGATTTTTCATTTTTCTATTTTTTTTTTTTTTTTTTTTTTTGCATTTTGGTTTCGATGGCAACCAATAAAATTAGCAGAAGGCCTAAATTCATATGGCAGATAGTAGATTGCCAAAGGAACATTTCTATGAATTTTTGTCAAAATATCTGCAGAGACTTAGCAGTAAATGTCATTTTTCAATTTCCCCATTATAAGTCTATGGAAATTATAAGTTACCATAGCAACCAAACTAAAGGGCCGATTTTCATAAAATAACACAAACTTTCAATCCCCCCGTCCAAGGATGATACAGATAAAATTTTGGCTCAATCGGCGGAGTCGCTTTAGAGTAGAAGATGTTTAAAAGTGTTGACGCCAGACGACGCAGACGCAGACGACGACGGACAACTGCCTGTGCTATAAGCTCCCCCGGAGCCTTCGGCTGTGGTGAGCTAACAACAGATCATTGGATATTCTGATTTACTGTTAAAACAATGTTGGTACGGGTTTTGAACATGGTCTCACGCAACAGTCTTGCCAGCTAAAGAACTCGTCTAGCCCCCAATAAGTATATTGTCGTAAGCATTAAGGATCACCGGGTTGTCGGATTCAGCATACCCTGTCATGTACTAAATGGTCAGTGTATACTTTCTAGTAAAGAACGTTGAACCCAACCAGATTTTGTTGCCATTCCCTTGCGCGGCAACAACCTAACTAATGGTTTTCTTTTGCAATAGCAGTTCAGTTATCTCATGTTGACGAGTCCCCATCGTTGGTTAATCTCTATGGTCGTTTGATTTCGATGTTCTCGGAGATGTAGTACTGATGAGCTAGGATGTCTTCATGTGGAGTGAACAAATTACATGTATTTTTCTGCGACATAGTGCATTTTTCACATCTCCAAAATGGATACTTTTCTCATAAAAATCAGTGATATTTTTCTTGTTTATACTGCAAACATAGGTTGTGGGTCCTCTCTAGAACCGCCTCATTGAGGCGGTTCTAGAGAGTACCAACAACTTATGTCTTGGAGCAGAAATAAGAAAAATAATTAATACCCCCGTAAACTCCAGTATTCTCTTTTTAAAGTGGGGTTGGGGTATTCATTTCAAGGACTTGTTCGCGTGATGGATCGTCTATTTGAAGAACATTTTCTGTCAAGAGGTCCATAGCCGTGTGAATCTAAGATAACAGCGGATACGATGGCATTCCGATCGGTGAAAATAATTGCAAACGCATATGGTAATTTCTCATGTGTTCTTTCGTCTATTATGACAAAGCAAGGGATTGGTGGAAGAATAACACAATGTCCATTACGCAAACACGCCTATACATATACATTGCCACCATTATCGCCGAAAAAATGAAAATTTTGAGACGAAAAATTGTGATATTTTTATTATTTCTGCTCGAAATATAGATTGTAGGCACTCGTTAGAACCGCCTCATCGAGGCGGTTCTAACGATTACCCACAATCTATATTTTAGAGCAGTAATAAGAAAAATAAGGTAGACCCCGGAAACCCCAGTTTTACTATATAAAAGTGGGGTTCAAGGGGGTCAAAATTATATAGGTGTGTTTTCGTGATGGTTACTATATTAAACACAACCTTGTGCCAAAATGACATCTTTCACATCTCAAGCTCTTGTTATTTTATAAAATGAAGTTTTTCCATATTTTTTCTTAGTTCTCGTCCAAACAAAGATTATTGGTGCTTGTTATAACTCATTACGAAAATATGCCTATACAATTTGTAAATTTCACCGCCGAAAAAAAAACAACAACAAAAAAAAAACACACAACAAATTTTTAGATAAAAAATTGTAATACTTTTCTTATTTTTGCGGTTCAAAATATAGATTTTGGGCGCCTCCATGAGGCGGTTCTAAAAAGTAGCCACACTCTTTATTTTAGAGCAGAAAAAAGAAAAATAATGTTTACCCCTGTAAACCCCAGTTTTTCTTTGTAAAAGTGGGGTTCGAGGGGGTAAAAATTGTATAGGCGTTTTTTCGTGATGTGCATTTTTGGGACAGTTATAACACGTACCCGTAATCTATGTTCTTGAGCAAGCCGTAGGAAAATAATGTATATATGTATTCCTGTAAACCCCATAATTCCATGTATTAAGTGAGGTGGACAGGGATGTTCATTACTATGACTTGTTAACTTTGGTCCAGTTGTTTAAAACTAATGACGCCGTAACTTAACGTATCGTTAAAACTTTGATCATTTAATATGACAAATATACAAATATTTTAGCTCAAAAAAATGTGAGCAGCAAATGCTAAAGCTGCTCACATTTGTTACAGCAAAAATACCAGAGCATTAGACATTGTAGCTGCTAGAACAGTTAAAATGTGAACACTAACGAGCTCGTTAAGCTTACGACGCTTTGAACAACTTGACCCTGATACATGCAAATACAGTAGAACTTCGATGGCTCGAACACCTATGGCTCGTTTACCATGGATGTGTCGACCTCATTCTTGAGCCCCTAGCGAAATCCTCTACATTAGAAATAGTGGGGGATAATTAAGGAGATTTTAGTCTTTTATCTTGAAAATGTATCCTGTATGTACTCATTAGAATCGCCTCGATGAGGCGATTATAATGAGTACACACAGAATACATTTTCATTATAGAACACCAAAAGGATGTTTAAAAGTATCACGCTATGCCTCCTGGCAGTAACCCTCAGTGACTCGAACTTCCCCTGTCTCGAACAGATTTTCGAGGTCCCAATGGTGTTCGAGCCATTGAAGTTCGACTGTACATGATCCAGAGATCGCGAACTGCCAATAATATCTTTGGAAGGCAGTTCAAAATGGGGAGACATATTTTCCATATTTTCAGTCGTGTTCCAGTGACCAACTGAAAGCATCAAATAATCAGAGTAATATAGTCAAATGCCGACACTTTTGCTGAAACTCATGGTAGCGCAACTGAACCGTCTTCGACAAATGTTAAATCTATATTTATTTGTGCTTAGTACAAGGTTGTTGTGCCAGGGTTAACAGAAAATCAAACCAGCGAAAGTCGTATGTGGCAGTTTCCAGAACTAAGTTTGAAGTTTTGCCAAGGAAAAGCAAGGACACATATATACGCTTCTCCCGACATTGCCTTCGTTCGGGCCGATAAGCATGGCGGGCGAAGCTTGCTTACCAAGCAATGCTTACGAGGAGAAAGATTCCATTTGGTACAAAACGGGTTAAAATTATCACAAAACATTTCCATATCTGCTCTGCTGTTTGCCCACGCCGAACACATGATGATAAATGGTGCGAAAAATAGATATCGAACAATACTGATCAATGTTACTTTTCAGGTCAAAATATCTTTATCTAAATTTTAGTTCTTTGCAATTTAGGCTGGGCAGATTAGCTGAATTATTAATGCAATTGCAAAATCCGGCTGATAACCTTGACACATTTAAAATGCATTTGGTGTTATGATAAGGCATGACTTTAGATCGCGATATCCCATTGTATACGGAGAAACCCACAACGGACCAATTGGCAAGCAGTGCAGGCGCTGATCAGGCATCTAATCAGGAATTTGGTCAGCGCCATCACTGTTTCCAAGAAGTTCAAAGATTCGCTAAAAAATATAAATGACCAAACTTTACACCCCTAAATTTCAAAACGGGTGGCCGATTCTATTCTGTTACAAATGGGTTCATGACAACCTTTGCTGTCAGTGAGTAATGCTGATAGCACTTAGTACAACGCTGTACTACCTGTTGAATGGAGATAACAGACAAGGTGACGTAATTAACGTACTACAACTGGGTCCGGCGAGCAAAGAATCTATTACATGAAATGAATTCTATTTACAGGCTCTACTAGCAGACAAAATGACAGAAAATCTCAATATTCGATTATGTGCATTTAAATATCACTCGGAGAAATAGACGACACACGGTGCAGTTCCCACTTACGCTTATCTGTTTGGCAGGCCATGTATTTTGGAGATCCCGGCTTTAAACAACTGTAGACGGCGACCTACAAATTAATTGAGCCGGGGAACAGCATTTCCTACATTGTACATGTTCGCCCAGCGGATCAGAGTCTTTGTTGTACGCTCTATGGGTAGCTTAATGGCACAATGTTCCTTCTTGCAGCAGGAGAAATCTCTGGTCAAACTATATGGATGTGCTGATCTGATTCTTCACTGGGCGCACATTACCCCCCGCCCATAGGGGCTTGAAGCAATATATAGGCTGCATGATGCTTCCACGCAGAGCTGAATCCGGCCCGCACACTAGTACTGGTAAACCGCTTAGAGGATCTAAGCCTGTCCAGGAACCGCGGTGCGAGGCGGACCGCCCATGCTTATAAACCCTATTGGTTTCATTGGGCGACAGGGCTTGAGATGTCATTTGATCTCAATGTCGGGTAAAAGTCCCACAAAATTGGAAGCAACGTCTCCAAAATGACGTATACAGTGTTGACGGGGACGTTAAACTTCAAATCAAACAAACAAATCACTGGGCGCACATGTAAAATGTAGGAAATGTTGTGACCCGGCTCACTTATGACAATAGGTTACACACCGTATAATTATTGAAGCATTTAAGGGCACAGTGTTCCTTCTTGCAGCAGGAGAAATCTCTGGTCAAACCATATGGATGTGCTGATTTCATTCTTCACTGGGCGCACATGTAAAATGTATGAAATGTTGTTCCCCGGCTCAATTAAGACAACAGTTTACACACCATATAATTATGGAAGCATTTTTCTGATGTACGTATGATAGATGTACTGAAGAAACTTTTCCACTGTCTTATCGGACTTTGTCGGATTTGAAGCAGACATTTTGCACGTAGAATCTGCCGTATCTGGTCAAAAAGAACAGGTTATACAAGGACAGAAAGGCATTCAGTTTTACTTCTTCAACACTGTATAAGGCTGCATGATGCTTCCACGCAGAGCTGAATCCGGCCAGCACACTAGTACTGGTAAACCGCTTAGAGGATCTAAGCGCGGTGCGAGGCGCAGGAACCGCGGTGCGAGGCGGACCGTCCATGCTAATAAACCCTATTGGTTTCATTTGGGCGACGGGGCTTGAGATGTCATTTCATCTCAATGTCGGTTAAAAGTCCCACAAATTGGAATCAACGTCTCCAAAATGACCTTTACAGAGTTGACGGGGACGTTAAACCTCAAATCAAACAAATCAACACTGCATAAACACATGCTTTTCGCTTTGAGAATATGTTTAGCTTAATCAGCATAATTTATGATGTGAATGCCTCATATTGTACTATGCAAATTGCAACGGATGCGAGGAAACCGAGGTTAAAATAAAACTGATGAGTTGTCCATTTTGTGTTATTTAAATCCATTGAAAGAGTTTTAAATACGCAATGAAAAAAAAGTGAATTCGTAATACTGAAGTGAAACTATCCCCCTTCCTTGGCGTCTGTTTTAGCAAACTATGGGGAAGCATTCGCTAATTGTCTTTTGAATTCCATGCCAGGTTGCATCACGTTCAAGCAGCAGACACGAAGAATGAATACCCCTGCAAACACCATTGCATTACGAAAACGAGCCTATATAATTTTGACCCCCTTGAACCAACCTTTTATATAGAAAAAAATGGGGTACACAGGTGTAAACCTTATTTTTCTTATTTCTTCTCTAAAATATAGATTGTGGCTACTCGTTAGAACCGCCTCGATGAGGCGGTTCTAACGAGTACCAACAATCTATATTTTTAGCAGAAATAAGAAAAATATCACAATTTTTCATCTTAAAATTTTCATTTTTCGGCGATAAAGGTTACAATGTAATGGTATAGGCATGTTTTCGTAATGACCCCGGCAAACACCACTGTATACAGAGAAAAGTTGAGTTTACAAAAAATATAGAAAATAGATGCCAAGGAAAACCCACAATCAAAGATTACAGCCTACCATGGCACCAAGAGGAAGAGTAGTAAACAATGAGGAAAACAAAAGATAGAAAGAAAAACGAAAACAAAAAATGAATCACAAAGAGCTTCGCAACCAGCTTGTTATTCACCACAAGAGGTGATCAAGGTGCAGCAGACAATATTAATGAAAATTAGATGGGCCCCGTCAAGCGATTTTGGTACTTATCGCCTATGCGAGCAGCGAAGGTTCAGGCGAGCCTGCGCATCCGCGCAGTCTCGCCAGAACCTTCGCTGCTCGCTTATACAAGCAGTGAATCAAGAGCAACCTTCAGACAGAAAGTCAAATCCCTGGCCCCTCTGAATGGCTGGGCAGTCGCAGTTAAAATTTGTCACAAATTCGCTTGGCGGGGCTCATATGTGCCTCATATTGTACTATGCAAATTGCAACGGATGCAAGGAAAACCGAGGTTAAAACAAAACTGATGTATTGTCCATTTTGTGTTATTTAAATCCATTGAATGAGTTTTAAATACGCAATGAAACAAGTGAATTGATAATACTGAAGTGATACTCCCCCACTTCCTTGGCGTCTGTTATAGCAAACTATGGGGAAGCATTCGCTAGTTGTCTTTTGAATTCCATGCCAGGTTGCATCACGTTCAAGCAGCAGACACGAAGACTGAATACCCCATGCAAACACCATTGCATTACGAAAACGAGCCTATATAATTTTGACCCCCTTGAATCCCACTTTTATATAGTAAAATTGGGGTACACAGGTGTAAACCTTATTTTTCTTATTTCTGCTCTAAAATATAGATTGTGGCTACTCGTTAGAACCGCCTCGATGAATGGGCTTAAATCGATTTACGTGGCCACAATCCTCGCCCTTACTTCCGTCGCGATTTAGACAAATAATTTGTTCAGTCCGCATGAAGGCCTCCTAACTCATCAGTGCAACATCTCTGTGAACACAACTAATCAAAGAACCACAGAGGTGAGACAACGGTGAGGACTCGACAGCAAGAAACCACTGAAATGCTGGAGGAAATGAAAACCAACAGTTAGACTCCGATGGGCCCGACCAGAGGTGCAACAGACACAATTAATGAAAATTAAATAACCAATGATAATGATAGTACACAACCATAAGCACATACATGAAGAGCCCCGTCGGAAAATCCGACAAAGCTTTATTTGAAATACCTCAGCCTCAGGACGGCCAGTAGCGAGGACCAATGGGCAGTTTAAATCGATTTTATGGACCCAACCTTCAGTCCAGGTTCTAATATTATTTACAATGCACACAATATTTGGTCCACCTGAAGGTGACTATCTCAGTCAGTAGACCGCCACAGAATAACATACAAATTAGAGCCCGTTGCTCCCGTCGTGTGATGAAAGAGAGAAGCATAATCATCAGCCATGACAGGGTTAAAACTAGGCATGCTGTCTGTCTGATAAAACTTATATTGTAGCCCATGCTTTTACGCTGATTCATGTTTTTTTCAAGTGATTCTCAATATAAGATTTCGTCATGCCTTTTCAAAATTTATAAACCAAATCTCCATAAAATAGAAGTAAAGGCAATGATCAGGAATCGAAATAATTGACCCACACTTCCCAAACATGAAATCACAAGACGCTAATGGAAACAACAACAGCGGAAAGCCAACAGGACAGTTACTTTTCCACAAAATGGCCAAATTGGCTATCCAAAACAAAAATATATATTCAAAGACGAACTATATACAAATAATCTGCGACAGAAGAACCGCCTTCGAACGGTTTCTCTTTTGGGCTTAAATCGATTTTACGCGGCCGCAATCATTGCCTTTAGTTCCTTCGCGATATAGACAAACTCTAGTTCTAGTTCTATGCCCTGTTGGCGAAATGCCTTTAAGTTAACATTGTATTTTTCCACTCGTTCAGAGTGTCATCGATCAAATTAGAAAATGCTTTCGTATGTTTATAAACTGATTAAGTCTGGTTGGGCCAACCGGAATCCAACTGTTGGATTTCTTTTGAGCCAGCATTTCGATGTCAGGTTTGGTTTTGTTCGTGATTATTTTTACAAAAATGAATGAAAGTAAACAGTGTAGGACCAGAAGATCATACGCCGCGTTCACTGTTTGTTATTGTCCCAAAATAGGAACGCTGAGCTTTTATGGGATACTGTTGTTGGGCTGACGTTCCTGCTTTGTATATAATTTGCAGCAGCCAGTTCATCATGTCAAAATGTTTGCTCTGTAAAAACCCTTGTATAGCCCATTTACACACACAAATAGGGTTTTCCTGGGTATAATTAGACGGTGACGTAAAAGATAATACCACCACCACACTCTGTCTCTGGTCGGGCCCATCAGAGTCTAACTGTTGGTTGACTTTTTCTCAAGCATTTCAGTATTTGTTTTTGCTGGCTAGTCCTCTATGTGGTTATTTGATTTTTGTGTTGAAGGGGATTTTGCACTGGTGTGTTAGAAGGCCTTCCTGCAGGCTGAACAAATTATTTGTCAAAATTGCGGCGCAAATAAGGGCGAGGATTGTGGCCACGTGAAATCGAGTTAAGCCCCCAGTGGAATTCGTTTCACTAACCGTTCCAATGCGGTTCTTCTGTCGCGTTTTATTTTTGTTATGGTTGGTCTTTGAGTGTGTGTATCGCTTATATTATTTTGTTTTGGATAGCAAATTGGCCATTTTGTGGGAAATTACCTGTCATTTTGACTGTCCGCTATTGATGTTTCATTCGGGTCTAGTTGTTTCATGTTTGTGTTTCTTTCCCTTTGGTATCTCCGATGGGAGCTGTGGGTTACTTGTATCGATTCCTGATCATTGTCTGTAATACTGCGTTGACAATAACAGTTTACTGAACACTACGTCATACGGACCGATCCATCGGAAACCGTTATGAAAAGTAGAAGTGGAGGCAATGATCAGGAATCGATACAATTAACCAGGTTGTAGAAGCTCGCCAGTCAATGCTCAGTCAGGCGTGTGAAACATATGTTTACTTATAAACAAGATAACTATAGCGCTACATCTCAGAGAACACAAATACCAAACAACCACAGACCCGAACGAACGGTGAGGACCCGACAGCACGAAACAATTAAATTGCGAAAGAGCAAAACAAAACCAAGACCCAGACCCCGGCGGGCTCGATTAGAGACAGAACACCAAACATCCACCGACATCACCCAAAATGAAAACCTCAATCAATATGTTCTATAGAGGGTTATCCTTTGGAAGCAAGGAATACACCAAAACAAAAAAAAAAAACAAAAAAAAGTGGAAAATATGGAGTGTACATGTTTGTCTGGGCCAGACTAGCTTGTTTCGGCCAATTAGGCCTCATCAGTGACCCTCAAATATTTTTCAAAATTCAACAATGAAATCAATGATCCCACCCATTCCCAGACACCAGCTGTAGTGACGTTAAATATGTTCTATAGAGGGTTATTCTTTGGAAGCAAGGAATACAAAAATAAAAAAAAAATGGAAAATATGGAGTGTACATGTTTTCTTGGCCAGACTAACTTGTTTCGGCCAATTAGGCCTCATCAGTGACCCTCAAATATTTTCAAAATTCAATAATGATCCCAAAGGACACGAAAATATAAACTACACTATGATGTAGGGCAGGGAGACTTTTTACGGCCGCCACACATTCCCAGACACCAGCTGTAGTGACGTTAAATATGTTCTATAGAGGGTTATTCTTTGGAAGCAAGGAATACAAAAAAAAAAATGGAAAATATGGAGTGTACATGTTTTCTTGGCCAGACTAACTTGTTTCGGCCAATTAGGCATCATCAGTGACCCTCAAATATTTTCAAAATTCAATAATGATCCCAAAGGACACGAAAATATAAACTACACTATGATGTAGGGCAGGGAGACTTTTTACGGCCGCCACACATTCCCAGACACCAGCTATAGTGACGTTAAATATGTTCTATAGAGGGTTATCCTTTGGAAGCAAGGAATACACCCAAAAACTGGAAAATATGGAGTGTACATGTTGACATCATCACGAAAACACGCCTATATAATTTTGACACCCTCGAACCCCACGTTTATATAGTAAAACTGGGGTTTCCGGGGGTATACCTTATTTTTCTCATTTCTGCTCTAACATATAGATTGTGGGTACTCGTTAGAACCGCCTCGATAAGGCGGTTCTAACGAGTGCCCACAATCTGTATTTGGAGCAGAGATAAGAAAAATATCGCAATTCCTCATCATAAATTTTCATTTTTTCGGCGATAAAGGTGGCAATGTATTTGTATAGGCGTGTTTGCGTAATGTATAGACCCTTTACGCTGGAGCCGTCATAGACTCTGAGTCCCGAACCACCGGCTGAAGCAAAGCCACCAACCACGATTGGGCCAACTGCTACGCATGCAAACTGTCATATAACGTCCATATTGCACCCAATCCCCGCACTCATTACGCAAACACGCCTATACAAATACGTTGCCACCTTTATCGCCGAAAAAACGAAAATTTTAGGATGAAAAATTCGTTAGAACCGCCTCATTGAGGCGGTTCTAACGAGTACCCACAATCTTTATTTTAGAGCAGAAATAAGAAAAATAAGATATACCCCCAGAAACCCCAGTTTTACTATATAAAAGTGGGGTTCAAGGGGGTCAAAATTATATAGGCCTGTTTTCGTGATGTGAACAATGATTTTATGAACTTTTGTACTAAAGCCACTGTCAGTATATTTCCTCCGAACTAAACACCAAGTCACCACATAATTCGGGCCCCAATAGGCCTTGTTGAATAAAAGACCCGAGTCCAACATTGAATTGAGAAACAGAATCGAAATGACATCCACAAAACTTAGAAAAGGCTTTTCGCAGTTTATGATATCGATTACCCTGATTAAGAAGCCCAGCAGTACACACTTCACTTCGAGTGCCGAAATCAGACATACGACCAAACACGCGGGCAAACCGAATCAAAACGCCGAAGGACGCCACACGAGGAACACCACCATCCAAAAAAGGAAAAATTTACAATATCAAAATCTACATCATCACATTTATCATAAATGTTGCAGGAAATAAAAGCATTCATAATGGATAAATGTTAATACAAAAACGGGGCTTCGGTATCAGAAGTATTTGCTTAATTTAATCGAAGTTCTGTCGGGTTAATTACGAGTATACTAATGTATTTCAGTTCGACTGCATGAAAGCTTCCAGGCTTATTTGAATCGCTCTCGAACACTCATTCCGGATCGCGCGCGCGAGAGAGATAACACTATTTAATAAACCATTCAAACATCTAGAGGCTGAACCAAAAGCGCCACTGATTTCAGATTGGATGGAAATGGAAATTTCTCAATGGAAAGGGACATCGAGAAGTCCCTAATAGAAACAAAAAAGAACGAATGTGCCATTCGTACCCTTCGTAACTCCCACAATCTGTCCAAATAACCCAGTTCCAAAGAAATGGACTGGGCTGCATGGTGCTTCCACGCAGAGCTGAAAGTACTGGTAAACCGATTAGAATAACTAAGCCTACCCAGGCAAAGTGGTATGAATCAGCCCTTCCAATGGATATAGCCTTTTGGTATCATTGGGCGGCAGGGCTTGAGATGACATTTCACCTAAATGTTGGGTAAAAGTCCCACAAAATTGGCAGCAGTGTCTCCAAAATGACCAAAATAATGTTGATGTGGACGTTAAACCTCAATTCTAACAAACAAATACAGAGAACGAACAAAAATGTATGTCTTCCATACGTTTTAAGTGACATTTTTATTGGTTAAATGGTTTAAAGTTTCAGAATAATTATAAGCAAAGGTTAATACTCTTTAAAGTTATAGGCGATAGAGAAACGCCACTAAACTTGGAAACGCGCCATTGTAAAAGTACATTCATTTGTTTATTAATTTGATACTTTAACCCCTTCAGTCCTAGAGCCCGGTACTGGTATCTTTACGCCCATCGGGGCGCCCCAGTGGAATTCGTTTTCGCTGACCGTTCCAAGGCGGTTCTTCTGTCGCGGTTTATTGCACTACCCGCAGAAAAAGCGACCGACTGAAGTCGGTTGATTTTCTAAGAGTGCCCTAAAATCACCGTGTCATTCTATCATTCTGTCATTCTGTCATTCTGTCAGTCTGTCCGTCCGTAACCCGTTTGTGAAAATTGGTGATAGTGACTTAACCGCTTGAAATATTTAAACAATTTTTGGCATAATGATAGATATCAATAAGATCGCACCAATGATTTTGCGAAATATTACATTCCAATTAGTATAGCCTCGCCGAGGCGAAAAATGTGAAAATTTTCGAACTGCTTCTTCTCAGAAACCGTTGGGCCGATTGAAGTCAAATTTCATATGGAGCCTCTATGGGATGGGGGAAACCAAAATTTGCTCATGGGGTCCAGGTCACATGACCAAAATGGCCGCCAAGCCATAAATGGTCTGTCTGTCTGTCCGTCCGTAACCCGCTTTTGAAAATTCAGTGGTGACTTATCCGCTTGGAATATTTAAACAATTTTTGGCATACTGATAGATATCAATGAGATCTAACCAATGAACTTGCGAAATATTACATTCCATTTAGTATAGCCTCGCCGAGGCGAAAAATGTGAAAATTTTCGAACTGCTTCTCCTCGGAAACCGTTGGGCCGATTGAAGTAAAATTTCATATGGAGCCTCTATGGGATGGGGGAAACCCAAATTTGCTCATGGGGTTCAGGTCACATGACCAAAATGGCCACCAAGCCATAAATGGTAAAAACCCTTCAAAAATAGTCTTCTCCAGAACCACTGGGCAGAAATTCACGAAACTTGATAAATAGCATCTGGGACGTAGTCCCATCATAAATTGCTAAAATGGTGACCCCGGGTTGACCTTGACCTTCTTTGTGCCTAGGTCAAACTTTGAAACATATGCTTTTGTATTGGAAAAGTGAGAATGCATTTTATCCTGCTAACGATTCAGAATACAATACTAAAGTATAAGATATATTTTTGCTCCTTATGATAAGGCGCATTTATTGGGGAACCGTTTTATGTCCAGGTCACATGACCAAAATGGCCGCCATACCCATATATGGTAACACTCATGAAGCTAAAAGCATCCGGCGGATCGTGCACTTCAGCTAAAGCACTGTTTTTTGTTATGGTTTGCCTTTGAGTATGTGTATCGCTTATATCTGTTTATTTTGGATAGCCAATTGGCCATTTTGTGGGAAAGTAACTGTCCTTTTGGCTTTCCGCTATTGATGTTTCTATTAGGGACTAGTTGTTTCATGTTTGTGTTTCTTTCCCTTTGGTGTCTCTGATGGTAGGTGTTTGTTTATCGATTCTTGTTCATTGCCTTCATTTCTATTTTGAATGAGATATTGTGATGAGCATTCTGAGCAAGTTCGGTGATGATCGGATCAAAGGTGTGGCCTCTTATGTGTTCACACGGTTTTCTATTGTTTGACTTACTGACCTTTTTTAACCGACATGACAAATATTCACACTTGATTTGATGATGAATTGACCAAACTGGTGGCCTACAGGGTGTTCGCAAAGTTTTTTCTATGATCTGACCTACTGGCCTTCTTTATATTCCAACATAACCCATATTCAAACCTGAACGTAATATTGTCAAGATGATCATTCTGCGCAAGACTGATGATGATTTGGCCACAACTGTGGCTTCTAGTCTGTTGAAAGGTTTCTTCTCTGATTTGACGTTCTGACCTAGTTTTGACCCGACATCACCCATATTCAAACTTGGCCGAGATATTGTCAAGATGATCATCCTGAGCAAGACTGATGCTGATTTGTTAAAAAGTGTGGCCACTAGTGTGTTGAACTTTTTTGTTGTTTCTATGATTTAACTTCTGACCAATGTTTTGACCGGACATCACCCATATTCAAATTTGACCGAGATATTGTCAAAATGGTAATTCTGGGCAAGTTTAATGAAGATTGGACCAAAACATTGGCGTTAAGTATTCACAAGCTTTTCCTATGATTTGACCTACTGACCTACTCTTTGATCCGACATGACCCATATTCGATCCTGTCCAAGGTATGGTCATGATGATCATATTGAGCAAGATTGATGATGATTTGTCCAAAACTGTGGCCTCCAGAGTGCTCACAAGGTTTTTCTATGATTTGGCCTACTGACCTACTTATCGTCCGACATAACCAAGATGATCATTGTGAGCAAGGCTGATGATGACTGAATTGAAACTTAGGCCTCTACAGTGTTCACAAGGTTTCTTCTATGATTTCACCTTTTTGGCCTTTTTTGACTCGACACGACTCATTTTCGAACTTGACCGAGATATTGCCAAGATGATTATTCTGAGCAGGTTTGATGATTATTGGATTAAAACTGTGGCCTCTAGAGTGTTCACAAGGTTTTCTATGATTTGACCTACTGACCTATTTTTGCCCCGGCATAATCCGTATTCAAACTTTACCGAGATATTGTCACGATGAGTATTCCCATTCCGAACACGTTTGATGAAGGTTAAATTAAAATTGTGGCCTCTAGACTGTTCACAAAGTTTTTCTATGATTTGACCTGACCCTAATGTTTGACCCGACGTGACCCATACTCGAACTGGACCGATATTGTGTTATGATGATCATTACGACCAAGTTGGATAATGATTTGTCTAGGACTGTGGCCGTTAGAGTGTTCACAAGAAAATTTTACACACGACGGGCGACGACACCGGACATAACACAGTCACAAAAGCTGGCCATGACCTTGGGTCAGATGAGCTTAATCTCAATGTAGACCCCTCAAAACCTCAGTTTTATCTACATGAACTGTGAAATGGTGGTTCGAGGGGTGTTCATCACACCGGCGGACTTGCTAACTTGATGAGACGTGTCTTCCACGAATGTGAATCAATTTCGCTCGATAAGTGTCCTTGGAAGAGTTCTTTTGGTACTCGTCATTTAACCCATTCGGTACCAGAAACCCCAAAAGGGGTACCTTGGCAAATAGTGCAGGCCCAGATCAGACGCCGCAGAACGCGGCGTCTGATCAGTGCCTACACTGTTTGCAAAAAGTTAAGCCATTTCCCGAATAAATTTTAAAGAAAACACAACCTAACACCCCTGAAGTTCGAAATGGTCTCCTGCCATATAAAAGGTGGAAGATTCCGTTTGGTACAAAAATGGTTAAAATCGCACTCAGCAGATGGTTGTTATCCATGAGTGCGCGTTGTCTTAGCACACAGCAGGGTTCGTTTATCAATTAAGTACCAGATGGTCAAGTAATTTAAACACAAAAGAAACAATTTTTCGCCAATATAATCTTCAAAAAAACTGAACTTGACCTGAAAAATAAACCTTGAAAAATCGGTGATAAAGAGCACAGAGTTCTATTGATTTTAATATTTTTTTTATTTCATCACCATTAATGTATCCTATACACTAAGGCAATAATTCCTGCAATTTCATATCCTATGGGCACTAAGATGGAATTTCCTTTTGGTACCTTTTCGCGCCTTCATTACGAAAACAAGCCTATACAAATACATAGGAAATTTATAGCCGAAAAATTAGATTGTATGATGAAAAATTGTGATATTTTTCTTATTTCTGCTCAAAATATAGATTGTGGGTACTCGTTGGAACCGCCTCTAACGAGTACCCACAATCTATATTTTAGGGCAGAAATAAGAAAAATAAGGTTACCCCTGTAAAAAAAACAGTTTTACAATATAAAAGAGGGGTTCAAGGGGGTAAAAATTATATAGGCGTGTTTTCGTGATGATTTTTATGAATGACCGATACGGCCACCATGGTAAAAACCTTGAAAAAAAAACTTCTTCTTAGGAACCAAATGAAACTTGGTATGCAACATCGGGGTCTCAGGCTCAAAAGAGTTTTCTTAAAGGATGACCTTTTGGTTGACCTTGTCTTGTTTTACGCTAAGGACAAATTTGGTCACTAGAAAAAAAAAAGTAAAAGATATTGAATAGTGGCATCAGAAATGATATTTGCAATTAGCTGAATGGAAGCTTATCAATTCCATACGTCAAGGTCATTTACTGACCTTTGTCCTGGATGGCTCAGATTCAGTTTTTGAAACTGCTGGGTTGATTGAAACCAAAGTACATGTACAGCCTCTGGTTGACTGAAACCAAATTACACGTGGAGCATCTATGGGAAGGAGGAACAAAAGTTTGTTCGTACATGTTAGCACTGGGTCACATGACCAATACGGCCACCACGCTCTTATACGGTAAAAACAGTTTACAATATTCTCCTCCGGAAGTCAATTGCCTTCAGATTTGGTATACAGTAGAACTTCGATGGCTCGAACACCGATGGCTCGTTCACCATGGATGTGTCGAACCCGTTCTTGAGCCCCTAGCGAAACCCTCTACATAAGAAATAGTGGGGGATAATTAAGGAGATTTTAGTCTTTTATCTTGCAAATGTATGCTGTGTGTACTCATTAGAATCGCCTCGATGAGGCGGTTCTAATGAGTACACACATCATGCATTTTCATTATAGAACACCGGAAAGATGTCTAAAAGTATCTGGTTATGCCTCCTGACAGTAACCCTCAGTGGCTCGAACTACCCCTGTCTCGAACAGATTTTCGAGGCCCCAAAGGTGTTCGAGCCATTGAAGTTCGACTGTATAGGGTAAGAGACTTGGATCCTACCAAGTTTGTTCAAATGATTATCTTTGTAGTGCGTCAAGGTAAAATTTGGTCACTTGGTTATTGGCTTGCAGCGACGGCTGCAAGCCAGTTAGATTGGAAAAGTGGTTCCGGTTTTAGACTTCTCTTTCTATGTTATTTTGGATCCTCCTGTGTTTTTTTAAAACAAAAAATCAGAGATACAGTCAGCTTTTTCCGGTGTTCTGGTTCCCTCACACAATAGCTCAATAGCTTTCCTATATTTTAATAGAATACAGGGTACCAGTGTAGTGAGAGATGGTCTAGTGACAGAGCTATCGTTTCTGTGCGAAAGTTTAACTAAACACCGAAGCGAATTTATCAGACTAATAGCATTTATTGAAAAATATGATTTACCTGCCTGAAACCTCCATTGAACCATAATGTATATGTACAAACTTATTAGGGCCCCGCACTGAAAGTGTGGGTGCTCTATAGTAATCACTCTGTCCGTTCGTCTGTCTGTCCGTCCACAATTTTTTTATCCTCTATAATTTTCTTATTCCTGGATGGATTTGAATATATACTTGGCAGCAATTTTAGCCATAATGTAATGGAGTGTTGCGCGCAAGACCCAGGCCCGTACCTCAAAGGTCAAGGTCATACTTAGAGGTTAAAGGTCAAAAAAGGGTCTTTGTCGTGTCCAATCAATTACTGTTGGATTTAAATATTACTTGGCAGAAATGTTAACTGATGATGGAGTGTCTCGCGCAAGACCCACAGCTGTACCTCAAAGGTCAAGGTCTTACTTAGAGATAAAATGTCAAAAAAGCGTCTTTTTATTGTGTCCAATCTATAACTTTCTTACACCTGGATGGATTTAAATATTACTTTGCAGAAATATTAATTATAATGTGACAGTGTGACACGCGCAAGACCCAGGTCCGTACCTCAAAGGCCAAAGTCATACTTAGAGCTGAAAGGTAAAAAAAAAACGTCTTTTTTTATCGTGTCCGATCAATATCTTTCTTATTCCTGGATTGATTTTAGAATAACTTGACAGTAATGTTAATCATCATGAGAGGATGTGTTGTGCGCAAAACCCAGGTTGGTTTCTAAAACCGAGTTATCATGTTCAAAATGATTCTTTGAGCTATGTTCTTTCATTTCCTTGTTCTTTATAGTTTTTTAACATCAACATTATCCTACTCCTCTGATAGCGCTGCCGGGGCGCTAGTCAGTTTCACTGACAGCTCTAGTTATATTGAAAGTACTGCCACCAATAAATGAAAAAAATTTCACGGCATACTGACAGTCAATTGGTCCAGTTTTTATCAAGATTAAGATTCCCCTTAAATAGCTTTATACTGTTTATTTCTTTTTAGACTTTCAGATAAAAACTGTTAACAATGGTAACATTGTTAACTTTGGTTGTCTCTTGTTTATAATATTTTTATACTTTGCTAATAAAAGATGTTAACATTTAATGTCTCTTCCTCCTTCGTCTTATACTCCCTTGTATGTATATTTGTATCGTCATCTAACAATTACATGTTTACTGGCCACATGACATGAATGTATACTCAGTATGTATGGAAGACCGCCTCCGTGGGCCAGTGATTAAGGTCGCCGACTTGTAACCACTGAAGGGTCATGGGTTCGAGCCCCGCTACCGGCCATGATCGTTTATGTGAGATCATTTGGTAGTTTGTGTGGGAGGATCGGAGTCTAGAACTGGTACTTTCCAGGAACGATGGTTAGGAAACTACCCGCCTGTATATGACTGAAAGATTGTTGAACGGGCGTAAAACCTAGCAAAACAAACAGTATGTATGATGTGTTCTACCACATCATTGTCTCTCATAAATCTGTTTGGGACATTTATTTTGTTTTGTTTGTCCATTTCTACTTGCCAAATCGCATATCGTCCGTGCTCCATAAGTCCATTATTCCTCCTGTCTGTCTGTTAACAATGTCTTCTTCCAACTACTATTCAGATGCTACTGAGCAAATTTCAATAAAACAGGGTCATCACAATGACCCCTTACTATCATAGTAGGTCAAAAGTGAGAATGTGATTATTGGATCACATGTCAATGCCTCAGTTACCTTAACATTGAAATATTTCTTCCAATAAATGTCAGGGTTGTGCCACATAGAAAATTGACACCTCATGGGTTTGTCCATTCCAATGTGTAGATAAACCCTATATTGCCTTTGAGTACACTGCATCAACAGTCTATGTCCCATTAACAAGAACAGTGCAACTTGCTTCCTCACCAGTACTTTCATCTACATCAACTCGTACATCCATGTGGCGGCAATATGGCTACATTTACACCAGGAACAGTACCCTTAAAACCAGGCAAGCCTTTCCTTTTAAAAGGAACCTTTATTTGTATTGAAGCCAAAAAAAAAAGGGTAAAACATTGAATTTTTCTGATTCTGTTAACATTGTAGCCTGTGGCATCGGAATTGATATTTGCATCAGCTAAATTGAAGCTGGTCAGTCTCATTTACTGACCTTTGTACTGGATGACTTAGATTCAGTATCATTACGTTTACACGCCTATACAAATACATGGTAAACTTTACCGCCGAAAAATCATTTTTTTAGATGAAAAGGCGTGATATTTTCATACTTCTGCTCTAAATATAGATTGTGGGTACTCATTAGAACCGCCTCATCGATGCCTTAGTAATAAGAATCTGAAATGGCAAAACATCCAGGTTACCGCTGGTACGCTATAGCTTTCCCATGTGTCAAGTACATGAAACGTCAGATATTCCCCGAAATAAAAAAGTGATAACCACGAGGCCGTGTGACAGATTTCTGTCAAACACGTTGAATTTGAAATATTTTCTTCATTTTTGTCACCAAAATTGCAGAAGCGGTATGCTCATATCAACATGTACACTGACATTACGCTATTAAGACCACCTAGAATTAAGTCTAATTCTGCCTTTAAAATCTTATTTAGTAGGTTGCAGTTATTCTTTCATTGTGTGTTTCTGCAAACAGTGTCCTCTGGTCAGAGACCACATTTGGGACTGTTCAAAAGTGGTCTTAAAGAACACTTTTGAACAGTCCCAAAGGTGGTCTTAAGATAGGATTATAACAAAATGACATTACCATCACGATACTATCTACGTTTCTCATTATGAAAACATGTACGTGTGAAACAATGATATCCAACATTGTGTCAGAAATTACATATTTTGGGGTTAAAATGATAACATCTTTCTTATCATTGCTTTCAACATAGATAATGAGTGCTCATTAGAACCGCCTCGATGAGGCGGTTCTAACGAGTACCCACAATCTATGTTTTTGAGTATAAATAAGGCAGATGAATACCCCCATAAACCACACTTTTCTCTATATAAAGTGGGGTTTAGAGGGGTCTTCGTTTCACGGACTTGTTATCTGACTCTCCGTCCACCAATAAAATTACTTGATACAATAATTTGAGTTCAACTCACAGACTGAATGACATACAGTGTGGGCCCTGATCAGATGGCTTCTTCAGGTTACGATCTAAAGTGTGTCAAAGGTAGGTGTTGTCTTGTTCAGCAGGGTAATGTGTGTATGTTTGTGAATTCGGGTTTAACGTCGCTTTCAACAATTATTCAGTCACGACGGTGTCTGGTTGCGACAGGGAGCTCAATGCTCACTTTTATAGTGCTGCCTCACTGAAGTATCATGTCCCAGACACATTACATGATACCACACCCAGTCACATTATCCTGACACTGGGTCGACCAGTCCTAGCTCTACCCCGTAAATCTGAGTGCCAAGTCAGCAGGGTAGGGGTTAATATGTCGACCAACATGTAGCATTACGAAAAAACACGCCTGTACAAATTCATTGTAAATTTTACCGCCGAAAATCGAAAATTCTAAGATGAAAAACTGTGACATTTTTCTTTTTTCTACTCAAAATATAGATTGTGGGTACACGTTAGAACCGCCTCATCGAGGCGGTATTGTTTGTTTGATTGATTTGATGTTTAACGTCCCCATCAACACTGTAAAGGTCATTTTGGAGACGTTGCTTCCAAATTTGTGGGACTTTTACCCGACATTGAGATGAAATGACATCTCAAGCCCTGCTGCCCAATGAAACCAATAGGGTTTATAAGCATGGACGGTCCGACTCGCACTGTTGTGCCTGGGCAGGCTTAGATCCTCTAAGCGGGTTACCAGTGCTCGTGTGCGGGTCGGTTTCAGCTCTGCGTGGAAGCATCATGCAGCCCATCTATTTATTCAAGCCCCGATGGGCGGGGGCTTTCATCGAGGCGGCTCTAACGAGTACCCACAATCTATATTTTATAGCAGAAATAGGAAAAATAAGGTATACTCCTGTAAACCCCAGTTTTACCGTATAAAAGTGGGGTTTAAGGGGTCAAAATTATATAGGCATGTTTTCGTGTTGATAGTTTTCAAACTCGTCCTAACTTTTATCCCCATGCAGTCTACTTATATGTAAGTTTCCGTGACGAAAGTCCAATTAAAACGGATGTTCATATGTTGATGACAAGGTAAAACAAAGTCGTATTTAACCCTTATCTTGCTGATTTTCATTTAAGCCGCTCCCATTTCTGTCTATCAACCAATCAAATTAGTTGATGTAATTTATTGCTACAAATTCATAAACTGAATGCGAAACAGTGTAGATCCTGATCAGATGGCTTCTTCGGAAGCCATCTGATCTGGTTCTACACTGTTTCCAAAGATAGGGGTTGTCGTGAACAGCGTGATAAGGGTTAAGCGACGAATGGGTTATAATTCAATAACTAACAGGCAGACATTGCTTGTTTTCAAACTCGTTGATCTTATACATGTATCCACTGCCAACTTACATGTCAGTTTCAGGAACATCCAACTAAAACTCAAGGAATTATGCAGTTGACAAAAATAAAATTAAGTATTTCCAGCAACCAAGGGGCATTGACTCTATGACTGATAGGCCAACCTGGCAAGTTTTCAAACTCACACCCGAACTTTTATCCCCAATCTACTTATAGCAAACACACGAAGTGTTTGCTTTACTGTAGAGAGGCTGGAACAACATACTAAGGCACCCAAATCTCGCCTGGAATCTCGTTCAATTTCTCGCGATTATCCGCCATCTTTACAGAGTTCATGAGCATTGTATTCACATCCAAAAATTGCTTCTCAAAACCAAAAGGAGTTAAGCCCCATCACAAAAGAAACACAAAAAGCGTTTAAATAATTTTTAAAAAAAGCTCTTTTCGAAGACCGTTCCATCAAACGCTGAAGTTTGATCGCGGGAAAGTTTCGAAACTACGTCGCGCGTCAAGTTAAATGAATTGAAACGTATCGCACTGGGCCGGTTAAAACCAAGCAGCGCGCTTGGACCAACGAGTTACCGGAGCATTTACGAAGCATTTACCTGAGATTCGCGTTAGGATGGAAAGCGCTTCTCATCTGGCTAAGCAATACAACTTTTCACAAATTATTACTCGGTAAAATTATTACCCTGGGAATAGTAATATTTGGCTTCCTGTGGATTTCTACCTTCGAGAGACCGTGAAGTTTGGTCGCGGGAAAGTTTCGAAACTACGTCACGCATTTATGAAATGTAACGTACCGCACTGAGCCGAAAAGGTTAGCCGATAAAATCCAGCCCCGCGATTGGACCCACGAGTTACGGGGCCATTTACCGAAGCATTTACCGGAGCTTCTTGGTTGGGAGGAAAGCGCTTCTCGTCTGGCCAAGCATTTAAAACTTTTCACAAACACTTAGGGGTGTCGAATAGACAGAGACACAATGATCTATCTTGTCGCTGCCGGGAATCGAACCGGGGGTCTCTAGCATCAGAGATCAATAGCTATTATAACTACATAAGGGGTGTAAATAAATGTGTTTGCTCAAAAGACAGTGCCTTTATTTCATATTATTTAAGTTTAAGTTAGATCCGATCAAAAATGAAGGAGTTATCATTTTAAACAGTTTGAAAGCAGGTGTATTCCATCAATAAAGGGAACGTTACTCTATGAATAACGTCGTCGAACACACCTAAGTTTATATCCCAAGTCTACTTGTATGTACATTAGGATAACACACCCGTGCGACACAGTGCATTTTTAACATCTCCAAAGTGGCCCTTTTTATGAAAATCTGTGATTTTTGTCTCATTTAGGCTGCAACCATAGGTTGTAGGTACTCGTTGGAACCGCCTCATTGAGGCGGTTCTAACGAGTACCCACAACCTATGTCTTGGAGCAGAAATAAGAAAGATAATGAATATCTCCATAAAACCCAGCAGTTGTCTCTATATAAAATGGCGTTTAAGAAGGAGGGGGTACTATTATCTTGGACTTGTTCACGTGATTAGTTTCAGCAAGATCCAATCAAAATTTATGTGCATATGCTCATGTCAAGGTCTAAAATAGACATGTTCAGCAACAAGAGGGACATAACTCTATGACTAAAGACTGACCTCGCCCGTTTTCGAGCACATCCGAGCTTTTATCCCCAGCCTAACTATGAGTAAGTTTCAGGAAGATTCGATCAGAGCTGAAGGGGCTACAGTGATGACAAGGACGAAAACAGGCGTTTTTCAGCAATCTATGAGGCATAATTCTTTGATTACTTTGACAGTTTTTTAACTCATCCTAGCTTTTGTACCCAGCCTACTTATTTGTAAGTTTCAGGAAGATCCTATCAAAAATGAAGGGGCTACGGTGATATAGGCATTCCAATCAATCAAGGGGACGCAACTCTACGATAAATGGGCCGACTTGCCGGTTTTTTAAATTCATGCGAGCCTTTATGCCCAGTCTACTTTTGGGCAATTTTCAGGAAGATCAAATCAGCACTGAAGCTATCGGACATATTGGTTGCCATAGCAACCAAAGTTTTCATCTGATTTCGATAAAAAGATATAACGCCAATCCCCCATCAGAGGCATGCTACAGATTAGAAATGATTCAGATCAGCCAGCATACTTCAGCGATATAACTGGTCAAAGGTGTAGACAGACGGACGGACGACGGGTGGACTATCATCCTATACGTTGCCTTGGAGCTTTCAGCCCAGGTGGGCTAAAATCACGGTAACCGTTTAACATTGACACCGATATTTTTCTATTACGAAAACACGCCTATACAAATACACTGTAACCTTTGTCGCCGAAAAAATGAAAATTTTAAGAAGAACAATTGTGACATAAGGACATAAGAAAAACAAGTTTACCCCTGCAAACTCCAGTTTTACTATATAAAAGTGGGATTCAAGGGTATCAAAATAATATTGGCATACTTTCGTGATGGTAAGTATTCTACTCCACATCACGTGAACAAGTCAGTGAAATAAAGACCCCCCTAAACCCCGCTTTATATACAGAAAACTGGGGTTTAAGGGGGTATACATTATTTTCTAATTTATACTGCAAACATAGGTTGTGGGTACTCGTTAGAACCGCCTCAATGAGGCGCTTCTAACGAGCACCCACAACCTATGTTTGCAGTATAAATTAGAAAAATATCACGGATTTTCATCAGAAAAGTAGCAATTTTGGAGATGTGAAAAATACACGATGTCGCACGGGTGTCTTATCGTTATGAAACACAGGATATTGGAGCGGTTGAGGCGGTTCTAACATTACGAAAACACGCCTATTCAAATTTTGTTTGTTTGATTTAAGGTTTAACGTCCCCGTCAACACTGTAAAGGTCATTTTGGAGACGTTGCTTCCAATTTTGTGGGACTTTTACCCGACACTGAGATGAAATGACATCTCAAGCCCTGTCGCCCAATGAAACCAATAGGGTTTATTAGCATGGACAGTCCGCCTTGCACCGCGGTTCCTTGACAGGCTTAGATCCTCTAAGCGGTTTACCAGTACTAGTGTGCGGGCTGGATTCAGCTCTGCGTGGAAGCATCATGCAGCCCATATATTTCTTCAAGCCCCTATGGGCGGGGGCTTACGCCTATTCAAATACATTGTAAAATTTACCACCTAAAAACGAAAATTTTAGACGAAAAATTGTGATATTTTTCTTATTTCTGCTCAAAATATAGATTGTGGGTGCTCGTTAGAACCGCCTCATCGAGGCGGTTCTAACGAGTACCCACAATCTATATTTTAGAGCAGAAATAAGAAAAATAAGGTTTACCCCTGCTAACCCTAGTTTTACTATATAAAAGTGGGGTTCAAGGGGGACCAAAATTAAATAGGCATGTTTTCGTGATGACGAGTACCAACAACATATACCTTGAAGCGAAAATAAGAAAAAATAATGTATACCGCTTACTCCCCAGATTTATCTATACGTTTATATAATAGGGTTTACATGTGTATTCCTTACACGGACTTGTTATTGTAATGTAATGTAAGTCATTCGTTCTGTCAGGCCGTGACAATGATAAAAATTTACCGTGATTTTATGTAAGACCAGCATAAATTGGGTTTGCTTGTAGGACCGGCGCATCAAGGCGGTTCGTACGAGAACACTTACCCATTATGCCTATCTCTGGTTCGAGAAAAAAAAAACAAAAAAAAACATCAACACCTATTTGCATCGGAGAACTCCCGAACGTGCTTTTTTCCGTTTGAAAAAATGATATTTTCCTTATTTCTAGTCCAGACATAAATTGTGGGTGCTCGATAGTGCATAATTGAGATATCTTTATTCTATGTTTTTGAGCCGCTAAGATAAACTAATAATAATAATAATCACCCCAGCACACCCCACGTTACTCTGTGACAGGGGCATTTATTACACGAACCAAAATTAGATTCCCTTCCCGCCAAGAATACAATGAGAACATGCATTGTAATATTGGTAATGGCTCCCGTCACGGCGGGATACGGACAAGAAAAAAATGGTTTCACTCAGTTTGTTTGCCTCAACAAATCTGACATTTAACCCCTCATTTACATACTGTTACCGCTCTTTTCAAAATGAATGAAGAAAAAGCTCTACGTGCGTATTATCAAGTAAAGCTGTCCTTGTAGGTCAAGCGCTCAAGCTGTCACATTGTTAAACGTTTGTAAAACTCCATATATGGAAATAAACGATTGACCCGTATACGCCTAGTGTCCGCCAAAAGGGACATTGGCAAACAGAGCAGGCCCAGATCAGCCGCCACAGAATGCGGCGTCTGATCTAGGTCTACTCTTGTCACTTAAATAAAACTGATTTTCCAAAAGCACATTTGCAAGATGTCCCTTCAAAAAGCAATGGCTCCGTCCTAAATTAGTAGCTGGTCAGATATGGGTCAACAGCATGGCAAATTTTGAAATATTTGTATTGTGAGTATCCATTACAAAATTATCTTCAAACACACTGAAACTTTTTTTTCAAGGTTATATACCCGAACGGTCCGCAAGTCCTGTTCAGTATGTTGAAAGGTCTAGGTGAAGCCATAAATCATTTCTTAAATTTCAGAAGTTTTAAGGGTTCATAGAAACCTCTATTGGTTGATTGAACCGGAACTAATTTATGAAAGCTTACTAATTTGTCCCATTACATGTATTTGTCTGTATGAATGAAATTGTTCATATTGACTACGCTCAAATTATTCGACGGCTCTGTACAGAATATGAATCAAATATGCATCATTCAGTCTGCATCCTAAATCCCTCTCGAAAACCCACTTTACATTAGGAAAACATGGCCGTGTGAAATAATGGCGTCCAACATGGTGTCAGAAGTCAAATATATTATATAAAAATGATAACATCTTTCTAATTTCTGCTTTCGGCATAGATTGTGGGTGCTCGTTAGAACCGCCTCAATGAGGCGGTTCTAACGAGTACCCACAATCTATGGTTTGGAGCAAAAATAAGGCAGATAATGTTTACCCCCTTATACCCCACTTTTCCCTATATAAAATGGGGTTTAGGGGGGTCTTCGTTTCACGGACTTGTTATGGTGATGACATAGAGGAAGTTGGGAATTGACAAGGTCGTACATTATTTTTCGTATTTCTGCTCTACAACAGGTTGTGGGTACGGGTTACATGTAGAACTGCCTCAATGAGCCCACGACCAAGGTTTGGAGTACACATAAGAAACCTGTCACAAACATTTTGTTTGTTTAATTTTAGGTTTAACGTCCCCGTCAACACTGTAAAGGTCATTTTGGAGACGTTGCTTCCAATTTTATGGGACTTTTACCCGACATTGAGATGAAATGACATCACAAGCCCAGTCGCCCAATGAAACCAATAGGGTTTATTAGCATGGACGGTCCGCCTCGCACCGCGGTTCCTGGACAGGCTTAGATCCTCTAAGCGGTTTACCAGTACTAGTGTGTGGGCCGGATTCAGCTCTGCGTGGAAGCATCATGCAGCCCATATATTTCTTCAAGCCCCTATGGGCGGGGGCACTATAACAGGTTGTGGGTACCCAGTAAGCATTCTACATAAATCTACAGCGGGCCGTTAGCGGCCCGTCAGGGTAGCTGACGGGCCGCTAACGGCCCGCTGTAGATTTATGTAGAATGCTAGCAGGGTACGGGTTATATGTAGAACTGCCTCAATGAGCCCACGACCAAGGTTTGGAGTATAAATAAGAAACCTGTCACAAACATAATATATCCTCTGTTTATTCGATGTGAATCAGCAATACGTACTTAACCCATATATGCCTAGCGGCCCTTTTCTGGGACATTGGCAAACAGTGTAGATCCAGATCAGACGCCGCTGAACGCGGCGTCTGATCTGGATCTACACTGTTTGCTTAAGGAACATTCGTTTTTGTAAAATTTGCCACAAAGAAAACCAAACATGACACCCCTATAATTGGAAATGGACCACTCCAAACTAACTAGGTGGAAGATTCCATTGTCATATATGGGTTAATGTGTGTCAGAAATCATCAAATTATGTCATACACTTTCGCACGCTATTAGGACGTTGATGATGTCACTTTTAGCGGCGACGTAACGACCTTAGCAACTGCGGACGGTTTCAGCTGTACCATTTAATAAACACCCCAATAGTATACCCTGTCACACCGGAAATCGCCATAGAAACTCAGTGGTTACAGCTAACGCTTTACAACTGTATTAATAATTACAGTTTAATGCCGGCCCCCGCCGAACGGGGCTTGAAGACACAGATGGGCTGCAAGATGCTTCCACGCAGAGCTGAAACCGACCGCACACAAACAAGTACTGGTAAACCGATTAGAGGATCTAAGCCTGACCAGGTGCCAATCGGGCCATCTATGCTTATAAACCCTATTGGTCTCATTGGACGACAGGGCTTGAGATGTCATTTCATCTCAATGTCGGTTAAAAGTCCCACAAAAGTGGAAGCAACGTCTCTAAAATGACCTATACAGTGCTGACGGAGACGTTAAACCTCAAATCTAACAAACAGTTTAATGCATAAAAGAAACTGATTGTTTGATTTGTTTCAGTGTACGATTAATTTTAATTTCACTTTTCTGCATACTGTGTCTTCTGGTCTGAGACCACATTTGGGACTGTTCAAAAGTGGTCTTAAAGACCACTTTTGAACAGTCCCAAAGGTGGTCTTAAGATAGGATTTTAACAAAATGACATTACCATCCCAATAACAACTACGTTACACATTACGAAAAAAGTCCGTGTGAAATAATGATGTCCAACATGGTGTCAGAAATTACATATTTCTCGTGAAAATACTTCGTTTGATGTTTACTTTGTACATTAACATGAGGACCATTGGCCACTACGCTCACCATTATATATGTAATAAGAAAGACGTTATCATTTTACCCCAAATATGTAATTTCTGACACCATATTGGACATGGTTGGTTGATTTGTGGTTTAACGTCCCCGTCAACACTGTAAAGGTCATTTTGGAGACGTTGCTTCCAATTTTGTGGGACTTTTACCCGACATTGAGATGAAATGACATCTCAAGCCCTGTCGCCGAATGAAACCAATAGGGTTTATTAGCATGGACGGTCCGCCTCGCACCGCAGTTCCTGGACAGGCTTAGATCCTCTAAGCGGTTTACCAGTACTAGTGTGCGGGCCGGATTCAGCTCTGCGTGGAAGCATCATGCAGCCCATATATTTCTTCAAGCCCCTATGGGCGGGGGCCACCATGTTGTACATCATTGTTTCACACGGACATGTTTTCATAATGAATAACGTAGATGTTACATTGTATCGTGATGGTAATGTCATTTTGTTAAAATCCTATCTTAAGACCACCTTTGGGACTGTTCAAAAGTGGTCTTTAAGACCACTTTTGAACAGTCCCAAATGTGGTCTCAGATCAGAGGACACAGTATGCAGAAACACACAATGAAAGAATAACTGCAACCTACTAAATAAGATTTTAAAAGCAGAATTAGACTTAATTACAGGTGGTCTTATAGCGAAATGTCAGTGTACATGTTGATATGAGCATACCGCTTCTGCAATTTTGGTGAAAAAAGAAAATATTTCAAATTCAACGTGTTTGACAGAAAGCTGTCACGCGGTCTTGTGGTTATAATTTCTATTTCGCGGGAATATCTGACGTTACATGTACTTGACACATGGGAATGCTATAGCGTACCAGCGGTAACCTGGATGTTTTGCCATTTCAGATGAAAAACAAAATGCTCTTATTACTAAGGCAGGGCCCAGTTGTTCAAAACTAACGATATTGTTGTAAACACATCGTTTAAACTTTCACCATTTGCGCAAATGCTGCAAGCTACATGCCATCACGTGAACAAGTCCGTGAAATGAACGCCCCCTACACCCCACTTTATATAGAGAAAACTGGGGTTTACGGGGGTATAAATTATCTTTCTTATTTCTGCTCCAGTGCATAGGTCGTGGGTACTCGTTAGAACCGTCTCGTTGTACTCGTTAGAACCGCCTCAACGAGGCGGTTCTAACGAGCACCCACGGCCTATGTTTGCAGTATTTATAAGAAAAATATCACAGATTTTCATCAGAAAAGTAGCCATTTTGGAGATGTGAAAAATGCACTTTGTCGCACGGGTGTGTTATCGTAATGCACTAAGATATCTCTGTTTAGACGTAGATATTGTAGTAGACCTGTTCTAGTCTCACACTTTTTTTGTTATTTTTTTCTCTGTCTATCTTTTTTTAGTCTTACTGGGTTTGGCTTCAAGTGGGATTCAGCTCCTATTGATCTTTTTTGATTTGCGGTTTAACGTCCCCGTCAACACTGCATAGGTCATTTTGGAAGCATTGCTTCCTATTGTGTGGGACTTCAATAATTGGGGTGAAATGACATCTCAAGCCCTGCTGCCCAATGAAACACCAATAGGGTTTATAAGCATGGACGGACCGACTCGCACCGCATTGCCTTGGCAGGCTTAGATCCTCTAAGCGGTTTACCAGTACTCGTGTGCGGGTTGGTTTCAGCTCTGCGCGGAAGCATCATGCAGCCCCGATGGGTGGGGACCGTCAGCTGCTATTGAACAGGGAGTTAAGAGCTCGAGGTATATACATACATGTATGAGATTGAGCAGCAGTCTAATATTGTCCATGTTGTTGCTTTTGACCATTAATCAGCTCGTGG
Source organism: Lucinisca nassula (assembly GCA_963580285.1). Lineage (NCBI taxonomy): Eukaryota > Metazoa > Mollusca > Bivalvia > Lucinida > Lucinidae > Lucinisca > Lucinisca nassula. The sequence continues at coordinate 93,367,357 of OY757016.1, read as the reverse complement.
AGCTGTATGTAACGATGGCCTAGAAACTTGAGAAATGTCATTGACATTAAGCAAAAGGTCAACATAAGGTCAACAGATGCCATCTGATGTATCATCGGTTAAACAAGTCCGTGTTATGAACACCCCTCTAAAAACTACTTTAAATAGAGAAAAAAAAAGCGTTTACAGCGGTATACGTTCCAAGACAGTGGCTGTTTGTTCTCGTTAGAACCTCTTCATTGAGGCGGTTCTAACGACCACACGTGCACAAGCTATGTTTCATTATGAAATCACGCCTATACAATTTTGACCCCCTAGAACCCCACTTTTATATGGTAAAACTTGGGTTTTGTTTGTTTATTTGTTTAATTTGAGGCTTAACGTCCCCGTCAACACTGTAAAGGTCATTTTGGAGACGTTGCTTCCAATTTTGTGGGACTTTTACCCGATATTGAGATGAAATGACATCTCAAGCCCTGTCGCCCAATGAAACCAATAGGGTTTATTAGCATGGACGGTCCGCCTCGCACCGCGGTTCCTGGATAGATTGTGGGTACTCGTTAGAACCGCCTCGATGAGGCGGTTCTAATGTGTACCCACAATCTATATTTTGAGCAGAAATAACAAAAAAAATTTTTTTTTTTTTTCATTTTTACGGCGGTAAAATTTGCAGTGTATTTGTATATGCGTTTTTCGTTATGTATATTTTAAGCAGAAATGAGAAAAATATCAATACTTTTCATCTTATTTTTTATCTTTTTTATTTTTTTATTTTTTTCGTCGATAAAGATAACAATGTATTTGTACAGGCATGTGTTCGTAATTTTTGAGTATAAAATGTTAAAGATCACAAATTTTCATCAGAAACATATTTTTTTTTCGGAGAAATGAAGAGGGTGGTGATGTGGTTCTGCAATGGACATTAAGCAAAAGGTCAAAACCAGGCCGAAGACCAGTCGCCATCTGATATATGCGGTATGTCAGTAATATGATAGCTCCAATTAACAATTAAGAAAACCTATTGCAAAAAAAACTTAAAAAAGAAAATACAGTCCAACCTGTGTTAAGCAAGCACCTCAGGGATAATGAAAATGTGCTTGCTTAAGACAGGTGCTTGCTTAATACAGGTGAATTTTAATGCATTTGCCTTTTTCGGGAACTTAATGCCCGCTTGCTTAAGACAGGTTGCTTGCTTAATAGAGGTGGCCACTAAGACAGGTTTGAATGTATCTGTCAAAAATAGTCGAATCTAAATTATGTTCCAGGACATAAACAAAGGCATATGCAAATTTATTACTTTGCAGTGAAATGAAACCAATAAAAAAGATATTTTCACACGGTAAAATATACTGTGGAAAATAACATGACCGTGTTATTTTCACAGTAGCAGCCCGGACTACTTTTTGGGTTTGTTTTTATAATAAAATAAAAAAGAAAATTTTACTCTTTTTTCGACAAAATTTATACAAATTTCATCGAAAGAGTTGTAAATATATTTCATCGAGTGTGTTTTGTTTGTTTGATTTGAGGTTTAACGTCCCCGTCAACTCTGTAAAGGTCATTTTGGAGACGTTGCTTCCAATTTTGTGGGACTTTTACCCGACATTGAGATGAAATAACATCTCAAGCCCTGTTGCCCAATGAAACCAATAGGGTTTATTAGCATGGACGGTCCGACTCGCACCGCGGTTCCTGGACAGGCTTAGATCCTATAAGCGGTTTACCAGTACTAGTGTGCAGGCCGGATTCAGCTCTGCGGCCCATATATTTCTTCAAGCCCCTATGGGCGGGGGCCGTCATCGAGTGGGTTGAAAACACCAGAAAATTTATTATGTTACGAACAGCTGTTCAGTTGCAGTACATGGCTAAAAAAACGGGTATAAAATAAAAGAAAATTTACTCTCTTTTTTCGATAAAAGGAAACAAAACGTGGAAAATATTTCATCTCATGGGTTGAAAATATCGGAATATTCACTCGTGCTTAGCACTCGTGAAAATTCTGATGTTGTCAACACAGTCGATGAAATTGTTGGTAGTTATCTCAAATAAATAAATAAGTAAATAAATAAATGTCCCCCATATACAAAACCGCGGGGACCAGTTCATTAATAATAAAAATAACAATGGCGTTATTTAGTGTGTTAACTTTTCGTTAAACTTACGTTCATAAAAATGACAGCTATTTTTGTTGAAGAGAGAGAGAGAGAGAGAGAGAGAGAGAGAGAGAGAGAGAGAGAGAGAGAGAGAGAGAGAGAGAGAGAGAAGAGCTATTGCAAAGGCAAAGCATATTTCCATAAAAAAATCTGAATTTGCACTAAACACCCCTGAAAATATCCCACTTTATATAGAGAAATCTGGTGTTTACAGGAGTATACATTATTAAACTTATTTCAGGACAAAACTATAGATATTGGGTACTCATTAGAACAACCTCGCATAGGCGGTTTCAACGAGCACCTACAGTCTATGATTGGATAGGAGCAAAACATTATGCTAACAGGTCCGTGTAATGAATACCCCTTTTAAACCAACTTTATATAGAGAAAACTGGGGTTTACGGGTTAAACATCGTTTATTTTAGTCTTGCTCCAATACAAAGGTTGTGAGTACCCGTTAGAACAGCCTCAATGCGGCGGTTTTAACGAGCACCCAGAACCTACGTTTGGATTATAAATAGGCATAATATTATAATTTGTCATCAGTAATTGGCCGTTTTGAGAGATAAAGGTATGCACTATGTCGCACGGAAAACCGCGGTTGAAGAAGAGGGTGAAGGTTTGGACCCCGTAAAACCGGTTTACATAATCTAGAAAGGTTTACATGTATCCTTTGGAAGCAAGTAATACACCACAGAACTGGACAATATGGAGTGTACATGTTTTCTGTGCCAGATTAGCTAGTTGCGGCCAATCAGTGGCCTTCAAATATTTTCAAAATTCAACAATGGAATCAATGATCCCAAAAGGACAAGAAATATAAACTACACTAAAGCCGCCGGTAATTATTATGGGCCGTCGTGATGGTTTATCCTAGTTTACACATTCACGGTTCTAGCCACGATTCATCCCGGTTCTCCAGGGTTTCTAAATTTGTGGAGAACCGTGATGAACCGTGGTGAAAATCAAGTTTTTTTTTTAATTTTTTTTTTGGTTTGGGTTTTACGGCCCTTTCAAGATTATTTCACTCATATCGAGCCGATCGTTAATCAGAGGTTGGCGAAAACCGGAGTACCCGGAGAAAAACCACCTGACCTTCCGTTGCAGAACTTGGCTTCTCACACGTGGCCCGAGCGAGGCTCGAACCTACGGCGGTGAGAGACCTAATGACTAAGAGTCGAAAATCAAGTTATCTACGGATGCCTATGAATGATCACGGTGCTGCTGCGGTTTCCTACGGCCCCAGTACGGTGTTTCGACGAACTCATGCCGAACTGTGCCGTTTATGACCACGGTTTGTCCGGTTCTTCCCGGTAGTCCCACGGTTTATGACCGTGCCGCTACAGTTCGATACAGTTCTTGTACGGTTCTTCCCGGTGGTCAAACGGTTGATAACGGTTGACTCGGTGCTTGGAAGTGCCACGGTTTACTACGATCATCTTCGAATGACGACGATCACCTGACGAAATGAACCGATTATCAAATTATCAGCATTGCGATAAGCATGGCGCCGAAGAGAAAGCAGGCAAAGCAGGCGATCTCCTTGGGGTCTAGGAAATTAAGGAAAGCGCAAGCATTGCTCGCAACGACCGCTTATTTCTGTACATAAGGGGAAAGATCGACACATTCAGAAGAAGACAACTGAGGTACAGTTAATACAGTAGAACTTCGATGGCTCGAACACCGATGGCTCGTTTACTATGGATGTGTCGAACCCATTCTTGACCCCCTAGCGAAATCCTCTACATAAGAAAAAGTGGGGGGTTATTAAGGAGATTTTCTACTTTTAACTTGCAAAAGTATGCTGTGTGTACTCATTAGAATCGCCTCAATGAGGCGATTCTAATGAGTACACACAGCATACATTTATGTTGCAGAACACCGAAAAGAAATCCAAAAATACCCCCGTTATGACTCTGGAAGTATGCAACAGTGGCTCGAACTACCGCTGTTTCGAACAAATTTCTATGGTCCCGAAGCGGTTCGAGCCATCGAGGTTCGACTGTATATGATTTCTGAATTGGCTGGTCTAGAAGGTTCCAATTTTGTCCTCTGAAAGTGTAGTAAGAGCGGAGTGGGAATGGAAGGGTCAAATACCGACGCATTCCTTGACAGATCGTGGTATACCGTAGCTCGACCGTAGTCATTCGTGGACGCATTCTTGCTAGTAGCCAATCGTAGCAGACCGTAGACATTCTTTTAAATTCGTGATGCACAGTAGAGTAATCGGAGTGACATGATAGAAGGACCACGGCATACCTTGAAGGGCCGTACTGCTTACGTACTGGTCCGTTGAAGGACTGTGGCATACCGTGATGAAAAGTAGTCGTCCGGTACGTAGCATAACCGTACAGTCACCGTAGCTCACCGTGAGTGTCCGTACTGGATCCTGGTGACAAGGAGTCTACAGTTCCCTACGGAACCCCACGGATACCCACCAATATACTCACGTTACTACTACGATGTCGACGGTGGCATCACGGTTGCGCTACGATCTAAACCATGTCTACATAAATCGTACATGTAGAGGCATTCCGAATGTTTTTAACAGTTTAAAACATTCGAGGACATTCCCGAATCCGTACCGTTCATCACGGATCACCACGAATAACGACGGATTCTTCTACGGCCATTAATTGTGAGTATCGTTAGAACTTCCTCATTGAGATTTAGCTAACGATAGCCCACAAAAGTTCCAAACTTTATAAAAAAAACATTTTGGAGGTTTAGAGGCTTCGCCCTCGGGCAACAGTGCATCGGGTGGTCCACAACACCTTGGGGATATTGTTTTCACTTTACATCAGGAAAACACGCCTATATAATTTTGACCCCCTTGAACCCCACTTTTATATAGAAAATACTGGGGTTTGCAGGGGTAAGCAATGTTTTTGTTATTTCTGCTGTAAAATATAGATTGTGGGTACTCGTTAGAACCGCCTCTAACGAGTGCCCACAATCTATATTTGAGCAGAAATAAGAAAAATATCACAATTTTTCATCATAAAATTTTCATTTTTTCGTCGATAAAGGTGGTAATGTATTTGTATAGGCGTGTTTGCGTAATGCTTTAAACTGGCTTGAAATATTGAAATAACTGTACGTGTATTTTTTTTTTTTGTGTGTGTGTGTGTGTGGGGGGGGGGGGTTGTTTTGTGTTTTTTTTACATGTGTGATGTCCCGATGAACAGAGTTTAGGTTATTTTAGAGACGTTGCTTCCAATTTTGTGGGACATTTACCCGACAGAAGTTGAAATGACATCTCATGCCCTACCGCCCATACAAACCGATAGGGTTTACATGCAAGGACGTCAGACTCGCACCATTTTGCCTGGGCAGTCTTATTTTTAAGCAGTTTACGTGTAAACGTGTACTAGTACTTATGTGCGGTCGGTTTCAGCTATGCGTGGAAGCACAATGCAGCCAAATCTATTTCTCCAAGCCCCGATGGGCGCAGACCACATGTATGTTATTGCACCTCTTATCGAGCCCATTCATCTTTGTTTTTCATTGTAATCTTGCCTTTCCATTTTATAACTGAGCCCCCGTCCATCTGGGCTGGGAGAAATAGACTGGGCTGCATGGTTCTTCCACGCAGAGTGAACAATAGCCGGACATGAATACTGGTAAACCGCGTAGAATGTCTGAGCCGATGCGAGTCGGACCGAGCATGCATATAACCCTTTTGGTTTCATTGGGTGGCAGGGCTTTAGATATCATTTCATCTCAATGCCGAGTTAAAGTCGCACAAAATTCGTCTCCAAAATGACATAAATTGTGTTGACGGGCAAGTTGTCAGCCTCGATAGCGCAGTGGCTAACGCGTTCGACTCATGATCGAGAGGTTGTGCATTTGAATCCGGCACCCGGTATCGAGGTGTGTCCTTGGGCAAGACACGTAATGACACTGCCTCACTTCACCCAGGTGCAAATGGGTAGCAGTGGTGTAATAGTCACTGCCTCGCTCTCGCGCGTGTGAAAACACCCGGAATGAATGTTCGAGAGCGATTAAATAAGCTTGAAGCTTCCATCGCAATCGAACTAAAATAAACTAGATCTGCAGTCGATGGTATACCATCGCAAATACCCGCTTTTTCTATTAATAACTCTAATGACTATGTATTAGCTAGCCAAAACTACATGTAAGTAAAAAAAAAAGTTGCAAAGAACATTCTAACTGATAAGCAAAGTTTCAGAAGTGTAACTCTTATAGTTTAGAAGATATGGCAAAGTCATACTTTTTGACCTTTGACCTTGGGGTTATGTTGAGGTCCACCTAAAGTACCCAAATTTATTCTATATTCCATGAGCCATCCAATAAGCAGGTTTCAGAGGTGTAACTCCAATAGATTAGAAGATATGGCAAAGTCATACTTTTTGACCTTTGACCTTGGGGTCGAGGTCACACCAAAAGTAGCCCAACATATTCTATATTCCAAGGGCCATCCAATAAGCAAAGTTTCAGAAGTGTAACTCCAATAGTTTAGGAGATATGGCAAATCATAATTTTTGACCTTTGACCTTGGGGTCATGTTGAGGTCAAGGTCACACCAAAAGTATCCAAATTTATTTTATATTCCAAGGGTCATTCAATAAGCAAAGTTTCAGAAGTGTAACTGTAATAGTTTAGAAGATATGGCAAAATCATACTTCTTGACCTTTGACCTTGGGGTAAAGGTCACGCCAAAAGTAACCTGACATATTCTTTATTCCAAGGACCATCCGATAAGCAAAGTTTCAGAAGTGTAACTCCAATAGTTTAGGAGATATGGCAAATCATAATTTTTGACCTTTGACCTTGGGGTCATGTTGAGGTCAAGGTCACAAAAAAGTTGCCCACTGCCATCTACATTCCATGTACTATCCTCGTGCAAAGTTTCGAAAGTGTAACTTCAGTGGTTGCAGAGGAGATCCAATCACAAGAAACGTGACGGACGGACGGACGGACGGACGGACGGGCGGACGGACGGACAGACGGACTGACGCCGGAGTGAACTGTGGTACGAAAACAATATACCCGATTTTTCTTCGAAAAAGTGGGTATAATTAGTATAAACTAAGTTAAACCCCAATTCAAACAAACAATTTTATAATAGTGCCTCACATGTTAACGTGCCGAGGAAGTAGTTTTCGGACCTACACTGTACATGTACACACGTATATGGCTGTAATGCACATGTGTGTACAATGTAAATTTCTGTGCATAAATGGAAAGACATGTGTTTGAATAGGAGAAGCATGTGAGGGTTATGTATAGGTAAGTTACAACCGACCCCTGAACACAAGCCTCCCTGATGCATTTGCTAAACTGACAATTCAAAATATTTATTTCGCTGATTCTGGCCGATCGTTAGGGATATGATAGCTAACAACCGGATTTACCTGAAGAAAACCGACGTTGACATGACGTTGCTTGTTTGTTGTGTGCCGGCTGGGAAAAGTCTACAAAATCCATTACATGTATATCTACCTACCTTCATACAATAAGCAAGTAGTCCCCCCGACCACCGGGGCTTGGAAAAATAGATTGGGTTGCATGGTGCTTCCACGCAGAGTGGAATCTGACCGCAAGCCGCTCAGATGGACTGAGTCTACCCAGCCAAAGTGGTGCGATTCAGACCGTCCAATGCATATAAGTCCTATGGTTTCATTAGGCGTCCGGACTTGAAAAATGTCCTAAACTCCCAAATGTTCTAAATAGTGTTGACTGGGAAGTAAAACCTCAATTCACACAAGCAAACTAAGTGACCGAAGCTGGCTCTAGTCTGGCCCATATAGACTTGTGTGCTGCACAATTTTCAGTTCTATTGTGCAATCCATGCTTCTAAGGGACTGCGTCTTTGGAACATTATTTTTTTTTTCTGCAGTATCTGCTGGTTCCTACGTAGTCTGAGGGAAAACAGATGACCAGACCCCCTGACATTTCAATGCCACGGGGTCTGGTTACCTGTTTTTCCAGTACTGATAATGTGTAAGCCGGGAGCCGGTAAATAATGCAAAAAATGGCGAATGCATACGAGTTTGACCAATACAGTGCATTTGTGCAAGAACGCGAAACGGGACAGCGTGTCTTGTTCACTTCCAGACAGCCAAACACAGTTTTTTTTTTCTGTACTGACCGTCATCTGACCTAAAGTTGATAACAACACAGGCTTTCACTGCTGTTCTCTACGTAAGTAAGATTGCACAAATTAAATGTTTTGTACTGTTCAATAAACTGAGACAATTGACCAACCAGTGCTTTCAGTGCTTTGATTTTGTTTAGTTTCCATTATATTCATAACGAAAACACGCCATTATATTTTTACCCCCTTGAACCCCAGTTTTACAGAGTAAAATTGGGGTTTACAGAGGTAAACCATATTTGTCTTATTTCTGCTCCAAAATAAAGATTGTGGGTACTCGTTAGAACCGCCTCATCGAGGCGGTTCTAAAGTGTACCCACAATCTATATATTGAACAGAAATACGAAGAATATAGCGATATTTCATCTTAAAGTTATCGAGTTTTGGAGGTAAAATTTACAATTTAGGTGTGGTTTTGTAGTGATTTTCAGCTTTAACTCTTATAACTTATTCAATGACTATTTATTTACCGCATAGGGGCTTGTAGAAATATATGGGCTATATGATGCTTCCACGCAGAGCTGAGTCCGGCCTGCACACGTGTACTGATAAACCGCTGAGAGGATCTAAGCCTGTCCAGGAACCGCGGTGCGAGGCGGACCGTCCATGCTAACAAGCCCTATTGGTTTCATTGGGCGACAGGGCTTGAGATGTCATTTCATCTCAATACCGGTTAAAAGTCCCACAAAATTGGAAGCAACGTCTCCAAAATGACCTTTACAGTGTCGATGGGGACGTTAAACCTCAAATCAAACAAAGACTATTTGCCAAGAGGGCTGAACCTACCTGTTTCCTCTACCAACAGAATCATGCATAGTCATTCTCATTGCAGGAAAGTCCTTTTATCTCAAGAACATATGAATAATAGATAGCATGCCCTAGCAGGTGAAACGTGTTAACAAACAGTTTTATTATTATTATTATTATTTTATATAATTATTTTCAATTATGAGGTTGATAATGAACGTGCCTTAATTCAAAAATGTTGACGGGGACGTGAAACCTCAATTCAAACAAACAAAACAATAAACAAGTAGTGCATGCACAAGGGAAAGAAACGCAACGTTTTTTATTGATATATGTAGTTTTTTAGGTTCAAGCGCCTCCGCCCATCGGTGCTTTGGAAATAAAATAGACTGAGCTGCATGGTGCTGCCGGGTTGAGCTTAAACCGACCGAACTTGAGTACCGGTGAACCACTCTAAGGTCTAAACCTGCCCAAGAAAAGTGGTACGAGTCGGATCTGTCAGGCTTATACCCTAGCGGCTTGTTTGGGTGGTAGGGCGTGAGATGTCATTTCATTTCAATGTTGGGGAAATGTCCCACAAAGTCGGAAACAATATCTCCAAAATGACCTAAATAGTGTTGACGGGGAGGTGAAAACTTAACACTTTCAAACTTTGTTATACAGAAAATATTTGGACAGTACACGTACACGTTGCAGTGGTGTAATAAATCGCTCATAGAGCATTTTTTCCACATCTCAAAAAGAGCTCCTTTTCTGATATAAATCTATGACATTTTTATCTCGGCTGTTTTCGAAGAAAACGACGAGGTATTGTCGTAGCTCTGGCGTCGTCTGCGTCGTCGTCGTGCAAAAACTTGGACATTTTATAATATCTCTGTCATTACGTGTACTGAAAATATTTACTTGAAACTCGGACTAATTGTTCATTATGAAAAGGGGAACTCATACAAATAGGTGAGGTAACCCTCAAAATATTTTAAGCCGACAGTTATGCCCCTTTTTCGACTTAGAATTTTTGCAGCCGAGCGTTGGCACTCGCATGCTGTGCTCTTGTCTTATTACATTACGCTAACACGCCTATACAAATACATTGCCACCTTTATCGCCGAAAAAATGAAAATTTTAAGATGAAAAATTGTGATATTTTTCTTATTTCTGCTCAAAATATAGATTGTGGCACTCGTTAGAACCTCCTCATCGAGGAGGTTCTAACGAGTACCCACAATCTATATTTGTGGCACTCGTTAGAACCTCCTCATCGAGGAGGTTCTAACGAGTACCCACAATCTATATTTTAATCTATATTTTAGAGCAGAAATAAGAAAAAATAAAGTATACCCCCGGAAACCCCAGTTGTATTATATAAAAGTGGGGTTCAAGGGGGTCAAAATTATATAGGTGTGTTTTCGTGTTGAATACTGCATACATTGTCTGTGGATGCTCGTCGAGGCGGTTCTAACGAGTACCTACAACTTACATCTTGGAGCAGATATAAGAAAATTAATGTTTACCTCCGTAAATCCCAGTTTACGCAATATAGAAAGTGGGGTTAAAGTGGGTGTTCTTTTCGCAGACGTGTTCACTTGATGTAAGAAAATTTCCTCAATTCTTCAGCTTAAAACTTTCTTCTATTTTTTTTTTGGCAGTAAAATTTACAATGTAGATGTATAGGCGTGCCGACAACGCTGCAAACACGTGCGTCTCGCGCCCTAAACACAGATCTATCGCGTAATCCATTCTGCGTGCATGGATTAATCTTAAGCTTGCACCTTTCTGATAAAACGGCTTTCCGCTATTGATGATTCCATTAGGGTCTAGTTGTTTCATGTTTGTATTTCTTTCCCTTTGTTGCCTCCGAAGGGAGCTGTGGGTTAATTGTATCGATTCCTGATCATTGCCTTCACTTCTGTTTTGTATGCCGAACAAGGTTGATGCAAATTTAGATTTACCAGTTTACCAATACATTATTGTCTTATTTCTGTTCCAAGACATAGGTTGTGGGTACTCGTTAGAACCGCCTCAATGAGGCGGTTCTAACGAGCACCCACAACCTATGTTTGAAGTATCAATAAGTAAAATATCCCGAATTTTCTTCAGAAAAGCAGCCATTTTGGAGATGTGTAAAAGTGCATTACGTCGCGCGGTAGTGACATAATCTTCTGAAAACATTACACGATTTTATGTACAGAACCGAATTCATTTTATATCACAATAAAAACAGCTACATCTGTCTCGCTGCACCTAATAATGACAGTAGGTGCAGTTCTTTATTTGCCATATTTCTTTTATTTGTTATTGCTCCTTTGAACTTTGATGTTATGATCTATTATTATACTGTTATACAGAACATATTAGACAGGGCTGTCTGAAACTTTTAAGGAGACTGTATACGCCTGTTCATTTAAGACGAGTTGTCATTTCAAATGAATGGATCACGAGTACAAGATCATTACGAAAACACGCATATTCCAATATATTGAAAAGTTTACCGCCAAAACCTGTAAAGTACCCAAAAGCTTTTGACTTTCAACCTTCTGAATCCGCTCATTACCGATATACATGTATAAATTAATCTGATCAATTTGTGTTAAGTTTTAGCGCGCCTCGATCATCATAACTGATGTTTAAGGTTAAGATACATTTGGTTTGAATGGCACCAACTATTGAAGCTTCTGGCACCATGTTGAAGTGTTCTTCCACAACTTTTCAATCTTTGATTGCTGTGTGCACTATTGTGTCGTCCGCATAAGTTTCCGTCTGAACTTCATTTAGAAATAATGGCATATCATTTATAAATATTAGAAATAAAACTTGACCCAGTATAGATCCCTGTGGCACTCCAAAAATTACCTCTTGCGTTGATGACTTTATTTTGTTTTCGATAACGCATTGCTTTCTGTTTGAAAGGTATGACCTGATCCAGTTTATTGACAAATTACTGCACAGTTGGTGAGAAATGACAGCAAAATAATTTCATGCGCCACAATAATTTTCAGCTAAAATAAAAAAGTAAAATTTTTGATTGTTCTTATTAATTCGGTACTTTATTACATTGCTTCTCATTCTATCATGACGCAAACGTTTTCCTAATGAACACGTTGAACAATGCAGTGAGAGCAGAAGGGCGCGTTCGATGGCATCACCTGTAAACATGGAATCCACACGATCTCATTCTTGGGAAAATAGTGCAGCAATGCACAATGTCTTGGAAAAGCTTTGCAATATAACAATCTTTACGGGTAACATGGGATCACATGCCCGCATAAAATATGTTTAACATTTTTTCGGGGAACAGGAGATCACAAAATATTACATTTTGCCGGAAAGGTGGGGAATCTGATGCCCCCATAAAGAATTAAAATAACATAAGAATTAATATTATGACATGAAAGCTTTTAAGATAACTTTAATTACCACCCCATTCCCTTCTCTCTCTCTCTCTCTCTCTCTCTCTCTCTCTCTCTCTCTCTCTCTCTCTCTCTCTCTCTATTCTGAAAGAGGGTTATCTCCCCTGACCTTATTCCTACGCCCATTAATTGCCGCAAGGCTAGACTATGAGGTGTTATTCTTACGTTCAGTTTAACGATGTTACATTTACAACAGAAATGAAAATAAAGCACGCCTAGTGTACTTGTACGATCCCAAAGAAATACGTAAATTTCCTTATATATTGGCAAATCATGGTGTATGAGTATATGCTCCAGCTTCTCGACAAGCAGAGAGTGGTTTATGTTTACTTGTTTGTTTGATTTGAGGTTTAAGGTCCCCGTAAACACTGTATAGGCCATATTGGAGACGTTGCTTCCAATTTTGTGGGACTTTTACCGACATTGAGATGAAATGAAATCTCAAGCCCTGTCGCCCAATGAAACCAAAAGGGGTTATAAGCATGACACACACCGCTTTGCCAGGGCAGGCCTAGATCCTCAAAGCGGTTTACCAGTACTCGTGTGGGGCCGGTTTCAGTTCTGCGTGGAAGCATCATGCAGCCCATCTATTTCTTCAAGCCCTGATGGGCGGGGAGCCAGAGAGTGGTTTAACAAGTACACATATAAGCAACTGCTTTGAAGAAGGGTGGAAGGTTTACTTAGTCCTTATATCCTTCAGCTAATTCTTCTTGTTGTGCTGTGCTTTAAATTTGATTTATCGCTTCTTCTTCTTCTTCTTCTTCTTCTTCTTCTTCTTCTTCTTCTTCTTCTTCTTCTTCTTTGTCTTCTTCTTCTTCTTCTTCTAGGCATCACAAAAACACGCCTTTACATGGGAGCTTGAAGTTCTGTCCATAAGTAGTTTATAAAAATCAAAATTGCATTTTAGTCTTTATATTTGGACATTTTCAATACGTTTGGATGGACCAAATTTTCAAGCGCCTGTAGCCTTTAAAATTTTGACCCCCTTGTACCCCACATTATATAGTAAAACTGGGGTTTAGAGGGGTAAACTTTTTTCTTATTTCTGCCCTAAAATATAGGTTGTGGGTACTCTTTAGAACCGCTTCGATTAGGCGGTTCTAACGAGTACCCACAGTCTATATTTTTAACAGAAATAAGAAAAATATTTGAGTTTTTCATCTTGGAATTTTCGTTTTACAGCGGAGGTAAAATTTAAAATGCATTTGTATAGGTGTGTTTTCGTAATGGATTCAAGCTAACGCATCTCCCTTTACCCATTCGATACCAGAAACCCCTAAAGGGGTACCTTGGCAAACAGTACAGGCCCAGATAAGACGCCGCAGAAGGCGGCGTCGATCATGGCCTACACTGTTTGCAAAATATTAAGCCGTTTTCCGAATAAATTTTGAAGAAAACACGACCTGACACCCCTTAATTTCGAAATGGACTCCTACCATATATAAGGTGGAAGATTCCATTTGGTACAAAAAAGGTTAAAGGTTTGCATTATGATGACACACCCTTGCGCAAAAATCTTATCTCTAGAACTAACCGGCCCCCGCCCATCGGGGCTTGAAGAAATAGATGGGCTGCATGATGCTTCCACGCAGAGCTGAAACCGACCCGCACAGGAGAACTGGTAAACTGGTAAACTGCATGAGGACCTAAGCCTGTCCAGGCAAAGCGGTGCGAGTCGGCCCGTCCATGCTTAAAACCCTATTGGTCTCATTGGGCGGCAGGGCTTGAGATGTCGTTTCATCTCAATGTCGGGTAAAAGTCCCACAAAATTGGAAGCAACGTCTCCAAAATGACCTTTACAGTGTTGACGGGGACGTTAAACCTCAAATCAAACAAACAAATTGTCTGAATATAGATTGTGAATGTTCGTTAAAACCGCCTCAATGAGGGGTTTCTGAAGAGTTCCCACAATCTGTCTTTGAGCAATAATAAAGTACGGAATACCCTCGTTAACCCACTTTTCCCTATATTTAGTGGGGTTTAGAGGGTTCTGATTTCACAGTCTTATTAACCTGATGAAATAAACAGTGATTACAGCCAATCAGTATAATTCCTATATACAGTAAAATTCCGATGAAAAGACCACCTCTGGGACTGTTCAAAAGTGGTCTTTAAGACCACTTTTGAACAGTTCCAAAGATGGTCCCTGACCTGAGGACACTGTGTGTGCAGAAAAAAACGAAAAGTGATTAAAGCAGAATAAGTCTTAACTTTAGGTGGTCTTAATAGCGGAATTTCACTGTATTTAGACCACCTTTGGGGCTGTCTTTAAGACCACTTTTGAACAGTCCCAAAGGTAGTCTCTGACTCTGGAGGACACGGAAAGAATAACTGCTACCTAATAAATAAGATTTTAAAAGCAAATTTAATTTTGATTTTAGGTCTTAATAGAGCTATTTTATTGCATAAACAATCTACTGATTTAGGCTCGGGTGAAAATTATTATATCAATTCGGGTGGTAGGTTTGTTTATTTGTGTGTATGGATGCTTTTGTTTTGTTTTTGTTTGATTTGAGGTTTAACGTCTCCGTCAGCACTGTATAGGTCCTTTTAGACGTTGATTCTAATTTTGTCGGACTTTTACTCGTCATTGAGATGAAATGACTTCTCAAGCCCTGCCGCCCAATGAAACCAATAGGGTTTATACGTATGGACTGTCCGTCTCACTACGCGTTGCCTGGGCAGGCTTAGATCCTCTAAACGGTTTACCAGTACTCGTGTGCGGTCGGTTCCAGCTCTGCGCGGAAGCATCATGCAGCCCATGTAGTTCTTCAAGCCCCGATTGACGGGGGCCTAGCATACTGCACAAACGAGACACATTTAAGATAATCGGGGACAAAGTAATTTACAAACTCTGTCTATTGTACTGTCGTTCAACATTAGTATTGTTACTAGTGACCCACATAGCTTATACTAAAGTAAGACATTGACCTCTCGCCCCAAATAAGTTTACTACAAATGGCAAAAAGTATTTCATGTAAATGAGCCAGCGCACGACAAAACCTACATTAAGACATGTGCGTCCATCGAAGACTCAGATCAGCCTGCGTATCCATATGGTCTAACCAGAGACTTCTCTTGCTGCATGAAGGAGCATTGGGCCCTTGGCTATCCTTAGAGCTCACAACGAAGACTCTGATCAGCCTGCGCGGATGCGCAGGCTGATCTGAGTCTTCGTTAGGCGCACATATCCTATTTTAGGTTTTGTCGTGCGCTGGCTCAAAATGTTTACAATTTGTAACGTTGGCGGTAGTTAAGCCATTTTGATTAATTACAATTTGCGACGCAACACGATAAAACCCATTCAAAGACATTTGCAAGAAGTAAAAACTCAGAGGAGCCTATTTGGCAGAATCCTCGCTTTTTATTCTTAGGCTATCATGGGCTATAGATCAGTACATACACTGGTCGGCCGGCGCGGATGGTCGTCCAGGTTTTCTCTTACTTTGTCATGTGTCGGCTCAATTTTTGAATAAGCAAATTACAAACAAAAACTCCATTCAAAAATATCGGTTTAAGCTCCTCCTCTGCGAGTAAGTTTGCCAAATCTTAATTACATCAAACCTAAATTACCCTTTTTGTATTTTTCCAGCGGCAAACCCCTAAAGGAGTACCTTGACAAACAGTGCAGTCCCAGATCAGACGCCGCAGAATGCGGCGTCTGATCAGGGTCTGCACTATTTGATAACAGAATTTTCCATCAAAAATAGAATAAAAACGAACATGCCTGACATCCCTTATATGACAAAAATGGACTTAATGGAAGTGTCCACTAGCATACAATGGGTTGTTGAGATTATGAGTAATTGTTGCATCATCAATGAAAAACTTATGAATGGCGGATGTACAGTAAACGTTATAATACACTATGGGAGAGAAATATAGTCCTTTCAAATAAAAATAGAGCAGTCATAGATATAAGAGCTAGCATTTTATCATATGAGCCCCGCCAAGCGAATTTGGGTCTTCGAGCATTCCGTCATGACAAATTTTAACTGCGCATGCCCAGCCATTCAGAGGGGCCAGGGATATGGCTTTCTGTCTGAAGGTTCCTCTTGATTCACTGCTTGTATGAGCGAGCAGCGAAGGTTCTGGCGAGACTGCGCGGATGCGCAGGCTCGCCTGAACCTTCGCTGCTCGCATAGGCGATAAGTACCAAAATCGCTTGACGCGGCCCACATGACGTCGCGTCTGAGAGTGTAATAACGCCATGTAATACATTCGATAATCCACTACTGGATTAAATATGCAAATTAGTTAGATACGCCCCGTAACATTATATGTCGCGTTTACTAATGGCGGGATATTGACATTTTTTTAAAACAATCGTGAATAAAATGCGTTTTAAATGTCATATGATAAATAGAATCCTGCATTCGTGCTCATGTATTATTGAATTTATTAAACTCGTTGAGGAAAGGGATAAAATGCTTGCCAAAGCCTCGCATTTTATCACTTTTCCTCAACTCGTTTAATAAATTCAAAAATACATCAGCACTCATGTAAGATCCTCTATGTAATAAATTCGATAATCCACTAGTGGATTAAATATGCAAATTAGTTAGATACGCCCCGTAACGTTACATGCACGACGTCCTTAACGACATCGCGTTTACTAATGGCGGAATATTGGCAATTTTGTAAAAAAATTGTGATTAAAATGCGTTTTAAATGTCATATGATAAATAGAATCTTGCATTCCTGCTCACGTATTATTGAATATATTAAACTCGTTGAGGACAAGGGAAAAATGCTCGGCAAAGCCTCGCAATTTATCCCTTTTCCTCAACTCATTTAATAAATTCAATAATACATATTTACATTTCCAGTGTAAAGTCAAGTGTAAACCTATAGAAAACAATTGCGTTCATACTTCCATGAACGCAGCGAATCACATGATTTTCAGTGACGCTAAATGACGTCTTCTAAACCATTGTTCTCTACGGGCGTTGATGACGTCAACGCTGCTCCGCTTTTTGTAGAAAAACAGCGTGTAAATGTTTTTCAGCTTTAAAAGTTTGCCCTACAAGCATGTTTTCGCCCAGTGATGAGAGGCAATTAATGTAAATATAAAAAATAAACTTAATTTTTCTGCTTTTCATGAAAGTATGAACGAAAGTGGGTCGCTAGCCCGAAGGGGTTCATTTACAGTGCACGCGACCCACTGCGTTCATACTTCCATGAACTGCAGAAAAATAAATTTCATTTCTTAAATGAACACTCATGTAAAATCCCTTATTTAACCAGTGGACTACATGTAGCCTAGCAACTAGGCGTTAAAATGAATAATAAGGAATTCAAATCATCTTCTACAATAAAATTAACAGAGTTTAAAAGTTTAGCTAGTCTAGTCTCTCTGGCTCAATTTTAACATTTAGCCAAGATGTATATTTAAGACTCCACCAAATAGACTTGCCATTACTGACAAGCTGAAAACCTTTTAATAAATAATTAAAAACAAAAAAAAAAATGATCAGACTTTTATTATCAGACTAGTTGCTAGTCTAGACTACATGTAAACTTACTTTATATACCGAAATAAAAAAGTGTGGTCATTACGAAAACACGCCTATTCAAATATATTTGAAATATTTTACCTCCAAAATTGACATTTTTTCAGATAAAAATGCTACAAATTTAAAATTTCTGCTCAAAACATAGATTGTGTGTACTCGTTAGAACCGCCTCGCCGAGGCGGTTCTAAATAGTACCCACAAGCTATGTTTTTGAGCAGAAATAAGAAAAAAACACGTATACCCCTGTAAACCCCAGTTTTACTGTATAAAAGTGGGCTTGAAAGGGGTCAAAATTATATAGGCGTGTTCTCGTGATGTACATGTAGATACATGCACATTATTTCATTTTATCACGGGGGCTAGAAGTTAGTTAGAAGGGGGTTAGGAGACACTGGGTGTAGAAAACACAAAGAAAGAATAACTAAAACCTTCTCAATACGTATTGATACAATACAATAAAAAACAAGCGTTTTACGGAAAACAGGGCTTACATGGCAGAAAACGGTGAGAAAATTCTACAAATACCGACAATTATGTATTGATTTCGTATTTTCATCACGTTACTCAGTCAATCTGATGCATCACGAAATCATACTTACATAATTTTGACCCCCTTGCACCCCACTTTTATACAGTAACACTGGGGTTTACAGGGTACATTTGTAAACCTTGTTTTTTCTTATTTCTGCTGTTAACTATAGGTTGTGTGCACTCGTTAGCACCTCGATGAGACGGTTCTAACGAGTGCCAACAATCTATATTTTGAGCAGAAATAAGACAGATATCACAATTTTTCATCTTGAAATTTTCGTTTTTCGGCGGTAAAGTTTAAAATGTATTTGTATTGGCCTGTTTTAACATTTAGCCAAGATGTATATTTAAGACTCCACCAAATAGACTTGCCATTACTGACAAGCTGAAAACCTTTTAATAAATAATTAAAAACAAAAAAAAAAATGATCAGACTTTTATTATCAGACTAGTTGCTAGTCTAGACTACATGTAAACTTACTTTATATACCGAAATAAAAAAGTGTGGTCATTACGAAAACACGCCTATTCAAATATATTTGAAATATTTTACCTCCAAAATTGACATTTTTTCAGATAAAAATGCTACAAATTTAAAATTTCTGCTCAAAACATAGATTGTGTGTACTCGTTAGAACCGCCTCGCCGAGGCGGTTCTAAATAGTACCCACAAGCTATGTTTTTGAGCAGAAATAAGAAAAAAACACGTATACCCCTGTAAACCCCAGTTTTACTGTATAAAAGTGGGCTTGAAAGGGGTCAAAATTATATAGGCGTGTTCTCGTGATGTACATGTAGATACATGCACATTATTTCATTTTATCACGGGGGCTAGAAGTTAGTTAGAAGGGGGTTAGGAGACACTGGGTGTAGAAAACACAAAGAAAGAATAACTAAAACCTTCTCAATACGTATTGATACAATACAATAAAAAACAAGCGTTTTACGGAAAACAGGGCTTACATGGCAGAAAACGGTGAGAAAATTCTACAAATACCGACAATTATGTATTGATTTCGTATTTTCATCACGTTACTCAGTCAATCTGATGCATCACGAAATCATACTTACATAATTTTGACCCCCTTGCACCCCACTTTTATACAGTAACACTGGGGTTTACAGGGTACATTTGTAAACCTTGTTTTTTCTTATTTCTGCTGTTAACTATAGGTTGTGTGCACTCGTTAGCACCTCGATGAGACGGTTCTAACGAGTGCCAACAATCTATATTTTGAGCAGAAATAAGACAGATATCACAATTTTTCATCTTGAAATTTTCGTTTTTCGGCGGTAAAGTTTAAAATGTATTTGTATTGGCCTGTTTTCGTAAACGAACATCCCTGTACACCCTTAGGTACTTTATAGAGAGAAAAAAAACGGAGTAAAGAAGGGTATACACTATTTTCCATATTTTTGCTCGAACGCATAAATTGTGAATATTCGTTAGAACCGTCTCGCTGAGGCGATTTTAACGAGTACATGTGTACCCACAACCCGTATTTAGAGCGTAAATATAGACAATTAAGGGACATGGATACACCTTCAGGGGCGGCAGTTCATGCAAAAATATTTTTGCCTCCCATGTGAACAGGGATCAACTCTGAAAGGAAAGAATTTGCTGATGAGTAGATCCCTTTCTCTGTGGGACTGAGCCTATAGAAAAGTGAACAAGTCCCGAAATTTGTTAAGAATAGACCCGCTTTTCTGTTGGACATGACTTATAGAAAGGCCCGAGAGTTGTGTCCCTTTGCAAAAGGGCGGGAAAATATGACAGGTGTTCCAATTCCCCTTTAACCTCTGAAAAACGCTTGTTTTACAGATATGAGTACTTTTGGAAATTGCGTCTCCTTATCTTTAACCATTTTCTTGCTGAATATTCAGATGAGCCACACCCATTTCTGACTTTGAACCAATCAGATTACTTGATGTAATTTATTCCTACAAATTCATAAATTGAATGTCAAACAGTGTAGATCCTGATCAGATGGCTTCTGAACAGTGTAGATCCTGAAGAAGCCATCTGATCTGGATCTACACTGTTTGCAAAGATAGGGGTTGTCGTGAACAGCATGATAAGGGTTAAGCTTCATTCACGATTGATTTTTGGTACCTCGAATCAATCGTTTTATGATCTGACCTTGGGTTCAAGGTACATGTACATGCGTTTTATCACCTCTCCGTAGGAGATAGGCGTGTACATGTGCATTAGTCATGCGACAATGACATGAATTAATTGGGGTTTGGGGATTGCACGTATTACATGTCTTTCTAACCCAATTTTCTTAAACAGCATGTTGGGTATTCGCTAGAACATCCTCAGTTAGGCCGTTCTTACGGGCCTCCATAATCTGAAGGTTGGGATATTATAGGTAAAGCATCAGAAATTGTCACCCAAAAAGATCGACAACTAGAATTTCCACGCTGTCCCATTAATGGTTTGAATTAAACTGGCCATACTGTACAACGTTAACCCTTGCATCTTAATTAGGGCTGACTAATCGGACCTGAAAAGATAATCGATTACCAGTCGTGCCATTGCGATCGATAATCGATTAGTAATCGTTAAGGTTTTTGTCATTATTTTACCTGTCTGGCTTTCTGTCTGAGCATGACTCTTACCATATGTTGCACTTTACCATATGCATATTTTAACAGACAGGCCTGGGCAAACAGTGTAGACCCAGATGAGACGCCGCATAATGCGGCGTCTCATCAGGCTCTGCACTGTTTGCCACTCATCCAGCTATTTTAGGCATAACTTTGGGAAGTAAATTGTACCTATCAAGTAATCGATTAAAAGCAAATCAGAAATGATAATCATTTTTTTTGTGGAATTTATCGATCGGTTAATCGATTATACGATTTAACGTGTCAGCCTTATTCTTAATCCTTTGTATACTTGTGGACTCTTCCTTTGCTATATGTTGGACAAGTCCATTTGTCATATCAGGGGTGGTAGGCCTAGTTTTTCGTTTTTATTCTATTTTTGACGGAAAATTCTCTGAGCAAATAGCGCAGGCCCTGATCAGACGTCAAGTTCTGCGGCGTCTGATCTTGGCCTGCACTGTTTCCCAGGGTACATTTGTACCCCTTTAGGGGTTTTCCGCATGCAATGGGTTAAGATGCCATCTGTTTATGTTGTCTGCTGCAGCAAGTTGTAAACGTTTTAAAAAGGCAAATACTTGTAGTTTGGACTCTGATGAATTGCAAAAATGTATTTTATGAGTTCGCATAGGACAACAAAGCAGACGGCAATGGTTGTGATTGACATATTAGGGTTCGAAATTTACACACAGTATGATACCGATACGACAAAAATTCATTTTCACATCTCACAAAATGACTACTTTTCTGATGAAAATCCGTGATATTTGTCTTACAAATGCTCAAAACATAGAATCTGTGTGCCCGTTAGAACCGCCTCATTTTGACGGGTCTAACGAGTACCCACAATCTATGTCTTGGAGCATAAATAAGAAAATACTGTATACTCCCGTAAACCCCAGTTTTCTCTATATGAAGCGGAGGTTAGTGTGGTCTTCATTTCACGGACTTATTCACGTGATGATTTACTGTGCTGCGGGGGCTTCCGTCCAACAAGTCCGTGTTACGAGCAACCCTGTAAACCACAAGTCATAAACCGACAACTGGGGATTCCAGGGGTAGGCATTATTTTTCATATTTCTGCTCCAAGACATAGGTTGTGCGTGTTCGTTAAAACCGCCTCAATGAGGCGGTTTTAACGAGCATCCAAAACCTATTTGCAGAGCATAGATAAAAAACATATCACAAATTCTAATTAAAAAGATAACAGTTTTGAAGATATGGTATAATTAGAGATTATCACATGGGATTTTGGTTATCGCCCGATGTATCAACCCGAGACCCCATTATCTGCCCGAAGGCTTTAGCCTGAGGGCAGATAATGGTCGAGGGTTGATACAGAGGGCGATAACCAAAATCCCATGTTATAATTTGTTTATCACATATTCAGATCCTATTCTTACTGTGTTTGACGTTCATAAATTGAAAAAAAATGTGATAAAAAGCGTGATTCAAGCAAAAAAGCGCGTAACGTCACGCCTAACTATTCGCGTTACGTCATGTAATTGGCAACGGTACAATAACGTCATGTTTGGGCTGATAACCTCTGTCCGTTCAAAATACACTGTTTCCGGTTATCAGACCGGGCGGGCTGATAACCGGAAATGGAAACAAGCATTATCACACATGCAAAACATGGGTTATCGTGTTAAATATTGTACTGAATATGTGATAATGCACTTTATCACATGACGGCGCGTCTGAGAGTGTAACTAGAGCTGTCAGTGAAACTGACTAGGGCCCCGGCAGCGCTATCAGAGGAGTAGGAAAAAATTGTGGACGGACAGACGGACGGACGGACAGACAGACGGACGGACAGAGTGATTACTATAGGGCACCCACACTTTCAGTGCGGGGCCCTAATAACGCCATGTAATATTTTCGATAATCCACTGGTGGATTAAATATGCAAATTACTTGAAATTAGCTAGATACGTCCCTAACGTTACATGTACGACGTCCTTAACGACGTCCCGTTTACTAACGGCGGAATATTGACATTTTTGTAAACAATCGAGAATAAAATGCGTATTAAATGTCATATGATAAATAGAATCTTGCATTCGTGCTCATGCATTATTGAATTTATTAAACTCGTTGAGGAAATGGGATAAAATGCTCGGCAAAGCCTCGCATTTTATCCCTTTTCCTCAACTCGTTTAATAAATTCAATAATACATGAACACGCATGTAAGATCCTCTATGTATCAGACAAAGATCTGTGCGACGAACAAAGCCTGTAGAATTCTTATGCAAACAATGAAAACGTCGATCGGACTGCGCCATCTGATCGCGCCTTCGTTTGTCACACAGGTCTGCCAGCACAACAATGGACTTTCTGCGCGATTATGCAGTTACATTTGTGGATAAATCTCATCTTAACGCCCCTTTTACATGTGCATGTAACTCGAAAAAGAGGCTGATCAAATTCTGCCTTGTTATCCATTATACGTGTATCCAGGTGCATGGTTTTGGGTTGCAAATCAAATTACATGGATCACGAAAACACACCTATATAATTTTCAACCCCTTGAACCCCACTTTTACATAATAAAACTGGGGTTTACAGGGGTGTACCTAATTTTTCTTATTTCTACTCTAAAATATAGATTGTTGGTACTCGTTAGAACTGCCTCACTGAGGCGGTTCTAACGTGTAGCCACAATCTTTATTTTGAGCAGAAATAAGAAAATTATCACAATTGTTCATCTTAAAATATTCATTTTTCGGCGACAATGGTTACAATGTATTTGTATTGGCGTGTTTTCTACTCTAAAATATAGATTGTTGGTACTCGTTAGAACTGCCTCACTGAGGCGGTTCTAACGTGTAGCAACAATCTTTATTTTGAGCAGAAATAAGAAATTATCACAATTGTTCATCTTAAAATATTCATTTTTTCGGCGACAATGGTTACAATGTACATGTATTTGTATTGGCGTGTTTTCTACTCTAAAATATAGATTGTTGGTACTCGTTAGAACTGCCTCACTGAGGCGGTTCTAACGTGTATCCACAATCTTTATTTTGAGCAGAAATAAGAAAATTATCACAATTGTTCATCTTAAAATATTCATTTTTCGGCGACAATGGTTACAATGTATTTGTATTGGCGTGTTTTCTACTCTAAAATATAGATTGTTGGTACTCGTTAGAACTGCCTCACTGAGGCGGTTCTAACGTGTAGCAACAATCTTTATTTTGAGCAGAAATAAGAAAATTATCACAATTGTTCATCTTAAAATATTCATTTTTCGGCGACAATGGTTACAATGTATTTGTATTGGCGTGTTTTCTACTCTAAAATATAGATTGTTGGTACTCGTTAGAACTGCCTCACTGAGGCGGTTCTAACGTGTATCCAAAATCTTTATTTTGAACAGAAATAAGAAAATTATCACAATTGTTCATCTTAAAATATTCATTTTTTCGGCGACAATGGTTACAATGTATTTGTATTGGCGTGTTTTCGTAATGTAATTCGCTAAAGGGTTCATTCAAAACGTCACGTTAACAAGTTCGTGTTATGAGTACATTAACCCTTGTAAACACAACTTTATATAGGGAAAAGTTGGGTTTACTAGGATATTACAATATTCTTATGCTCAAAAGAAAATGTGGGTACTCGTTACAAAAGCCTCATCGAGGCGGTTCTAATAAGCACCCGTAAACTTTGTTTAGAACAAAAACGATGATTTTTATTTCATATTTCGATAACACACCCGTGCGACAGAGTGTTTTTTTTCAGGTCTCCAAACTGGCTACTTTTCTGATGAAAATCCGTGATATTTTTTCCTGTTGATATTGCCAACATAGGTTGTTGGCGCTCGTTTGAACCGCCTCATTGAGGCGGTTCTAACGAGTACCCACAACCTATGTCTTGGAGCAGAAATAAGAAAAAATAATATATACCCCCGTAAACCCCACTTTTCTCTAGATAAAGTGGGTTTAGAGGAGTGTCCATTTCACGCTAACATGATGACCTAATCAAAAATACCATTTCTTCAGATTCGAGTTGTCATAATGAATGGTCACCCTAAAGTTTTTTTTTCTGCTTTGATTTAACATTCAATCAAACTTTATTTAACTTTTCTCTTGCTGAATATTCAGTTTAGTCACACCCATTTCTGACTTTGAACCAATCAGATTACGTGATGTGATTTATTCCTAAAAAATCACAAATTTAATGTCAAACAGTGTAGATCCTGATCAGATGGCTTTCAGAAGCCATCTGATCTGGATCTACACTATTTTCAAAGACAGGGATTGTCGTGAACAGCAGGATAAGAGTTAAAAGTTGACCTACTGGACAGTTTTTTGGCGGTGACTGAACTCGTTTTAGAAAGATAAAGGTTTGCGGGTCGCCGCTGAAATTTGAACCTTTAGTGCTGTTTTAACCAATGTTTAAAAATGGCCAACAAAAAGATTTCATATCGTATGGGCAAATTGCCGCCATCAAAATTTTGCGCGCGGCCCGTACCATCTCACGGGTGTTAGGTTCTCTTACGTGATAAACCTATGGTAGAAGAGAGAGAGGGTCACGTGGTCAGTGACGTCATGGTCATGAGGTCTGAAAAATATCAATATTGAGGCCTCGCGTTGTACGTAGGTCGTCAGAGTTTCGCTAGTGTTGGACTTGAACAGTTGTGAAAAAAATATCTCACTGCTACTCGCAGTTAACTTTATCTTTTCCTTGCTAGGTAAGCGAACTCTAGTATATCTGTTAAGGCTAAATTACAACAAAACGGATAAAGAATATATTTTATTTGTGCCGGAGAATAGTTTTGAACTTTTAACAATTTTAGGAGGTTCCTTAATTTGATTTTACACATGTTTGGGACATATAATTATGTATTTATTAATATTTATATTTTTCTTTGACACAGCTTATAGTCGGGCCGACAAAGATAAGCCGTGACAACGCTGTATCGCTGTCGGTCCGTCGTTGGCCCGATGTTTCGTGCTATCTGGGAGGGGATGAATAAGAAAATATTAATCCTTTTTGTACAAAATGGAATCTTCCTCCTTATATAAAGCAGGAGTTCATAGCAAAATTTAGGGGTGACAGGTTGTGTTTTAATCAAAATTTATTTGGGAAATGACTGAACTTTTAGCAAACAGTGAAGGCCCTGATCAGACGCCGCGTTCTGCGGCGTCTGATCTGGGCCTGCGCTGTTTGCCAGGGTACCCGTTTTGGGGTTTCTGATATCAAATGGCAATGGGTTAAGCACATGCGCCAATATAAATTGGAATGGTTTTGTGCAATGCAAGTTCTAGTTTGTCTGAATGTACAAAAAAATAACTGGAACTAGATATTGTGATTAATCGGAATAATTGTTAAATTGTGACTCATTATATATTTAGTCGCATATTATGTCAACAAAAAAGCGAAATGATTGCATGCTTTCTTAGTAATCAGAGAAAAAAAACCCCACCAAAACACGTTTTATTAGTAATAAAAGAATTAATACATTGAATTATTTTCTTACGTAAGAGCATAGATTGTTGGTAGTATTTGTTGATGATTTACAGATATATGTTAATGACAAAATAAAGGAATATTCAAACTATCAAATATGAATACGCCCCCGCCAATTGGGGCTTGAAGAAATATTTGGGCTGCATGATGCTTCGACGCAGAGCTGAAACCGACCGCACACGATTACTGGTAAATTGCTTAGAGGATATTAGCTTGCCAAGGTAAAGCGTTGCGAGTCGGACCGTCCATGCTTATAAACTCTATTGGTTTCATTGGGCGATAGGGCTTGGGATGTCATTTCATCTCAGTGTCGCGTAAATGTCTCACAAAATTGGAAGCAACGTCTCCAAAATGACATATACAGTGCTGACGGGGACGTAAAACCTAAAATCAAACAAAACCAAATATATAAACGGTCCACTCGCAAAATTTATAGGGATCATTTTCCCGCTCCAAAGCGACGGTTGGGGGTATTATTTTTTTTTTTCGTTTTGTGCCAACAGTCTATGATGATTTGTACATTTTCACCCTCCAAAAATGGCAATCCCAGACCATGAATTGGACAAAAATCCCGAAACTGTGTGACCATGTCATGACAGTATAGTAGTTACATGTGGCATTCTCTGCGTTCTTTTTTTTAACTTGTGGTAACCATTTGGTCTTTCGTGTTTTCATCACAACATTTGATTTATGATTCTGTACTCATGTTAACATTGTAACATTTATGTCTGTCTGGTCGCAGCTATTTTAGTTTATAGCATGATGAAATTGACTCATCTTACATGTACCAATGCTATACTGAACGCCATTTAAAACGCAACTAGGTAATTAGGAAGTAAATGATGCTCTTTCAGGGTGTTTTGAGCGAGTAGTATAGGCCCTGATTAGATGCCACTGCTTGAGAGTTTGCAAACGTTCCTGTTAATTTTGGCATTAGAGTACAGTAGAGTACAGTAGAACTTCAATTGATGCTCGTTTACCATGGATAAGTCGAAAACCAATTCTTGAGCCCACAGGGAATTCCTCCAATAATGTGGGGCGGTTGATTTTCTTTTAGTTTGCTTGTGTACTCAGAGTCGCTTCGGTGAGGCAATTCCAATGAGTGCACACAACATGCATTTATAATAAAGAATACCGAAAAGATATCCCACACCGAAAAGATATCCCACTATTGTATGCAGGAAACCCCTAAAGGGGTACCTTGGCAAACAGTGCAGGCCCAGATCAGAGGCCGCAGAATGCGGCGTCTGATCAGGGCCTGCACTATTTTCTAACAGAATTTTCCATAAAAATGGAATAAAAACGATAAAATAGGCCCGACACCCCTTATATGACAAATGGACTTGTCCAGCAAATAGCAATGGAAGAGTCTACTAGTATGCAATGGGTAAAATGCCCATCCAGGCATGATTTGTTTGATTTGAGGTTTAACGTCCACGTCAACACTGTAAAGGTCATTTGGGAGACGCTGCTTCCAATTTTGTGTGACTTTAACCCGACATTGAGATGAGATGACATCTCAAGCCCTGTCGCCCAATTGGGTTTATTAGCATGGACGGTCCGCCTCGCACCGCGGTTCCTGGACAGGCTTAGATCCTCTAAGCGGTTTACCAGTACTAGTGTGCGGGCCGGATTCAGCTCTGCGTGGAAGCATCATGCAGCCCATATATTTCTTCAAGCCCCTATGGGCGGGGTTAAATGCCCATCCAGGCATGACTATCGTTGTCGAGCATTTCAATAAGTATCCATTGTCCATTCAAAGTCTATTTGAAATCAAGAAGAAGACTACATTACCAAAGCACGCCTATACAAATACATGGAATATTTTACCGCCAAAAACGAAGATAAAAATGTGTAATATTTTTCTTATTTCTGCTCGAAATATAGATTGTGGGTACACGTCAGAACCGCCTAATTGAGGCGGTTCTAACGAGTACCCACAAGCTATGTTTTAGAGTAGAAACAAGAAAAATAAGGTTTACCCCCTACAAACCCCAGTTTTCCTATATAAAAGTGGGGTTCAAGGGAGTCAGAATTATGTATGCGTGTTTTCGTGATGAAAATATGGTAGTTTTATCTAAAGACAAAATACCCCTGAGAGACAGCAGAGTATATTAGCTAGATGTGTCATCATAAAAACAAGTCCGTGAAATAAACACCCCTCTAAACCCCACTTTGTATAGCGAAAACTGGGGTTTTTACAGTGGTATAAATTATTTTGATTATTTCTGCTCCTAGATATAGGTCGTGGCGCTCGTTATAACCGCCCCAATGAGGCGGATCTAACGAGCACCCATAATCTTTTTTGGAGTATACACAAATATTCATCAGAAATGTGGCCATTTCGGAGATATAAACGAATATACTACGTCGCAGGCGTGTGATATTGTAGTGTTTTAATTTTCAGCATAAACCAACTCTCAGACAAAGATGGCCTCAGTGAAATCCAGCTGGGACAAGGCTCAAGGCTCCTGGGACAAAGCCGGACCCGAACTCTTCATGAAGTGAGTATCTTACAAATTACGTTAGCCCATTTATATACAGCAAGATTCCGTTTCGAAATTCAGGAGAGCCTCTTTAGAATTTAAGGGGAATATGAACACCTAGTTGTTTTTTCCGCCATTTTTCAAAGGGAGCCAACTTTCAGGACTTTCCGTTCGCTTACCTATAGGCTAAGTCCCACCGAAAAGGGGCTCTACTCATAAAGGAAATAATTTGCTCCTTCCTTTAAGAGTTGACCACTATGGAGATGGGAGACAAATATACTTTGGCAGGAGTTGCCTCCCCTGAAGATGTATCCATTCCCCTTCAAAATGAAATGAAGTATCGAATGAATAAAAATTAACCTAGAGGTTTTGTTTAAAATATTGTGAAGGTAGAATCAACCACGTATAGCTTTGAACATGTTTATTTTCAAAAATACAGTAAAATTCCTATATTAAGACCACCTTTGGGACTGTTCAAAAGTGGACTTAAAGACCACTTTTGAACAGTTCCAAAGGTGGTCCCTGACCAGAGGACACTGTGTGCAGAAGACACCAAGAAAGATTAAGTGCACCCTTCAAAATTAGCTTTTTAAAGGAGAATTAGTCTTAATATTAGGTGGTCTTAATTATAGCGGAATTTCACTGTACATGGAAAGGGGTACATGTAACAGTAGTAAATGGTACAAAGAGTCTCGTACTTTAAGCCACCAGGAAGGCCGTGATAACACGCCGCGTTGTGAGTCTGCATTGTTTGCCCATTACGCAAACACGCCTAATAGTATACAAATACATTGCCACCTTTATCGCCGAAAAAATAAAAAATTTATGATGAAAAATTGTGATATTTTTCTTATTTCTGCTCCAAATATAGATTGTGGGCACTCGTTAGAACCGCCTCATCGAGGCGGTTCTAACGAGTACCCACAATCTATATTTTAGAGCAGAAATAAGAAAAATAAGGTATATCCCCCGGAAACCCCAGTTTTACTATATAAAAGTGGGGTTCAAGGGGGTCAAAATTATATAGGCGTGTTTTCGTGATGAATCCCAAAACGCTAGCAGCCACGCATGTAAATAGAGAATACCAGGTGAGTGTCTTTTGATATCAAGTTTATCAGGCAAGGCTTCGAGAACGCTTGTAGAATCGCGAGGGCTCGCGATTCTGTATGCGTTCTCGAAGCCGAGCCCGATAAACTTGATACATGTACGAATCTGGTATTCTGTTTATCAGTTTATCCCCCTTGTACACTCTTAAATAAGAGCAGTGTACGATCAGTTATCGATGGTTCTCGGTGCGTCCGAACATTCCGCAGGTCGATATATTTTGTATCAGCTGTATCATATTCTTTTCAAGTACTTTTTCCACTTTGTCCAGTAATAATTACATTTTTGCCATTTTTTCTAGTAGCTCAGTTCATAAAGGTGCAAGGTCACGTTGACCTGATAAAGCTCACTTGTCCTGAGATAGCATATCTTTATCAAGTCAGTGTGCTGCTATGCAAATAATATAGGGGGTAACTGATAATAATGCCATCACAAAAACACATCCGTGCGCTATAATGAAACCTTCCATAAAAATGAAGGCCAAATAGAGATTATTGGTGCTCGTAAGAGCCGCCGCGGTTTTGTTTGTTTTATTTGAGGTTTAACGTTCCTGTCAACACCGTAAAGATCATTTTGGAGACATTGCTACTTTTACCGGACACTGACATGAAATGACATCTCAAGCACACCAATAGGGTTTATAAGCATGAACGGTCCTACTCGCGCCGCTCTTTGCCTGGGCAGGCTTAGATCCTCGAAGCGGTTTACCAGTACTCGTGCGCAGTCGGTTTCAGCGCTTCCTGGAAACATCATACAGCCCATCTATTTCTTCATGCCCCGATGGGCGGGGGGGGGGTGAGCCCCCGTAGTGAGGCGATTCAAACGTGTATCCATAATTTAGCCTTTGGGCATAAATAAGGACGATAATAAACAACTTCGTTAACCCCATTCTGCTCGTTATTAAGTTGGGTTTAGACTGGTAAAACGAAGACAAACATCACAAAAAATGATATATTGCATGGACTGGTTATGGTTTTGGCAAAGTACATGCAGCGAGGTTCCCTCAACTCATCATGCTCACGTTTACAAATCCTTGAATTGAACACCACTCTAAACCCCACTTTTATGGAGGGAAAACTGGACTTTACAGGGGTGTCCATTATTTTTCTTATTTTTGCTCCAGTATATATGGTGTGGGTACTCGTTAGAACCGCCTCAATGAGGCGGTTCTAACGAGCACCCACAACCTATGATTGAAGTATAAATAAGAAAAATATCACAAAATTTCATCAGAAAAAAAAAAATACTTTTTTGAGCAAAGAAAAAAGGCACTATGTCACACGGATGTGTTATCGTAATGTTACATGTTTCAGACTTTTCAATGACGATAAGATTTACGCAAAGTTCCAGTCAAAAATCTTTAATGGTGCTGATAAGGGATCTGTCAAGGACACAGAGGCAATGAAGAATCAATGCAAGGCGTTCGCAAATTTGATAACCAAATGGGTGGGCAGTATCGGTGACGATGCAGCACTCACAACCAGTTGCAATGGATTCGCAGCAAGCCACAAAGCCATGGGAGTGTCAGCAGCCCAAGTAGAGGTGCGTTTTTATGCATATACAGTATGAAATGACTTGTGAATGTAACGGGACGTCTGATTGGATGAGTTTATAATAGCTGCGATATACCACCGGAAAGTCGACGTCATCACGTATCGTCGCTTTTCGTTGGTTGACATTTGGTTTTATGCAGCCGAGAGCTTGTAATGGCAAAGTATGACCGACTCAGTATATGAAGATATATATAGACAGCTGTAAATGGTTGTAGGCCCCCGCCCATCGGGGCTTGAAAAAATAGATGGGCTGCATGATGCTTCCACGCAGAGCTGAAACCGACCCGCACACGAGTACTGGTAAACCGCTCGGAGGGTCTAAGCCTGCCCAGGCAAAGCGGCGCGATTTGGACCGTCCATGCTTATAAACCCTATTGGTTTCATTGGGCGACAGGGCTTGAGGTGTCATTTCATCTCAAAGTCGGGTTAAAGTCCCACAAAATTGGAAGCAACGTCTCCAAAATGACCTTTACAGTGTTGACGGGGACGTTAAACCTCAAATCAAACAAAACTTGTTGTGACAAAATCCTAGACTAGCTGCTAGACCTTGATGTCCTATTGACCAATGACCAGGGTTTACAGGGGTATACCTTAATTTTCTTATTTCTGCTCTAAACTATAGATTGTGGGTACTCATCGGGACGGTTCTAACGAGTACCCACATTCTATATTTTTTAGCAGAAATAAGAAAAAATATCACAATTTATAACCTTCAAATTTTAGTTTATTCGGCGGTAAAGTTTACATTATATTTGTATAGGCGTGTTTTCGTAATGTTCAAATGTTCAACGAGACAAGTGGGTGATTGGGTGAGGGGGAGGTGACTTGTTTGTTACGTCACTTGGGCGTCCAACTGGGATTGGCTTATAGTTTGGCAAGGCCTTTTTGTCCTTGCAGCGGGTAAGAGTAGAGGGGGAGTTTTTTTTCAGTTTCTGCACTACCTGTTCATTTTACTTTTTCTCTCCTGTCCCTAACTTTCACCTCTACTATCTCCTATCCCCATTTCCCTGGGAAACGACACTTAATGATCCACAAGGGTTGACGCGTCGTTAAACAAAAATCAATCAATCAACTCAGTGAGACACGGACCTGTTGTGCTGGCAGCAGGTGCGGGATGGAGATGGGGCTGTGTTTAGTGCTGTGTTTTCATCTAGAGCATAGCTTTCCTGTTTGTCCAGTTAACCCAGTTACTGTCGGGGGGGGGGGCGATCTCACTGAGCACGGGTAAACTTCTTCGAGGGTCTAAGCCTGCGGTAACTGACCTGCCCGATTAGAGGGCGTAAACCCACAACATATTATATAAATCAAAAACGGTACATGAAATGAAATATATTTCAAGTTTGTTTGACCCTTATCCCGCTGTTCATGACAACCCCTACCGTTGAAAACAGTGTAGATCCAGATCAGATGGCTTCTGAAGAAGCCATCTGATCAGGATATACACTTTTTGACATTCAGTTTGTGAATTTGGAGCAATAAATTGCATAAGGTAATCTGATTGGTTCAGAGTCAGAAATGGGTGTGGCTAACTTAATTATGCAGCGGGATAGGGGTTAAACTGTATACAACTGAGCAAGAACGCAGCACGTCATATTCGCATTTTTTTTTCATGACATCAAAGTTAACCCTTGTCCTGCTGAGCCCGGATATGTCTGATCTTTCAAACAATGCAGGTCCAGATCAGATGGCTTCTGAAGAAGCCATCTGATCAGGACCTTCATTGTTTGCCATTCATTTTATGAATTTGTTGCAATGATTTGCATCAAGTAATCTGATTGGTTGATAATCAGTAGTGGGTGTGGCATATATGAATATTCAGCAACCTAACCCTTTCTTTTTCAGGCAGCCTTTGCAGAATTCAGAAATACCATGAAACAGTTCGGCGGTGATGACGGTGAGTGGAAGGGTGTAACCGAGGCCCTAATGGCAAAGATCTCACCCGGCCTTCAGTGAACAGACCGATACGAACTTTGAACTTGTACTCAGTGGACCTGTTCTAACTTTTCTCAACTGTAGTATTATGCATACGGCCAAAGAGAAGTCACTGGCCAGGGAAGATCGAAGCCCGTTTTTTGTTCTAGAATATTTAAGTAATATAATTAAAACAAAAACACTGGGGCGAATTGTGAATCGAAATTATTGTTTTTATAGTTTAGTTTACTCTATTTGCATTTCAGTACCATTCTTGGTCGATTTTTAAACTGTGAGCTTCAGCAGCAACATTGCCCGCGCAGTTTAAAAAGAAAAGGTCGACCAACTGAAGGTCCGAGCTGAAAATTGGTAGGGTTTACGTGACTTCTGCATGTAACACAATAATTGTTATCGATTCACAGTTATTTCCTAGTGGTGCATGTCTAACAAGAGATACCGGTGAATTTTGATTGGACACAACAAAAAAGAAGAAAAGGGAAACTGCAAAGATTCACCTTGGCGTCGAAACGGAATTACAGAAACAGTTATTTCTACATTCTCCTCCAATTCTGACGTTATATTGAATTTACGCTTAAAATACTTTCAATATTTTTTTAAGTTTCTTACACACAAATGCAACAAAAGACAGGAGGACCACTCACTTGCTGTCATGTTTTGTTTTTTATATAGTGCCATAACATTTTATTTTTATTTAGTGCCTTAATATATAGAACTTGCCATTTTAAGGTCCCTAGCTTTAACTAATTTTATCAGTTTATTTTCACGTTGTAAAAATGAAAACTGTGCATAACGATTATCGAAACAAGCAGAAAGAAATGACACATTTTATTTAGGAATTCAGTTTTCTTCAAAACAACCCTAGAAAGACGGAACATCCATTGAGTAAAAATTAATTTAACCTCAGGTCATTCAAAACGTTTGTTCATTTGTTTTCACAATTTTGTCGTACAAGTATTATTGTTTCTTAAAATCCAAAATTTCAGTATTATACTTGTCCTTTGGCATGACACACATTACGATAACACACCCGTGCGACATAGTGCATTTTTTCACATCTCCAAAATGGCCATTTTTCTGATGAAAATCTGTGATATTTTTCTTATAAATACTGCAAACATAGGTTGTGGGTACTCGTTAGAACCGCCTCATTGAGGCGGTTCTAACGAGTACCCAGAACCTATGTCTTGGAGCAAAAATAAGAAAAATAATGTATACCCCCTTAAACCCCAGTTTTCTCTATATAAAGTAGGGTATAGGGGGGTCTTCATTTCACGGACTTGTTCACGTGATGATCCGTTTACGCCATATTATGGAAAAGGCCGTTGTCATGGACGCAGACCATTTTGAAAACATGCCCATACAAATACATTGAAATTTTACCGCCAAAAACAAACAAAAAACCGAAAATTTTAAGATGAGAAATTGTGGTATTTTTCATTTTTCGTATTTCTACTCAAAAATATAGATTGTGGGTACTACCGAGTGTCCACAAACTACTTTTAGAAGAAATATGAAACGTATCAGAAAATTTTCCTGTTTTGGTGGTAATCCACGAGGTTCTTGCTTCGGCTATGTAGTCGTCTACACCAAGCCGATCTCCCATGACTGCGCATGCGCACTTGTGCGTTTCTGCTCAGAAAGAATGCAGCTAGTGACCTTTGACATAATGTGATTGAAATTGAAGGTGTCATGCTTATTGGACTACATGTAACTGAATAAAGGGGAAATAAAATTCGAAAAAATATCTCCATGTTTACTATTGTTCTTTATCCCTACTCACCGCTTCTAACGCACATGGCCGCCCCCGCCCATCGGGGCTTAAGAAATAGATGGGCTGCATGACGCTTCCAAGCAGAGCTGAAACCGTCCGCACAGTAGTACTGGTAAACCGTTTAGAGGATCTAAGCCTGTCCAGGAACAGTGGTGCGAGGTGGACCGTCCATGCTTATAAACCCTATTGGTTATATTGGACGACAGGGCTTGAGAAGTCATTTCATCTCATTGTCGGGTAAAAGTCCCACAAAATTGGAAGCAACGTCTCCAAAATGACATATACTGTGTTGACGGGGACGTTAAACCACAAATCAAACAAACTAACGCACATGGGTGTGGTTGGGTGAGGCAAACGTGTCATGTATCTTGAGTCAGTGGAGCGTCCAATTGATATTGGGTTCCAGTTGGACGAGGCCTGCTGCAGGTCTCATATTTTTCAGGCATTTGCAGGATTTCAGGCTTTTAGAGCTTGATTTTTTTCTTGATTTCAGGCTTTTAGATTCTGATTTTTGTGTATATTGTTTGTTTAAAAAAACTATTTAACCCTTATTTCAGACTGTAAGTCAGCCAAATTACTTCATATTTTCACAAACTCCATTACAAACAGTGTAGATCCTGATCAGATGGCTTCTTCAGAAGCCATCTGATCAGGACCTACACTGTTTGCAAAGGTAATGTAGTTGTGACTTGTTTAGCAGGATAAGGGTTGAAGCTGCAAAAATCGGGCCTTTTTTTCAGGCATCGAAAAGCGTGGTCAGTATGAGGCCTGCTGCTGTCCATGCAGCAGGTAAGGGTAGAGGGGGGGGGGGGGATATTAAATCTTCAGTATCTAAACTTCCATTCCATTGCGAAGACATGCCTATACAAATACAGTGTAAATTTTATCGCCGAAAATATGAAAATTTTAAGATGGGAAATTGTGATATTTTTCTTATTTCTGTTCAAAATATAGATTGTAGGTACTCGTTAGAACCGCCGCACCGAGGCGGTTCTTACGAGTACCCACAATCTATATTTTAGAGCAGAAAGAAGAAAACATAAGTTTTACCCTTTTACTATATAAAACTGGGGTTCAAGCGGGTCAAAAATATGTAGGCATGTTTTCGTGATTTTACCATTTCTCCTCCATCACTGCCATCTCGATTATCTCTTCTATCTCCGGCCCCGCCCATCGGGGCTTGGAGACTGAATAGACGGAGATGCAAGGTGCTTCAACAAAGAGCTGAAACCCACCGCACATGAGTACTGGTACAGTAAAGCGCCTAGAAGGTCTAAGCCTGCTCAGGCAAAGTGATGCGAGTCGGACAGTCCATGCATATAAACCACTTTTGATTTCACTGGGCGGTAGGGCTTGAGATGTCATTTTATCTCACTGGCGGGTAAAAGTCCGACAAAATTGAAGCAGTGGATCCAAAATGACCTAAATAGTGTTGACGGGGAAGTTTAAAATAAACAAACAAACTAACAAACCAACAAATCTCGTATATCTCTTCCCTCCCTTTCTCCGGGAGACGGCACAAAATGACCCACAAGGGTTGACGTGTCGTAAAACTCAAATCAATCAATCAATCAATCAATCAGTCAGTCAGCCTGTCTGTCGTCTGTCTGTCTGTCTGTCTGTCTCTGTCTGTCTGTCATTCATTCCGTCAGTCTGTCATTCATTCCGTCAGTCAGTCACTCAGTCAGTCAACCAGCCAGCCAGCCAGACAGCCAGTCAGTCAGACAGCTTGTCAGTCAGTCAGTCTCAGTCAGTCAGTCAATCAATCAATCTAGCGCACAGTTCCAGATACATTTTAAGGGGCATAGGGTACACCTTATGGGGAGGCAACTCCAGCAATTTGTCTCCCATGTCAATAGGGGTCAACTCTTAAAGAAATTCTATCCTTTCAGAGTAGACCCCTTTTCCTGTGGGACAGGGCTTATAGAAAAGCGAACAGGCAGTTCCGAAAGTTGTCTCCCTTTAAAAAATGGCATAGAAATAAAAATGGCAGAGAAATCTGCAATGTCTTCCCATTCCCTCAAGGGGTAAAAAGGAGGATAATTGAGGGATAGAGTTCCTTACCGTAGCTGGCCTTCAACGTTGAATCAACGTTGAAAGCTTTTTTAACGTTTAGTCTACAGTGTATTTGCAGGGCACGTGAAACAGGTTACGCAAACGCGCCTGTTCAAAAACATCACCCACAAATGATTCCATTTTTAGCTCACCTGAGCCGAAGGCTCCGGGGGAGCTATTGTGATCGGTCACCGTCCGTCGTCGTCGTCCGTCCGTCCGTTCACAATTTCTTAAAACGACATCGTCTCCTATACACTGAAATGATCTTTCGGTGGTCCTCTCCCCAAGTTGTTCAAACAATTCCATTCCATGCAGAACTCTGGTTGCCATGGCAACGAAAAGGGGAGAATAAGAAAACTTTAAAATTGTTTTTGTCTGAACCCGGAAGGCCATGGTCTTTGATATTTGGTATGAAGCTTCATCTGGTGGACCTCTACCAAGATTGTTCAAATCGTAGCTCTTGGGCCAAGCATGGCCCCCGGCCGGGTCCCAAGGTTTTACATAGGCTTATACAGGGAAAACCTTTGAAAATCGTCTTGTCTGAAACTAGAAGACACAGGTCTTTGATATTTGGTATGAACCTTCATACAGTGGACCTCTACCAAGATTGTTCAAATTATAGCCCTGGGGACATAGGCTTTTAAGGGTAAACCTTTAAAAATCTTCTCGTCTGAAACCAGACGGTCCAGGTCTTTGATATTTGGTACGAAGCTTCATCTAGTGGACCTCTACCAAGATTGTTCAAATTATAGCCCTGGGCCAAAATGGCCCTACGACGGGGCCCACTGTTTTTACATGGGCTCGTATAGGGAAAACCTTCAAAAAACATCTTCTTGTCTGAAAACCAGAAGGCCAAGGTATTTGCTATTTGGTATGAATCTTCATTTACATGTAGTGACCCCTACCTAGATTGTTCAAATTATGGCTCTAGGCAAAATATGGCCCCGGTCGGGGCCCGCTGGTTTTACATAAACTAGCTTACATAGGGAAACCTTTAAAATCTTCTTGTCTGAAACCAGAAGGCCGTGGTCTTTGATATTCGGTATAAAGCTTCATATAGTGGACCTCTATTATGATTGTTTAAATGCTAGAACGGGGGCCACAAATGGTCCCGCCCGGGGCCCACTGGTTTGACATAGACTTAATATAGGGAAAACTTTTAAAGATCTCCATTGGTATAAAGCTTCATTTTCTGCCAAGATTGTTCAAATTATAGGCCTCGGGCCTAAATTGCCGTGTCCTGGGCAGGGCAATTGTAAATCTCTGAGCTCAGGTTAGCGATATAGGACCATCATAGTCCTCTTGGTGCATAATTATGGATCCAAGAATAAAAGTGTTACCAGGTTCATTTGTCATGCTTAACCCATTTTATAAAGGGAAAACCCAGAACAAGTCATTGACAAACAGTGAAGGCCCTGATCAGATGCGACAAAACACTGTCACTGATTGGGGCATTTTCTGTTTACAGTTCTGCCCATTTTAGCTCACCTGAACCGAAGGCTCCGGGGGAGCTATTGTGATCGGTCACCGTCCGTCGTCGTCCGTCTTTTCTCCCGTTTGTCCGTGCGTTCACAATTTCTTTAAACGACACCTCCTCCTAAACAACACAGATTTTGACCAAACTTGGCAGAAATGATCTTTGGTGGTCCTCCCTCAAAGTTGTTTAAAGAATTCCATTCCATGGTTGTCATGGCAATGAAAATGGGAAATTAAGAAGAACAAACGTCAAACGTTTTCTCGTATGAAACCAGATTGAAACTTGGTATGAAGCTTCATCCAGTAGACCTCTATCAAGATTGTTCAAATTATAGCCCTGGGGCCAAAAATGGCCCAGGGGCGGGGCCCACTGGTTTTACATAGGGCTTTTATAGGGAAAACCTTTAAAAATCTTGTTTGAAACCAAACGGCCGAGGTCTTTGATATTTTGTATGAAGCTTCATCTACCAAAATTGTTCAAATTATAGCCCTGGGGCCAAAAATGCCCCCGCCCTGTGGTCACTGGTTTTACATAGGCTTATATAGGGAAAACCTTAAAAATCTTCTTGTTTGAAACCATAAGGCCCAGGTCTTTGATATTTGGTATGTAGCTTCATCTAGGGGACCCCTACCAAAGTTGTTCAAATTATAGCACTGGGGCCAAAAATGGCCCCGCCCCGGGGCCCATTGGCATTTACATAGGCTTATATAGGGAAAATCTTTAAAAATCTCGTCTGAAAACGGAAGACCCAGGTCGTTGATATTTGGTATGAAGCTTCATCTAGTGGACCTCTATCAAGATTGTTCAAATTATATCCCTAGGACCAAAAATGGCCCCACACCGTGGCCCACCGGTTTTACATAGGTTTATATAGGGAAAACTTTAAAAATCTTATTGGCTGAAACCAGAAGGCCCAGGTCTTTGATATTTGGTATGAAGCTTCATTTAGTAGACATCTACCAAGATTGTCCAAATTATAGCCCTGGGGGCAACAATGGCCTCGCACGGAGCCCACTAGGTACATAGACTTATAAAGGGAAGCCCTATAAAGTCTTCTTGTTTGAAACCAGAAGGTCTGGGTATTTGATGTTTAGCCCTGTGGCCAAAAATGCCCCGGCGCCTAGGCCCACCTGTTTTTCATAGACTTATATTGGGGAAACCTATAAAGTCTTCTTGTCTGAAACCAGAAGGCCGAGGTCTTTGATATTTGGTATGAAGCTTTCTCTATTAGACCTCTGCCAAGATTATACAAAATATAGGCCTGTGGCCAAAATGGCCCCGCCCCGGGACCAACTGGTTTAACATAGGCTTATATAGGGAAATCCTTTAAAAATCTTGTCTCAGGTCTTTGATATTTGGTATGAAGATCAATCTAGTGAACCTCTACCAAGAGTGTTCAAATTATAGCCCTGGGGTCAAATGGTTGTACATAGGCTTGTATAGGTAAAACCTTTGAATAGGCCAAGGTCTTTGATATTTGGTATGAAGTTGCATCTATTGGACCTCTTCCAAGATTGTTCAAATTATAGTCCTGGGAAAAAAAAAAACTTCTTGTCTGAAACCAGAAGGCGTAGATCTTTGATATTTGGTATGAAACTTCATCTGCTGGACCTCTACTATCATTGTTAAAATTTTAGCCCGGGGAAGGGCATCACCCCGGGGCCCACTGGTTTGACATAGACTTATATAGGGAAAACTTTTAAAATCTCCAGAAGACCTTTTATATTTGATATAATGTTTCATTTAGTAGAACTTTACCAAGAGTGTTCAAATTATAGTCCTGGGGCAAAACAATGCCCTTTCCCAGGACAAATGTAAATCTCCTAGCTCAGGTGAGCGATATAGGACCATCATTGTCTTCTTGTTTCAAATAAAAATCCTGATAATCTTCATATTTCTGCTCAGAACATAGAGTGTGGGTACTCGTTAGAACCGCCTCCCTGGGGAGGCGGTTCTAACGAGTACCAACGATCTATGTTTTCGAGCAGAAATAAGAAAAAATAAAGTTTAACCCTGTTAACCCCAGTTTTACTAGTCTATATAAAAGTGGGGTTTAAGAGGCGTGTTTGCGTGGTCATCACGTAAAACACACCTATATAATTGTTACCCCCTTGAACCCCACTTTTTATAGTAAAACTGGGGTTTACAGGGGTAAACCTTATTTTTTCTTATTTCTGCTCTAAAAAACAGGTTGTGGGTACTCGTTAGAACCGCTCGATGAGGCGGTTCTAACGTGTATCCACAATTTATATTTTGAGCAAAAATAAGAAAAATATCACATTTTTTCATCTCAAAATTTTCGATTTTTCAGCGATAAAATTTACAATGTATTTGTATAGGCATGTTTTCGTAATGAAAAAAGTATTCTCAAATTATTCTGAATACTCATGCCTATTTTGTTTGCATTAGAGTTTAACGACCGATGCAGACATCACTATTTAGGTCATTTTTGAGAAGGTCAGTTTACCTGGGCAGGGTTATACATGTACGTAAGCGGTTGATCAGTACAGTGCACATTCTTTCGTCAGAAACTGACAACTGCCCTTCTTGAAGCTGTGGAACGGAGAGAATGACCGTAGAAAAGATTTCCCGATACCGATCTCTGTAGCTCAGCCGTGTGCGAGTCTGATTGGCGACCAAGGGGTCGCGGGTTGCAATACCTGCCAGATCCAGCAACATCCCTTCTTTATTGGGGATTTCTACGATCATTCTGTCCCCTTCCATTGATTTACGAAGGCAGCTAGTTTAGTTTAGTTTAATTTAACCATATTTTATTGCAATTAAGGCAGTGTAACCCATTGTGGGCGGGAAACCTCTTGGGGGTACCTTGGCAAACAGTGCAGCGTCTGATTATGGCCTGCACTATTTGCTAACAGAATTTTCCATCAAAAATACAGAATAAAAACGAAAACAGAAACAATAGGCCTGACACCCATTATATGACAAACGGACTTGTCCAACAAATACAACAATGGAAGAGTCCACTTGTATACAATGGGTCAAATATTTCCGACGATAAATTGTTCACCGGTTAGATATGAGACTGAGGTTGAGGCGATTCTTGTTCTGGTTTGAGGTTTCGTTTTACGCCCCTTTCAAGATTATTTCACTTATTTCGGACCGATCGTTAATCGGTGGGCGAAAACTGGAGTACCCGGAGAAAAACTAGCTGGCCTTCCCTCGGCCTTCTCTCTTGTTACCAGAGCGAGGCTCGAACCGCGAGCGACGTGAGACTTACTGGTTAAGAGATAGCGTACTTATCAACTAGGCCTCTGAGTAAGTACCGAGTATTGAGCTACAGGCTAATTCTGCCCAGGTAAAGTGGTGCGAGTCGGACTTTCCATGCATATAAACCCTATTGATTTCATAGGGCGGCAGGGCATGAGATGTCATTCTCACTGTTGGGTAAAAGTCCCACGAAATTGGAAGCAACGTCTCCAAAATGACCTAAATAGTGTTGATGCGGACGTTAAACTTCAAATCATACAAAAACAAAATTGGGCTACATGAACATTACGAAAACCCGGCTATTAAAATATATTGAAAATTTTACCACCAAAAAATATAGATTGTGGGTACTCGTTAGAGTACCTAGTTCGAGGCGGTTTTAACGAGAACCCAAAACATTACGAAAACACGCCTATACAAATACATTGTTATCTTTATTGCCGAAAGAATGAACATTTTAAGATGAAATATTGTGATATTTTTCTTATTTCTGCTCAAAATATAGATTGTGGGTACTCGTTAGAACCGCCTCGTCGAGGCGGTTCTAACGAGTACCGACAATCTATATTTTAGAGCAGAAATTAGAAAAATAAGCTTTACCCTTGTAAACCCCATTTTTAATATATAAAAGTGGGGTTCAAGAGGGTAAAAAATTATATAGGCGTGTTTTTGTGATGCCTATGTTTTTGAACAGAAATACATGTACGAATATCACAACGTATACCACTGCAAAAACCCAGTTTTACTATAAAGGGGGGGCGGGGTGGGGTGGGGGGGGGGGGGGGGTTAAAGGGTCAGAATTTTATAGGCGTATTTTCGTGATGATGTGTCGTCATGTTTACAAGTCCATGTTTTGAACACTACCGATTTGTTTAAAATGAGGTTTTACGCCCCCTTCAACACTGAACACTACATAAGGAAAATTGTACAAACTTATTCACCAGTCGTAATTCTTTTCTCATTTTCGTTCCGAAGCATGCCCTGCGGATTTTGTTTGTTTGATTTGAGGTTTACCGTTCCCGTCAACACTGTACTGGTCATTTTGGAGACGCTGTTTCCAATTTTGTGGGAGTTTTACCCAACATTGTGACGAGATGACATCTCAAAGCCCTGTCGTCCCATGGAACCAATAGGGTTTATAAGCATGGACGGTCCGACTCGCACCGCTTTGCCTGGGCATGCTTAGATTCTCTAAGCGATTTACAAGCACTCGTGTGCGGTCAGTTTCAGCTCTGCGTGGAAGCATCATGCAGCCCATCTATTTCTTTAAGCCCCTATGGGCGGGGGCGAGCATGCACTCCGGTAACTCATCAGCGGGCAGTTGTTAATCAAAGCGCCAAAGGCACTGAAATGACATATTCTATGAGAAAATCATAACATTGTGAAAACTTACAGAAAACCTTTCTAAAAAGAGCTTAAAATTTAGAAAGGTAGTTCTGCAAATTCCAATATATGTTCTATTTGCAGATGTCTATAGACCGGTGGTATTATGAAACGCCATTCGGTGTTTCACATTTTCGAAAGAAACTAGTTACGTTTTCAAAACCAAACATTAAAATTCAAGTTTTAACAATGCTACTGTCCATAAGTAACAGTTTTTGTCTGGTCGGTTGTGGACACCTCTACCCAAAGATACTCTATGGGAAAGAGATCGGAGGAGAAAGGCTGGCTAGTCCAGTGCATGAATTCCATTGGCTTGAAGACACTTTGAGCCCGCTCTTAATCCTACTGGATAAGATATCCCAGATTCTGAGCGTAAACAAATAAATGGAACCATGTGAGGCCGCAGCACTTGATTAATGTAACGTCTCGCTGTTTAATCCACGTCTCAGCTATGATCTTGAATGTTCTTAATGACACTAAGCTGCGTTCGCTAACTACACGCAATAGCTCGCCACACAATTATGCTTATTTCACCCGATATGTCATGCTCTGTTACGCACTCGTCGGCTCGGCCTACCTTCGTCGAAACACCCGGAAACGACAACCGGCGTGATTCACGCTGAAGTGCGATTTGCCACTGAAATGCATATGTCAAGCGCTTAGACGCCAATTTACGTATTTCATTCACTAGCGTAAGTGTTCCGAACTGTGTCGACGTGTTAACTTTGGTCACGACAGGGACGTCTAGCTCTCAAACGTGCATCGCATAAGGGCGACGATCAGTGTCATTGCTTATTAGTCAGTAGTTGAGACCCCTTGTTTATCTACAGGAACAGTGTAGCAGCTGCCGGCGGAAGTCTGTTTCGCATATGCGTCTGACGGTCGAATCGATCTTGACGTACGGACGTCGGTCTTCCGCTACGTCGACGTCCACCAGCGTCTTCTGTATATGGTAAGATGTCGCTGCAATAGACGATAGACCACACACATGTGGCACCCAAAATCAGAGTCAACGTCATCCGCTTTCCGACCAGCTGTTAACTGTCCAGGGACACGCTTACGATCCTTTAATGAAAATGTTGCAATACGCTCTCACTAAATGCTTTTTTTAGAACAAATTTCAGTTTCCTCTTTTCTATAGGCAC
This sequence comes from Lucinisca nassula, assembly GCA_963580285.1. NCBI lineage: Eukaryota > Metazoa > Mollusca > Bivalvia > Lucinida > Lucinidae > Lucinisca > Lucinisca nassula. Next base: position 93,322,680 of record OY757016.1, on the reverse strand, counting down.
GACCTTACATTACACATCAAAAGTTTGATCCTGAACATGTGGTATCTATCCGTACTGGTGTGAGGATGGTGCACAGGATCGACGTGGCTGGACTGGTATCCAGACGTCACGGTTGATATTTTTTTTAGATTTAAACTGTTTCATTTAACTCTGAAATTCCAAACAAATAGTGAAGATTATGATAAGAAGACGCGTTCGGCAGCGTCTGATCTTGGTCTACACTGTTTGCCAAGCTCACCCTATGATTCCAGGATAACCCTCTTCCGTCTTATGGAATACCCCGATCTCACTGTGGCTATTTTCTACAAGACAAAAAGTTATTCTGACAAGTCAGTGATAGTCACGTAAACATTAGCACTGAAGCGCTTTTCTTATTATCAACTTCGGGTCGAATGCCAAACAATCAACCAAAACGTTTGTCAGTGATGAGTACATGTAAGTGTTATCTGTAAAATCCGCACATGAATCAAATGTTGGATCTGGCAAACAATGTAAACTCAGTTCACAAAACACGGTGCTGATCTTGTTCTACACGTTTTGCATTAGTTACTAACATCTTAAGTTTAAACGAATCTGTCCACGTCCCCGTTCATGACCAGCCTGCATTTAGAGACAATCGGCATGAGTGTTGTCAGTGCTTTGATGTATTCACCGGCTTGAGTTTCTGGAGTGCACTCTTCCATCACTGAAGTTGGACTCGTCCATTCTGCTAAATATATGGCACCTAGAATTATATCACAGGACCTACACTAAGTATCTGTACCATATTCCAGGGTTGAAAGGGACAGTTGTAACTGACCTAAACTTGACCTCGTAAGTCAGAAAGAAAACCCATTAATATTCTTGTCTACAGCTGACCTGGTCCAACAGCAGGCTGGTCTTCAAGGATTAAATATTGACAGCATTGAGAGAAAACAGTGTAAAAATTGAGCAGACTGCTGAGCAGACGCCGCATTGATCTGGGTATACCTGTCGCATGATGCAGCTGATTCATATGAAATGCTGAATCGCCAAGTCGTCTGCTTCAAAAGTTTGTATTACGCTTACAGGATAACTAATACTCTTGTACAATTTGGATTACTGCGCCAAACCGGAATACATTTTGTGCGGACTCATATCTCAATGGCGGTCAAAGCCGGAAGAAAAAGCCTGAATTACTTAAAACGTGCAGCACAGCAAGAACAGACAGATGGAATCTGTCATTAAAAACTAGCGACATCGTTAGTAAACGAAACGTAAATTATTTAACCCATTCAGTACCAGAAACCCCTAAAGGGGTACCTTGGCAAACAGTGCAGGCCCAGACCAGACCCCGCAGAACGCGGCGTCTGATTAGGGCCTCCACTTTTTGCTAAAAGTTCAGTCATTTTCCAAATAAATTTAGAGGAAAGCAGAATCTGACACCCCTAAATTTTAAAATGGGCTCCTGCTATATATAAAGTGGAAGATTCCATCTGGTACAAAAAGGTTAATGAGAAAATATACACATAGTTTTACTGAAAAAGGTAAGTAGCTTTGCATATTTGCTGGAAAACTGTGAGTGTATGCAAAAGCTTCTCACATTGTTTTCAGCAAAACTATCTGAATTATAGAACAGTAAACAATTCGACCCTTAACGAGCTCGTTTGGCTAATGATACTTTGAACATCGGGACCAAGACTGATTTCTTGTGAACGAGTCCGTGAACACCATTTTATATAGAGAGAACTGGGGTTTACGGTGGTTTACATTATTTTCTTATTTCTGCTCCAAGACATAGGTCGTGGGTACTCGTTAGAACCGCCTCATTGAGGCGGTTCTAACGGGCACCCACAACGTATGTTTGGTGTATAAATAAGAAAAATTATCACAGATTTTCATCAGAAAAGTAGCCATTTTGGAGTTGTGCAAAAATCCGCTTTGTCGCACGGGTGTGTTAGTACGAATATTCCGCTGGGTGTAGGACCAATCAGACAGGCGGGTCTAACATGCACGCTCGCAATCGCGACAACGCTTGCATGCACAATCGCAATCAGCTCGAAACAAGGGAAATAATCCAGAAAGGTCATTCCTACCAAAATCAAAGAACAAAATATTTACTTTGTTAAGAGTTTATGAGTACTGGCCAGTTGTTATTAAGGATTTCTGTTGCAAAAAAAAAAAAAGATTGTTACCTCATTCTTGACCCACCCCACACAGGTGGCTGGTGCTATGTATGAAATTGGATACTAAAATTCCAAACAGAAAGAAGTACGGCCAGTGTGCATCGAGATATACCGGCCCTTTTTGGGACATTTGCAAACCGTGTAGACCCAGATAAGACGCCAAAGTGGCGTATGATCTCAGTCCACACTGTTTGCTCAAAGAACATGCATTTTGTACAACTTACATCAAACAGGACATACCTGATATACCTGACGACCCTATAAGTGAAATTGTACCACACCAAACGTATAAGTTGGAAGGTTCCATTGTCATATATGGGTTAAAAATTGTGTTTTTCAGGCGTTTACCATATTTTCCCTATTTTTACTCCAAACACAGATTGAGGGTACTAGTAAGGAACACCATGAACACCCCACCAAGGAGGTTCTGACGAGCGCCTATCATCCAGTAAATAGCCTTTGTCAGTTCGGCTACATATCCCAGGGTAAACAATTACCCTCTCTTGGTCCCCTACATATATGACATTCTTCAGGATACCTCGAGTGAGTTTTATTTGTAAACGTGATATGCAATCCAAAATGTATCTTTAAATATAAATGAAGTTGTGTTTGTTTATCCGAAGAAGCCTCCGTGGTGCAGTGGTTACGCTGCTCGCCTTGTAAACCAGGGGTCGCAGGATCTATCCCGGGCTTCTCCAGACTTTCGGATGACTCTTTAAACCGAGGTCCCGTATGACCTTAGCTGTTGGTGGGACGTAAAACTCAAACACTCACTCACTTGTTTATCCGAAGGAACCTCTACTTATAAGAGAGTCTAAAATGCACGAGTGAATAAAAACATAAGGGTCAAACATAAGAGCAAAGAGCATTTTGACTGGTCCGTGTTCTCTCGCACTCACGCGATTTATCGTCACTTACCTGTCTTATTCTTATTGGTTGAAATTCTCTCGCACAGAAACATTTCGAACAATCGCTTTCAGTGGCTGATATTTAACGCGTTGAAATCACGTATGAACGCGCGCGACAAACCATACATTGAAACGCGATTATTTCACAGGCACGCAATGCGCATGTGTCACGCGTACAACATGCGTTAATGGTAAACTTTCTCGCAAGCGTGTCTGTACCATCTATCTATTGCAGATGGGTTTGTTTCCTGCAAAAGTATGATAAACCCGATGAATTTTATTTTGAGATTGTAAATTTTCCTTTCTATGATGGTCATTTTCTCATGCGGCATTCTATGGCGTTTATATTTCGCAATAAATTCGATTTGCAAGAGTGTCTACTTATGTAACTGGCTTTAACATTCGTTATAAATTGTTGACAGCTAAACTTCTAAATCAAGATTATTGGTATCATAAACTATGCAAACCCTTTTTCTTATTTTTATAAACATCATTCCGACTTAATTTTTACATTCAACGTTGGACTGAATCTTCTGCAACATGGTCTATCGGAACCCGAATTTTATGGTGACTTAGTAAATAATTTTGTTTGTTCGATTTGAGGTTTAACGACTCCGTCAACACTATACAGGTCATTTTGGAGACGTTGCTTTCAACTTTATGGGACTTTTGCTCGACATTGAGATGAAATGACATCTCAAGCCCTGTCGCCCAATAAAACCAATAGGGTTTATAAGCATGGACGGTCCGACTCGCACTGTTTTGCCTGGACAGGCTTAGATCCTCTAAGCGGTTTACCAGTATTCGTGTGCGGTCGGTTTCAGCGCTGCGTGGATGCATCATGCAGCCCATCTATTGTTTCAAGACCCGATATGCGGGGTCCTTGCTTAGTAAAAATATATGCTTGCAATGTCTTCAATATCCAACTAGAAGTTATTTTGCTATAAAAAGACAGATGTCTCCCCCTTTTTTGACCTCTAAGCATGGCCTTGACCTTGGAGGTATTGACCTGTGTCTTGTGTGTTACACATCATCTAATAAAGTGAACATTTCTGCAAAGTGACTTTAAAAAGTCCATCGAGAAATAAGAAAGTTATTGACCGTACACGAAAAAAACCCCCAAAAAACAACTTTTTTTTACATTTGACCTCTAATTATGACCTTGACCTAAGAGGTACCGAACTGTGTCTTGCACACAACATATTATCTTTTGATGGCAAACACTGATGATTTCAAAATTCATCAAGGAATAAGACGGTTACTGACCGGACAGGAATAAAGACCCCATTTTTGACATTTGACCTTAAAAAATGACCTTAACCTTTGAGGTACCAACTTGGAACTTTGGCGCAACACATTGTCTCTTGATGATTAATATTTCTGACAAGACATTTCATAAATTCATCAAAGAATAAGAAACTTTTCACCGCACACGAAAAAGGCCCCCTTTTGACATTTGGCCTCTAAGTATGACCTTGATATTGGAGGTACGGACCTTTGTCTTGCATACGACACATCCTCTAACGATGGATGGTATCATTTCTGCAAACAGGCCTCCGTGGCCGAGTGGTTAAGAGCGCTGACTCTTAATTATTAGGTCTGTCACCGCTGTGGTTGGAGCCTCGCTCGGGTCACATGTAAGACGCCAAGTTCTGCAACGGGAGGACAGGTTGTTTTTCTCCGGGTAATCCGGTTTTCGCACACCTCTGATAACAATCGGCTCGATATGAGTGAAATAATTTTGAAAGAGCCGTAAAATCAAAATAAAAAAAATAATAATAATTTCTGCAAGGTTACTTTAAAACGTCCATCCAGAAATAAAAACCGTATTGACTGGACACGAAAAAAGATCCCTATTTTAATTTTGACCTCTAAGTTTTACCTTGCCCTTGGAGGTACCGATCTGGGTTTTGCGCGCAACACATCGTCACATGATGGTTAACATTTCTGCCAAATAATTTAAAAATCCATCCAGGAATAGGCAAGTTATTGACCAAACTCGAAAAAAGACCCTTTTTACCTTTGACCCCTATTTATTACCTTGACCTTGGAGAAACCGACCTGGGTCTTAAGCGCCTTATGATGGTGAAAAATTCTACCTAGTAATTTCACAATCCATCCAGTTATTGACCGAACACGACCCCCCCCCCCCCCACCTTTTTTACCTTTGACCTCTAAGTATGACCTTGACCTTGGAGGTACCGACCTGGGTCATGCGCGCGACAGATCGTCTCATAGTGGTTAACATTTCTGCCGAGCAATTATAAAATCAATCTAAAACAAGAAAGTTATTGACCGGACACGATTTGCCTATACACGCATACACGATTTTGTCCGGGAGATAACTCAAAAATATACATGCGACAGTTATAGTTTTTGCACTCTGCACGTCGTATAATATTGATTAATATTTATATGAGGTTTCGTGACGATAGCTTGAACGGTTTTCAAGTTATAGAGCGGACACGATTGTGACGGAGAAACAGACAGGCAGACGCCCGGGGGGAAAACAATATGTCCCCAAAAAGAAGTGGTTGGGAAACATAATTTCGTAAAATTATTCTTCGATATATAAAGACTGAGTACAATATAAATGTTATACGACAGAACGCATGCACGGTAATTAACCCAAGTACGGTTAATAACCTTGCTTCCCTCTTTAATCCTCATATTATATGACGGTTCCAGCGTACTTAGAATTAAAATTTAATTTTATGTAATGTTAGCTTGTTACCTGGTGCTCTGTCTCTGATCGGGCCCATCGGAGTTCTTTTGCTTCAGCATTTTAGTTGTTTCTTGCTGTCGAGTCGTCACTGTTGTTTCATCTCTATGGTTGTTTGATTTTGTAGTTCCCGGAGCTCTTGCATTTTAGGTTAGGAAGCCTTCATGCGGTCTTAACAAAATATCTGTCTTAAGTACAATCCCGCTTGCGAGAAAGTTTACAGCGCACACGCATTTGTTTCGCATTTGTATTGCGTGAGATTCGAACTCGCGAGTAAAGCGTTTCATTTGCAAATGACATTTTAGCCAAGCAATTGCTTTTGTGAATAACGCGATATTGTGCATAGCTCGCGATTGTTGATCAGCCAATCAAACCTGAGTGTCGAAAACGCAGGAAGTGCGCATTCACAGACTGCTTCGCGTTTCCAAAGCAACAAATCAATACTGGTAACTATTTCGCACTTATCGTTATTTTGATTTCCTTTTTTATTTCTACAAATGTTCCTTGTTTCTGATTTTTTTAAGTTCGAACATAACATATCTGATTATTTCCGAATAGAGGAAAAGTCAGTTATTCATTTACATTTGCCTGGGAATGAAGGGTAAAATATAGGTACTGCAAAGTGATTGAGTGTGCTCTAAAAATGCATGACCAAACGTTTTATGACACCAAGGTACGTGCAACTTGTGGCTATAAAGTTAGCTGTATGTTACAATACCTTATTATCGCCACTTATTCTAGATGTCCGAAATAATTCATGTTTATTCACTCACAGAAGCGGCCCTTTTTTATTAATTATGTTTCATTTATTTTGTGTAATTAACCCATATTTTACCTAATGGAATCTTCCACCTTATATAAAGCATTAGTCCATTTCGAAATTTAGGAGAATCAGGTTGTGTTTTTTTTTTTTTCAAAATTTATTTGGAAAATGTCTGAACGCTTTGCATATAATGTAGGCCCTAATCATATGCCTTCTTCTGCTGCATCGGATCTGGGTCTGCACTTTTTGACGTTTGGCGATAAATTGAATCTTCCACCTTGTTAATAGAATAAGTCCATTTCAAAATTAAAGAGTTTGAGGTTGTGTTTTCACCAAAATGTATAATTATGAAAATGCCTGAACATTTGGCGATATTTGATCTGAATTTGCACGTTTTGCCTTTTGGTGCCAAATGGGATCTTCCACCTTGTAAATAGCACAAGACCAATTCAAAATTTAAGAGTGTGAAGTTGTGTGTTTTTTTTTTTTTTTTCAAAATACATTTTGAAAATGTCTGAACCTTTTGGAAACATTGTAGCTCCTGATCAGACGCTTACTTCTGCTAGGTCTGATTTGGATCTGCGTGTTTTGCCATTTGGCGCAAAATGTGAGCTTCCACCATGTAAACAGCACAAGACCAATTCAAACTTTTAGAGTGTGAGGTTGTGTTTTCTTCAAAATTCATTTTGAAAATGTTTGAACCTTTTGGAAACAATGTAGGCCCTGATCAGGCACATAATTCTGTTGCGTATTCTTGGTCTGCACAATTTGCTAATTGGCGCCAAATGGCATCATCCACCTTGTACATAGCCCAAGACAATTTCAAATTAAAAGTGCGAGGTTGTCTTTTCTTCAAAATTTCTTCATGGTCCCTCAGTCTAAGAAGCGGTCCATTTTCGGTCGGTGAATTTATTCACAAGACCTTAGTCATAGTCCGATGACACTTTTCAGCTTCCTTCTATTCAAATGCTTTTGAAGTTATAGTGGTCGGCGGTTGTCTACGACTTATTGCTACTTATATCCCTCCGCCCACTGTGTAGTCTTTGCAGTTTTATCTGAGATCTGAAAGCCTTGGCGTAGAATTGTTTGATTTGGGATACACCTATCATTTTATGTATTTACAATACATTAACACAAACAGTTTGATATATTTACGATATTAAAATTTTCTGGCGGATGAATACAATCGGTCGGAGGTCAAGATTGTTGTGTTTCGGTATGGAAAAGTAAGAAAAAAATACACAGTAACATTCGTTTCTATTTCGAATAATTTTTGCGGGTTTGATATTCTTACATGCTTTTAATACTGGATAATGTATATAAAATTAGTCGAGTCCAAGTTGTATGATTGCAGTAGGCATATCTATAAAATGAGTCAATGACTGCAGAAGTCAAACAAATCAAAGCTCTAGATAACAGGACAATGAGTAGAAATAATTTCGCATTTGATCTTTCTTTCTTTATAATATAATATACTGCCACACCCTCTCATGAAGAACGAAGATTACGTGCAATTGATCATTTGTAAGTTTTCTATACTATAGATCTAATTTTCCAAAAACATATTTGTTGTGGGTATTGGTTAGAATCGGCGTGGGGGTGGGGAGGGGATGCAATTCTAACGATTATCATATAAATAGACTGCATCAGTCCGTTTGTGTTCGTGGTAGATACTGCATTTTGTCTTTGATGCAAGAAGACCCCTGTCGGATGACACGTCAAATTATATTCCTGGTCTATGAATGCCATTGTAACATTTCTGATTCGATTCCCAGCAAATAAAATTATGGCGTCCGAACATGCGCCACAGGGATGGTCGCCACTAAGTGCACCATTAACTGCAGCCCCCATGTGCAGGAGAACCACCCAGGTTAACGACCTCAACCCTAATTAGCTATACAGGATAATATGTATGCACCTGCAAGTAATGGTCAAATGTTACGGATATATATGCTTTAAATATCCTTATTATCTGGAGCTTTATATTCGGTTACAGCTACACCAGCCTCTTGTTTTGTCTGCTGATAACAATAATAGGCGATAATTGAAGATCAAGTAACAGGTAAATGAAGTGATGGCTGCCTGCTCTCATTATCCCCAGTCCGTGTAAGAAGATAGATATTTTTTAATGCTCCTTGACTTTAAACTAGAGGCATATTAAATAATCCTCTGCATTCGCTGATTTAACCATTAACCACAACCTTTGTCTTGGAGCAGAAATAAAACTTGAACAAATAATGTATACCCCAATAAACCCCATTTTTGCCTATATAAAGTATACGGTTTAGGGGGTGTTCCTTTAACGGACTTGTTCACATGATGAATGTAAAGAGCACCCCTGTCATCCCGCTTACTACAAAGAAAAATAGGGTCTAGAGGGTATACATTATTATTACAAAGATTGTGGCTACTCGTTAGAACATTTTTATTGAGACAGTTCTAACGAGCACCTTCAATCGATGTATGAAGCGAGAAAAATAATATTAATAGAAAAAACCCTCGGGTTAAGAGCTGTTAAAAGAATGCGCCTGCTATGTATGTTATGTGTAAGCGCTATAATATAACGTTTCCTTACAAAATCAAAGCACTGAGAGTACCGGTGGGTCGATCGTCTCTGAGTGTAGGTTGGGAAAATAGTCCTAAATTGGGAATCGGAATGTTCGTTTACTTTTAAGCAAGCACAGTAGATCTGATCAGACATCGCGTTATGTGGCGTCTGATTATGTAGATTCTGCTTGCCAATGTTCAAGCGCATAAGCACAGTCCATCAGCCCCCGCCAAACGGGGCTTGAATAAATAGATGGGCTGCATGATGCTTCCACGTAGAGCTGAAACCGACCACACACTAGTACTAGTAAACCGCTTAGAGCATCTTAGCCTGCCCAGACAAAGCGGTGCGAGTCGGACCATCCATGCTCATAAACCCTATTGGTTACAATTTGCGACAGGGCTTGAGATGTCATTTCATCTCAGTATCGGGTAAAAGTCCCATAAAATTGGAAATATCGTCGCCAAATGACATATACAGTGTTGACGGGGACGTTAAACCTCAAATCAAACAAACAAACGAGCACAGTCCATAATTTTTTTTCTTTCCCTGCGCTCTGACGTCTTAGGAATGCCAGTTCAGGATCAACGGCAATCAGATGGTCAGTGATAGTCCCGCGGACAATAGCAAGCAACAGATTCTCTGTTTTATAACGTAGACTGTGGGCACCCGTTAAATCGCTTCATTATAAGAAAAGTATTTAGTTAATTTTTTGTCTGAAAAAAAAATATGGTAGCATTTTCCGTCAAATTATTTACATGTACTTTTCATTTGTTAATGTGCTTAATTATTTCCCTTCTGTATACCGATTCATCTTTCTGAATTTCGAGTATTTCACTGCTAATGCTTAACCTCATATGCAACACAATCTATGCTGAATATTTCATGTCGCAGCTGCAAACAGTGTAGATCCATCGATCAGCATCTACAATGTTTATCATAGTTTCTCCTCTCTCTTTTCTCCTCGCTCAGTCCCACCACTGCATCCCAGATCCTGAATAAGTGATCTGTAATAGAGCCCCCTCGGCGATATGTTTAAACAACAACAAAAAATCATTTCACCGGTTAATGCAGGTCCGCACACAGTTGGTAAAGTGCAAACGCAGCGCCTCCCCGCTTTTGGAAATTATCTCAGATTCATGCAGTTTTTTATCTTCTGCAAAATACCTGAAATTCGCACCGTCAACCGCCCCTTTTCAGAGTTTGCGTACAGGCCTGAATCATGTTCAAAACTGTTGCTACATACATATGTCGAACAGTGCCCTCCCTGATAAGAAGCAATCTACTGTCTATCCGATGTAGGTCTACGCTGTATATCTAATAACGGTACCACATATAAAGTCTGAGCTACTCATGTTTGCTCTTAAACATTTCAGGGTTCTCAACAGAAGTGCAAAAAGTCTATGTTTACTCGACTTGGCATACTTTATGAATGAAATGTTCCGTAAGACGTCACGTGCCAGCGTGTTACCTGAGCAACCTGGCATTCTTATACTATTTCGTTTTACCCTCAAATGCCACAGTGTAGTCCCTGTGCAACCTACTAAGCAGACGCCACATTCCGCGGCGTCTGCTCTGGGTATTCGGTGTTCACACGATTCCTGTCAAGACTCTATAGATAGCTCTGACCCATATGTTGCATCGATAAAAATAGCGCAACGTTTCAAGTTCTATTAATATTGGTTTTCCCAAATCAGTGATGGTCACGTGAATAACTGCATGAATTCCGTTTTGCCATTTAGTAAATTTGTGTCGATCGTACACGATCCAAAGCACGTCAATTAACGCCTGTAGGGTACTGGTAAACAGTGTAAGTCCGGATCAAACATGTAAAGTGTTTCAAATGCAGCTTTTGTAATTCACCGACTGTGAGGCTTCTCAAGCCTTTGATTTATTTATTTATTTTTGTAATTTTCATTTGTATTGTTTAATAAACCCATTTTGTTGCCAAATGAAATCTTCCACCTTATACATAACATTAGTCCATTTCAAAATGTAGGAAAATCAGGTTGTGTTTTCTTCGAAATTTATTTGGGGCATTCCTGAACGTTTTGTGCATGCCTGAACGTTTTACATATAATCTAGGCCCTGATCAGAGGCCTACTTCTGCTGCGTCTGATCTGTGTCTTTTTTCTTCTCACCATTTGGTGCTGAAAGGAATCTTCCACCTTGTAAATAGAACAAGTCCATTTCAAAATTTAAAATAGTGTGAGGTTGTGTTTTCTTCAAAATTTATAATTTGGAACAAATGCCTGAACTTTCTGCAAACAAAGTAGTCTAGTTCTGTTGCATTTGATCGGGGTCAGCTCTCTTTGCCAATTGGCGTCAAATGGAATCTTCCATCTTGTAAACAGGACAAGACCATTTCAAAAGTGTGAGGTTTTGTTTTCTTCAAAATTTATTTAGAAAATATCTGAAAATAAGCTTTTGGAGCAATGTAGGTCCTGATCAGACGCCTAGTTCTTTTCCTTCAGAACAGGGACTGAACTGTTTGCCATTTGACGCTAAACTTTATGAACTTTAAAAATGTGTGTTTTTCAGGCGTCTTCCATCTTTTCCTTATATTTATTTATTTATTTATTTATTTATTTATTTATTTATTTACAGAGATTATGGGTACTTCTTTACGACAATACGCCTATTCATCTTATTTGCATTATTTGCTGGCTCCCAGCTTGCACATTGTCAATATTGAAAAACAGATAACCAGACCCCTGACCTGGGGGGTCTGGTAACCTGTTTTTTCTAACACTTATAATCTTCAGACTAGGAACCAGTAGATAATGCAAAAAGGTGAATACAAATCTATCCTAGGTGTTCTCGTCTCGGCCTTAATCCCATACATGATTGATTATTTTAATGACAGTCTTGTGTTTTGTCCTTATGTCAGGCGTTTGATGCGTAGTACTTTGTACACCAGCAAATATTGTCTTTTCAGAGCGAATACCAAAACTATTTTATTCCATGTGTTTTAAACATCAGAACTTTCAAGAGTGATAAGCACGGGTAAAAATTTGGATGTATGAATTTGTTTTGATATTTGCCGAAACAGAAGTAAATTGTCTTTCTTTTACTTTTTATAATTAATATAAAGGTTCTTCCGGTTTCCTCCAATTATTATTTGTCACAGGATACTTTAGATATAATTGTCTTTATTTGTTGAAATGTCACTTTTATCTATTTAAGCAAGTTTTGTTTTGTTTGATTGAGGTTTAACGTCCCCGTCAACACTGTAAAGGTCATTTTGGAGACGTTGCTTCCAATTTTTGTGGGACTTTTACCCGACATTGAGATGAAATGACATCTCAAGCCCTGTTGCCCAATGAAACCAATAGGGCTTATTAGCATGGACGGTCCGCCTCGCACCGCGGTTCCTGGACAGGCTTAGATACTCTGGTAAAAACTATCGATATCGCATTACGTGAACAATTCAGTGAAATGAACACCACTAAACCCCACTTTATATGGAGAAAACTGGGGTTTGCGGGGGTATACATTATTTTTTCTTATTTTTGCTCCAAGACATAGGTTGTGGGTACTCGTTAGAACCCCCTCAATGAGGCGGTTCTAACGAGGACCCACAACCTATGTTTGCAGTATTCATAAGCAAAATATCACGGATTTTCATCAGAAAAGTAGCCATTTTGGAGATGTGAAACTTGCACTTGTTTTCGTAATGTATCGGTATCGTTCGGTTTTACGCCATTTCCGTGTCTAAGTACGCCAATGTCTTTTATACAATAAAAAAGGTTAAACGCTTATGACAGATAATATTGTCGGGTCTGTGATCAAACGAATTGCATGAAGTCTGAGAATGTTTAGATTAACCCGGAGCAACATTAATATGCATTTATTTGACGTTTACTACACGCTATGCAGAATTGACATTTAGGCAAAAAAGTGTACCACAATTAATGCCAAATACAATATATACAAAGGTAACCCGTATATGCCTAACATCTAAGTACATGACAATCGGACAAACAGTATAGACACAGATAAGACGCCGCGCCTGATGTGAGCCTATACTGTTTGTTTTTCAAAATCGTACAAAAACACTATAAAACAAATCTTGCGACGCTAAAAACGGAAATGGCTTTGTCCAGGGCTACTAAAGACAAGGATTTATGGGTCATAAATATGTTTAATATAGTTACTTTGAAATCGGGGTTCCCTGGAGTTAGAATATATATATATATAAAAATGCTAACCGAAAAATTAATGACATTGGTAACGACCTCTGGAATATATTTCTTCAAGGTTATGTAATGATGGATTTATGTGGCAGGTGGGAATAGGGGAAGTTTCGACTCAGCAAAAACAAAACAACAGCAGCAGAATATCCTGTCATCCTCGCGAGTAAGGATGCCACTCAGGTGACTGATTGCAACTGACGAAACAAGACAGAACAAGGCAATATGCAAAATAAGAAATCTGTGTAAAACAATGGAGGCGGTTCTAAGGAGCACCCGCAGCTTATGTTTCGAGTATAAATAAGACAGATAAAATATCAGAAATTTTCATCGGAAAATTAGTAATGTTTGAGATATGTAAGAATGCACGATATTACACACGGGTGTTTTATTGTAATATAATATTGTACATGTTCTGGAAATGACTTCTCATCCAAAACAAAAGAGCATTTTCAGGCCAGGAAAGAAAAACTTATATCACATGTGTGAGAATCCAAATAAATCAACAAAGCTTCTCGTCTCTTTTTTCATGTATTCTAACCTTGGTTTATGTGTGACATGTATTACATAGAGGATCTTACATGAATGTTCATGTATTATTGAATTTATTAAACGAGTTGAGGAAAAGGGATAAAATGCGAGGCTTGCCGAGAAAGGTATAAACTGCGAGGCTTGCCGAGCATTTTATCCCTTTTCCTCAACTCGTTTAATAAATTCAATAATACATGAACACGAATGCAAGATTCTGTTTATCATATGAGATTTTATTCACGATTTTTTACAAAAATGTCAATATTCCGCCATTAGTAAACGCGACGTCGTTAAGGACGTCGTACATGTAACGTTACGGAACGTATCTACCCAATTTGCATATTTAATCCACTAGTGGATTATCGAAAATATTACATGGCGTTATTACACTCTCAGGCGCGACGTCATATGATAAATATGCTAAATATGAAGCAATTTCTTTAAATGTCTTTTGCCACACAGTGCCCAGACTACCAGAACAGATATTGCACAATTACGTGTAGATCTGCAACCGCCAAAGACAGCGTCTGTGGATGATAGCTAGTGTTTAAACCTTTTGTGTTTGAGAGTCTTATGAACGATGATTTTATTACGACAGCAATTCTCAGAGTGACTATGTAAATAAGATCGGAGATTTTCCGCCAGTGTGACATAGATGACATAGATTAGGAAATACGAAACGTCTAAAGTATGATTCGTCTATACTATGCCCGCGACTTCACTCCAGTTATTCTCATTAACGCATTTTAGAAGAGACCTCATCCGACCCACCAACGCTCAAAAAAGGAATACGGGCAACGGGTGCAGATCCCGCATTATGCGGCATTATACCAGGTTATTAATTGATTATCCTGTATTACAACAGGTCAGCCAATATTCAAAAATCATAAATCATGTTGTTAATTGCGTCAATTAATCAAATTGTCATTGATCAAGTAATTTCGTATTGGCCCCGTTACAGGTCCTCGGTTAGCTGTATTGGCCTCGGCCTTCGGCCTCGTGCCAATACAGCAGACCTCGGACCTGTAACTGGGCCAATATGAAATAATTTGATTAATAACATTATAGTATAAACTGTTTGCAACACGTTCAGCGAAATTCTAAATAAATTCCAATTAATTGCTCGACCTGATTCTTCTATATACAGCCGAATTGCGCAATTGTCTCAATTTCAACCCTGAAAGACGTTTCTATTTTGCGCTGGCTGATAGCGAGATGTGTGCGCATGTTCTTCTCTTATAACTGTATATGCCGTTACTTTTTACAGACCTCCCGTGACGAGTCTTTCAAAACAAAGAGATCACCAAGATCCGGTGCAGCTCAGATATTCCTTACACTCGATGAAAGAAGTTTCTATTTCATCACGAAAACACGCTTATATAATTTTGACCCCCTTGAACCCCACTTTTATATGGTAAACCTGGGTTTTATAGGGGTAAACCTTATTTTTCTTATTTCTGCTCTAAAATATAGATTATGGGTACTCGTTAGAACCGCCTCGATGAGGCGGTTCTAACGAGTGCCCACAATCTATCTTTTGAGCAGAAATAAGAAAAAAATTACACTTTTTTCATCTTAACATTTTCATTTTTCGGCGATAAAGGTTACAATGTATTGATATAGGCATGTTTTCGTAATGTTGCGATGACTGACAGCGAGATGTGTGCGCATGTTTTTTTCGCTTATAACTGTATATGCCGGTACTTTTTACAGACCTCCCGTGACGAGTTTTTTTAATATTTCCAAAACAAAGAGATCACCAAGATCCGGTGCAGCGGAGATATCCCTTACACTGTATATTGACGTGTTATTTTCATTTTGTAGGGATTTAATTATGGGGTTAAACTGAAACATTTTAATTGATTCAGTGAAAAATAAATAGAAGTGAAGGCAATGATCCGGAATCGATACAATTAACCCACAGCTCCCATCAGAGGCTGCAGGGAAAGAAACACAAACATGAAATAACTAGAACCTAATGGACACACCAATAGCGGAAAGTCCAAAGGACAGTCACTTTTACACAAAATGGCAAATTTGCTATCCAAAAACAAAAACTATAAGCGATACACAATCTCAGAAACAAACCATAACAAAAAAAAAACCGCGAAAGAAGAACCGCTTTGGAACGTTCAGTGATACGAATTTTACTGGTTTTACGCGGCCGCATTCCATGGCATATACAGGATTTGTCACGTGGTGCTGCAAAATGTAACTTTAGTTGCCCTGGAAGTGCATCAGATATATTTTAGACCGTGAGAATTCGGCTGAAAGATATTTTGGTTTAGGTAGAAATTTGGGCTTTCTATTATTAGTAGTTTAGACAGAGAAGTGACAGGCAATGATCAGGAATCATACAATTAACCTACAGCTCCCATTAGAGACACCAAATGGAAAGAAACACAAACATGAATTTACTAGACCCTAATGGAAACATCAATAGGGGAAAGTCAATGTCAAAAGGCCAGTTACTTTCTCACTAAATGGCCAATTGGCTATCCAAAACAAGAAGTTATAAGCGATACACACACTAATAGACAAACCATAACAAAAATAAACCGTGACAGTCCGTGAAACGAATTCCACTTGGGGGCTAAAATCGATTTTACGCGGCCGCAATCCTCGCCCTTTCTTCCGTCGCGATTTCGACAAAGAATTTGTTCAATCCCCATGAAGGCTCCTAACTAATCAGTGCAACATCTCTGAGAACACAAAAATCAAACAACCACAGAGATGAAACAACGATGAGGACTCGACAGCAAGAAACCACTGAAATGCTTGAGCAAAAGAAAACACAAACAGTTAGACTCCGACGGATGGGCCCGACCAGAGACAGAGCATCACCTGACCCACCAGCGTGCAGTTAAAGAGGGAAGCATGCTACCACAGGCAGTATGTCGTATAATATTTATGTTGTACCCATTCCTTTTACATCGAAGAACGATTTTACGAAATTGGGTGCTGAAGTCATTCCAAGTATATACTAAGTCACCAAAAAATTCCGGTTCCGATAGACCTTGTTGCAGAATTGCTTGGCATATTTTTGTAACAAGAGGAATATGCTCCTTAAAATGTATTTTTTTTTTTTTTGTTTGGGTTTTACGGCCCTTTCAAGATTATTTCACTCATATCGAGCCGATCGTTAATCAGAGGTGGGCGAAAACCGGAGTACCCGGAGAAAAACCAACTGACCTTCCGTTGCAGAACTTGGCGTCTCACACGTGGCCCGAGCGAGGCTCGAACCTACGGCGGTGAAAGACCAAATGACTAAGAGGCAGCGCTCTTATCCACTAGGCCACGGAGGCCCGTCCCTTAACATGTAATAGACCTCTAATAATAAAATCAGAGAAATAAAAATCAAAAATGAGTTCCTTTAAGAGCGATAAAAACATTGATGGGTCATACTACGTAGTTTCGGCTAACAAAGCCCCACCAGCGACCCCGCAATGATCCGACAAAGAAACCCAGAGGAAACACACTGCAATTTCGCAAATTTCGAATGAGCAATCGACACAAAGACCGATATAAATCAAATTGGGGTCCAAAAAATTAAAAACCTGTCTAGAATATGAGTCTAAACCAATAATTTATTTCTGACTTCTCAGAATATTCACGCTGATCCCAAAATACCAAAAGTAAAATATAAACTACACTATGGTTGATGTACGGGGAGACGTTTTACGGCCGCCACACGGCACAACACCAGCCGCAGTGAAGGCAAATAAAAATCAAAACTGAGTTCCTTTAAGAGCGATGAAAACATTCATAAGAAAGAAGATGGGTCATACTACGTAGTTTCGGCTAACAAAGCCCCACCAAAGCTGGAACATTTATACATGTGACAGCACGAAACACGCCTATATACTTTTGACCCCCCGTGAACCCCACTTTTATATAGTAAAACTGGGGTTTACAGGGGTAAACCTTATTTTTCTTATTTCTGCTCCAAAATATAGATTGTGGATACTCGTTAGAACCGCCTCGATGAGGCGGTTCTAATGAGTACCCACAATCTATATTTTGAGCAGAAATAAGAAAAATATCACAATTTTTCATTTTAAAATGTTCTTTGTTTCGTCGGTAAAGTTTACGATGTACTTGTATAGGAGTTTTTTGTGATGATTAGCACTAGTCCCAGAGTAGCCTAGCCACTAGGCGTTAAAATGAATAATATGAAATTAAAATCATCTTTTACACTAAAATTAACAGCGTATAAAAGTTTAGCTAGTCTAGTATCTCTGGCGCAATTTTAACGTTGATACATTTAGCCAATATGTGTATTTAAGACTCCACCAAATAGACTTGCCATTACTGACAAGCTGAAAACCTTTTAATAAAAAATGATCAGATTTTTATTATCAGCTAGTCTAGTATCAGAGTAGTTTAATGGGACTTTTTAACATCTATTTAAAACTACACGGTAAGCTATTTTTGGTCTTAATGGGTTTAAAACTAAAATCTAAGAAGGCTCTGGATCTTTTTCCTGTTGGGTTTCTGTTGTGGGGTTTTTGTTACCTGAATGAAAGAAAGTGCTTTGCTTTGCTTAAATATAAGCAACAAATATAAATACATCTAACTGGAAAATACTTTCTTGAATTTAAGTGGTTCTTTGCATGTTCTAGAATATCAATGAGAAAATATCCTCGCGCGGAGTAGAGTCTGCTCACCTGTCCCTACTTGTGTCACAAGGCTACATTAAACACTTTTAATAAATTACTGATAACTTCCCCGAGTGCCTATAACCCTTATCTTGCTGAAAATTTATTTTAGCCACACCCATTTCTGTCTATCAACCAATGAAATTACTTGGTGTAATTTATTGCTACAAATTCATAAACTGAATGCCAGACAGTGTAGATCCTGATCAGATGGCTTCTTTAGAAGCCATCTGATCTGTATCTACACTGTTTACAAAGATAGGGGTTGTCGTGAACAGCAAGATAAGGGTTAACAGAAATAAGAGGAGAATTTTACAATACATGAATATAGTGCGACTCTGCTCAAATTATACAGTCATATATTTTTTTTTGTTTTGTTTTGTTTTGTTTTGGTTTTACGGCCCTTTCAAGATTATTTCACTCATATCGAGCCGACCGTTAATCAGAGGTGGGCGAAAACCGGAGTACCCGGAGAAAAACCAACTGACCTTCCGTTGCAGAACTTGGCGTCTCACATGTGACCCGAGCGAGGCTCGAACCACAGCGGTGAGAGAGACCTAATGATCAAGAGTCAGCGCCCTTAACCACTAGGCCACGGAGGCCCGTACAGTCATATATGATGGGGAAATCTAACCCATATAATTATTATAATTATATGGCACACACTAGCTTGCATCTCATAGCTTTGGTCAGACCCTCTTTCAATTTAAGGGGAATGGGTACACCTGGCAGTTTTTTTGTTCGTCCTTTTTAAAAAGAGGCAACTTTTTGGGACTTCCTGTTTGCATCTCTATAAATTCTGTCCAATGGAAGAGGGGTCTACTCTTAAAGGAAAGAATTTGCTCCTCAGGATTGACATGGAGGACAACAAATACTTTTGAAGGAGTTGCCCCCCACCCCCCCCCCCCCACCCCCACCCGAAGGTGTATCCATTCCCCTTAAGAAGTGTCTGATTTATTTTACACGTATTTATCATAAGGTTTACATAGGGAATCTTACATGAACGTTCATGTACTGTTGAATATATTAAGCGAGTTGTTTCCTCTACGAGATTAATAAATAATAATACATGAGCTCGAATGCAAGATTCTATTAATCATGAAGTAAAACAAAATTATATAAGCTATGCAAGCTTTATGCCCCTCCCGAGAAAAGAATCTGGAGCCAGACTTCGCATTAAGACAACACGGCTATACAAATACTCTGCAAACATTACAACAGAAGAGATGAAAAATTGTGATAGTTTTCTTATTTCTGCACAAAATATAGATTGTGAGTACTCATTAGAACCGCCTCATGGAAGCGGTTCTAACGAGTACCCACAATCTATCTTTGTTAGAGCAGAAATCAGAAAATTAAGGTTTACCGCTGTAAACCCAAGTTTTACCATGTAAAGGCTGTGTGCAAGGGGGTCAAAATTATAAAGACATGTTTTCGTGATGGCATCGGGAATAGTAGTTGACCTGCATGTACTCTTTGTAGGACGCCTGTTGTAGGTCACATTCTATACTACCAGTAGGTTAAACGAAATGTCCAAACAAAAGATAGAGATCGCAACTCTAGAATTTTTCCATTATTTTTCTGACACTTGGCAATCTCCTTACATTCAGTAACAGTTATTTATTTGAGCTCACACACGCGAAAATGACACCACTTAAACACGCCTCTATAATTCTGAATTTCTGACCCCCTTGAACACCATTTTTACATAGTAAAACTGGGGTTTACAGGCAGGGGTATACCTTTTTTCTTATGTCTGCTCTAATAAATCGATTGTTGGTTCTCGTTAGAGGCGGTTCTTACGAGTACTCACATTGCACAATCTATATTTTGAGCAGAAATAAAAAAAAAAAAAAATATCGCAATTTTTCATCTTAAAATTGTCATTTTTTCGACGGTAAAGTTTACAATGTATTTGTACAGGCGTGTTTTCGTAATGCTAAACAACCTCAGGTGTATATTCTTCAAGAGACAGCCCTGATACACAGGCTTGCTCAAACCTTTACAGGCCATGTATGTGATATGCACCATTGACTTATGAGCTGTCACATTTACAGTGCCTTTGGGCGGCCCCGCCCATCGGGTCTTGAAGAAATAGATGGGCTGCATGATGCTTCCACGCAGATCTGAAACTGACCGCACACGAGTACTGGTAAACCGCTTAGAGGACCTAAGCCTGCCCAGGCAAAGCGGTGCTGGCCACGTATGTGATATACACCCGTGTTTTATGAGCTGTCTCATTGAAAATACCTTTAAGACCACTTTTGAACAGTCCCAAAGTTGCAACCTGACCAGAAAGAATAACTTCACCCTTCGAAATAAGCTTTTTAAAGCAGCGTATGTCTCTCTTTGGTTGTCATAATAGCGGTATTTCACTGTATTTTTGGGTCGATCGATCCAAAGTTACTAAGAATACGCGCTCTTCAGTGCTGAAGTTCACGTGATTATTACTGATTTGCATTATAGAAAATAGCCGTTGTGGGGTCAGAGTGTTGCGTAAGAGGTTTATCTATAGAATCTGGACTGAAATCATGGGTATTGGCTTCTGATCAGGATTACACTGTTTGCTTAAAAACTGGAATTTAAGCGTAATTCCTTGCTGCCAAAGGATAGCCCTTTCATAGAACATTTTAAGCGAAACACAGTTGAATTCTCAGTCTAGGACTAAAACGAAGCAGTGTAATTCTCAGGCCAGGATTATTTCTCAGATAACCACCAATATCCTCAGTGCTTTGAATTGTCGAATGCTTTCATAACGCCTAGAAATTAGATATGAATGACTCGGCAGTCCTTAGCATAACCATTGCGAATTATTTGTGGTACTTATTAGATGCGGGAATCAGCGTCTAATCAGGATCTTTTAAGCTTGCAAAAAAAAAAAAAAAATGAAGATAAATGAATTACAAATACATTTGTATTTAATATATGTTTTACGAGGATAACTTATAAGGTTTAAAATCTCTAAGAACAAGAACAGACCATTTACGAAAACACGCCCTATTCAAATAAATTGGTAAAATTTTACCACCAAAAATGATTTTGTTTTTCAAATAAAAATCCTGATAGTTTTAAGATTTCTGCTCAAAACATAGCTTGTGGGTACTCGTTAGAACCGCCTCGGCGAGGCGGTTCTGAAGATTACCCGTCATCTATATTTTTGAGCATAAATAAAAAAGCTCAAGGGGTCATACTTATACAGGCGTGATTTCGTGATCAAGTATAAATAATGGTTCTTCTGTGAAAACCAAATTTGTCGTAACATCGTTAAACTCTAATGACAAAATAAATAAGATTTCCTTTAGATGATGTATTATTAAAACCTTGATAGTTTAATAGGGCAAATATACTAATGTTTTTGCAGAAAAAAATGTGAGCAGCTTTTGCTTTTCAGCATAAAAGGGAAAACATGAGTAGTAAATCCTGTGCTTGCAAGAACTGTTAACTTGACCACTATCGAGCTCGTTAAGCATAATGGTGATTTGAAGAACTGGGCCCTAATATACATTAGCAAAACATGTCCATGTGAAATAATGGCGTCCAACATGGTGTCGGAAATGGCAAATTTTAGGTAAAAATTGTAACACCCTTCTTATATCTGCTTTCAAAATAGATTGTTGGCGCTCGTTAGAATTGCCTCAATGAGGCGGTTCTAACGAGTACCAACATTCTCACTTCTACAAAAAAACGGACCAGAGTTTCCTCAATCTGAGTGGCTTTGATCTTGCAAGCTCTGACAGCTAAAGCAAAACCAAACCTAGCAAAAGACTGTAAATCAGATAATATGACTGACTATCTGATTAAATTTTAGAAAAGGCACACAGGCACACAGAATAATGAGTTTTCCAGGCTTTACCAGGGTGAAATAATTCCCAGCAAACCAATTCAAGTAGCCACTGACTAGACTGTGCACAATACTCCATTTCAATGGTTTTATATTATGGTCAAGACAGTAGTTGTTACAGTTATTAATTATGGATACTGGATAGCTGATTCTTTTCTAATAAAGACTTATGTAACCGAGAAAAGGCAGAAAAAATAAAAAGGTAACCCATTTAAGCATAGTGTCTCATGGATTAGAAATAGGCAAACTGAACAGATCCATATCAGCCTTTGTGTAAGGTGCCATCTGATCAGGGTCTTTACTCAGTATATTTGAAGGATGCATACATTTCTGATTAAGTACCAGAAAACCCTATGACAAATGGACTTGTCCAGTGTATAAGTGTTGACTGGGCTTTAATGGGTAATGAAAATAATGTATGAAACAATGCATAGGATCTTTTTTAGGGGTGAGGGGGGGGGGGTGCAAAGCATTTCCAGCCTAGAATTTACCATATGTGCACAGCAAAGGCTCAGATGTGTCTGCACATCTATGCAGTCTGATGGAACGCACGAAGAAGCTACTGAGCACATGGTGAGCGCTGATTCTGACTGTTTTACTATTTAATACAATTTCACAGTTGAACATTATTTAGTTTCCACTGACCAGCCTGCTCAAAACTGTTTATTATGGTTTTACGAGCCTTCCAAGATTATTTCACTTATTTTGAGCCAAGCGATAATCAGGTCGGCAAAAACCTGAGCAGCCGGAGAAAAAACACCTGATCTTCCACTGCAGAACTTAGCGTCTCACAACTGACCCCAGCTGGGCTCGATCCCACAGCGGTGAAAGACCTTATGGTTAAGAGTCAGCGCTCTTATCCACTAGATCACGGAAGCTTACTCATGTGTGGTCAGATTCAGCTCTGCATAGAAGCCCCATTTCTCCAAGCCCCGATAGGCGGGGCGATTTTTGGTTTGAGATTGTGTATGATAACTGAATAGTCGAATCTATATGCTAGTTAAAATCTTACTAACTCGTTTTTTTTTCTATCATATTTACGTAAAGTCGTCTTATTTTGATAGGAGCCGGAGCGTAAAATCGACTTATTCTGATGGAGCCAAAAATGGACTTTTCCTGATATGATTCAGGTTCAAAAAATAAATCTGGAATAATGACAAAGGAATAAGGAAAAAGGAATAAGAAAACAGCTTATCACTAGTTGCAAACAGTGCAATACCGTATCAGATGCTGCACTGTTTGCCTAAAGTTCAACCTGTTTAAATTCTACTCGGTCTGGTACCCCTTCACTCCTTCTGTTTGTGGGATGGGAGATCCCATTCTGTACAAAATGGGGACAAATATTTAATTTATTTATTTATTTATTTATTTGTGACTTTTCTTCATTACTAGACTTGCCCAAGTCCTTACATTTACATTTTTTTATTTTTTACATTTTTTTATATCAAATGAAAGTCCCTTTAAACAAAAAAAAAAAAATAAAAAGGTCTCTTTAGTCTTTATCTCTGAATGTAGGTGTGATTAATTTGTTCATACAGGGGAATTGTGCCCTTTTTAGCAATTAGTTCTACAATGGACAATTAATTAACAGACTTGGGCAAGTTTAAAACTTTGTTTCAATGTTGAATCAAAGTTTAGTCAATGTTATGTGCCTGCAGGGTTACTTACTTACTTACCTACTCACCCACTCACTTGCTCGTTCGCGTGCTCACTCACTCACTCACTCACTCACTCACTCACTCACTCACTCACTCACTCACTCCACTCACTCCACTCACTCACTCACTCAGACCTGTTTCTTTTTTCCTTGAAATGAATTTTCCTCTGTAAAGTTAAAAGCTGAGTTTTAGGTAATCTGTATTGTCCTTAGCTTTAGCAACTTCTTGAGTGTTTCCAGATTTTTTCCCAGCTCTGGTAATAAAATATCCATTCTGACAGTCCAACGCAAAGAGGTGGTTGAGTTTAGAGATTAAAATCTGATAACAAAATAGAGAAAATTCACAAAAAGTCAGTATTTTGTAGGACTGTTCTATGTTTTCTCACTAAAATAAGCCAGATAATGTATACCCCCGTAAGCCACACTTCACTTTATCTAAAGCGGGGTTTAGAGAGGTCTTCGTTCCAAGGACTTGTTATAATGATGTAATGAAACCGTTATGCAGGAATAGCTACGAATGAAGCACACAGCCGCTTCAGTTAAATATAAGTTATAAGCCATACTCCACCCACTTCTGAATACGACTGATTATATACCAAAAAGGCAGACTGCATGCATAACCCAATCTCGGTTGATAACTTTGCATCACTCTTTATCTGCACGCTGGCGGTCCGGGTCTCAGATTCTATGACGGTTCCGGCGATTCTATGACGGCTTCAGCCTAAAGGCTTATTTAAAATTTGTATTTTAGGTAATGTCAATTGGTACATGAAACTCTGTTTTTGCCCGGGCCCTGCGGAATCTAACTTCGGTTTTCTTTTGCTCCAACATTTCAGCTATTACTTGCTGTCGAGTCCTTATCGTTGTTTCGTCTCTGTAGTTGTTTGATTTGTATGCTCTTGGAGATGTAGCACTGATGAGTTAGAAAATCCTCATGTAGACTGGACCAATTATTTGTCTAAACCATGACATGCCAAGGGCGATGATTATGGCCGTGAAATACTGTTTGCTGACCGATCCAAGGCATTTCTTCTGCCATATATATTTTTTTTTTGTTATAGTTTGTCTTTGCGTGTATGTAAAGCATTCTTGTAAGCCCCTACGTTGCCGAGAAAGAAAAGCAAATACAAATGATCAAATATATTCGTAATAGATTCTGGCGAAAGGTCAAGTGTCAACGCTAGTCACGTGATAGACACAGTAAATTTTTAAAAACAAAATGGGTGCGCCCGTGCAAGATCTGGTAAAAATTACTGATGCTAAATGGTCAATTGTCAATATTTGGCTCTCTCATCAGATCCAGACAGGATGCACGAATTTTAACTTGAAAGTTGTCTCGATCAGTATAAATGAAATTTTACTGTGCTATTTTTACTTCCGCGCTATGGTCAGCCACATTAATTCCGACTTCACGCTGTTTTTGAAACGTGGTCGTTGTGATCCTCGAAATTTTACGGCGATGTCACAATTTTCCAGTCGAATACAAAAAATGCTTCACGTTTCCAATCGTGAAGCACAATTTGTCTAGTCGAATACCGCCAATCCATCAGTTTTATTTTCCATGGCCATGGCCATTTCCAGCCCTAGGACAGTTGTTAATTGACAGAGCACCTGTTGTTTCTGCAGCAACTCTTTTTTTTATTTTGACAAGGTAAGCCTGCACCAGGCAGAAATTGTCTTCCATTTCAATAGGGGCGAACTTTTAACCCATTGTATGCGGGTAACAGAATTTTCCGTCAAAAATAAAATAAAAATCGAAAAACTATGCCTGACATCCCTTATATGACATATGGACTTGTCCAACATATAGCTGGCAATGGAAGAGTCCACTAGCATACAGTGGGTTAAAGAAGAGAATGTGCTCAAAAGGTGCAAATTCTTTCCGTTATGAGTAGACCCTTTTTCTGATGGATAAAGTTTATAGGAAAGCGACCAGGAAGTCCATTTTAAAAATGGCGGAAAAATCTCTCAAGTGTACAGTATGACTCGTTTCCGATAACGCCCCCCCCCCCCCCCCCCGCCCATCGGGGCTTGAAGAAATAGATAGGCTGCATGATGCTTCCACGCAGAGCTGAAACCGACCGCACACGACTACTGGTAAACCGCTTAGAGGATATAAGCCTGCCCAGGCAAAGCAGTGCGACAGAGCTTGAGATGTCATTTCATCTCAATGTTGGGTTAAAGTCCCACAAAATTGGAAGCAACGTCTACAAAATGACCTATACAGTGTTGACGGGGACGTTAAACCTCAAATCAAACAAATCGTCATCGATATCGTCATTTTCGGTGACACGTTACACCACAGGAAGAATTGCTGACAGAAGGTCACAGAGACAGGTAAATATCAGCAGGGCAACTATTGGCCAAAGAGATATATAAGAAGTAGGGATATGTTTTAAAAGTAAATTGTCTTGTGAAAAGAAAAAAATTGATTTGGTGAAATTGAAAAGGTTGATTTGATAAATAGGTATTTTTTGGCAAATTTCAAGAAAATATAATTTTGACCCCCTCGGACCCCACTTTTATATAGTAAAACTGGGGTTTCCGGGGGTATACCTTATTTTTCTTAGAGCAGAAATAAGAAAAAATATCACAATTTTTCATCATAAAATTTTCATTTTTCGACGATAAAGGTGGCAATGTATTTGTATAGGCGTGTTTGCGTAATGGTCTGTAACCAGCTTCAGAATCAGGTAACTACAAGTGAATGCTGGTCAACATGGTATTTCGTTACTTTTGTTTGATAAATCTTTGTCCAAACTATAATTCTAGATTAAACCTTTTGGTAAACGAGACCCAGCAGGCACATGACGTAATTGTGACGTCATATCAACGTCGATACAGCGTCACATCCAAGTCGGCGCAATGTCATGACGCTGCACCGGCGTTGATTTGACGTTGCCGTAGCGACGTTTGCCACTAAATGTTTCCACTAAATGTTTTCCATAGGCGACAATAGTAACCTTTTACCTGCTCCCACGAAAACTACACATACAAAACTTTTCAAACCTTACTTGTTTATACAGCCATCCTAGTCCAACAAGTTAATGAGAAAAAATCCACA
Organism: Lucinisca nassula; assembly: GCA_963580285.1. Classification (NCBI taxonomy): domain Eukaryota; kingdom Metazoa; phylum Mollusca; class Bivalvia; order Lucinida; family Lucinidae; genus Lucinisca; species Lucinisca nassula. The sequence goes on along the minus strand of OY757016.1, from coordinate 93,295,651 downwards.
TGTTGACCGGCTTATTTTCAAGTTACAGTCGGCCATGTTTGTTTACCTGCTAGAACGGAGTAAATAAAACCAACATTTTTAAAGGAGGGGTGACCATATAAAATCAGCAAAAATTTCTTTGAGCTTGCAGATATATTTATAAAACATGCATCATTTTAGTCCCTTATACTTATCATTTTCTCACATTGAAATAAAACATGGGATATATATCCAATGGAAGCAAGTCTGGTATTTAGAACGCAACTGAAAGCTCTGTCCCAAAGTGATAAAACCCGGCACCTCGCAGTATTTAGTGTAATGCTACCTGATGGGGAGTTGTGAGTGTCAGAATTTCAGGAAATGTTGTAATGGAAGTCAGTGGAAAAACCATTTACGAGTCTGTGCCCTAAAGAGAGCCAGAAATTGCTTGTATGGTGAGTGCTTAGAGTTGATATGGGAGCGATTTTGTTCATTTTCTTGGAACTTTCTACAAGAATTCTGCAGACTGGTCATTGTAAGCGCTCCCCAATTAGCATGTTTTGTTTCAAATTATGGTGTCATGCAAGAATGTTTCGTTTCAAGATTTGTTATATCTCAAGCATATCTTCATATATATGTTCTATAAAAGTGTAGTTCATATTTTCTTGTCCTTTGGGATCATTGATTCCATTGTGGAATTTTGAAAATATTTGAGGGTCACCGTCGAGGCCTAATTGGCCGAAACTAGCTAGTCTTACCATGAAAACATGCTCACTTCATATTTCCCAGTTCTGTGGTGTATTCCTTGCTTCCAAAGGATAACCTTTTTATAGAACATATTTAGTAAAAGTAAGAAAGCAATATACCCGTGCTCAACCATAAAACACACTTCGTTCGCATTCGCCATTAAGCTCGCGTAAATTTGCAAAACATATCCAGGCCAACACAGGCACTATTCACTGGAATCTAAACTACCCATGAACTATACCCCATTTTTCTTCAAGACTCCTTTTAAACTTCAGTAACTGCGCTCTTTGAGGAGTACGTCTACTAAAGGTTGAGCGAGGATATCGCCTTTTTCCAGTTCCGATCAAATGAAATCTCTTACCCAAACGTTCTCTATATGTCCATAGCAACCTGTTTAGGGTAGAAATATATCACAATAGCTGTCTTTTGTGCCATCTTGCGGCAGCGAGAATGCCTTCTCGTTGTTCGATAAATGATGTGAATTGACATTTTATTACCTTTTGGGGTTATACGTACTGACACCCAACATTTTAAAAGGTCTTAAAATAATATGATTTAAAAAGAGTTATCCTCTGGAAGCAAGGAATACAACACAGAACTAAAAAGTATGGATTGGGCAAGTCTTTTTCCTGGGCCAGACTAGCTAATTTCGGCCAATTAGGTCTCATCAGTGACCCTCAAATATTTTCGTATTCCATAATTGAATCCAACCCTCGGTATTTATTATTGGCCGTCCCAAGGCGGTACTGACGTTGCGGTTTCATTTGTTTTATGTTTGGTGCGACTCACAATTTAAGAAGTGAAGGCAATGGTCAGGAATCGATACAATTAACCCACATCTCCCATCAGAGTCACCAAAAGGAAAGAAACACAAACATGAATTAACTACATGTAGACCCTAATGGAAACACCAATAGCGGAAAGCCAAAAGGACAGTCCCTTTCCCACAAAATGGCCAATTGGCTATCAAAAACAGAAAAGGTATAAACGTTACACAACACCCAAAGACTAACCATAGCAAAGATAAACCGCAACAGAAGAACCGCCTTAGAACGGTCAGTGAAACGATTTCCACTGGGACGGGGAGGGTGGAGGGGGTTAAATAGATTTTACGCGGCAGCAATCCTCGCCCTTACTTCCGTCGCGATTTTGACAAATAATTTTTGTCCGCATGAAGGCCTCCTAACTCATCAGTGCAGCATCTTCTGAGTGTCCTAACTGTAAAGTTCAGTGAGGTAACTGAGCTGCCAATTGTTTTGGAAAGAGCTGTTAAGTCGGCTTGTGGCCTTTTTTTTTTTTTTTTTTTGTTTTTTACTCTTTTATTTTTTTATTTATTTATTTTTTTTGGGGGGGGGGGGGGGGGGGGTGGGGGGTTGCTTGTTGAGGCGTTTATCCGTCTTTCCCTTTGATGTTCTAATTCGATCAGATCCTGAAGTATCTTTACATTACGAAAACACGCCTATACAAATACATTGTAAATTTTATCGCCGAAAAAGGTAATTTTAAGAAGAAAAATTGTGACATTTTTCTTATTTCTGCTCAAAACATAGATTATGGGTACTAACGAGTTCTAACGAGTACCGACAATCAATATTTTAGGGCAGAAATAAGAAAAATAAGGTTTACCCCTGTAAACCCCAGTTTTACTATATAAAAGCGGGGTTAAAAGGGGGTCAAAATTATATAGATGACTTTACGACGCCATCGGTTGCTAAGGAAAAGCGATCCCATACTGCAGTGTTCTCGCGCATGCGCAAATTACGTAGGGCAGAAAGCACTAAATAATTGTTAAAAGCAGTAACTCTAATCATGCTGGTCTTGTCTTCATTTGTTTATAAAAACTGCAATCTGTCATAATTTATCCGATGTTTAAAATTTGCAATTGACATACAATGCTATCAACGGCCCCCGCTCTTTGGGGCTTGAAGAAATAATAAATAATTGGGCTGCTTCCACGCAGAGCTGAATGCGGCCACACACGAGTACTGGTAAACCGCTTAGAGGATCTAAGCCTGCCCAGGTAAAGCGGTGCGAGTCGGACCTTCCATGCTTATAAACCCTATTGGTTCCATTGGGCGACAGGGCTTGAGAAGTCATTTCATCTCAGTGTCGGGTAAAAGTCTCCAAAATGCAAAATGACCTAAACTAGTGTTGATAGGGACGTAAAATCTCAATTCAATCAAAACAAAACCAACCGCCCCAGAACCTCATCCTGTCATGTTCGAGTATTGAATTTCTTTCTGAGATTCCCACGTCACATGATAGCTCAGCCAGCAAAGAATGTCGGGCCGACAGCGATACAACGCTGCCGGTCCGACGTTTGGCCGCTGTTTTGTGCTGGCTGGGAGCATCCCATCTTGTACTACCCCTGCCCACATAGAATGTCGTGCTAGCGTCAGGAAGCAATTGATGGCGTGATCCGGACTCACAGTTTACAAACCCAGCAAGTGGCATTATCAAAGAGGTTTGGTATAAATAACCGAACTCAACAGTTGGCTATTTTGTGCCATAACAAAGACGTATCAGATTCGCTCGATTTTGACCATACATCCGTACATGTAAACTATGGATAATCTTTTTCCACAGTATTTTTTATTTGTTGTTCTACCGTTGTTGTGTTATGGCGATAATTGTTTTCGCATAGTGACTCATTTTGAAGCAATATTTGTAGCCCCCGCCCATGGGGCTTGAAGAAATATATGGGCTTCATGATGCTTCCACGCAGAGCTGAATCCGGCCCGCACACTAGTACTGGTAAACAGCTTAGAGGATCTAAGCCTGTCCAGGAACCGCGGTGCGAGGCAGACCGTCCATGCTAATAAACCCTATTGGTTTCATTGGGCGACAGGGCTTGAGATGTCATTTCATCTCATTGTCGGGTAAAAGTCCCACAAAATTGGAAACAACGTCTCCAAAATGACCTTTACAGTGTTCGCGGGGACGTTAAACCTCAAATCAAACAAAAAATCAAGCAATATTTACAAAAATTTACACGTTGTTTAACTTTATACTTGAGACTTTTTGCCCTACACAAACTGCGCATGCGCGAAAATCGGACTGCCGTTGCCAGGAAGTGAAAGTGCCTAACGTCTTCTATAGGCGTGTTTTCGTGATGCTCATTAAATGTCCATAGTTTAATATTACGCTATTATTTCTCCAAGTATAGGCTTGTACAATTCTCCTACTTAACAGGCTATATAATAATTTCTTGGCCCCCTTTTTCATTCTTAACAGTTTGTAAAAGAGCATAATTCAAATTTTGCTTGGCATTTCGTGAACACGTCCGTGCAATAAAGACCCCCTAAACCCCACTTTATATAGAGAAACTTGGGGTTTACGGGGGGAAACATTATTTTCCATATTTCTGCTCAAAGACATAGGTTGTGGGTACTCGTTAGAACCGCCTCAATGAGGCGGTTCTAACGAACACGCGAAACCTATGTCTTAGAGCAGAAATAAGAAAAATAATGTGTACCCATGTAAACCCCCAGATTTCTCTATATAAAGTTGGGTTAAGTGGGGTGTTCGTTTCACGGACTTGTTCAAGTGATGGAAGGCAATGATCAGGAATCGATACAATTAACCCACAGTACCATCACAGACACCAAAGGGAAAGAAGCACAAACATGAAACAACTACACCCTAATGGAAACATCAATAGCAGAAAGCCAAAAGGATAGTTACTTTCCAACTAAATGGCCAATTGGCTATCCAAAGCAAAATAATATAAGCGATACATTCACTCAAAGACAAAGCATAACAAAAATAATCAGGCTCTTTCGGTTTTAAAAAAAGCCAGCGTGGAATAAAAACTATGGTAGCACGTAATTACTAACGCAGACGCTTATCAGGGCACACATCCAAGCAGTCTGATCAGAGTCTGCACGGATCGCATAAGCCTTCTACAAATTCTGGGCTGTCCATTAAATATGTATACGGATGATCATGAGGACGCGAGTTCGATACCTGCCGGGGGTCGGCAACATTCTTTCGTGGAGATTGACCACGAAATCTTTTCTACGGTCATTCTCTCCCTTCCATTGTTTCAAGAAGGGCAGTTGTCAGCTTCTGGCGTAAGACTGTACACTATACTGGTTAGCCGCTTATGTATAAGCCTGCCCAGGAAATGTGTGGATAGGTAAACTGACCGGCTTGAAAATGACCTAAATATTGGTGAATGGGCCATTAAACTACAAAACAAACAAATAAAACCTTTAACTTGTGATCGTTACTAACAATGCTTACTTTGGTGCCTATATTAACAGGATATAACCGTGAGTTCTGTTTGATTACATCGCCAAGAAATATCCGAGTCCTAAGAACACGCTTAGAAATACGCTCCAAAAAGAATAAAAAAACATTCACTCATTCTATCAGAGCTAAAGCTTATTAAACTTATGAGCTTCTTGATCAGATATATACTTTCCTCTTGGAACGGAAATTGTAATCGGCGCCGCCGCGCTTTTACAAAAAACATCACGGTATAAAAGAAGTCAGTGTAATAGTGAGGATACATGTAGATGCAATTACCTCACATCCTATATCCAAGACATGAAAGAAAAAGTTTGTTTTCCGCGTCCTCCTGATCACCAGTCAGACGCGCATCCGACTGAGCTACCGAGACCGGTCTGAAAGAGAAAGAAACGCGAACATAAATTGACATCACTATAGATGTATAATGAAAACGTCACAGGGACCGCGATAAGCAAAACGAGCAATAACTTTTCCACAAATGGCCAAACAGCTATCTAAAATATTAAGCTACATGTATTAGGAAGACGAACTATGTCAATAATAAGACGAACTATAACAGTAATAAACCACGACAGACGAACCGCCTTGGAACGGCCAGTGCAAAGTTTTTGTGGCTAGAGCTGTTGACTACCTAACTCTTTAATGTCACTAATACTATTCTTCAATACATCTACACATTAATTCTAACACGAGTTTCTTACATGTTCTATTAATTGAACTGTGTATTTTCCCTGCAGTTAAGTAAGATAAAAGGATTTGTATGTCACATTTATTGACAGCAATTGAAAGTTTTTCCATAGAAACTTTGTGATAAAAATAAGATTGGGTCAGGCTATTTTTGATTCAATATTAAAGAGCATTTAACGGATATGATGAGGTTGCGTAAGGAACATTGTGGACTCAGTACCATCGGCGTTTTGTATGGGAAGTTGTGTTTCAAACTTGCCAACATGTACATTGTACTGTGCCCTGACTTTGAAGGGAGAAGCAATACAATATGCTAACTTAAAAGATGCAGCACTTTAGTCACAAAGATAAATATATTGCTGTCCACAAGATATCGTTTTATTATGTTTCTTGTAATATTTTTAGTTATTTGTTTCGAATGAAGTTTATAACAGTTAATTGAAAGGCACTGAAAACAATTTACGATTCACCAATAATTATACTGATTAAATGGCATTTCTCTAACGAAACTGCAGGTTGATATGTAAACCTTATTTTTCTTGATATAACGGTGTTACATGAGCATGTTAACGTGATGAAAATAAAATTGGATAAAACTTACCAATATGGTTTGTTGAAATGTACATTAATAATGAACGGCCCCTGCCCATCTGGGCTTGACGGAATATATGGGCTGCATGAAGTGTCCACGCAGAGCTGAAATGCGACCGCAGACGATTACTTGTAAACCGCTTAGAGGATCTAAACCTGCCCAGCCAAGCGGTGCGAGTCGGACCGTCCATGCTTATAAACTCTATTGGTTTCATTGGGCGACAGGGCTTGGGATGTCATTTCATTTCAAATATCGGGTAAAAGTCCGACAAAATTTGAAGCAACGTCTCCAAAATGACCGATACAGTGTTGACTGGGACGTTACAAACACATAAAAATAATGATAATAATAATAACGATGCTACTGCTACTGATAATAAGTTTAATAATAAAGCGATGATAATTATACTGTTACTACTTTTTCCTCTACTGCTACTATCATTAGGTCCCCGCCGATAGGGGCTTGAAGAAAGAGCTGAAACTGACCGCACATCAGTACAAGTAAACCGCTTAGGCGGTCTTAGCCTGCCCAGGCAAAGTAATGAGAGTCCCTATACATGTATATAAACCCTTTTGGTTTGTTAAGGCGGCAGGGCTTGAGGAGCCATTCCATCTCAATGTCGGGTAAAAGTTTTACATATTGGAAGCAACGTCTCCAAAATGACCTTAATAATGTTGTCGAGAACATAAAATCTTAATAAAACAAACAAACCACTGCTACTGATGATACATACTACTTATAATAACCAAAATAAAAATCTTAAAATAAAAACGGTGACAATAATAATTATACTCTTACTACTACTCCCACTACTACAACTCAGTAATACAATAATAATAATAATGATAATAATAATAATAATAATAATAATGATAATAAATAATAATCAAAACGATGATAATAATAATAATATCTTGCTACTACTTCCATTACTATATTACTACTACTACTACTACTACTACTACTTCAATCAATGTACTTGTACTACTATTTCAACTATTATTATTATAATTAGTATTAATGCGATGAAAATATAGTGAATAAACACTAGTTTGTATTGTTTGTAGCAAGGAACATTTAACAATAACAATAATAATAATGTTTACAAATAATAATAATAATGTGTTGTTCTTGATGTTGGAAACGAGGGTGCTAAATATAAAGAAGACAGGTTTTTTTGCTGATTGTGCTTGTCGGTTTATAATTTCGCTAGTCTGTGCTCACTGATCAATCATGGTCGAATTCAGCTCTGTGAAATATACATTGTTAAATCCAGCACCGGTTTATACGTCAATTTAGATATTGAATCTCTGGATTTAAAACAAAAGAACAAAAAATGTACAACCGGCATTTGATACTGCAAATTCAGTGTTCATGTAATTCATGTTATAAGTTTATAACTAAACGGCTTTAACAAAGAGATAACATTGTCTTTTTCCGAAATGGTGCAATGCAATCACAATCGAGTCACTTGATGTGCCATATCTTTTCATGTTTACTGTGGGACTTTAATCGATTATACGTGGTCACAAATGCCCTTGGTTCTGTCCTAGTTTAGACAAGCAATTTGTTCCATATATATTTCAATTTGTGCTGTACGTAGAGCGCCCCCAGTCAGTGTACTATAACTTTTCGACCGATTACATGTAGTTTAATTCGAGACTAAGACCTTTAATGCTTGGAAGATTTGTAAACTAGTAAGAGAAGGTCACTCAGGTAAGGCCACATTCCAAGAACGCAGCTTTCTCAACTCACCTATAGAAAGTGACACGGAGGCACACACAAAGACAGACGAAACATGCAATAGCGATGCAAAACCAAATTACAGTTAAGACATTGCAAAAGAAACCCTGGTTTTGCGCATAAAGATGCTATCACTGGGCAAATTGTTTGTTGTTTGGTGTTTTAGGCCCAGTCAAAACTATAAAGGTATTTCGGTTTGGAAATGTTTTCCTTGACAGTCTTATCCTTATGCGGATATCCGATACAATGCACATTAGTTCGCCAGAAACTTGGTGAGCGGCTTTCTAATGTGCTGTCTACCGGAAGTGGTGGTACAATCGTTATAGTAGTCGCAGATAAGATTGACTAGGCGGAGCTATCGTTTGCACCTGCCTTTTGAATGAGGTAAACCAAGTCACCCGATTGTGTGAATTCAACTGTAACACAAACAAAGATGTGGCTATATGGCCATTTGGTCCGCTTGCAGAAAGCATGCAAAAGGCACTCTACCGAATTTGACATAAATTATTGACACTACCTGAATAGCTCCGCCTATAGTTTATCAACTACCTTTGAGAGTTCAATGTTCAAGCGTGACAAGTCTGTTTTAGGGGAAGCACGTTTCGGATTTCTTTTTTCACAGGATTTTAAAATTATAAATAAGTTTTTTCATAAAGACATTATGTAGAAGTCGTGGCCAAGAGGTTAATATGATGCAGTATGGATCTCAGTAACACTATATCGCCCTATGTAAAAACCCAACTGAAGGCGACTTACCTAAAGCACGGAATAGTCCAAAATTAAAAGTGCAGTCACGTCTCACTGCGTTTTGAAAGACTATAGTCAATTTTATAACAAAACAAACAAGGAATATATAGGGAAAACCTTTTTTTCAGATTGCCCACATAAGGGCCAAATTATCTTTATTCTGGTCAACTTCCAGTGCGAATGTGTTAATAACAGTGTATGTCTCCTTGGACTGTACTGATTGGCTTTCAAAACTTTGTGACATGAACAATAATAACATAAATTTTACTTAACATTTTGAAATGTCAAGGCGTAATGAATTGCATGTGCATTACGAAAACATGCCTATAAATACATTGTAACCAGTATCATCCAAAAAATAAATGAAACTTTTTAGATGAAAATTTGTGATATTTTTCTTATTTCTGCTCAAAGTATAGATTGTGAGTACTCCACAATCTATATTTTAGAGCAGAAATAAGACAAATAAGGTTTACCCCTGTAAACCTTAGTTATGTAGACAAATTGTGGGTATTCCGATGGGTACGAATTGCGCATCTCTTGTGGCTGATCTGTTCTTGTATTGTTATGAAAGAGACTTCATGTTGTCGCTTTCCATTGTTAACCAATCTGAAATTATTGAAGCTTTTAGCTCTACTTCTAGATATTTACATGATTTATTAAATATTGACAATACTTACTTTGATGGTTTGATCTGTCAGATTTATCCCCTAGAACTTCAGTTAAACAAGGCAAATTCCTCTGATACCGAGGCCCCCTTTTGGGATTTACATTTATCAATCGTAGATGGATTTGTTTCTTGCAAAATTTATGACAAACGTGATAATTTTGATTTCGAGATTGTAAATTTTCCTTTTTTGGACGGTGATGTTCGTCGTGCGACATCGTACGGGGTTTATATTTCGCAGTTAATTCGATTCGCAAGAGTGTCTAGTCATGTATCCGACTTCAACACTCGTAATAAATTATTAACCGCTAAACTTCTTAATCAGGGGTATCGGTATCATGAACTGCGTAAAGCCTTTTCTAAGTTTTATAGACGTCATTCTGAATTGGTTTCAAAATTCAATGTTGGACTTAAAACACTTCTGCAACAAGGCCTATCGGAACCCGAATTTTATGGTGACTTAGTTTATAAATTTAGAAAAACACATGCCTGTAATGACTTTAGTATCCAATTTCGTAAAATCGTTCGTCGATATATAAAGATTGGGTACAACATAAATGTTATAAAACAGACTGCATGCATGGTGGTTAACCCAATCACGGTTGGCAACTTTGCTTCCCTCTTTGATTGCACACCGGTGGGTCGGGCCTAAGATTATATGACGGTTCCAGTCTGAAAACATAAATGGAATTTTATTTTATTTTAGTATTCTTTATGTTGGTTGGCGCCTGATGCTCCGTCTTTGGTCGGGCCCCGCGGAGTCTTACTGTTGGTTTTCTTCTGCTCCAGCAATTCTGTTGTTGTATGCTGTCGAGTCCTCAACCTTGTTTCATCTCTGTAGTTTTTTTTTATTTGAAGATGTCACACTGATGAGTTAGGAAGCCTTCATGCGGACTAAACAAAATTAGTGTATACCGTGACAGAAGTAAGGGCGAGGATTATGGCCATGTAAAATCGATTTAAGCCCCCCCCCCTCCAGTGGAATTCCTTCCACTGACCGTTCCAAGGCGGTTCTTCTGTGGCGGTTTATTTATGTTGTTGTTTGTTACTTACTGTGTGTATCACTTGTGTCTTTTTATTTTGGATGGCCATTTGGCCATTTTGTGGGAAAGTAACTGTCCTTATGGCCTTCCTTTGTTTAACTTACTCCACCCACCAAAGACACCAAAGGAAAAGAAACACAAACATGAAGCGACCAGACCATAATGGAAACCTAAACAAAGGAAGGCCATAAGGACAGTTACTTTCCAACAAAATGGCCAAATGGCCATCCAAAATAAAAAGACAAAAATGATACACACAGTAAGTAACAAACAACAACATAAATAAACCGCCACTGAAGAACCGCCTTGGAACGGTCAGTGGAGGGGGGGGGGGGGGGCTTAAATCGATTTTACCTGGCCATAATAAAGTTTACAATGCATTTTAATATATAGGTGTGTTTTCATAATGCTTATCCAAATCGGAAGTTATCAGTCAATAACTATTAACTCGAACCAGCAAAGCATTTATTTATCTCTGTCCCATCAGGCAAAAAAAAACTCTTGTAAGGAACGCCCCGTATACACCTTTTGGTGTAGGAACAAATGGGGGTTTTAAGGGGTATCTTTTAAGAATCTTCTATGGTTGTTAGGGGTGGATGGAAAAATCCGTCCCGATGGTCACTGTCCGGCACCACGAGGCTTGCGGAGTGATGCCGGAAAGTGATCCCGAGGGACGGACTTTTCTACCCACCCCTCACACCCATACAGACTTCTTTTTCTTGCATACCTTCCATTTCTTAACGCGGATTATTAATGCTGCAGTCATTTCGGTTACCGGCGTCAGCCATATTGTGATGACACTACAGGAATATACTGACGTAACGTTACCTGTATTTACGTCATCCTTAACGACGGCACAAATGAGGTCGTATTCAACCAGTGCATTTATCAAACATGCGAGAACATTCGGTTTTGGGTAAGAACACCAGGGTTAGAACAGAATTTCTATCCCAAGCTAAAACTATGGATTTCTTTATATGGTGTGCACGATTTTTTTTTTGCCTCATATTAGCTCCAAAACATTGACTGTGGGGAGTTCGTTAGAATCGCCTCGAAAAGGTTTTAAACGAGCACCTACCATCTATATTTTAGAGCAAAAAATAGAAAAAATAAGGTTTACCCCTGTAAAACCCAGTTCTTCTATATAAAAGGGGCGTTCAAGGCGGTCAAATTATATAGCGTGTTTTCATGATGCCTCTTGTATGTTTGGTGTGTGTGGTTAAGTTTTACGTCCCTCCAACAACAAAGTCATACGGAGACAGGAGCTAGGCTTGAAGACTCATCCTAAAATCTTGAGAAGCCTGGGATCGAACACACGACCACAGGTTTATGAGGCGGGTAGCGAAACCACTACACCCCGAAGTCTTCTAGCATTTTAGATGTCTTTCAACAGATTAGTAATATCTTTCCAGGGGCGTAGCTAGAAAGCATTTTACGCAAACCAAATACTCAAAATAACAACTCCGTTTACCAAATGGGGACCACTCTTACAGGAAAGAATTTGCTCCCTTTAGTGAGCAAATTCTTTCCTGTAAGTGCGGTGCCCGTGGCAAAGGAGATTATTAATCAGCAATAGTTTTGCGTATATCCTTGACACATACAGTGTTTCTTCTTCTTCTTCTAATTATTATTTTCTTTTTCCTCTTCTTCTCTCTGCTTTTTCTTCTTCTTCTTCTTCTTCTTCTTCTTCTTCTTCTTCTTCTTCTTCTTCGTCCTCTTATTTTTCTTGTACGTCTATTTTACGTTTGTATAATTATGTACACAAGTGCGTATCTGCGTATAGGTAGCTTCGACCCTGCTTTCAGTACTTATAAGACCGACAGTCATAACAAGTACATGTATTGAGTATCAGTGACAAGATCACGTGAACAAGTCCGTGAAATGAACACCCAACTCGACCCCACTATATATATAGAAAACTGAGGTGTACGGGGTTATACATGTGTATATTATGTTTTATGTTGCGACATTATGTTTCTTATTTCTGCCCCAAGACATAGGTTGTAGGTACTTGTTAGAACCGCCTCAATGAGGCGGTTCTAACGAGCACACACAACCTATGTTTTGAGCATTTATAAGAAAAATATCACGGATTTTCATCAGAAAAGTAGCCGTTTTGGATATGTGAAAAAATGCACTATATCGCACAATGAGGTTCGCGCCAAATTTTCCAGCTTTACGGTACTTACGACAAAAATGCAAATTATCGTATTTTATTCAGTTCACACTAAGTACAGCAAGGTCGAATTTTATTGCCTTCCCTATCCGATCTGGCAATGAGCTTACTTAATTTACATTTTTCGCTGTTAAACTGAATTATTTTGCCTTTAAATGTTATATTTTATGGTTAAACCCACTTATTCATTCAAGAGCATCTTGGTGTTGGCGGATATTAATTAAATACGACTGCAGTTACGATTGTTTGTCTAATCTGGAAGATTTTTATTCGGCTCCTAACAGTTCCAGCTAATCTGATAATCTTATAAAAATAACAACGGGCTTTCTTGCTATGAGCAGATTTTTTTTTTTTCTTTATCGATTAAGTATGGAACCAAAATGGAGCCGGTGCATCACAAAACATACAAGAAAACATGTACATGTGCGCCAATAGCGAAGACACAGATCAGACTGCATTCGCGATGCCTGATCCGAGTATGGGGTATATTCGCATGAACCTTTAACACACGCCTGGTAGACTTTTAAGAGGCAGCTGGCGATAATGCAGCTGGCGATATTTCCGTACGGGAACTTTCGGCCATGACCTACATGTACGAGACTTCAAAAATGTCAAGAAATAGGCGAGTGGTCCCGATTTATGATTTTAGTCAGCTTTGTTATTAACCCTTGTCCTGCTGAATATTTATATATGCCACACCCACTACCAATTATCAACCAATCAGATTACTTGATGCAAATTATTGCAACAAATTCACAATCTGAATGGCAAACAATGTAGATCCTGATCAGATGGCTTCGTCAGAAGCCATCTGATCTGGATCTACATTGTTTCAAAGATAAGGCATATCCCGGAATAACAGGACAAGGGTTAACAGATTTGAAACATCGGCAATGCTTTGATTTCTGCATCAGGAAAAATAGGTGTGACCATGAAAAGGCAAGCGATCGATTTTTATTCAATTTCTCCCGGAGTCAGATATTTCTGTCTAGTGTCGAATGAAGGGACAAAGCAAATCTTATCTAACATGTCAAATAAGACACAATGCATTCGAACTACTTCTGTGTTGAGATACATACGCAGGCTTAAATATTTGTGCCGATTATGACATACGAGGCCCAACTACACCTACGGCAATATTATCCCTTACAGGGACAATTGCGAAAATACATTGTAAACATTATCGCGGAAAAAAAAAAAACGAATATTGTGAGATGAAAAATTTTGCTATTTTTACTTATTTCCGCTCAAAATATAGATTGACGGTACTCGTTAGAACCGCCCCATTGAGGCGGTTCTAACGAGTGCCCACAAGCTATATTTTAGAGCCGAAATAAGAAAAATAAGGTTTACCCCTGTAAACCCCAGTTTTACTTATAAAAGTGGGGATCATGGGGGTAAAAATTATATAGGCGTGTTTTCGTGATGACACTCTACTCCAATTTATGCTTACTGAAGTGGCTATGCTACTCGCCTCATGAACCAGGGGTCGTGGGTTCGATTCTGGGCTTCTCCAGACTTTCGGGTGAGGTTTTAAACCCAGGTACCATTTCCGTATGACCTTAGCTGTTGGTTGGACGTAAAACTCAAACCACACACCAACTATGTCTGTATACTATCTATCGTTATCAAGAGGAAGAAAATAGCGGGGTTCAAGAAATGTAATGATTCCTAGGCGTACTGGGGGCAAACGAATGCGCCAGTATGTCAGCAGATCAAAAATAATTGGATTATTTTTACATGAACCGCGTCGTTCCAAAACTTCATCTTCCCATACTGCGCATGTACGATAAATTTCGCTTTCTGAAGCCATTACGTGAACAAGTCCGTGAAATGAAGACCCCCTAAACCCCACATTATATAGAGAAAACTGGGGTTTACGGGGGTATTCATTATTTTTCTCATTTCTGCTCCAAGACATAGGTTGTGGGTACTCGTTAGAACCGCCTCAATGAGGCGGTTCAAACGAGCACCCACAACCTATGTTTGCAGTATTTATAAGAAAAATATCACAGATTTTCATCAGAAAAATGCCTATTTTGGAGATGTTAAAAAATGCACTATGTCGCACGGGTGTGCTATCGTAATGAATCGTCAAGCATAATAAGACAGCTGTAAACTCCACCTGATGTTAGAGGAAAGTTGGATTTACGAGGGTAAGCATTTCTTCCCTCTCTTTACTCGAGAAACCTCGTTGTTTGGATATTCATCTACTTTTACATGAGCGCCGCTATTGCATGGAACGGGTGCCTTATCGCAATCAAGGCCAAACCATTTCCAGAAGGCATTACATATATGTACCCACCATCACGAAAACACACATATATAATTAGGACTCCCTTGAACCCCACTTTCATATAGTTAAAATGGGGTTAACAGGACAAACTTTAATTTTCGTATTTCTACTGTAACATATAGATTGTGGGTACTCGTTAGAACCGCCTCGATGAGGCGGTTCTAACGAGTACCCACAATCTATATTTTAAGCGGAAATAAAAACAATATATCGCAATTTTTCATTTCAAAATTGATAACGGTTACAATGTATCTGTATAGGCGTTTTCGTATTGTGCTGCAGAAATAGTAAAACAAATGTACACCCGCGTAAACCTCTATTTTCTCTACATGGAGTGGGGTTTAGTGGGTGCTCATTCCAAGGACGTGTTACCATGATGGCTATTGGCGGACAAACTGACAGACCGAGCAAATGAGACTGCAACATACACTATCACGATAACATGTAGCTAGCCGTGATCGACGTACATGTATAATGTTCTTTATTGAGCTAATGCCATGGATGCCATTTTTTTATCTTCCGATTTCTGATTGTTTACACTTTTGCATTAGATGCATCCAAAATGATCATGTCTTATTGACCAGATTTCGAGTCCCGATTTTTGTCGGTTTACCCATTTGGTACAAGAAACCCCAAAGCGGGTACCCTGGCAAACAGTGCAGGCCCAGATCAGACGCGGCGTCTGATCAGGGTCTCCACTGTTTGCTATAAGTTTAGTCATTTTCCAAATAATTTTTGATGAAAACACAACCTGTCACCCCTAAATTTTGGAATGGACTCGTGCTATATATAAGGAAGATTCCATGTGGTACTAAAAGGGTTAATACGCTCGGATTGTTCGCCAGCGTCTTTCTTTCGACGTGGCTTCTTGTTTTATTGCGTTTTCTGGTTCAGTAGCGTTTCTATGGTAGTAATTCGAGCTTCTTTAATTTATTCCCACCTCTCTTAAAAAACAGCGAATTCGAGAGCATTAACCTTCCGGCCATGTTAAGTCGTGGAGAGCCACATCCAAGGGAGATTATAAGACGTTTAAATGGGTGCGAGGATTGGATAGAAATCATATGTCCGGCATCACGAGTGATGACGGACTGTGATATCGAGGGACAGATTTTTTCTGATTTCGATAGACAAAGTGCTTTTTTTCACATCGCCAAAATGGCTACTTTTCTTATGAAAATTCCGTGATATACTGCAAAACATTGATTGTGCATGGGTGCTCGTTAGAATCGCATCAATGAGTCGGTTCTAAAGGGTACGCATATCTATTTCTTGGAGCAGAAATCAGAAAAATAACATGTACCCGGGTGTCCTCTGGTTATCTGTACATAAAGTGGTGTTTAGGGGAGAGTACATTTCATGGACATGTTCACGTGATGTTTCAACACACCGTCCCTCCCATACACACACCCACGCAACACCCTACCGCCCATGTAAGATTCTTTTCTTGCATACCCTTTATTTCGGAACATGGATTTTTAAACTGTGGTCACTCCGATTTCCGCCGTCCGCCACATTACTAGCCCAGCCAACAAATACATGGTCTCGCTGCCGGTCCGACGTGGGCTCGCCTTTGCGTGCTACATGTAGCTTGGTCGGCCTACCAGTTTCAACAATAGTCCTACTGTGAGGTTTAGTGTCACTATTTTTGCGTGCAGTGTCGTCATAACCTTTCGATTTTTTTGTTGTTGTTGTTGTTGTTGTTGTTATTAATAAACCCCGTATCTAGCCTATTTTGCCTCCCGAGTGGTACATGTTGTTCAGTACAAATATTGACACTTTGCCATATTAAATGATATTTTATCTAAAGACATCCATACTTTTGAACAGATGGACACAGTTTCTACTCGTACTTTGAAATCTGAGTGCATCACGCAACCCCACTTGAACCCACTTTTATATAGTAAAACTGGGGTTTACAGGGGTAAAACGTATTTTTCTCATTTCTGCTCTAAAATATAGAATGTGGGTACTCGTTAGAACCGCCTCGATGAGGCGGTTCTCACGAGTAACCAAAATCTATATTTTGAGGAGAAATTCATTTTAAAATTTTTCCTTTTTCCGGCGATGAAAATTTACAAGGTATTTTGTAAAGGCGTGTTTTCGTAATGACAGGATAAAATATTATTCGGGTGTATATAGATTCCTTGAAGTGCCAATCAAACTGTATGATATAAGACTGCCAGAGTAAACAAAAAGCTAAGATTGAGTAAATAGTTTATGGAACATTTTTTCTGAAGAAACAGAAAACAGCTTTCACAGTTTATATTATCCGATATTGAATGCTTACACAATCTGGCAAGTGTTGATAAAATGGACCAAACTAGCAAGTTGATGCATCGTCACGACAACACATCTATATAAGTCTGACCCCTTTGAACCCAACTTTTGTATAGTAAAACTGGGGTTTACAGGGGTATACCTTATTTTTCTTATTTCTGCTCTTAAATATAGATTGTTAGCCACAATCTAAATTTTGAGCAGAAATAAGAAAAAAATATTTGTCTTATTTCTGCTCTAAAATATAGAGTGTGGGTACTCGTTAGAACCGCCTCAATGAGGCGGTTCTAACGTGTAGCCAGAATCTATATTTTGAGCAGAAATAAGAAAAAATATCACAATTTTTATTTTAAAATATTCCTTATTTTTAGTCGTAAAATTTACAATGTATTTGTATTTGGCGTGGCTTCGTAATGATTCCCCGCTAGCACGAATCAACGAGCCAACGTCGGATCGACAGCGATGCGACGTTGCCACGTCGCATCGCTGTCGACCCGACGTTGGCCCGACATTCTATGTTTGATGTAAGATGGTTGTAAGGTTGCGGCAACGTCGATATACATCGCGTTTTCAAATACTTGTAAATAGTGCAAGGTCTAAAGCTGCGATTTTTTTGTTGTTGTAGGGGAGGGCGAGGGTGCAGATTAGATAGTTTCGTCTAATTAGGCCTCACCAGGAACCAATGGTCCGAACGGACTAGAAAATATAACCGGCACTATTATAAAGGACAGGGAGACATTTTTACTGCCGCCACACGTTCCCTTAACACCATGTAGCTGTGGTGAAGTTAAATGTTCTATAAAAAGTTGAGGCCAGGCTAGGTGGTTTCGGCCAGATAGGCTTCATCAGTGACCCTCAAAACCTTTAAAAAACCTGTAGTGGAACCAATGATCCGAACGGACTAGAAAAATGATGAGGGTAAGGGACACTTCCTACACCCGCCACACGTTCCCTTTACGTTTTTTTTTTTCTGGATCAAACTAGCTAGTTCCGGCCCGACGGTGCAGTTGAACCAATGATCCGGACGAACTAGAAAATATAACCGAAACTATAATGAAGGGCAGCGAGACTTCTTACGGCTGCCACATATTCTCTTAACACCAGCTGTGGTGAAGTTAAATGTTCTATAAAAAATGGTAATCCTAGGCCTTTGGAAGCAAGGACTGCGACACAAACTGAAAACCGTGGAGAAAACAAGTTTTATTTTATTCTGGGCCAGGCTTGCTTGTTTCGACTAGGCGTGTCTCATCAGTGAACCACAAACACTTTAAAAACTCTGCAGTTGAACCAATGATCAAAAAGGACTAGAAAATATAACCAAAAATATTATGAAGATATTATCTGTCCATTGGTTCGAGAGGACATGTTTAAAAATGTTGACAGGCAGACAACGGAGCCTTGCCATGCTCACCTATGGGCCTTCGGCTCAGGAGAGCTAAAAACAGGCTCAATGCTTTATGAAGCAGCCATAGTGAAAACAGACGCGAAACGGTGTCGGATAAATGCTTTACACTTCATTTGCTCTCAAGAATGCATGCCACGGTTTGTAACTTCAGATGAAGGCAACGTCATTCATGTATCAAGGATGATGCAACGTTGCATCGCCATAAAACGGAATATGCATATTGGCAACATATAATTTGTGCTTACTTTAGATATTATACCGAATTGCACTGGCCCCCGCCCATCGGGGCTTGAAGAAATAGATGGGCTGCTTGATGCTTCCACGCAGAGCTGAAACCGACCCGCACATGAGTACTGGTAAACGGTTTAGAGGATCTATTAAGCCCGCCCAGGCAAAGCGGTGCGAGTCGGCCCGTCCTAGCTTGTAAACCCTATTGGTTTCATTGGGCGGCAGGGATTGAGATGTCGGGTAAAAGTCCCACAAAACGGGAAGCCAACGTCTCGAAAATGACCTATACAGTGTTGTCGGGGGCGTTAAACCACAAATCAAACAAACAAACAAAAACCGAATTGCAAACAACGTCGTACCAAAGGTGATACATCGACGCCAATCATAATGAATTTACCCACATGGGGTTGTCCTGCCGTATACTACTTTTGTCACAATACACGTGATGTAATCAGGTAATGTAACGAGTAATGTGAAGATTTTGTTAATAATTTTGCAAAAAGATTGCTGTGAGAAACATGAATGTATTGTCTACTAATGTGTTGTCCCTTGTGCTGCTGATCCCGGATAAACAATGCAGATCCTGATCAGATGGCTTCTGTAGAAGCCATCTGATCAGGATCTTCATTGTTTGTCATTCAGTTTATGAATTTGTTGCAATGATTTGCATCAAGAAATCTGATTGGTTGATAATCAGTGATGGGTGTGGCATATTTAAATATTCATTAGGTCAAGGGTTAATATATTTGCAGTATAAGGTGTTTATGACAATAAGACTAAGGCTAACATTCTTAGTACAGAAGAACATCAGAACGCTGTCAGCACTGATGAGTCGGTACCTGATTCTAATGTCCTAATCATGGAACTAGACGTTTTCGTTCTGTACTTTAAGCAGGCTATGTAGACCCTGACTAGACACCGCGTTCCGCGGCATCTGATCCAAGTCTTCGTCGTTTGCCATTGTCCCTTTTGGGGGCCCTAGACCAGTTCGATATCAAAACACACTGGCCAGTTTTTTTGCGCTCAGTTTCTTAAACAGTATGCAAAATATGTTTCCGGTTTAACTTTATTAGTCGGTGTGTGTGTGTGTGTGTGTGTGTGTGTGTGTGTGTGTGTGTGTGTGTGTGTGTGTGTATGTGTGTGTGTGTTTTACGTCCGACCACAACTAAGGTGATATTGAGTCGGGACCTCTTGTTAAAGACTCATCCGAAAATGTGGAGAAGCCCGGAATCGATCCCACAACCCCTGGTTTGCGAGGCGAGTAGCTTATCCCCTACACCACGGAGGCGTCTAAATTTGAGCCCCGCCAAGCGAATTTGTGTCTTCGAGCATTCCGTCATGACAAATTTTAACTGCGCATGCCAAGCCATTCAGAGGGGCAAGGGATATGGCTTTCTGTCTGAAAGTTTCGCTTGATTCACTCCTTGTATGAGCGAGCAGCGAAGGTTCTAGCGAGACTGCGCGGATGCGCAGGCTCGCCTGAACCTTCGCTGCTCGGATAAGCGATAAGTACCAAAATCGCTTGACGGGGCCCATTTAGTGGATGATAATCACGCGGACACTAGAAATGGACGGTCATCGGTAGTCTTAACACTGGATCGATTTACAAATAAATCGACCAAACACCGAATCACATCACGTGAATAAGTCCCTGAAATAAAGACCCCAAGAACCCCACTTTATATAGAGAGAACTGGGGTTTACGGGGGTAAACATTATTTTCCTTATTTCTGCTCCAAGACATGGGTTGTGGGTACTCGTTAGAACCGAGGCGGTTCTAACGAGCACCAAAGCCAAAACCTATGTTTAGAATATAAATAAGAAAAATATCACAAATTTTCATCAGAAAAAATGCCCCTTTGAGGTTTGAAAAATGTACTATTTCACACGGATGTGTTATTGTAACGAAATGTCTAGGAAAATTAAAATCAACCAGTAACTACACTCCAAGTCGGACCATTATAGATCTCAGCTCCCACTTTTGTCAGAGAGATCGAGAGCTACATGTAGTAATACTCCCGCAGAAACTACCAGTTACAACAACACGTCAACACTATTTAGGTCACTTTGGAGACGTTGCTTCCTATTTCGTGGGACTTTCACCCGACATTGAGATGAAATGACATCTCAAGCCCTTGCTCCCAATGAAACCAAAATACTTATATGCACTGGACTGTCTGACTCACATCACTTTGTCTGGACAGGCTTAGTCCTTCTAAGCGGTTTAAAGTACACATGTGTGGTCAGTTTCAGCTCTGCGTGGAAGCACCATGCAACCCAATCTCTTTCTCCAAGCCCCGATGGCCGGGACGATGCAACAACCTGTACACATGACGTTTACCTTGCAACGTCCTATCAAGCAAACTCGAACCAACGTCAATGTAACGTCATGACGTTGCATCGAAGTTAAATCGACTTGGCTGTCACGTTCTGTGTCCGCTGAAAAGAAAAACATCCAATGCACCCAAAATCCATAAAAATACACGAAAAGTAAATCATTACAAAACCATCGCTTAACACATGCCCTGCTGAATAAATTGATTTGGTGACACCCATTTTTGACTGTCAACCGATCAGATAACATGATATAATATATTGTTATAAATTCACAAACTGAATTACAAACAGTGAAGATCCAGATCAGATGGCTTCACTTTTTGCGAAGGAAAAGCATTTCCTGGTTCAGCAAAACACGCCTATATACTTTTGACCCCCTTCAACCCCACTTTTATACAGTAAAACTGAGGTTTACAGGGATAAATCTAATTTTTCTTATTTCTGGTCTAAAATATAGATTGTGGATACTCGTTAGAACCGCCTCATTGTGGATACTCGTTAGAACCGCCTCATTGAGGCGGTTCTAACGAGTACCCACAATCTATATTTTAGAGCAGAAATAGAGTGTGGGTACTCTTTAGAACCACCTCATCGAGGCGGTTCTAACGGGTACCCACAATCTATATTTTAGAGCAGAAATAAGAAAAAAAGGTTTACCACTGTAAACCACAGTTTTTCTACATAAAACTGGGTTCAAGGCGGCAAAAATTATAATGGTGTGTTTTCGTGATGGTATCAGCCGAATACGTTTCACTAATGTATGTCCCTATACTTAACTTCTGCAAGCAGGGTAAACCCCGCTGAATGAATGAAGACTTATAATACATGTATCCCACCTCAGCTACGTCGCATCCCAGCAGGCACTCAACGTTGAATGAACGTTGAAACAGTGTTGCTATCGACATGTAAGTTTGTCTGGGCGGTCAGGACACATGACAATCGGCCACACCAACCTTTACCACCCTCTGGGCTTCTTCAGCAGACGACAAATCGTTGATATGTTTTTCTTTTTTTTTCTTATTTTCACCAGATGACACGATTTGACAAATGACTCTTCAATATTCATGAAAAGTCGAATTCTAAGAAAAAAATTATCAAAATGTCGTCTGCTTAAAACAATACCCAGCATGCAGAGTATTAAGCATGAAACAGTCGTTTGTTTGTTGTGTTTGGTTTGATGATTAACGTCCCCGTCAACACTGTATAGGTCATTTTGGAGATGTTGTTCGAATTTTGTGGGATTTTTACCCGACATTTAAATGGAATGACATCCCAAGCCCTGTCGCCCAATGACACCAATAGAGTTTATAAGCATGGACTCGCACCGCGTTGCCTGGGCAGGCTTAGATCCTCTAAGCGGTTAACCAGTACTCGTGTGCGGTCGGTTTCAGCTCTGCCTGGAAGCACCATACAGCCCATCCATTTCTTTAACCCATTTAGTACCAGAAACCCAAAATCGGGTACCCTGGCAAACAGTGCAGGCCAAGATCAGACGCCGCAGAACGCGGCGTCTGATCAGGGCCTACACTGATTGCAAGAAAAGGTTCAGCCATTTTCCTGATCAATTTTGAAGAAAACACAACCTGACACCCCTAGATTTTGAAATGGACCCATGCTTTATATAAGGAGGAAGATTCCATCAGGTACAAAATGGGTTAAGCCCAGGTGGGCGGAGGCAAAAGGAAACAGTTGTCGGATACATCTGCACAGCGAATACATTAATCAGCGTCCACAACTCAGAGCGTAACCGTCCCATAATGCACGAAGAAGCTTTTCCAGATGACACACAACGTTGACTCTGCGTTGAATCATTTTAACGCTCTGCATGCCGGCTATTTTTCCGATGCATATTGTCTCCTTGAGATGTCGAGTCCCATTTTCTGAGAAAAACAAGACGATTATCAACACTTTGTTGGCTGTTGATTTAGCCAAGAGATTGGTCATTTCAATGTCCATTCAACGATGATTGGCGTTATGTTCTCAGTGAACAAAACGGTCAGCAAACCCCAATCAGCTGCGCATGGCATGATGCAACAATGCAACTGCTCCTTATACATATACTGATATACGGTTCACACACATCCTCCAAGAGATATACCATGTATAAATGCAAGTTCTGGGCAGGTCACATGTTACTCCCAATTATACATGAGGGAATTCTGATTGGTTTCATTTCATAACGAAAACACGCCTATTCAAATATATTTGTACTGAGAATTTTGCCACCAAAAATTATTTTTTTGTTCCGATAAAAATCCTGATATTTTTCATATTTCTGCTCTAAAATTACTAGGTTGTTTTGAGCAGAAATAAGAAAAAAATAATGAATTCCCCTGTGAACTCCAGTTTTACTATATAAAAGTGGGATTTGAATGGGTGGAGGGGGTCAAAATTATATAGGCTTGTTTTCATGATTGGTTTTTGCTTAATGCCCGATTTGGGGATTTATTTGTTTGTTTGATTTGAGGTCGCTTCCAATTTTGTGGGACTTTTACCCAACATTGAGATGAAATGACATCTCAAGCCCTGTCGCCCAATGAAACCAATAAGGATTATAAGCATGGACGGTCCGACTCGTACCGCTTTGCCTGGACAGGCTTAGATCCTCTAAGCAGTTTGGTTTCAGCTCTGCGTGGAAGCATCATGCAACCAATCTATTTCTTCAAGTCCCGGGGGCGAATTTGGGGATTTATTGTTAAACTATGGGTTAAACTACAGCTACATTTTTTGTTTGTTGTTGTTGAGTGTAAGTGGCGTCATTCAAGAAGCGGCGATACATATTGTATCCATGCGTTACCTGACCACAATACAAGGGAGAAAAACTCTGATGCATTTAAAATTGGTTAACTGACAGAGTAGACTCCCTTAATACATACTCTTCGTCCAAAATGGCTGAAATTTTGGAAATAGTGAAGACCCTGGTCAGACGCCACGTTCTGAGCATGCACTGTTTCCTGAATTAAATGGTTTCATCTCCATATATGTATGACACATCGATTTCATATCGGAAACGCACCCTTGCGCAAATATGGCGTTTTTCATATCTCCAGAACCATAGCATTCTGCAGAAGAAATGTTATATATTTTTTTCTTATTTCTAGACTAAGTCCAAATATAGATTGTTGGTGCTCGTAAGAACCGCCTCAATAAGTCGGTTCTAACGTGTACCAACAGTCTATGCTTTAAGCAAACTTTGAATAAAGAAAATATTGAATACCTACGTAAACCTCAATTTTGTCTATATAAAACGAGGTTTAAAGGTGCATTATTGAGCTACCGGATCTCATTTTTTTCTGGTTTTCATCTTCAATTCATACTCATTTGTCATGTGTACACTTTTGGAGCAAAATACAGCTTCAGAACTTTGTGAAAATGGTCGTTTTCATTTGTGTTTACCCTTCGCTTTGAACATGTGTTCGGAATTTCTGTTCTAAAAATAAATCTGTCACTTTACACATACATGGCGACAGTATCGTCTCTGAGGGTCGTTACTTATGGCATGGTATTCAGTGTCATATATTATTTCCGATTCAGGCATGGCCTAAGCAAACAAGGCCAAAAATGAACGTCGCATAACATCATATATGGGGATTCTATTTTTGTCACGAACTAAAAATAGATCTAACTAGTGTTCGAAACCTAGTTAGGGAATCCCTCTCAAACTCGTTTACCTGTCATCATAATTGTTCGCATTTCTGCATAAAATGCATTCATTTGTATTGTTTTAAAGAAAAGTACCGGCTATATGTATTTTATTTTTGGAAGCATTTTTTTACCGATAGCTCAATAATGCACCTTTAAACGGATTAGAAAATAAAACCGACACTATGATGAAGGGCAGGGAGATATTTTTAAGGCCGCCACACCATCCCTTAACTCCATGCAGAGGTTATATATATATAAATATATATATCCGCTGAAAAAACGAAAATTTTAAGACGAAAAATTGTGGTATTTTTCTTATTGTTCGTTTTTCGGCTCAAAATATAGGTTTTGGATGCTCGTTAGAACCGTTAGAGGCGGTTCTAACGGGTACCCACTAACTATGTCTTGGAGAATAAAAAAGGTAAATAATGTTTACCCCTGTAAACACAGTTTTCTCTACATAAAGTGAGGTTTAGAGGGATCTTTATTACACGGACATGTTCACGTGATGCATTTGCCGTACATTTTACAGAAACCTGTACTTTAAACAAACTGTGTAGAATCTGATTAGAGACCGCGATCTGGAGCTGCACGGTTTGCCTGTGTTTCATATTGATTTATAAAATCAACATAGGCTGGCACATGAGATGTTGGATACAGTGTCACTCCATATGGCCAACAGCGGTTCCGAGACAGCTCACCGATAGGATACCGATACATATTTCGGAGACAGTTCACCGACACATATGAAGACAGTTCACATACTCATTTGGAAATAGTTCATCAACCCATTTGAAAAAAAAGCTCACCGACAAACGTTCCTTAGAGTTTCCGGGGAGTGTCTGTGGATATAATTCCCCGTGGTCTAATTGATAAGAGTGCTGACTCTTAACCATTAGGTCTCTAACCGTTGCGGTTCGGTATGCCAAGTTCTACAATGCATGGCCAAGTGGTGTTGTTCTGGGAACTCCGGTTTTCGCCCACCTTTGATTAACGATCTGCTGGAAATAAGCAAACTAATCATGAAATGGCCGTAAAATCAAACAAAGTCATATAAAGAAACGCATAGTGCATCAGACCGCCCCGCCCATAGGGGCTTGAAGAAATATATGGGCTGCACGATGCTTCCACGCAGAGCTGAATCCGGCCCGCATACTAGTACTGGTAAACCGCTTAGAGGATCTAAGCCTTCCAGGAACCGCGGTGCGAGGCGGACCGTCCATGCTTATAAACCCTATTGGTTTCATTGGGATCTCATTTCATCTCGATGGCGGGTAAAAGTCCCACAAAATTGGAAGCAGTGTTCCAACGCTGTTACTTATTTTTTCGTATATAACGCGTTACATCACGTAGCAACGCGAAACGTTATCGCGCCTTCTGTTTCAAAGTTATGATTTCTGATTTTTGATGTAAAATTAATTGGCTCGTCATAATTTCATAAACACACATCACACATGTTATATCCTCTACTTATCACACGTTAAATGTCATTTCTTAGAAACGTTGCCAAACGGCTACAACATACATTTTAGTCAACACATCAGATTAGCAAGCACGTGCAATTAACATCCCTCTAAACCTCACTTCATATGGATAAAAATGGGTTTACCGGGGTATCATTATTTTTCCTATTTCTGTAACAATGCATATATTGTGCCACTCGTAAGAGCCGCCTCAATCAGGCGGTCCTAATGACGACCCAAAACATAAAGTGTGGTATGAATAAGAAACATCGCAAATCTTCATCAAAACAAAAAAAAAAAAAAAAAAAAAACACAATAAAACGTTAAGTAGATGTGTTACACGGGTATGTTACAAGCCCGTAGCATTCTCCGACTTCTGCCCATCAAATGCGCGTGCGCAGCTACATGTAACTACTAGCTTCTGGTCTCCTAGGCTATAC
Source organism: Lucinisca nassula (assembly GCA_963580285.1). Lineage (NCBI taxonomy): Eukaryota > Metazoa > Mollusca > Bivalvia > Lucinida > Lucinidae > Lucinisca > Lucinisca nassula. The sequence goes on along the minus strand of OY757016.1, from coordinate 93,268,946 downwards.
ACACTGGCTCGGATTTGACTTTGCTGGTTGCCTATGTGATAAAGCAGACCAGTGTAGGACAATATCCCCTCCGGACAAAATCACCTCTGCTCATTTTTGCATAGGTGGAAGAAATCCCCTTCAAGCTGGACATAATCCCCTTCGAAACTTTTTAATAGAGTGAACATAATCCCCCTCCTGACTTTTACAAGGTGGTCAAAATCCCCTCCATAAGATGGACAAAATCCCCTTCGTACAAAATGCCCCTTGCTGATTACTGCCATAGGAATGGTACTCGAATGGTAGACTGTGTCCATCAGTCATACACTCTGTTCTCTGAAGACTGATAGAATAAGTTTAAAACCTTCATTTTTGTATATAATTTATACATTTTTTCTTTGTTTGTTTGTTTGATTTGACGTTTAACGTAGCCGTCAACACAGTATAGGTCATTTTGGAGACGTTGCTTCCAATTTTGTAGGACTTTTACCCGACATTGAGATGAAATGACATCTCAAACCCTGTTGCCCAATGAAACCAATAGGGTTTATAAGCATGGACAGTCCGACTCGCACCGCTTTGCCTGTGCAGGCTCGGATTCTAAGCGATTTGCCAGTACTCGTGTGCAGTCGGTTTCAGCTCTGCGCGGAAGCTATTTCTTCAAGCCCCGATTATCAGCGGTAAAGTTTACAATGTGTATAGGCGTGTTTTCGTAATAAACAGTGCAGACCCTGATCTGAGTGCAGACCCTGATCAGATCTGATCAGGATCTTCAGTATTTGCTATTACATCTACAGTGGATTACTGCAATGGCAGTCATCAGCAAGGGTCATTTTGTCTGAAGGGGATTTTGTCCGAAAAGGATTTTGTCCATCTTATGGAGGGGATTTTGTCCACCTTGTAAAATCATGAGGGGGACAATGTCCACCCTGTAAAAAGTTTCAAAGGTGTTTATGTCCACCTTGTAAAAACATGAAGGGGATTTCGTCCACCTATAAAAAATGAGCAGAGGGGATTTTGTCCGGAGGGGATATTGTCCGGATACCAAAGCAGACTTGCCTGTGACTTTGCTCGTCTCCTATGCGATACGCACTTGCTTGCCTGTGACTTTGGTGGTATTCTAGGCAATGACAACTGGCTTGCCCGTGACTTTGCTGGTCTCCTAGGCGATAATGACTGGCTTGCCTGTGACTTTGCTGGTCTCCTAGGCGATAATGACTGGCTTGCCTGTGACTTTGCTGGTCTCCTAGGCGATAATTGCTGGCTTACCTGTGACTTTGCTGGTCTCAAATGCGATAATTACTGGATTGCCTGCGACTTTGCTGGTCTAAGAGGCGACAATTACTGGCTTGCCTGTGACTTTGATGGTCTTCTATGCGATAATTACTGGCTTGCCTGTGACATTGCTGACTTGCATGTGACTTTGCTGGTCTCCTGGGTTGTAATTACTGACTTGCCTGTGACTTTGCTGGTCTCCTAGGTGATAATTACTGACTTGCCTGTGACTTTGCTGGTCTCCGAGGTGATAATTACTGACTTGCCTGTAACTTTGCTGGTCTCCTAGGTGATAATTATTGACTTGATTGTGACTTTGCTAGTCTCCTATGTTATAATTACTGGCTGGCCTGTGACTTTGCTGGTCTCCTAGGCGATACGCACTGGCTCGCCCGTTGCCTATGAGATAATGGCAGGCTTTACTGTGACTTTGCTGGTCGCCTGTGCGATAAGAGCAGGCTCGCCTGTGACCTTGTTGGCCGCCTATGCGATAAGAGCAGGCTCGCCTATGACTTTACCGGTCTCTATGCGATAATGGCGGGCTCGCCAATGACCCTGCTGGTCGCCTATGCGATAAGCATAGACTCACCTGTACAGTTGCTGGTCGCCTACGCGTTAAGCACGGACTCGCCTGTGTCTTTCGATAAGGGTTGGCTCGCCTGTTACTTTGCTTGTCGCCTATGCGATAAAGGTTGGCTCGCCTGTGACTTTGTTTGTCGTCTGGGTGAAAAGGACAGGCTTACCTGGGACTTTGCTGGTCGCCTATACGACAAGGGCAGTCTCACCTATGACTTTGCTGGTCGACTGTGCGATAAGCGCAGACTCGCCTGTGTTTTTGCTGTGCGTCTAAAGACAGGTTCGCCTGTTACCATTACGAAAACATGCCTATTCAAATACATGGTATATTTTAACGCCGAAAGAACGAATATTTTCAGAGGAAAAATTGAGATATTGTTTTTATTTCTGCATAAAAAGCAGAAATAAGGAAAATAATGTACACTACTGTAAACCCCAGTTCGTGTGGGTCAGATTTATATAGGCGTGTTATCGTGATGCTTTGCTTGTCGCCTATGTGATAACGGTAGGCTCGCATGTGTCTTGATAGCTGCCTAAGCGATAGGTATCCTTTTTTATGAACTGTTTCAAATGTTCTTTGTTGAATATGTCGTAGTCCAAATAGGAATTTAGCCAGATCCGGAATCTGGCTAGGCCAAATAGGAATTCTTATTTGGCCTTGACAGATTCCGGATCTGGTTAAAATAAAATTTAATTTAGCCAGATTCCGGATCTGGCTAAACTCTGTTTAGTCCGAATAAGAATTCCCATTTGGCAAGGCTGATTCTGGATCTTGCTAAACTCAGGTCAGACCAAATAGGAATCTTGGTTCAATGGTAACAGACCTTCATTGAATATTTATTCATTGGCTTCAGTAACAGTTTTATAAAACATATTTAATGTTGAAAGTATTTATGGCACTCATGTTTTTTGTCTTTAATAATGTGTTGTTTAGACCGCCCAGGCTAATTACTATAACATTAACAAATTTTTCATCTTTTTATTTTTTTGTCTCACATGGTTCATTGATAATCTGACTGTTTCAAATACCCGGTATGTGTGAAAAGCAATATCAACTACATGTAACAAAAGATAAAAAAAAAATCTCTTATTTGTTTATGTCCTAAAGTTTAATCTGACATTACAAATGTTTTTTTTTTTTGTTGTTGTTGATTTTTTCAATTTCTTCTTCATTATTTAAAGTGTCTGAACTGTATATGAACGTGTCTTGGGTTTATGCAGCTCAGGAGCAGGGTTTCAGTTTTCTGTTGTTTGATTTGAGGTTTAACGTCCCCGTCAACACTGTATAGGTCATTTTTGAGACGTTGCTGTCAATTTCGTGGGACCTTTACCTGACATTGAGATGAAACGACATCTCCAGCCCTGTCGTCCAATGTAACCAATAGGGTTTATAAGCATGGACGGGCCAACTTGCACCGCTTTGCCTTGGCAGGCTTAGATCCTCTAAGTCGTTTACCAGTACTCGTATGCGGTTGGTTTCAGCTCTGAGTGGAAGCATCATGCAGCCCATCTATTTCTTCAAGCCCCGATGGGCGCGGGCCGAACAGGGTTTCAGTAACTTCATTACTGTAAATGCTGTGCATTGTACATATCAATGGAAAGGGAATGTTTTCAGTTTTCTTATTTCTGCTCAAGAATATGGATAATCTAAGGCAAAAAATCTATGATTTTGATAGAAGATATAAGAAAAAGGAGAAGTATCAACAGTCCATGTCTTAATTGAGTAGATAATAACAATTGCTGATGATAGAAGGTAATTGTTTTTTTAATATGTTCTTATAAAAATGATAAATAATATTTTATTATATATATTTGTTGTTTAAAAACATGAGGCCAACCTTAAAATATTTGTTTGCTGTCACTCTGCTGACTAAGTGAAACTTAACTATCAACCCAATTTCATAGCTGTTTGTGAAAAAGAATTTATTTAATTTTTCGAAGAATGGAATTTTATATCTTGTTTCTCCTTTTATTTCCTCAAACATTTTTTAAAGGATGGTCACAGTTTTACCATCACCCAAATTCTGCCCCTTATACCAATATGGTAAGAAGTAAAGGTTTTCAGCCATACATTATTGATGGAATAACAAGATTCCTATTTGGTCTGACCAGCTTAGCCAGATCCAGAATCTGCCTAGCTAAATAGGAATTCTTATTTGGACTAAACAGAGTTTAGCCAAATCCGGAATCTGCCTAGGCCAAATAAGAATTCCTATTTAGCCTAGCCAGATTCTGGATCTGGCTAAATTCCTATTTGGACTACGACAAATACACAGTCCAATGTCTTGTGAGGCGGACCGTCCATGCTAATAAACCCTATTGGTTTCATTGGGCGACAGGGCTTGAGATGTCATTTCATCTTAATGTCGGATGAAAGTCCCACAAAATTGGAAGCAACGTTTCCAAAATGACCTTTACAGTGTTGACGGGGACGTTAAACATCAAATCAAACAAACAGTCCAATGTCTGTGCGAAAGGGTCATGGTTATTTGTATGAAATTTGAAAACTCGCCGAAGCCTCGTTACATTAATTTCATTCTGATGTGAAGATGTGGACTACATCACGTAGACCGTTTCGTTACACTTCCTCCAGGTTAGGAAAAAAAGAAGAAGAAGATTGTAATTTAAGCGTGTGACATGCATAATAGGATATATACGACCTCATTAACATAGGCATATAATTACATAAAACTTGGTCATAAAGACCGGAATGCATTTGTTATGTCAATGTCTGGTTAGTGTAGGGAAGTTGAGTAGGCCAAGGTTTCTAAACAGATGTTTGGCGAATCAGGCCATGAGTCATATAAATCATCATGAAAACATGCCTATATAACTTTGAGCCCCTTGAACCCCACTTTTATATAGTAAAACTAGGGTCTACAGGGATGACTCTTATTTTTCTTATTTCTGCTCTACAATATAGATTGTGGTTACTCGATAGAACCGCCTCGACGAGGCGGTTCTAACGTGTACCAACAATCTACATTTTGAGCATCGAGTCGGTTCTAACGTCTACCCACAATCTATATTTTGAGCAGAAGTAAGAAAATATCACATTTTTTTTTCTTCTTAAATCTTCATTTTTTTCGGCAGTAAAATGTAATACAGTCGAACTTCATTGGCTCGAACACCTTTGGGACCACGAAACTCCGTTCGAGACAGGGGTAGTTCGAGCCACTGAGGCTTACTGCCAGGAGGCATAACGGGGTACTTTTGGACATATTTTCGGTGTTCCGTAATGAAAATGTATGCTATGTGTACTCATTAGAATCGCCTCATCGAGGCGATTCTAATGAGTACACAAAGCATACATTTTCATTACAGAACACCGAAAATCTAAATTATCTCGCACCAATTCTTATGTAGAGGACTTCCCTAGGCGCTCAAGAACGGGTTCGACTCAGCCATGGTAAACGAGCCATCGGTGTTCGAGCCATCGAAGTTCTACTGTATGTATTTTTAGGCGTGTTTCGTAGCGTCTTTGAAACACTTTTGGACGACTGATAGACTGATTATTTCCTTGACTGATTGATTAATAAATTAAAATATTTAGATTTAATATATCGATTGATTTATTGACGGTCAGTCAGTTGACTTACTTTCCAATCGACCAGTCGACCAACCGTTCGATCGATCGACCAACTGAAATTGTTTTTTTTTTTTTCCTGCGTAATTGTGGGGCCGACCAATTGCTTGATAAATTCATCCTTGCATGGATCGATTCATTCATTCATTCATATTTCGTTCTGTTATATGTTGGCTGTCAGATGGATGGATTGGACGGATGGATGGATGGATGGTTGGGTGGAAGTACAGTAAATTCTTATATTAAGACCACCTTTGGGATAGTTCAAAAGGGGTATTCAAGGCCACTTTTGAACAGCCCGAAGGTGGCCTCTTATTAAGTGGCACTGTGAAAAGAAAACAAAAGAAAGAATAACTGCAACCTTCTCAATAAGCTATCGAAAGCAGATTTCGTCTCAATTTTAGGTGGTCTTAATAGCGGAAATTTACTGTATATGTAAATGGGCTCTCCCATAGAAGTTACAAATCCCGCATGGTACACGGGTTCGCTTATACCTCAGGACCCGGAGAAAAATATCGTCCGTATGGAAAGCAACGGGAACCCGATGTATTCCTGTTTTCCTTATTCCTTTTCCTTATTTCTTATTCCTTTTTCATTTTTCCTTATTTATTTTGACTACTTGTTTTTCCGAAATAGGACCTTACCTGACATGACCCTTTATAAAAAAAATCAAGTAGCCAAACTAAATAAGGAAAAATGAATAAAAAGGAAATGTTGGTTTCTTTCTCTTTTCATTATTCGCAGTTTGTAATTCCAAAACTGATCATCTTAAGTTACCGAGTCTTTTCGAAAGTAAGTTGACGTAAAGTCGACTCACTCGTATTTTGATGGGGGCCGCATTTGGAACTTTACTGACATGGCCCTTTATAATAGTACAAGTTCCCAAAATAAATAAGGAAAAAGGAATGATGACTAAAAATAACGAATGGAGAATAAGGGATAAGGAATGCAGAAAAGGGAATAAGGAAATGTTGATTCATTTCGAAAGCTGTACAATTAGCCTTAGGGGTAAAAATGATAATGGAAGCGCTACAGGCAAATGTTCTGTTGCACCGCGTTGCAAAGTTCTATGAACCTGAACATCGATTAAGGAGAGAAAAAAAAAAACAGAAATGTTGGTTTATTTCTGTTTTCCTTATTCGCAGTTTATAATTCCGAAATTGATCATCCTTTTTTGTAAGCACATTGACGTCAAGTCAACGTAGTGTGATAGAGGCCGAAAGACATGACCCGTCATAAAGAATTCAAGTCATTACGAAAACACGCCTATTCAAATATATTGAAAACTTTTTCTCCAAAAAAAATAAAAAAAAATAAATAAAAAAAGAACATTTTCGGTGACACATTCCGTTATTTTTCATGTTTCTGCTAAAAAAATAGACTGTAGGAACTCGTTAGAACCGCCTCGGTGAGGCGGTTCTAACGAGTACCCACAATCTAAGTTTTGAGCGGAATTAAGAAAAAAATATGTATATCCATGTAAACCCCAGTTTTATTTTATAAAAGTGGGGTTTAAGGGGGTCAAAATTATACAGGTGTATTTTCATGATGAGCCAAAAAAAAAAAAAAAAAAAAGGAATAAGGATAAAGGAATGTTGGATTATCTCTGTTTTGCTTATTTCGCAGTTGATAATTCCGAAATGTAAGCAATTTTTAAGCAAATTGACGTAAAGTCGACGTATTGTGATAGGGTCCGAAATTGGACCTTAACCGACATGACCCTTTATAAAAAACAAATCAAGTAGCTAAAATAAATAAGGAATATGGGAAAAAAATGTAGGTTTATTTCTTTTTTCCTTATTCGCAGTTTATAATTCCAAAATATAACATCTTGAGTTACCGACTCTTCATTACGCAAACCCGCCTATACAAATATATTGCCACCTTTATCGACGAAAAAAAATGAAAATTTTATGATGAAAAATTGCGATATTTTTCTTATTTCTGCTCCAAATATAGATTGCAGGCACACGTTAGAACCGCCCCAAATATAGATTATGGGCACTCGTTAGAACCGCCTCATCGAGGCGGTTCTAACGAGTACCCCGGCATTATCTATATTTTAGAGCAGAAATAAGAAAAATCAGGTATATCCCCGGAAACCTCAGTTTTACTATATAAAAGTGGGGTTCAAGGGGGTCAAAATTGTATAGTCGTGTTTTCGTGATGTTTTGGAAGCCAACTGACGCAACGTCAACATGTGATTTAGTCCGAAATTGGAACTTAGCTGACGTCATCTTTTATAAAGAGAATTTAAGTAGCCAAAATATATAGCCTAAGGAAAAGGTATATGCTGGTTAATTTCTTGTTTCTTTTTTCTTTTTTCCTTATTCGCAGTTTATAATACTGAAATTGATCATCTTAAGTAACGGACCATTACGATAATACTTCCGTGCGACATAGTGCATTTTTTCAACACCTCCAAAATGACTATTTTTCGGATAAAAAATCCATGATATTTTCCTTATTTATACTGCAAACAAAGATTGTTGGTGCTCGTTAGAACCGCCTCATTGAGGCGGTTCTAACGAGTGCCCACAACCTATGTCTGTCTTGGAGCAGAAATAAGAAAAATATGCCCCCCCCCCCCCCCAAACCACAGTTATGTGTATGGAATGGGGGTTTATGGGGTTGTTCATTACACGGACTTGTTCACCTGATGCTCTTTTTGTAGGCAGATTGACGTTAAGTCAACTAATCCGCGACAGAAGAAACGCCTTGGAACGGTTCACTTGTAAGTCACTGTGGTGTTAGTGCCGGACCAGGATCCGAGGTTATACTCATGTTCATCTCACTTGAGCATTTAATTTATCCTGATAATAAATTTTAATATGCATTTTAAAATTCATGAGCAAATAAAATAAATGGCATACATGTACATGTATGTGCTGTTCTCAGCACAAAAAGTGACTGATTGGTTTGTGTCATAGGTTGTAATAAACACGTATAAAAGAGATATGTGTTCTGTTGTGTTTTAATTCCATTTATGGCCCCTTTCCCCCTTCCTTTATTATCCTCGCATTACCCCACAACCGCCGTAGTAGTACCCATACAGTGTTTTACTAACCTGCTCACAAACTCACCTGTGTTAAATATTTGATCTGCATGATTATTTGCATGCCTCAATGCAGATCGCCTTTAGAGTTTGAAGTGAATAGTTGTATTTTCATTCTCTTCAAGTACTTCCTCATTCTTTGTCTAATATGTATTTTATGATTGTACTTTTATTGTATTGCAGGTTAGTACAATTGTATTTTATTACAGTCTATCTTTGAGCGTCTTCGTGCATCTGGATATTACATGTTATTTATAGTGTCTTCTGTAGACATTAATGAGTGTGTATAACATGTCTTTAATACGCACATGTTAAGGAATTTCACCACTATCCTTCCTTTAAGTTATTAGTAATTATATAGCTGTTATAGTATTATGAGTCATCTTTACTAAATGTACATGTATTTTTAAGAAATGTCATTTTAATACATATTTAATTAACTGGTAACCGCTGGGTAGTCGGAATTATCAAATTATAACTTTACGTTGACTTACAGAAGCGGCAAGTTTAACAAAGATACCGAAGCTTTGTCCCGGCTTGGTAAATGTCAAGACCAACGGAATATAATGTACCCTGTCATCCTCAAGGCAGTTTTTGCTTCATCACAGATTTATCCCGAACAACGTTCACTAGTTGAGGGACTGCTCTTGTCAAGATCAATGCAGCAAACTGTTCAGTCGAACGAAATTCCAGTCGACACAATTAAAGCTTATGCGTTAAGCTCAACAGACTGGAATAGAGGTCAGTCAAATGATGATACCATAGCAAGAGTAAAAGAACTGCTTGCAATTGGTCAGAAACCACCAAAGAAAGAGGCAGCCAAAGAACCGCCTGATGTCAGACGCCTCTTGAAGGACTGGTGCAAGCTGAAACTCAAAGATGGAGTTTTGTACAGGTAAACGTCATTTGACGGACATCCCTACAACCAGCTTATTGTTCCTACAACCGTCAAAGAGATTGTCTTAAAGGCACTTCATGACGACATGGTTCATCAGGGCCGTAGTCGCACAGCTTGGTTAGTGAAGACAAGATGCTTTTGGTTAGGGATGGATGGGGGCATAGAGAGTAAAGTGCGCCATTGTGGCAGGTGTGTTCGCCAGAAGACTCGCCCTGTACCCGCGGCAGAATTAGTCACTATCACATCAAGTGCTCATCTGGAACTTGTGTGTATAGACTATCTGCCGCTTTAGGTATCTAACGTTGGCTTCGAGCACACACTTGTCATAACTGACCATTTTACTCAACATGCTCAGGGCATTCCTACCAGGAACCAGACAGGTCGTACAACGGCCAGAGTCCTGTTTGATCAATTTTTCGCACATGATGGATTTCCAGCCAAACTCCACAGTGACAAAGCTCAGACCCTCGAGTCCAGAGCGATTCGTCATTTGTGCAAAATTGCTGGTATAAAGAAAACTCGGACTACCCCGTATCACCCTATGGGGAATAGACAGGCCGAGCGCTTTAACCAGACTTTGCTGCGACTGTTTGGGACTCTGGACCCTGCCAGGAAGTCTGACTGGAAGTCCTATGTGCCGCCGTTGGTTCATGCTTATAATGCGACGAGACATGATACCACAGGTTTCTCGCCGTTCTACCTGACGTTTGGTCGCAATCCTAGGCTAGCCATTGATGCCTTTCTCGGTCTTCAGCCAGATGCCGAGACTGTTCGGAATCAGACTGAGTATGTACGCAAATTTCAGTCACGTCTTGCCTTTAAGACAGAAAAGCATCTGAGGAAGCAGAGCGTCAAGCTGGCAGGTACAAGAGTTACTATGATCAAAAGATCAGGGAAAGCAGGATTGAGGTTGGTGATAGGGTGCTGATATAAGCCTTAGGATTGAAAGGGGCGCACAAACTGAGCGATGAATGGGAGGATATGCCTATTATTGTAACGGAAATTCCCATTCCAGATGTGCCTGTTTTAAAAGTCCGACCAGAAGATGGAAAAGGGCGTATCAGGATCCTACACAGAAATCAACTCTTGCCTTTCACAGCCTTGCCTTCAGCTACGATTGTACAGGAAGTGACGGACGAAAGAGAAGTTAACCAGCCTCAACAGCCCAAGCATTCTTCAGATGAATCGATTCTTGATACTGTTTCAGATTCCGATAGTTCTGACTCTGAAGATCGTGATTCGCCTGCGCAAATATATCAGATTCCGCAGCGTAGCAAGCCAGATGAAAGAGGTTAAATACCAAGGGGTCAGCCGTCAAGACCAAAACGCACGCGACATGCTCCAGGTTGACTGGTATCAGGTGACTGGGTCACTTGGGAATGCAGTCTAGCCGACGAGCCTTCCTTGACTCATTAGTCTCTTTTGACAGTGGACGTTGCAGAAACCTCATATTATGTATATATTCTGTTTTAGTTTTGTTTCAGACTTCATTGATCCATGAGTTTCCTAAATCTATGAGCATCTCTTAACAGTGGGGTTGCAGGAACCTCAGATTAATTGATTATTGTGTTCATTTTAGTTTCAGGCTGCACTGACATTCTGTACTTGAAATTGGAGATACATTACATTATAATCATCGCCTTTTATTCATAGACAGTGATATGTTTTCATTTTTAGATTGCCGCCCATTACATGAGAATCCACTGTAACAAATTTATACACAGTAAATACAGTAATGGAGTATAAGAGTGACAGATTGGATATCTGTTAATACCCTAACAAAGGTAAGTAATCTTTAACGGTTGAAAAAAAAAAACATTCTACGATGCGATGCGCGTGTGTGTGTTACTATCGGATTTGGTCATGATACTTACCCTTGGCAGTTCTACTTCTATTTAACTGTATTCTCAATGTTTGTTTCTTTTTTAAACTATATGATGATCTGATGTGACAATGTATGGTCCACGCGCATTGATTTGTTGATTAGTCAACTTGCACTCGATTTGTTCATGTTTTTATTCACTTTAGCTGTGCTTCATTTGGTAGATTAAATTCATTTCTTGGTACTGATACACCTTGTAATTAGTGTATACATTAGGCATACATTGAAGCTATGAAATGCATTGATTCACTAGTACATTCATCATATTATGCATTACACAGTGTGTCGCCTTGAGATGCAATTACTGAAGTTATTGGTCGACGCTTCTCATCTGGTATCTTCAAGATTGTACTGTTTATGTTAATCTATCTTGCGCTGTCGCTTCAGTTTTTTCCCCTGTGGATGAGTCATATTTTAGACTATTCATTTGCTTTTGTCCCATTCATTCAATCATTCATTCATTTATCCATTCATTTCCCTTGTGGATGAGTCATATTTTTACTATTCCTTTGCGTTTGTCTCATTCATTCATTCATTTATCCATTCATCCATTCATTATCCATTTATTTTTATTCACTCATTTATTTATTGATCTATTTATTATCGATAGACCATGTATACATTGTTTATTGTTCGCCATGATCAAAGCTAACACCTGACTTCAAACTGTAGACAATTCAATTACAATGCGATATCTTGCATATGAGCTTTTACACAAAGTAGAAGTAAAACAAAGAACAGGAATTGATACAATTAACTTACTCCACCCATAAAAGACACCAAAGGGAAAGAAATACAAACATTAAGCGACCAGACCATAATGGAAACCTAAACAAAAGAAAGGCCATAAGGACAGTTACTTTCCCACAAAATGGCCATATGGCCATCCAAAATTAAAAGACACAAGTGATACACACAGTAAGCAACAAACAACAACATAAATAAATCGCCACAGAAGAGCCGCCTTGGAACGGTCAGTGGAAGATTTCCACTGGGGGGGCTTAAATCGATTTTACGTGGCCACAGTCCTCGCCCTTACTTCTGTCGCGATTTAGACAAATAATTTGTTCAGCCCGCATGAAGGCCTCCTAACTCATCAGTGCAACATCTCCGTGAACACAAAAATCAAAGAACCACAGAGGTGAGACAACGGTGAGGACTCGACAGCAAGAAACCACTGAAATGCTGGAGCAAAAGAAAACCAACAGTTAGACTCCGATGAGCCCGACCAGAGACAGAGCATCAGGCACCAACCAGCATTATCTCTCTAATTCTCAATAAGCCTTTACGTTGGAGCCGTCATAGAATCTGAGGCCTGGCCCACCGGCGTGCAATTAAAGAGGGGGGTATCTAAAGGATGTCAATTGATGGAACAGTGAAAAGCAATTGCATAAGCAATCCCTGAGGATTGGAAAAATAAGAGCATTAAATGCATGTACGGGGAGACCTTTTACAGCCGCCACACGGCACAAACAAAACAGCCCTGATATGCAAAGTAGAAGTAAAACAAAGAACAGGAATTGATACAATTAACTTACTCCACCCATAAAAGACACCAAATGGAAAGAAATACAAACATTAAGCGACCAGAACAAAGACTTTTAAAAAGTGCAAATGTTAACTTCTTTTCTTGCATGCAAGATTTGGTGGGTTATCAGTTTCATTTATAAGTCTGCCACTTTTGTCTACATTGTAATGTCGAGGACGACATTTTCCAAAGCAGGGAAATATGTCATAGGTTGTAATAAACACGTATAAAAGAGATATGTGTTCTGTTGTGTTTTAATTCTATTTATGGCCTCTTTTCCCCTTCCTTTATTATCCTCGCATTACCCCACAACCGCCGTAGTAGTAACCATACAGTGTTTTACTAACCTGCTCACAAACTCACCTGTGTTAAATATTTGATCTGCATGATTATTTGCATGCCTCAATGCAGATCGCCTTTAGAGTTTGAAGTGAATAGTTGTATTTTCATTCTCTTCAACTACTTCTTCATTCTTTGTCATTATATGTATTTATGATTGTACTTTATTGTATTGCAGGTTAGTACAATTGTATTTTATTACAGTCTATCTTTGAGCATCTTCGTGCATCTGGATATTACATGTTATTTATAGTGTCTTCTGTAGACATTATTGAGTGTGTATAACATGTCTTCCATACGCACATGTTAAGGAATTTGACCATTATCCTTTCATTAAGTTATTAGTAATTATATTGTTGTAACTGAACTGATTTTCAGAAGATTTTCACGTGCGCAATAACGTTTAATAACAAAACTCATGATGAGGAGTAACGCCTTGGAAGGACCCAGCTCAACAGAGGAAAAATCCTCTGTTCGTATAGTATGCCTGATGCCTTGACTTGGGCAAGGTTCTAAAATATTTTATATTTTTTTCAACAGATGAAAAATCCTCTGTTGCCCGTTTGGACTGTATATATCGGAACAGAGGAAAATTCCTCTGTTGAGATGAACTGTTTTCAATAGATTTTCACGTGCTGAATAAATTTAAATAACAAACCTCAGCAGAAATTAACTTCTTTGAAACCATCATTGGTAAAGGTCCAGCTGAACAGAGGAAAAATCCTCTGTTCGGATTATATGCCTGATGTCTTGATTTGGTTTGAGCCATATGTAAGGTTAAAAAATATTCTTCAATTCAATAGAGGAAAATCCTCTGTTGCCCGTGTGGACCGTATACATCAAAATAGAGGGAAAATCCTCTGTTGAGCTGAAATGATTTCCAATAGATTTTCATGTGCTGAATAAAATTAAATGACAAATCTCAGCAGACGTTAACTCCTTGGAAACCTTCATTGGCAAGGGTCCAGCTGAACAGAGGAAAAATCCTCTGTTCCGATTGTATGCCTGATGCCTTGACTTGGGCTGAGCCAAAAGTAACAGAGGAAAAATCCTCTGTTGCTCGCGTGGCCTGTATATATCAGAACAGAGGAAAATTCCTCTGTTGAGCTGAACTGATTTTCAATAGATTTTCATTGAATAATAACAAATCAATGTTTAATAACAAATCTCTGCTGGAGTTAACTCTTTGGAAGGATCCAGCTCAACAGAGGAAAAATCCTCTGTTCGGATAGTATGCCTGATGCCTTGATTTGGGCAAGGTTCTAAAAATATTCTTTCAACAGAGTGAAAATCTTTGGACTGAATATATAAGAACAGAGGAAAAATTCTCTGTTGATCAGAGTTGAAACCCTTGGCATGTACTTTCTGAACTCTGTACAAAGCCTCAACAGAGGAAAAATCCTCTGTTTAATGTGGTATTGTGTACAACTGAAAAGGAAGGAAAAGCTGAAAAAGGCACTCTAACGTGCGGCATCGAACAGGGTCAAAATTGGAAAATGACCCTTTTAAAGAGAGGAAATTTCCTCTGTTCCACCCAAGCTGTCAGACCAAAAGAGGACCAAAATTGATATATGACAATGTCATATTTGGACTTTATACCTCAAAAAAGGGATTCAAATGGGAAAATCCCTTTTTAAATGGGAAGACGTTTGTTATAGTATTTTGAGTCATCTTTACTAAATGTACATGTATCTTTAAGAAATGTCATGTTGATATATATGTATTATTTGATGCGCTTGGTAATTTGCATGTCCCAAGGCAGATCGACTTTAGAGTTAGAAATGAAGAGTTGTATTTCATTCTCTTCAACTACTTCTTCATTTTTTGTCAATATATGTATTTATGATTGTATTTTATTGTATTGCAGTCATCATCATGTAAATAAACCACCATATAACGTCACCAACAGGAGTTTTGCTTTACTTGGTCCAAGAAGAACCCATCCAGCTGTGACATTTGTATGTTAAGCAATATACATTTTTTTTGCTCGGCTGAGATGAGCTTCAAAAGTTTTATAACCTCAGGGCCAAGAGACATTACAAATGTACTGATAATAATCTATTTTTGATCTTTTCAATTTTCGATAGAATAAAGGTATGTTATGAGACATCGGTTAATGATTAAAAATGAGGAGTTCAATTCGAACATAATTAATCCAACTGAAAATAGTTGTTAGTTGAGCCAAGTTTAATAATTTAAGACATGCATGTTTGTCACACTTTTTAACAGTTATACTCAGCCAGCCTATGAATCAGGTTTATGTTTTCCGAATGAAACAAATCGTCTGATATATATATTTTTTATTAAATCTTAGTCCTCGATGTTGTCATTTCCTAAATAACACATCTGGAAAAAAATAAAATTTCAGTATTCTTACATAAGTACTTTTATATTATTCGGCTTATGGATAAAGTCGCGGTATCAAATGATTCTCACAGAACTGAACTGACTGTGTATACAATTACTTATATCAACAAACCTTTTAAACAATCTCAGAATAATACAATACTCTAACACAGCCGTGCACCACAGTAGAGTCTTTCAGATCTCCAAAACGGTTAATTTTCTGATGGAAATTTGCAATACATCACGCAAACAAGTCCGTGAAATAAAGACTCCCCTAAACCCAACTTTATATAGAGAAAACTGGGGTATACGGGGGTAAACATTATTTGCCGTATTTCTGCTCCAAGACATAGGCTGTGGGTACTCGTCAGAACCGCCTCAATGAGGCGGTTCTAACGAGCACCCAAAACCTATGTTCTGAATATAAATAAGAAAAATATCACAAATTTTCATCAGATAAATTACCTTTTTTGAGGTATGAAAACATACACTATATCACACGGATGTGTTATCGTAATGTTTTTCTTATTTATTCCCATAACATAGGTGGGTTCTCGTTAGAACTGCCTTTATGAGGCGGTTCTTACGAGTACCCAAAACTTATGCCGTGGAGCAGACATAAAAAATGTATACACCTGTAAACTCTAGTTTTCTCTATATAAAGTGGATGTTCATTTAACGGACTTATTCACGTGGTGTCCCCTTTGCTTCCTTCAAGAAAACCGGAATATTAAATTCCGTCCACGTTATGAGAAAATATGGTTTTGCAATTTGTGAAAAACAAAAGGTGCAGAACATGATCGGTTTTACATCACCAGGTCACAAATCCCGATGACAGATTTTTATGACGGGACTCACACGAACTTGTCGGGTAGCAGACATTTATTCACTCCGTCTCTGAAGGTGATGCTGACCATCGCAAGGATGGTCTGCAATCTGACATACGGAAAATACAGGGGTCAAAAGTAATTAAGATCAATTCCCATTTTTAATGTGATAAATCGGAAAACTAACCATTTTGGATACTGTTTCTCCATTTTAGAATGTAAAAAATAGTATCAATGCCAAAACGACTTCTCTAATGTAACCGTAGAATATCTGATGACATCCGAGACCTGTTTACACAATAAAAGTAATAGAAATACTGGAATGTTGACGTTTTAATATGTATGTGATAGATTTTTAGCTCACCAGAGCCGAAGGCTCCGGGGGAGCTTATAGTATAGGCATCAGTCCGTCGTTGTCGTCTGCGTCTGCGTCGTCAACATTTTCAAACAAAATCTCCTCTGAACCTACTTGGCCAATTGAAACCAAATTACATGTGGACCGTCTATGGGAAGGGGGAACGAAAGTTTGTTCGTTAGGACTGGGTCACATGACCAATATGGCCGCCATGCCCATATATGGTAAAAACCTTTAAAAATCTTCTTCTCAAGAACCGAACAGCCGATGATCTTGAAACTTGGTATGCTGCATCGTGGTCTCGGGCCCTACCAAATTTATTCAAATGATGGCCTTTGGTTGACCTTGACATGTTTTACATCAAGGTCAAATTTGGTTACTTAGATATTTGTATTGAAAAACGGCAAAGCAGTGGATTTTTCTGATTGTATGTTAGCTAGTGGCATCAGAAATGGTATTTACAATCAACTAAATGGAAGTTTATCAGTTCCAAAGGTCAAGGTCATTTACCGACCTTTGTCCAGGACTGCTCAGATTCAGTAATTTTATCTTCTTCTTCACTTAAACTACTCGGCCAATTGAAACCAATTTACATGTGGAGCCTCTATGGAATGGGAGAACGAAAATTTGTTCATGAGGACTGGGTCACATGACCAATTTGGCCGCCATACCCATATATGGTAAAAAACTTTAAAAATCTTCTTCTCAAGAACCGAATGGCCGATGATCTTGAAACTTGGTATGCTGCATCAGGGACTCTGGCCTTACCAAGTTTGTTTAAATGACGACCTTTGGTTGACCTTGACCTGTTTTACGTCAAGGTCAAATTTGGTCACTTAGGCATTTGTATGAAAAACTTGGCAAAACAGTGGAATTTTCTGATTGTATATAAGCTAGTGGCATTAGAAATGGTATTTACAAACACAATCAGCTGAATGAACTTTTATCAGTTCCAAAGGTCAAGGTCATTTACCGACCTTTGCCCAGGACTGCTCGGATTCAGTATTTTTATTTTCTTCTTCACTTAAACTACTTGGCCAGTTGAAACCAAATTACATGTGGAGCCTCTATGGAATGAGGGAACAAAAGTTTGTTCGTGAGGACTGGATCACATGACCAGTATGGGCCGCCATGCCCATATATGGTAAAAAAAATAAAAATCGTCTTCTCAAGAACAGAATGGCCGATGATCTTGAAACTTTGTATGCGGCATCAGGGACCCTGGCCCTACCAAGTTTGTTCAAATGATGACCTTTGGTTGACTATGAGCTGTTTTATGTCAAGGTCAAATCTGGTCACTTAGACATTTTGTATGGAAAAATGGCAAAGTAGTGGATATTTCTGATTGCCTGGTAGGCTGTGACACCAGAAATGATATGTGCAGTTAGCTGAATGGAAGTTTATTAATTCCAAAGGGGAAGGTCATCACTGACCTTTGTCTTGGATGGCATAGATTCAGTAATTTTATATTCTTCTCCAGAAAAAGAGCTGTGCTGATTGGAACCAAATTACATGAAAAGTCTCTATGGGGGTGAGGTAATTAAACATTATTCATGGTATTGTTGTAACATGACCAAGATGGGCACCTTGCCAGTATATGGTATAAGCCACATGACCTCTGGTGATGGGCCTCTTGTTGTGACTGGTTCAAATGTTTTGAAAATCAATTTTTGCTACAGGGTAATCGTTAGGTCTGTCAGCGCTGTGGTCCGGTCCTTGCACGTCAAGTTCGGCAACGGAAGGTAAGGTGTTTTTTTTTTCTCCGGGTACTCCTGTTTTCGCCCACCTGATTAACGATCGGCTCGAAATAATCTTGAAAGGGTCGTAAAACCAAAAACAACCCAAAGGCTTAAAACCATGATTAGTATCTTATAAAGCTTACACATACTTGTATGTGCCACTGATGTTCTTAAGAGAGTATGATATGGTCGCTATTCATTATATGCTACAACTCGGAATACTGATACGACACACCTGAAAAGTCACACAAATGCGACAAAGATATCTTGTACTTCTAAACGGTGCTATAACTTATAAACTAACTCGGTAGACACGGACTGTTTTCAACGAGTGTTAAATTAGTCCTTTATTCCTTATTCCCTATTCCTTATTCATTATTCTTTTCATTGGGATTTTGTTGGGATACTTGAATTTTGGTAAAGGGTCATGTCAGTTAACGTCCAATTACGGCCGCTATCAAAACAATTCGACTTACACAAGTAGTTTGCTTAGTAAACGACTCAGTAACATAAAAGTTTGCTTACTCGGTATCTTAGTTTGCTCATTACGAAAACGTGCCTACACCAATACATTGTAACCTTTATCGCCAAAATAATGAAAATTTTATGATGAAAAATTGTGATATTTTTCTTATTTCTGCTCAAAATATAGACTGGGCACTCGTTAGAACCGCCTTATCGAGAAAAATAGGTTTACCCCTGTAAACCCCAGTTTTACTATACAAAAATGGGGTTCGAGGGGGTCAAAATAATATAGGCGTGTTTTTGTGATGTTACAAAAAGATTCGGTAACATAAGATGATCAAACTGCGAATAAGGAAAAAAAAGAAATAAACCAAAATATCCCTTTCCTTATTCCTTTTTCTTAAATAGTTTGGCTACTTGATTTTTTTTATGAAAGGTCATATCATTTAATGTCCAATGTCGGACCCTATCACAATAATTGTTGTTAAAGTTTGTCCTTGAATGTGTGTATCGCTTATATTTTTGGATAGCCAATTGGCCATTTTAAGGGAAAGTAACTGTCTTTTTGGCTTTTCCGCTAGTGATGTATCCATTAGGGTCTAGTCATTTCATGTTCGTGTTTCGTTCCCTCTAGGGTCTCTGATTGGAGGTGAGGGTTAACTGTATCGAATCCTGATCATTGCCTTCACTTCTGTTTTGCTTATTTTTATGTAATAGAGCCACTGATCATCAAGTGAACAAGTCCGTGAAATGAACACCCCCCTAAACCCCACTTTATAAAGAGAAAACTGGGGTTTACCAGGGTATACCTTATTTTCGTAATTTCTGCTCCAAGACATAGGTTGTGGGTACTCGTTAGAACCGCCTCAATAGGGCGGTTCTAACGAGCACCCACAACCTATGTTTGTGGTATAAATAAGAAAAATATCATGGAGTTTCTTCAGAAAAGTAGCCATTTTGAAGGTGTGAAAATAGCACTATGTCGCACGGATGTGGTTTTGTAATGTGATCGGCATATATTTGATCAACACCGGGCATAGAACTGACTGCAAATGTTCATGTAAGACTTTATACTTGCAGGTATTGCTTGACCTGTGTCACTACGAAGCAGATATCAATTATACCGAGTCAATCAGCAAAGTGATGGTTTCCGTCGGAATTTGTCAATTTGTAGTACATGTAAGTAGCTCTTTTCCATCACGTGAACAAGTCCGTGAACTGAACACCCCCTAAACCCCACTTTATATAGAGGAAACTTGGATTTTGCGGCGGTATACAATGTTTTTGTTATTTCTGTTCCAAGACATAGGTTGTGGGTACTCGTTAGAATCGTCTAAATGAGGCGTGTTTAACGAGCACCACAACCTCTGTTTGCAGTATATATAAGAGAAATATCACATATTTTCATCAGAAAATAGCCATGTTGGAGGAGTGAAAAATGCACTATGTCGCACGTGTGTTATCATAATGCTAAGAAACGTGTCGGGGTGATTAAACCATCGGAGAACTTGTGATCTAGCGCTTCGCGTAAAATCGATTTAATCCATTGTAGGCGGGAAACGCCTAAAAGGGTACATTGGCAAACAGTGCATGCCCAGATCAGACGCCGCAGATCAGGGCCTGCACTATTTGCTAACAGAATTTTCCATCAAAAATAGAATGCGAATGAACAAATAGGTCTGCCACCCCTTATATGACAAGTGGATTTGTCCAACGTAAAAAATGGAAGAATAGACCAGTATACAATGGGTTAAAGTAAAGGTGAACGATCCAGGATGGTGCTTCTTTTGTAAATCATTGTCATTGTATGGCCTGCTAATATAGTTTATCATCACGTGAACAAGTCCGTGAAATAAAGATCCCCCTAAACCCCAGTTTATATAGAGAAAACTGGGGTTTACGGGGGTAAACATTATTTTCCTTATTTCTGCTCCAATACGTAGGTTGTGGGTACTCGTTAGAACCGCCTCAATGAGGCGGTTCTAACGAGCACCCAAAACCTATGTTTGGAGCAGAAATAAGGAAAATATCACAAATTTAAATAAGAAAAAATACCTTTTTTGAGGTTTGAAAAATGCACTATATCACACGGATATGTTACCGTAATGATTTTGGATATTCGTTTAGCCATTTGTGGGATAGAAACTGTCCTTCTTGCACACCGGATAAGGAAATCCATAGTTTTAGCTCGGGATAGAAATTCTGTTCTAACCCTGGTGTTCTTACCCCAAAATCGAATATTCTCGCGTGTTTGATAAATGCACTGATATATGCGCCGTTGTTAAGGTTAACGACACAGCACGTTACGTGACCTCAATAAATCTCACTGTAGTATCATCAAAATATGGCGGACGTCGGCAACTGAAAAGACTGATGTATTGAAAACCAGCGCTCAGAAATGACCGGTATGCAAGAAACAGAACCCACCATATGAAGGGTATGAAGGGTGGATAGAAAAAAACAACAAAAAACGTTCCTCTCGATCGGCAAGCCTCGTGATGCCGGACAGTGACCCTCTGGACGGATTTTTCCATCCACCCCTCACACCAAAATTAGATTGTTATATTCTGGTCTTCTATTTGTAATTATTTCATAATGATGCCGTTTCCATGTGTTTGTGCTTCTTTCCCTTTGGTGTCTTGGATGGAAGGTGACGGGAAATTGTTTCGATAGCTAAAAGATGTCTTTATCTCTATTTTAATTAATAAACCGCTTTTATCATTTACCCCCTATATATATTAGATTGTAAAACATTGACATGATTAAGATATGATATCTCAGGCCAAGTACGCTTTATCACGTCAACGCCATATTGCACTTCTATGAATGAACCGGACTACCGGAAGAAAGGCAAAAGGTTATCATATTTGGAAAAATGGGAAAAAAACTTGAAAAAAGTATCATAGGAAAAATTACGGTCAGATTATAATAAATATATGGACCGATTATTGCAGGTCGGAATGTTGAGACGCACTGAGGATAATCGATAAATGGATGTACATTGCATACATGAAGAGTGAATAATGGGATGAACTGATTAATAGAATACCAGATTCGTGTCATATGATATCAGGTTTATCAGGCTCGGCTTCGAGAACGCATGTAGAATCGCTCGGCAAGTCTCGCGATTTCTACAAGCGTTCTCGAAGCATTGCTTGATTAACTTGATATCAAAAGACACGAACCAGATATTCTCTATATAATGGCAACCAACCTACTAGATGTTTGCCGCTGAAGGCGAAAAAAAAAGTTGCTTGCTTAATGGTAACCGTGTATTTATCTATGGGAACATATTACAGCCATTCAAAACCTCAAAAACCAACAGGTGTAAGGCTTAACATTTAATGAAGCTTCGGTTCTACACGCAGCTTCCGGTTGACTCCACCACTCGACAGGATACAACGCGAACGGCCTTGTTATCATGGACACACGTTCATATTTTCGAAATGTTATCATACTTTTCAAGTATGTTTGGGCTAAATCAACTCTTACAATCCAACCGTTTCTGATAGAAAAAGCTAATTCAATGACGAAAGGTTTTTCTTTTACCCTTTACGGTATGGTGTAAGAATGTCATTTGACGTGTCACCAGCAACAATTCTGATACAGTTTGACGGTATCCAGTGCGGTTACCATTACTTCCATTTACAAACTGCATCCGTCATTTCACGCCTGGAAGACCCGTATGGTTAGGCGGCGATTATGCACTCAAACTCCTTACGGGAACTTGCGACCATGACCTACGAGACTTCAAGAAAATGTTAACAAATAACATCACGAAAACACGCCTATATAATTTTGACCCCGTCGAACCCCACTTTTATACAGTGAAACTGGGGTTTACAGGGGTAAACCTTATTTTTCTTATTTCTGCTCTAAAATATAGATTGTGGGTACTCGTTAGAACCGCCTCGATGAGGCGGTTCTAACGAGTGCCCATAATCTATATTTTGAGCAGAAATAAGAAAAATGTTACAATTTTTCATCATAAAATTTTCATTTTTTCGGCGATAAGGGTGGCAATGTATTTGTATAGGCGTGTTTGCGTAATGTGTGTGTGTATTCGGGTTTAACGTATGATTAGTGTTCCCGATTTATGATTTTTAGTCAGCAGTGCAAATATATTTTGAAACAATGGTCAATGCTAATCTAAACAATTTTCATTCCACATCAGAAAAGATAGGTGTAAACATGTAAAGGCAAGCGGTCGATTTTTTTTATTTTATTTATCCCTGAGGAAGGCAGTCAGATATTTTTGTTTTTACTTGTTTTCAAGTGCCGAATGGAGGCATTTTCAGCTACCAGAGCTATGCAAAATTTATCTAACATGTCAAATAAGGCGTATTTTAAACTACGTCCATGTCTTAATAGATAAGCTGCAGACTGTCCGCAGGATTTGATCCATGGGCTTAATTATTTGTGCCGATTAAGAATTTCAAGGCCCGATTACTCCTTACGGCGACAGGAAAAGCCAACTGATGTGTGTCTGATTACAATTCGCTTCTTAATTTAATATTTATTTTAGTGTATGAGTATATCAGATGAATACATTAAAATGTAATTAATTCAAGCTTTGAGCAATTTTTACGAGCGCATGAATTTGGATACATTTCGTTCTCAGATAGCACTGGGCAATATCGTTCTGAATAAAATCAACAGTATCTTCAGTCGTACCGAACAACTGTGGTGCCTTCAGGGTGTTGCATCACATGAACAAGTCCGTGAAATAAAGACCCCCTTAAAACCCCACTTTATATAGAGCAAACTGGGGTTTACGGGGGTAAACATTATTTTCCTTATTTCTGCTCCAAGACATAGGTTGTGGGTACTCATTGAGGCGGTTCTAACGAGTACCCGAAACCTATGTTTCGAGTATAAATAAGAAAAATATTACAAATTTTCATTACCATTTTTTTAGGTTTTGAAAATGCACTGTATCACACGGATGTAATCGTAATGGATTCATTGTTTGTGTGGGTTACTGAATGGAAAAGCGAACTGTAATCAGACTCCAATCAGTTGGCTTTTCTTGTCCCCGTAAGGGGTAATATTCCCATAAGGGGTAATCGGGCCATCGACACAAATATTTAAGTCCCTGGAATAAATCCTGCGAAATTGTGCAGCTTATGTATTTCAACATGGAAGTATATCGAAATATGTCTTATTTGGAATGCTGCATAAGACTAGTGTAGTTGAAATGCCCTCATTCGGCACTAGAAAACAGGTCAAAATAGAAGTAGAGGCAATGATCAGGAATCGATACAATTAACCCACAGCTCCGATCAGAGACACCAAAAGGAAAGAAACACAAACATGAAGCAACAGACGCCAACGGAAACACCAACAGCGGAAAGCCAAAAGGACAGTTACTTTCCCACATAATGGCCAAAAGGCTATCCAAAATAATAAAAAAATAATATAAGCGACGCAAACACACAAAGACAAACAATAACAAAAAATAAACGGCGACAGAAGAACCGCCTTGGAACGATCAGCGGAAACGAATTCCACTGGGGGGGGGGGGGGGGGGCGTAACCGTCATAGAACCTGAGGCCTGACCCACCGGCATGCAATTAAGGAGGGAAGCAAAGTTGTCACCCGTGATTGGGTTAACTACCATGTATGCAGTCAGTCGTATAACATTTATGTTGTACCCAATCTTTTTATATCTAAGAATGATTTTACGAAATTGGGTGCTGAAGTCATTGCGGTTATATTTTTTTCTAAATTTATATACTAAGTCATCATAAAATTCGGGTTCCGATAGACCTTGTTGCAGAAGAGATTTAAGTTCAGTATTGAATTTTGAAATTAAATCAGAATGACGTCTATACAATTTTGAAAAGGCTTTGCGTAGTTTATGGTACCGATAACCCTGATTAAGAAGTTTAGCCGTTAACAATTTATTACGAGTGTTGAAGTCAGTTACATGACTACACCCTCTGACAAATCGAATTAATTGTGAAATATAAACGCCATAGGATGGCACACGTGGAACATCACCATCCAATAAAAGGAAAGTTTACAATCTCAAAATCAAAATCATCGCGTTTATCATACATTTTGCAAGAAACAAACCCATCCACAATAGATGTAAATCCAAACACGGGGCCTCGGTATCAGAAGAATTTGCTTTATTTAAGTGAAGTTCAGGGGGGGTGTAAATCTGACTGATAAAACCATCGAAATAGGTATTATCAATATTTAATCAATCATCCAAATATCTAGAAGTGGAGCTAAAAGCTTAAAAAATTAAACAGAAAATATCTGGGAGAAATTTAATTAAAAGTCGACCGCTGGCCTTTTCAAGTACACACCTATCTTTTCTGATGCAGAAATGAAAGTTGTTGGGAACAGCAGTCCGATTTTTCAAAATATATTTACAATGTTGACTAACAATCATAAATCGGGAACTCTCACTTATTTGTTGACACAATTATATGAAGTCTCGTAAGTCATGGCCGGAAGTTCCCATAAAGATTTTGAGGGCATAATCGCCGACTGACCCTTACGAGTCTACCAGACGTGCACTCGGGACTAAAGTCCTTCCAAAGGGAAATGAAAGAAAAACACTATAAATTCCGGTGAATTTAAGACTTTTGTATCCTAGTATGTGTTATGCTAAGCTAGAAAAAAAGAAGAAGAAGAAAAAGAAGAAGAAAACGAGTTTGCTGATACCGTTAGAATATATTTTGAAGTATTTTTAAGTGCGACATAAAAAAATGGCTGAATATGAGTTCCATCAAAAGCACCACCTCACTGTGGTTTTGAAAGTCGCTCTTTGAAAACGCACATCTCAGGAAAACATCGCCCCCACAGATTTGGCTAATTTTTGGCACAAACGTGCAGGGCATACCAGTTCAGTTAATGACTGAGTTACAGTTTGTGCGAAGAAGTAGTTTAGGAGAAATCTGTGCTTAATCAGTAGTTTACACATGAGCAACCGATTGTTACACGCGGAATGGGTTATACACTGGTTGGGTGCATGTCGCTCAAAGCCTTAAAAACTAAGACGGACTTCATATAAGCATGAAACTTTCTGTAAATTCTTTGAACTGTAAAAACGCCGGATAATAATGATAATAATAATAATAAAAAAAAATAATTCTAATAATAATAATAATCGACCTTATTTATAGAGGGTAACACATTAAGTACTGGTACTAATCTTCCATGTGGCCCTCTTTTCTTGGGTAGGAACCAGTACTAAGCAATGTGGATAAAGTCTCTTGCTCAAGGAAATAACACTTGGCGCTTGCAGGGATCGAACCGGCTACCTCTCGATCGCAAGTCCGATGCTTCACCACTGCACCACAGCGCTCCACAGCGGGGTATACAGAAAATGGCGATCTGTTTATGTTTTTAAACGGACAGTTGTGACGTCATGGCAGATCAACATTGTCACCTAATCGGCAGCGCACCACATTGTTGATAAACTATATAAAGTCTCTCTGGGGTGTCGGGCTGCATTTGCAGGAATAAATGCTAAAATGGCACCATATTTCGGATCGGGACATAAACGTGCTAGCTCCGTGGTATGTGCACTTGTCTCTGATGCTAGAGGTTTCCTGTTCGATCCCTGGCAGTGTTCATGGAGAATCATGACTACTGTGTAGGGTCATGCTAATCTGGAGTGTAGACCTATGTAATATACACATGTGTGTAATGGTCAAATGTGACACCGAGCACAGCAACACTAGAGATAGATAGATAGATAGATAGATAGATAGATAGATAGATAGATAGATAGATAGATAGATAGATAGATAGATAGATAGATATCCAACAGCTGTTATATCATGGATAATACTGTGAAGACTTTTTCTAACATTTTACGTAATGCGGGTCCCACCGGGGTCTAATTGTTGGTTTCCTTTTGCTCATCCATATCAGTTATGGCATGCTGTCGGGTCCTCATCGTAGTTTTATGTCTGTATTTGTTTGATTTTATGATCTCGGAGATTGCACTGATGAGATAGAAAACCTCATCACGAAAACACGCCTATATTATTTTGACCCCCTTGAACCCCACTTTTGTATAGTAAAACTGGAGTTTCCGGGGGTATACTTTTTTTTTTCTTATTTCTGCTCTAAAATATAGATTGTGGGTACTCGTTAGAACCGCCTCGATGAGGCGGTTCTAACGAGTGCCCACAATCTATATTTGGAGCAGAAATAAGAAAAATATCACAATTTTTCATCATAAAAGTTTCATTTTTTCGGCGATAAAGGTTGCAATGTATTTGTATAGGCGTGTTTTCGTAATGGAAAACCTGTCTAAACCACGAAAGAACCAAGCGCGAGGATTGTGGTCACATAAAGTCGCTTTAAGCACCCCACAACCTCCCCCCCCCCCCAACACCTCCACCCCAAATCACCCAGGTAAAAAACTTCTTGCTATCCGTTAAAACGCGGTGCTAAAACTTGGTAGGTAATCAGAATAGGTACATCTAAGATAATAAAATAACTGAAATCTTGAGTGCCACTTTCCTGTTGTATCTTTCGATCCTTGGTGCGAATGTAGAATAGTTGCAGTAGGCATTCAGAAATCATTGAAAAACAAATACCCCACCTTCAAACCATTCTTTACAAGCAATTTTCCTCATTATCTATGAAGGATGTGAGCATCCAACCAAGTTCCCTGTAGATATGATTAGTGTTGTAATCACATTGATCCTCAGACAAATAGTGTCCCTTATGTATCCAGTTTTAAGAATACATGCAGGTTTCAAAAGTGTCCTAGTTTCGTTTGTTTTCTTACAACAATATAAATCCAGCCGTTGGTTGGTTGCAGTTTAGGTGTCACAAATTTCATATTGAGGTTTTACCAGGGACCTTACAATTTCAAAAATGAAATTCACTATACCTCATGCAAATTAATTCAATCCCATTTTTCCCGTTATAATTGTAGGCTATGAATGAGTCTAATATATGGAGCTTCGTATATCTGCATACCAAAAAGACTTAGACCAACCTAAGCACACACGCTTCAGAGTCTTTACTGTGAGCTCTTTGGATGTCAGCTAAAACAAAGTCTAGACATGTGATGTTATTTTCTGACTGTGCATGTCCGAAGTCACATGTTGGTACGGCACGTCCCAGTTTTTATGTGGTTATTAATTCAGTAAAGTTTCAAAGTCTCGGAGGTATATTTCCGAGCCATTACCAGTTGGCTTATATTGCAACAACATATTATTCAGCTTATGCATTTGGCCATTAACTGATAACATTTAACGCGTATTTTATAAATTATTTTGATGTTCGAAGTGGAACATGCGATCAGAGTGATATTTGTCCGAGCCGTCAAGTGGGGACATTATGGCTTTCAGGCGGGGAATATGATTCCGTGTTCCCAGTTAAGAACCAAAAGTTTTAGCGGGCGTCGCGAAAAGCGCAATTATACACACATTACGTTGATAAACTTGCTCAGTTGAACTAGAAATGGTGTTTGTGAAACACTATGCCCCAGCTATAGGCTTGCCCAAAACTTTCAAAGGGTCATAACCGAAGAAAAAGATTCCATCCACAAATCTTTTGGAATTTCTTAACCAGGTTCAGTTGACAGGGTCATCTACTCTTCACTAGCAATCCATCCATCAACATTCAAGGCTCTAGTTTAAATAGTTTCTGAGATATTTTGCTAACAAAATTTCATCATTTTTTTTTCAAAGAGCCATAACTCTGCAAAGGGGTATAATCCTGACGTGATGAAAAATATGTGTCAGCTATCTTTTCATGAGGAATCCACAGATGAAATTTCAAAACCCCAGCTTACATAGTTCTAAAGTTCTGCTATGCACCACAAAGGCATGCAATATACAAATGCCTAAAGTTACAAAGGTCCATAAAGGATTCATGCTCAGGCATAAAAGTTGGGAAGTGGAAACTCAGGGCAAAATTTGAAAAGTTGAGACGAGAAATGAAAAAAAATGACATAAAAATCAACATGATCTATATGTGAATAACTTGGTAGGTGACGTAAAGGCAACTCCTAGAGTGTTCTACAGATATATCAATAGCCAGAAAAGAGACAGGCAAGGTATCCCATCCCTTAATAAAAGACGATGGAACGGGGTTGCTTAATCGGCCTCTGAAAGGGCGGGTGAATTATTGGTCAATTCAATGATGCGTTTAATAAAACTGAGTTAAACGAGGTTCCATTGACTGGAAGATCGGTCCCCTTCATGGAAAATATTGTTGTATCCTCGACAGGTTACTTAAAGGCTTGAACCGGTCTAATGCTTTAGGACATAATGAGCTTCATCATAGAGTCCTGAAGGAACTAGCAAATGAGTTAGGTCCATTTTTTTCTCATCTTTTCCAATAATCTCTCGATACGAGTGTTCTATGTAAATTGCTTGAACACATAGTCTGCTCAAACATCAAGGCCCACTTGGATGAACATAAACTTTTGTCAGACAGACAACATGCATTTAGGAAAAGGCATAGTTCCGAAACTCAGTTGAGCACGGTTATTAATGATTGGGCAAAACCTTGGACAAAGGGGTGGGGGCAGATGGACACATTTATTCTGGACTTAGAGAAGGCTTTTGACAACCCACCTCATTAACTTTTTAAATAAAAACTATTTGGTTATGGAATTGGGGGGGGGGGGGCAGAATTTCGCAAATGGATAGATTCCTTCCTTTGCTTCAGAAAACAGCGTGCCTTCCTTTGCTTCAGAAAACAGCGTGATGTTGTTAATGGTGAATCTTCAGTATGGGCGCCAGTTTTATCTGGGGTCCCACAGGGGTGTAGATGGGTTTGTTTCGTGCAAAATTTGTGGTAAACGAGATGACTATGGTTTTGAGATTGTAAATTTTCCTTTTTGGGATTGTGATGTTCCTCGTGCGCCATCCTATGGCGTTTATGTTTCACAATTAATTCGATTTGCTGGAGTGTGTAGTCATGTATCTGACCTCAACGCTCGTGGTGGATTGTTAACGGCTAAACTTCTTAATCAGGGTTATCGGTACAATAAACTACGCAAAGCATTTTCAAACATTTACGGACGCCATTCTGATTTTAATTTCAAAATTCTATGTTGGACTTAGATCTCTTCTGCGGCAAGGTCTATCGGAGCCTGAGTTTTGTGGTGACTTGGTATATAAATTACGAAAAATATATAACCGTAATGACTTCAGCACCCAATTTCGTAGGGTCATTCTTCGATATAAAAAGATTGGGTACAACATGGATGTTATACGACAGACTGCATGCATGGTAGTTAACCCAATCACGGTGGGCAACTTTGCTTCCCTCTTTAATTGCACGGCGCTGGGTCAGGCCTAAGATTCTATGACGGTTCCAACGTAAAGGCTTATTGAGAATTAGAGAGATCTTATTCAAGGTAATGTTGGTTGGCGGCTGATGCTCTGTCTCTGGTCGGGCCCATCGGAGTCTAACTGTTGGTTTTCTTTTGCTCCAGCATTTCAGTGGTTTTTGCTGGCGAGTCCTCACCGTTGTCTCACCTCTGTGGTTCTTTGATTATTTATGTTCACGGAGATGTTGCACTGATGAGTTAGGAGGCCTTCATGCGGACTGAACAAATTATTTGTCTAAATCGCGACGGAAGTAAGGACGAGGATTGTGGCCACGTAAAATCGATTTAAGCCCCCCAGTGGAATTCTTTCCACTGACCGTTCCAAGGCTGTTCTTCTGTGGTGGTTTATTTATGTTGTTGTTGTTACTACTCACTGTGTGTATCACTTGTGTCTTTTTATTTTGGATGGCCATTGGGCCATTTTGTGGGAAAGTAACTGTCCTTTTGGCCATCCTTTGTTTAGGTTTCCATTATGGTCTGGTCGCTTCATGTTTGTGTTTCTTTCCCTTTGGTGTCTTTGATGGGTGGAGTAAGTTAATTGAATCGATTCCTGATCTTTGTTTTACTTCTACTTTGTTCGCCCAATCTTGGAATATGGTAGTTGCATCTGGTATCCAAGTTGAATGGTCTTTAATGAAGAAATTGAAAAAGTTCAGAATAGAGCTGCTATAGTTGTAACAAGCAATTTCTGCTTTGAAACTGGGAGCATGACTGGAATTCTAGGAAAATTAACATGGGAGTCTCTCAAGAAAAGGAGAGAGACAGTAGGCCCATACTCTTATACAAAGGTCTAAAGGGTGCTGTCAGCATTCCAACAGATGACCTTGTTCCCCCAGCTAGGCACTGAAGAAAGCACCATTCAATGGCTTTTCATACCCTTACGTTAAAAATTGACATTTATCTTCCCCCGAACCGTTAGGGATTGGAATGCTCTTCCCGATTCGATTATTTCGACAACTGAAGTTGCTTATGATTGTGTAGCTAAGTTTGCATCTTTGGTTAGAGCTACGGACTAACTTCCCATATCACAGGTCCAGGTGTATGAATGTCATTTGACGTATTACCAGTAACAATTCTGATTCTGAACGCATGAAGTATTTTTTTTAGAATTTCTTCAAAAGTTAATCAAGTCATCTAGTTAGCACTTGCAACCAACTCATAAACTTGCAAGGCTCTCGCTTTAACAGTTTTTTTTAATATTTTGCTGACAAGATTTCGTCTCATTTTTTCTCAAATAGCCATGGTTCAGGAAAGGGACATACCCTGAGAAAAAAATGTGTTTTGAGAAATCCATATATGTAATTTCAAAACCCTAGCATACATGGTTCTAAAATTACGCTATGCATCACAAACCATGCAATGTACAAATGCCCAGTTACAAAGGGTCATAACTAATAAAGAATTTACAGAACTTCCTCAAAAGTCAATCAGGTCATCTACTCTTCACAAGCAGTCCACTCATCAACTAGCTTAAATAGTTTTTGATATACTTTGCTGACAAGATTTCATCCATTTTTTCAAAGCTCCATAACTGGAAAGGGGAATAATCCTAACAAAATTTACTTGTCAGCTATTTTTCATTGGGAATCCATACATGTAATTTCAATGGTTCCAAAGTTCTGCTATGCAATACAAAGCATGCAATGCACAAACGCCCAAAGTTACAAAGGGCCATAACTCATGAAGTATTTTTAGAAATTTCTTCATAAGTAAATCAGGTCATCTATTCATACACTCATCAACCTTCAGGGCTCTAAGGCTTTAATACAGTTTGAGATATTTTGCAGGCAATATTTCGTCCATTTTTTTTTCCAAAGGGCCATAACACTGACAAGAAAAAATATGTGTCAGCTATTTTTACATGAGGAACCCATATGTGAAATTTCAAATATCTAACATATATATGGTTCTAAAGTTATTTTATGCATCATAAAGCCTGCAATGTTTAAATGCCCAAAGTTACAAAGGTCCATAATTCATGAAGTATTTTCCAAAATTTCTGCACAATTTAACTAGTTCATCTCCGTATCACTAGCAATCTCGTAAACTGTCAAGGCTCTAGCCTAAATATCTTTTGAAATATTTTACTGACAAGATTTCATCCATGTTTATTCAAAGGGCCATAATTCTGGACAGGGGCATAATCCTGACAAGAAAAAAATATGTATCAGCAATTTGTACATGACAAATCCATGCATGAAATTTCAAAACTCTAGCATACATGGTTCTTAAGTTATGCTATGCATCACAAAGAATGCAAAGTACAAATGCCAAAAGTAACAAAGGGCCATAACTCATGAAGTATCTTTCGGAATATCTTCAAAAGGTAATCACGTCATCTGTTCATCACTAGTAATCCACATGTCTACCTACAAGGCTCTAGCTTTAATAGTTTTTTTAAATATTTTGCTGACAACATTACGATAACACACCCGTATGACATAGTGCATTTTTTCACATCTCCAAAATGGCTACTTTTCTGATGAAAATATGTGATATTTTTCTTATATATAATACAAACGTAGGTTGTGGGTGCTCGTTAGAACCGCCTCATTGAGGCGGTTCTAACGAGTACCCACAACCTATGTCTTGGAGGAAAAATAAGAAAATAATGTTTACCCCCTTTAACCCCAGTTTTCTCTATATAAAGTGGGGTTTAGGGGGTGTTCATTTCACGGACTTGTTCACGTGATGAGATTTTGTCTAATTTCTTTTGAAAGGACCATAACTCAGGAAAGTGGCAAAAATCATAAGAAAAAAAAAACAAAAAAAAAATACGTGTCAACTGTTTTGTCTCGAGGAATCCATATATGAAATTTCAAAATCCTAGCGTACATGGTTCAAAAGTTACGCAATGCATCACAAACCATGCGATGCACAAATGGCCAAAGTTACAACGGGCCATAAGTCAAAAGTATTCTTTAGAATTTCTCCAAAAGTTAATCAGAACATCTACTCGTCACGAGCAATCCACTCATCAACTTTCAAGTCTCTAGCTTTAAGAGTTTTTGAGATATTTTGCTGACACGATTTCACCCAATTTTGTTTTCAAAGGGCCATAACTCAGGAAAGGCGCATAATCCTGAAGAGGAGAAAAAACTATGTATAAGCTTTTTTTCCTAAAATATTCATATATGAAATTTCAAAACCCTAGCATATATGGTTCTAAAGTTATGGTATGGATCAAAAAGCGTAACGGGCGACGAACGGTCGAACGGAAGAGCTGACGGACGAACGGACGGACGAACGCCCCAAAACCACTATACCCCTCCAATGTCTTCGTTGTTGGGGGCATAAAAAGTCGAAGGCATGTTAGAATGATTGTTTTAAAAACAGAAAGCAATGAAATAAGTTACCAAAAGAAATGAAAACAATTAAAAGTTTTCATTTGTTTATTTATTGGCTGGAAATAGGTGGTGTGCCTTTATCTCTTATAAACTATGCAGTAGAGCCAAGATGGCGGCCGTCGCAATCAAGCGAAGTTAAGCGCCAGAGGGTAATATATTTTTTCTTATAGGGTATACGGAAAATAATTGCCCTTGCGGTGTCCAATCAAAGGCCTGCACATTTATATGCAGTACAACAAATATAATGTACATTCGGACATGACGCATTTAATTTAGCAAAATACTCTAGAGCAATGTCAATCGGCGAAGAACAGCGGCGTCTGTTCAAGGAGGTCTGCACTATTTGCTTCAAGTACGCGCATTGTTAAACATCCACAAGGGAACATTTGGAATACATCTGTCCGATGATATTTGATGGAAGGTGCTTTCTCATAATATAGGATTAAAGGCCTGTATTGTCCCCATCCCCACACGCCGCGAAATAGATTGGGTTGCAAGATGTTTCCATGTAGAGCTGAAACTGGCCGCACATGAGTACTGGTAAACCGCTTAGAAGGTCTTAGCCTGTCAAGGCAAAGTGGCGCGAGTTGGACCATCTATACATATAAACCTAATTGGTTTCTTTGGGCGGCAGGGTTTGAGATGACTTTTCAATTCAATGTCGGGTGGCAGTCCTACAAAATTTGAAGCAACGTCTCCAAAATGACCTAAAAAGTGTTGATTGGGAAGCTAAACCTCCATTCACAAGGTCTGTCTATGGTTTAGAAAGTTCTGTTGTCTGTCCTGAGTAACCTTGTTTGTTATATTTTACATTTCATGTACGAAAACATCCCTATTCAGATATATAGAAAAAGTATCCCCCCCCCCCAAAAAAAAAAATGAAAATGAAGATAATAATTCTGATGTTTTTTTTATTTCTGCTCAAACCACAGATTTGGGAACTGGTTAGAGTCGCCTCGGCGATCACAATCACTGTTGTCAGCAGAAATAAAAAGTAAACAAGTTTAAAAGTGGGGTTTAAGGGGGTCAAAATTGTATAGGCGTGTTCCAATGATGACAGGCATTTTTAGAGACAGAGACGGTGAGCAACCATGCTCAGTTGATTTCGTGCTACAATGAACACAAAGTTTAACAGGGATCTTTTAAAATGGTTATCGATTATAGAAAAGTAAACTATCGAATTGAGGATTGAGTGTTTGAGATTTTCAAGTTAACAACCTCGTATTAGTAAAACCCCTCTGAAACCCACTTTATATAGAGAAACTGTGGTGTACAGGGTTATACAATCAGAAACATTGATTGTTGGTACTCGTACCAAAAACATTGTCTGGAATTGGACTAAGAAAAAATTAAACAAATCATCAAAACACCCTTATCATCCCCCCACCTTAAACCCCACTTTTATATAGTGAAACTGAGGTTTACAGGGGTATACATTATTTTCTTATTTCTGCTCAAGAACATAGATTGTGGGTACTCGTTAGAACCGCTTCAGCTGCTCAAAAGTATAGATTAAGGCAACACGTTAGAACCACCTCGTCGAGGCGGTTCTAACGTGTACACACAATCTGTTTTTGAGCAGAAATATAAGAAAATATAATTTTTCATCTGAAGTGGGGTAAACCTTTCAATATACATGTATTTGAATAGGCGTGTTTTTAACTCACCTGTCACGTAGTTACAAGGTGAGCTTTTGGGATCACTTTTTGTCCGTCGTCCGTCGTGCGTGCGTGCGTGCGTCCGTAAACTTTTTCTTTGGAACACACTTGAGGGCACGGTTTTGGGCCAATCATCATCAAACTTGGTCAGAATGATCATCATGACAATATCTCGGTCAAGTTTGAATATGGGTCATGTTGGGTCAAAAAGTAGGTTAGTAGGTCAAATCAAAGAAAAACTTTGTGAACACTCTAGATGCCAAAGTTTTGGTCCGATCGTCACCAAACTTGCTCAAAATTATCATCCTGACAATATCTCGGTCACATTTGAATTCGGGTCATGTAGGGTCAAAAAATAGGTCAGTAGGTCAAATCATAGAAAAACCTTGTGAACACTCTAGAGGCCACAGTTTTGATCCGATGGTCATCAAACTTGCTCAGAATGATCGTCTTGACAATATCCGGGTCAAGTTCGAATATGGGTCATGTCGGGTCACAAAGTAGGTCAGTAGGTCAAATTATAGAAAAACATTGTGAATACACTAGAGGCCACAGTTTTGGTCCTATAATTATCAAACTTGCTCAGAATGATTATCTTGACAATATCTCGGTCAAGTTCGAATATGGGTCATGTCGGGGCACAAAGTAGGTCTGTAGGTCAAATCAAAGAAAAACCTTGTGAACACACTAGGGGCCACAGTTTTGGTCCAATCATCATCAAACTTGCTATGAATGATCATCTTGATAATATCTTGGTCAAGTTTGAATATGGGTCATGTCGGGGCACAAAGTAGGTCTGTAGGTCAAATCAAAGAAAAACCTTGTGAACACACTAGGGGCCACAGTTTTGGTCCAATCATCATCAAACATGCCCAGAATGATCATCGTGACAATGTTTCGGTCAAGTTCGAATATGGGTATTGTTGGGTCAAAAAGTAGGTCAGTAGGTCAAATCAGAGAAAAACCTTGTGAACACACTGGAGGCCAAAGTTTTTTTGTCTGATCATCATCAAACTTGCTCAGAAAGATCATCTTGACAATATCTCGGTCAAGTTTGAATACGGGTCATGTCGGGTCAAAAAGTAGGTCAGTAGGTCAGATCATAAGAAAAACCTTGTGAACACTCTAGAGGCCACAGTTTTGGTCCGATCATCATCAAACTTATCCAGAATAATCATCAAGTTCGAATATGGGTACAATGTGTCGGGTCAAAAAGTAGGTCAGTAGGTCAAATCATAGAAAAACCCTCTGAACACACTAGAGGCCACAGTTTTGGTCCGATCATCATCAAACTTGACAATATCTCGGGTAATTTCGAATATGGGTCATGTCTGGTCAATAAGTTGGTCAGTAGGTCAGATTTTTAAAAACCTTGTAAACACACTAGAGGCCCCGGTTTTGGTCTGATCATCATCAAAACTTGCTCAGAACGATCATCTTGACAATATCTGGGTCAAGTTTGAATATGGGTCATGTCGGGTCAAAAAGTAGGTCAGCAGGTCAAAACGTTTTGAACACTCTTAAGAGGCCACAGGTTTAGTCAGATCATCATAAAACTTGCTCAGGATGATCATCTGGACAATATCTCACTTAAGGTCGAATATGGGTCATGTCAAATTAAAAAGTAGGTCAGAAGGTTATTTTGTCATAACTTTTAAATCGTTTGAGATAAAGCCTTCATATTTGGCATGTAGGTTCCTTGTGACAACTGCTTCCCTTTCATATAAAGATTTGACCTGTGACCTTGACCTGTGACCTACTTTACCATAACTTTCGAACCATATGAGATAGAGCCTTCATATTTGGCAGGTATGTTACTTGTGACAAGGTTTTCTGAACCATTCAAAACTTTTGACCCATGACCTTGACCTTTGACCTACTTTGTCATAACTTTTGAAGCATTTGAGATACAGCGACAAGGGCTTCCTATTCATACATAAAAATGATCTGTGACCTTTACCTTGACATTTGACATATTTTATTATAACTTTTTGAAGCATTTGAGATAGGGCCTTCATAATTGGCATGTAGTTTCCTTGTGACAAGGGCTTCCAATTCATACAAAAATGATTTGTGATTTTGACCTTGACATGTGACCGACTTTATCATAACGTTTGAACTATTTGAGATAGAGCCTTAATATTTGGTATGTATGTTCCTTGTTGCAAGGACTTTCCAGCTATACAAAAATTTTGACCTGTGACCTTGACCTTTGCTCTTCTTTCTCATAACTTTTACACCGTTTAAGATAGAGCCTTCATATTTGGCATGCAGGTACCTTGGGACAAGGGCTTCCCACCCACGCAAAATTTTTGACCTGTGACCGGTCATTGCCCATATTTGGTAAAAACCTTTAAAAATCTTCTTCTCAGGAACCGAGTGGCCGATGACCTTGAAACTTGGTATCCAGCATCGGGGACTTGGGGGGCCCTTCCAAGTTTTTTAAATGATGACCTTTGGTTGACCTTGACCTGCTTTACGGCAAGGACAAATTTGGTTACTCAGACATTTGTATGGAAAAAAGGCACAACAGTGGATTTTTTTAATGCATAGTAGCTTGTGGCATCAGAAATGATATTTGCAATCAGCTGAATCCAAGTTTATCAATTCCATAGGTCAAGATCATCTACTGACCTTTATCCTGAAGGCTCAGATTAAGTATTTTTATGCCCCCGTATTTTATGCCCCCGTAGGAGGGCATATAGTTTTTGCACTGTCCGTTTGTTTGTGGGTTTGAAAGTCTGGAGAAGCCCGGGATTGATCCTGCTACCCCTGGTTTACAAGGCAAGTAGCATGACCACTTCACAATGAAGGCTTCTAAACTTCATTGGAATGTTGTGTAGATGACCCTCTAGGAAAATAGCATAAACGATTGACAAATGGTCACACGAGCTAAAAATAGAAAAACGTTGTAAATTTGCTTCAAATGCGAACTCCTTCTAAACCCTTGGGCCAATTGGATTTAAAACTTCACAGGAATGTTGCCTAGCTGACTCCCTACCAAAATAGTTAAAACTCATTCCACTCCAATGAACAAGATGGCTGCCAGAGTTAAAAATAAAAAAAATCTTCAAACGACAATTCCTCTTGCACCCTTGGGCCAATTTCATTCAAACTTCGAAGTAATGTTGCTTAGATTACCCTCTACCAAAAAGGCTTAAACGATCCCGCTCCGATGAACAAAATGGCCACCAGAGCTGAAAATGGAAAAATATTGTAAATTTGATTCAAACGTGAACTCCTCCTAAACGCTAAGACCAATTTGATTCAAACTTCACAGGAATGTTGCTTAGGTTACTGCCTACCAAATAAGCTAAAATCACTCTGCTGATGAACAAGATGACCACCAGAGCTAAAAAAAAGAATGTTCTCGAGACAGTGACACACAGGTGAGCGAACCAGGGCCCTCTGGGCCCTCTTGTTGTAATAATTTTCATCTGAAAAATGCTAGGTATGGAGACATGAGTGAGTGTGTGTTTGAGTTTTACTTTACGTCCCACGAACAACTAAAGTCATACGGAAACTCATGCGAATGTCTGGAGAAGGCAGGGATCGATCCTGCGACCCCTGCTTTACAAGGCGAGTAGCGTAACCACTACACCATGGAGGCTTCTATATGCGGACGTGATAAACGGCATTTAAGCACACGGACGTGTTGTCGCAAGGAACCACTTTTGTAATCCCCAATTTATATTATAATGAAACCAAGGGTTAGCGCGTCAAAGGTAAACATTAATTTTCTTATTTCTGCTCCATGATATTGAGTGTGGAAAGTTTAACTGGTCAGAACCGCCTCAATAAGGTGGTTCTGACACGCACCCACAGCCCATGTTGGACGCTTATTGGAAACAAGTACCAACAATGTTTAGAACACTTATGCCAGATTTGAGAAATGCACTATATCACATGCATGTGCTATCCTTTTATTTATTTATTTATTTATTTTTGAATTGGGGTTTAACTATTTATGTCATTGTGGAGACGTTGCTTCCACTTTTGTGGGACATTTACCAGACATCGAGATGAAATGACATCTCAAGCCCTGCCGCCTAATGAAACCAAAAGGCCTGTATGCATTTGAAGGTATGTCGTACATCACTTTGCCCAGGCATGCTTAGTATTTCTAAGCGGTCAGTTTCAGTTCTGCGTGGAAGCACCATGCAGCCAAATCTATATCTCCAAGCCCCGATTGGCGGGGCGGTCTGCTATTCTTATGGCAATTTTAAGTTTCAGATCATGTATATTAGCAGAGGGACCAAAAGTCAGGGTTGTGCTTTCCGGATATAAACGAAACTTTCCATAATTCTTCAGACAGATTTATATCTGGAAATACGTTGTCATTCATGGTCTGTAACTGCGCAAGCCCATGCTTGCACCAGGAAAAGTAACATCCCTTAAAAATATCACTTAGCCGCCCTGCAAAGGGGGTCTTTCATTTGTGCCCATGCATGTGTTTTCTTTAAACTTTGTATATTAATAACTTAGCATATACAACCTATAAAAATGTATTTAATTAATTATATAAATCAAAGTAGGACTCAGGAGGCCACTCTAACTGACTCCCTCAATGAGTTGGTGTCTGTCTCTAAATAAGTGCGTCTTAAATCTTATGTTTTATTTAGTTTCAAGATCTGTGAACTGGATTGAATGCAGAACTGCATAGGCATTCCTTTCATACTAAAAAACCTTTTGAATTAATTAACGTTTACATTTTCTGATAAAATAATTATCAAAAATCTCATTTTTTAATTAAAATTTTAAAAAATTATCAAAATTCAATCCCTAAGATAAATGTGTTCTAGTCTTTGTCAAGATTTCATTTTTCTAGGAAAACTTGCCATATGTATCTTCTTTAGCTATGCCAAATTTCATGAAAATCCGAAACCGGTAACACTGTAGTTTTACACCTTTAATGGATTTAAGTCGTTTCTGCAAAATTTACTATTTTATTGAAATCATCCAAGAACCTTACAAAAAGGCAATTCGTAACACTTTCGTAATAAAAATAAGATTAAACAAATCAAAATGAATACATATTGAGCTGATCTAGCTTAGAAACTATTAAAATATCATGAATTTCTGATATTTTCCTTTCATTTATACACTATGATCTATCCAAAATAGTAGATAGTAAAACACTAAATCAAAAGGTATTCTAATCTACAAATTAGGCTTAACAACATATATTGCTTTTATATTAGCAGCAAAATTATTGTGAACATGTGCAACTTTATTTAATGACTTTGCATAAGTCATGCTACTCAAATAGGTGTAAGGCAAGGAGATCCATTATTTTCATTTCCATACCAAGCTGGTATGCAAGGACGCAATGCTCATCTGTTGATAAATCCATGGCCAGATTCAGCCTTAGATATACTATGTCTTTATGAACGCTGGATTATTATCCTAACAAAAAAGTTACAGTAATTATTGGTTAGTATTTCCAAAAATCGAAATGTCACTGATATTGAGTTTCTGTTGCAAACGCTGTCATTAATGGATGAGGTGCAGAATATTTGGTGTAAACAAAGCTGTTCCATGACCTAGAGAAATTTTGCTGTTAGACGGGGGGAAACAATTTCCTTCCTATACACATACTATTTTCTGCATTGGTATTGTAATTGTTGACGTTTCTTTAGTGTCTTATTTTTCTATTTACTTTGTCAATATAGTGGTTAATTTATCGGAAGCGAGCCTTTAGTATTTTTTTCTGGTTGTAAAACTTTCAACCACTTCTTGAATGTTTCTGCTGAATGCAAGTTTACTGTTTTTTTTTAGCACTGTTCTTGCTTGCTTTTTGTTCATTAATAATTACCAGTACATTTCTGTGCAATGTATCTCTCAGCTTAGACGGGCCTCCGTGGCCTAGTGGATAAGAGCGCTGACTCTTAGTCATTAGGTCTCTCACCGCCGTAGGTTCGAGCCTCGCTCGGGCCACGTGTGAGCCGCAAAGTTCTGCAACGGAAGGTCATGTGGTTTTTCTCCGGGTACTGCGGTTTTCGCCCACCTCTGATTAACGATCGGCTCGATATGAGTGAAATAATCTTGAAAGGGCCGTAAAACCCAAATCAAAAAAAAAAAAATCTCTCAGCTTAGAAAGAGCATTGCAGTGTTTGGACAGGAAAAAGCATCACAATGTATTTACTGAAAATAATTTAAAATCCTATGAGTAATGCGATAACTACTCACAGATTGAATAATTATTATCAACAGTTTAATTGCGTCTTGATATCTTACATAATGTGCTTTGTAATTACTGCAACAACTGCTGAGATAGGTAAATAAAGTGAAAGACCTATACAAATATATAGACAACACAATCATGATCACGTACGTTTTGGAACATTGACAAATGTACGACCATGTGCATTCTAAAAGCAAATTCAAATGGCTTTGGAATACAGCTTCAGGGAAGCCGTTTGATTTCGTTCATAGGGGCTATACAAAAAAGATAGATTGGCTAGTGCCTATGCAGATACAAATTCTGAAAACCTAATGTCCAGGAAAAGTAATCTCAAGTGTTATTGATTTTTCCTTTCTTTTTTAAATGGACAGTTAGGGTTAAATAAACAAACAGCAGTTTGACTTGAGAGTCATTTATCTCGAGTTTGATAACAAATCTCACAAAATCTGAAGCAACATCTAAAGTGACTGGTATATTGTTGATTTGAATGTTAAACCTGAACATCACCTTAGCACCATTACCAAATTAGACAAAAAAGACAGAAAGAAAACCGTGCACATGATTACATGGGTGCGTTTGATGACGTTTGTCATCAAAACCTTTGCGGTATAGTTCTGTAGACAAAATAGTTTGTTCCATAGGGGGCAAATTTACCTAAATGGATGTTTTGCAATAATACTTATAATCATGCTATGAACTACTTACACAAACCATACTATATTATAGCCATTCAAATTGAAAGCAATAGTAAAGTATTATTAAACAGCATGACCAAAACATGATAATCATATAATTTCACATTTTACTGAATCAGGACTATCAGTATTCAGTCTGTTAAAACACAATGTTACCGGTCTTCTATTTCCATCAAAATTCATCAACATGTTCCTAAGATATGTGGGTAGTTTTTATGCTAAAATGGTGTCTTGACAAAAATTGGAACATGGTAAAAATGCATATAAAACTTTAATGAATACAAAAATAGGAGCTGAAATATGGGGACACCATTAACGAAAACTGAATGCCCAGCCACTATTACTAGACATATGCGGTCATTTATAGTATCAACTAACTCACCAATTATGGCTTTAATTCATAAAACATAGCGGCATTAGATATATGAAACTCTGAATACTGTATACAAGTTTATATGAGAGTACTTTCTGTTGTGATAGATACTTCATAAAATATGCAATAAATTTACAACGGAATTAAAATTTAAAAGTGAATGCATCGTAATTATAATGGTTATACCCAAGGCAATTATTGTGCATAATTTCATCAAAATCCAAGCGTGGGCAGAAACCAATGCAAATTTCCTATACCTTGAAAGACCCCCTTTCAAAGTTTAACCTGACTTCTGGGTCTACCGACCTGTTGTGCAGGGTCAGATCGGAGACATTGCTGTTTGACACATTACGATCGACGTATTTTTTCACACACACAAAATGGCTACTTTTCTGATGAAAATTCGTTAAATTTCATTTAAAACAAACAAACAAACCCTATTTTAGACAGAGAAAACTGGAGTTTACGGGATATGTTTTTAAAATCAGATTTAGTCTTAATTTTAGGCTGTCTTGATTGCGGAATTTTACTATATTTCTGCTACATGACATAGACATTGTTTGTGGGTTCTCGTTGGAATCGCCTCAATGAGGCGATTTAAACGAGCACCAACAACCTATGTTTGGAGGGAAAATAAGACAAATAATACAAAGTAACCATGTTGGACACAAAGTAACACGGGTGTACATATTATTCTAATGATTTGTATTTTGAATATAAATTTTCAAAAATCAGTTTAAAAAGGTCGGGAATTTCATTCTCTTAATCAAGATAATGTGCGAAAACATTAGAGACGTATTTTATTTTATTTTATTTATTTTATTTGTTTATTTTATTTTTTTTTTTTTTTTTTTGGTTTTACGGCCCTGTCAAGACTATTCACTCATATCGAGCCGGAGAAAAAACATCTGACCTTCCGTTGCAGAACTTGGCGTCTCACATGTGACCCATTAGAGACGTATATGTTTTTTTTTATTTTTTTCATGTGTATGTTCGTTTCTACAAGACTTCTAGAAACGGTGATTTGACACAGAGTTCCAATTGACAGGCATCTGGAAATGGCGATGTATCACAGTACTGACAGACGACAGTTAATAGTTTGTTTGTTTGATTTGCGGTTTAACGTCCCCTCAACACTGTAAAGGTCATTTTGGAGATGTTGCTTCCAATTTTGTGGGACTTTTACCCGACATTGAGATGAAATGACATCTCAAGCGCTGTCGCCAAATGAAACCAATAGGGTTTATTAGCATGGACAGTCCGCCTCACACAGCGGTTCCTGGACAGGCTTAGATCCTCTAAGCGGTTTACCAGTACTAGTGTGCGGGGCGGATTCAGCTCTGCGTGTAAGCATCATGCAGCCCATATATTTCTTCAAGCCCCTTTGAGCGGGGGCCGGACAGTTAATAGTGTTTTCCTAAACCAAATGTCCATGGTCATCAACTGCCTTTTTCCCCCGTCTTACCATTGTTCCCATGTTACAAAGTCATCCAGAAAGATCACAGTTTCCCGCATGAATTTACATTGATTACATATAGCCCGTATT
Organism: Lucinisca nassula; assembly: GCA_963580285.1. NCBI lineage: Eukaryota > Metazoa > Mollusca > Bivalvia > Lucinida > Lucinidae > Lucinisca > Lucinisca nassula. The sequence continues at coordinate 93,224,970 of OY757016.1, read as the reverse complement.
AATTTGATTCAAATATGCACATTAATTGCAAGATAATGCAAATATATGCCCTCAGCAGTTTTTGTGCCTGCATTTTCTATTGATGGTGAAACTTAAAAGTTCGAAAAATCTTGTCATCTATGTCAAAACTGATAGTCAAGACTAGAGAAGTTACATTGTTTCAATGCACTGGACAAGGTGAGTCAAACGTTTCCAATTTCCATGCGTTTGTGTTGTCTGTATAGAAACAGACAGAACTGCGAGGAACTTCATTATATACTAGAATTCGCATATTTACGAGGCGTTCGAACGAAATAGGTAAGCGGTATCGTATGACATCGCGCCCCAGAAGGAAATAACACCATGTAATAAATTCGATAATCCACTGGTGGATTAAGTATGCAAATAAGTTAGATGCACCCCTTAACGTTACTTGTACGACGTCCTTAACGTCGTCGCGTTTACTAATGGCGGATTATGGACATTTATTGTACAACAATCGTGAATAAAAAGAATATTGCATTCGTGCTCATGTATTATTGAATTTAATCAAACTCGTAGAGGCCTCGCATTTTATCCCTTTTCCTGAACACATTTAAGTTGCACCCCCCCCCCCCAAAAAAAAAAAAAAAAAAAAAACGGGGCTCGGAGAAATAGACTGGGCTGCATGATGCTTTCATGAGCTGAAACCGACCGCACATGGGTACTGGTAAACCGCTTAGAAGTCTAAGTCTGCCCAAGCAAACTGTTGCGAGTCCATGCATATAAACCCTATTGGTTTCATTGGGCGGCAGGAACTGAGATGTCAATTCATCTCAATGTCAGGTTAAAGTCCCACAAAATTGGAGCAACGTCTCCAAAATGACTTATATAGTCTTGGCGGGGACGTTAAACCCGAAATCAAACAAATAAATCAAATCATTTAATAAATTCAATAATACATGATCCTCTATAAAGTGAAAAGGTTGTTATTAACTCAGTATTGTGTCCCGAGGGATTGTTTCCATAGCTATTTACAAGAAAGGAGTTTGGATATTCTAGTTTATATTAAAATGTCATGCGGTGAGGACACATAGAGGATCTTACATGAGTGCTCATGTATTATTGAATTTATTAAACTCGTTGAGGAAAAGGGAAAAAATGCGAGGCTTTGCCGAGCATTTTATCCCTTTTCCTCAACGAGTTTAATAAATTTGCCGATCATTTTATCCCTTTTCCTCAACGAGTTTAATAAATTCAATAATGCACGAGCACGAATGCAAGATTCTATTTATCATATGACATTTATAACGCATTTTATTCACGTTTCTTTACAAAAATGTCAATATTCCGCCATTAGTAAACACGACGTCAATAAGGACGTTGTACATGTAAAGTTACGGGACGTATCTAGCCAATCTGCATATTTAATCCACTAGTGGATTATCGAAAATATTACATGACGTTATTAAACTCTCAGACGCGACGTCATATGATAAATTAGAATTGCCTATAAGAATCGCCTTGTGTATGTACAAAATAAATTTGTTAAATAATCTAACACTGGTTGCCTATATAGCCAATGGTGATACACAGTGATATATTGAGTGACACATCACAAGACGAAAAAGAGTGACGCATAGAGCCGCCGTTTTATGACGTTTTGCGACGTCGTCGATCGTTTTCTTGACGTTTGACGGAGTAACGTCTTTTTCACGCATAAAATACGTTACAAAAAACGGGTAACTGCATATGTTACAGTCAAACATGTTGGCGGTATTTCTTCAAACAATGGCGGAATGTTGAGCGAATATGAAGGAAACAGCAGCATTTAGTTAACTTGAAGTGTGTTAGAATCGAAATAGATCAGCTCTATTGCGTGATTTGTTCAGTTATATATCACAGTTTGTCGGTCAGTGGAGTGTAAATAAATCACTCGCGCTACGCGTTCGTCATTTGATCAACCTTATAACAAATACCTGTTAGAGCTGATATATTTCTAAAGTAAATTGAAATGATACACTTCCTTAATGATCCACATTTCGCCTCCTGACATGGAGATATGGTTAACCTCACTAGCTGGAACTATCCCTATCTCGAAGAAATTACACCATCGTACCAAATGTTGTTGAGCCATTACAGTTCGACTGTAGTCCGAAGAACGTTTACTCTTGACAGTGCTACCGTTGCTTTATGTCTTTTTACATGTAGTTTTGCCTTGACGTATTTATGACTTCCGTGTGCACTGCTTGTGACAACTTTGCACCTTTCGTTTCGTCTCACCTGTGACCCTGAGTACATTTTCTAAATTTTGAGGAGATACTGCGATAAGTTCTACCTTAGGCAGTTTGGGAATAAATCATTTCTTGGTGCCACAAGGTCACAGAACTGTCACAGGATGCGAATTATCGGTACTTGTTTTGCAAATGTTATATTTCCTTATATACATGTTTCTTCATTCTTCTATTCCCTTATGCGAATATATTATCCGTGTTGCACACGCATGATTCATCAATTAACTACAGGTGTTTTGTTTGAAGAAAATGAAAAAAAGAAAGTCATTAAGCACAATAAATGCGCCCGTCTAAGCTGAATTTTCATGGATACAAGTCAATAAGGTAGGTCGCGCCAAATATAATTTGATTTTTGTTTTCGACAGTTATTGTGTAATAAGTGAAAAGAAACAAAAACTTATGACAGCATTTTTTATCAGCTTGTTAAAGTTACATTAATTTATAAAAACAAGTTTCCTGTTGTTAGGGAAACATTTTAATGACTTCAACAATGTCGTTAACAATGTCGTCGTTGTTTGAAGGCTCCACTGTGTTAACACTCTTCAGCAAGAGCTTGATGGTACTAAATCCTATGGTTGAAAAGAGGTCTGTAGTTGATGACCACATTTGTTATTCAGCCACCAAGTTTGCTGTATCTGTTTCAGAAGGCCAAGAAAGACGAGCTTCCTATGTTATATTGTTTATCTAGACTTCATAGAAGCCCTTACAACGCACGGTTTATTTTGCAAATTCAAGCTCTTATGTCACCAGTGAATTTTCCAAATTTTTAGCTTCATGTTTTACTGCCATTAGAAGCATGTGATTAAATAGTGATACAAAGTCTTGGCAAGATAAGAGAAAATCTGTGTTGGGGAGGTTTAACATAAATTGCAATCAAGACATTCTCGTGCTTCAAGTATGTCTACTTTTTTCCACCTTTACACTACACCTCCTCATAAGCTGAGAAAAGAAAACTTAATGATTTAATTGAACAGACATTTCATACAGAAGATTCCCTCTATCTTGCATGTAATGTAAGAAATAATCTTTTCACTTCTGAAGAGCATAAACATGTACATTATGGTAACGTCAGGGAGTGTGCGAAGCTCTTACCTTTCTACTTGATAATATTTTCATAAAATATGGTACTCAGTTATTTAGAGATATTGTGGGATTCCGATGGGTAGGAATTGCGGCTGATCGGTTCTTGGTTTGTTACGAAAGAGACTTCATGAGGTCCATTTCCGCTGAAAACCATTCTAGAATCATGGGATACTCCAGCTCGACTTCTAGATATTTGGGTTATTTATTACATAGTGACAATACCTATTTCGATAGTTTGATCAGTCAAATTTATCCCCCGGAACTTCAGTTAAATAATGCAAATTCTTCTGATACTGAGGCCTAGTTTTTATTTACTTCTACGAGTTCGTATTTATTGTAGATGGGTTTGTTTTCTGCAAAATTTATGATAAAGGCGATGATTTTGATCTCAAGATTGTAAATATTCCTTTCTTGGATAGTGATGTTCCTCGTGCGGCATCCTCTTGCGTTTATAGTTCGCAATTAATTCTATTTGCCAGAGTGTCAAGTCATGCAACTGACTTCAAAAAATTGTAATAAATTGTCAACTGCTAAACTTCTTAATCAGGGTTATCGGTATCATTAACTGTGCAAAGCTTTTTCTAAATATTATATACGTCATTAGGGTTTAATTTCCAAATTCAATGTCTGACTTAAATCATTCCTGCAACAAGGTCTGTAGGAACGCGAATGTTATGGTGACTTAGTATATTAATTCAGAACAATATATCCTTGCAATGATTTCAGTACTCTATTCTTCGGTATGAAAAGATTGCGAACAACATACATTACGTAAACACGCCTATACAAATACATTGCCGATATATAACGCCGATAAAAATGAAAATTTTATGATGAAAAATTGTGATATGTTTCTTATTTCTGCTCAAAATATAGAGTGTGGGCACTCATTAGAACCGCTTCATCGAGGCGGTTCAAACGAGTACCCAAAATCTATATTTTGAGCAGAAATAAGAAAAATAAGGTATACCCCCGGAAACCCCAGTTTTACTATATAAAAGTGGGGTTCAAGGGGCTCAAATTTATGTAGGTGTGTTTTCGTGATGCCAGGTATCTACAAACAATATAGACTCAGATCAGCCTGTTCCAAAGAGGAGCAGTCTGATCAGGTCCACACTGTTGTTTTACTTTTTGTGTTCTCGGATATTTTGCGATGAAGAGTGTGTGTTAGGAAGATCGTCCAAAGGCGTTTCTTCTGTCGCGGTTTATTTATTGTTATGGTTTGTCTTTGAGCGTGTGTATCGCTTATATATATTTGTTTTGGAAAGCCAATTGGCAATTTTGTGGGAAAGTGACTGTCCTTATGGCTTTCCGCTATTGATGTTTCCACTAGGGTCTAGTTATTTTATGCTAGTGTTTCATTCCCTTTGATGTCTATGTTGGGAGAAACATCATACAAAAATACGTTCAGTCCGCATGACGCCTTCATACAGACTGTCTGCATAAAGCTTTCATGCGGACTGAAACAAATCATTAGTCTAAACGACGGCAGAGCCAAGGGCGAAGATTGTGGCCACGTAAAATCGATTAAAACCCAAGTGAAATACCTTTTACTGGCCGTTCCAATGCGGTTCTTCTGTCGTGATTTATGATTGTTGTAGTTAGTCTTTGCATGTTTGTATTTCTTATATACCTTTATTTTGGATATGCGTTTGACCATTTGTGGTGGGAAAATACATCACTGTCCTTTTGGCTTTCCGCTTGCGGTGTTTTCATTTAGGTTTGGGTATTTCATGTTCGTGTGTCTTTCCCTTTGATGACTCTGATGGGGTGTGATTATAAGAATCTTATATGGGTGTGAGGGGTGGATGGAAAATCCGTCCCGAGGGACACTGTTCGGCATCACGAGGCTTGCCGAGTGATGCCGGACAGTGATCCCGAGGGACGGATTTTTCTATCCACCCTTCACACCCATATTGGATTCTTTCTCTTGCCTACTTTCCATTTCTATTGCGAATTTTTAATGCTGCTGTCACTTCGGTTACCGACGTCCGCCATTTTGTGATGACACAACAGGAATGTTTTGTGCCGTCACGCATGACGACGCCGAGCATGAGGTTGTAATCATCCAGTGCATTTATCAAACATGCGATTATATTCGATTTGGGGTCGGAACACCAGGGTCAGAACATCAATTTCTATCCCAGGGTAAAATCACGGATTTCCTTGTCTGGTGTGCAAGAATATATCGATTCCCGATCATTGCATTCACTTCCTTCTTTATTGGTTACTACGCTGTATTAAACTGTTACCTAAACTTCACAAAACTCCATTAAAATTAAAATTCTTCTACCACCATTGAACTATCCGGATCTATTACTGCCATCAAAAAGCATGTGTTTAAATATTACTACAGTGTGTACGTCAGATAAGACAGATATTTTTTGTCCATTAAAATTAGAATTCAAATAGACTAAAATGCAAAGGTTTTCTGCATTTAGTCTGTAAACTTATGCTATTCCATGATTTACACTACTCTACCTCTAAATCTTATAGAAGACAATTTAAACAAGTCAATGCAATGCAAGAAATGTATATTGCTTTTCGCTTCCACAGAGCATAACAAATACACATTATGATAATGTCTTAAATTGTGTGAAGTTCGTACCTTTCTATTTTGCATACTTGTATAAAATTTGGCACTAAATTATTCAGACCAATTGCGAGAATTCTGATGGGTACGAATTGCGCTCCATTGTGGCGGATTTGTTGTTCTCTGTTATGAAAGAGACTTCATGATGTTCCTGTCTGACGAAAAGAAATCTAAAGTTTTTCATCCTAGACGTCTAGATATGTGGATGATAAATATCAATTTCGATTGTTTGAACACTCAAATTTACCATCACGTGAACAAGTCCGTGAGATAAAGACCCACTAAACCCCTCTTTATATAGAGAAACTGGGGTTTACGGGGGTAAACATTATTTTCCTTATTTCTGCTCCAAGACATAGGTTGTGGGTACTCGTTAGAACCGCCTCAATGAGGCGGTTCTAATGAGCACTCAAAACCTTTGTTTGGAGTATCAATAAGAAAAATATCACATATTTTCATCAGAAAAATTGCCCTTTTTTGAGGTAAGAAAAATGTACTACATGTATATCACACGGATGTGTTATCGTAATGCCATACAATTACTTCAATTACAACAACCAAAAGTATCTGGTACCCAAGCACCGCTTTCTGATTTGCATTTAGCTATTTTAGATGGCGTGTTTCTTGCAAAATTTATGAAATTCTCGTTGACTTTGGTTTTTCGATTCTGGATTTTCCTTTCTTCTCATGTGGCATCCAACCGTGTTTATATATCATAATTAATTCAATTTGCCAGAGTGTCTAGACATGTTACTGGCTTTAAAACTCTTTATAAATTATGCATTGCAAAATTTCATAATTATGTTATCGTTATCATAAACTTCGCAAAGTTTTAAAACGCCAATTTGATTAGTTTTAAGGTTCAATGGTGGGTTAAAATCTCTACAACAAGGACTCACGGAATCTTAAATTTATGGTGATTTGGTATATAAATTCAAGAAAAGCATGCTTGCAATCATTGCAGTACCCAATTTAGTTAATATTCTTCAATATAAACGCATGAGAGTTAACCCGGTTGCGATTGATCCTTTCTTTATTGCACGTCGGCATGTCAGGTTTCTGTGACAGATTCGGGCTAAACATTAGAGTTTGGAGTCTGATGCTCTGTCTCTGGCGGGCCCAGAGGAGTCCAAATGTTGTTGTTCGTTTGCTTCAGCATTTCAATTATTTCATGCTATCGAGTTCTCATCTTTGTTTAATCTCTCTATTCGTTTGACCTTTAGGCAAATTATTTGTCTAAAGCACGACAAATTCAATGGCGATAATTTTTGCCATGTAAAATCGATTTAAGCCACAGAGATTCGGGGGGAAACAGGTTTTGGTCTGTCTCTCCTTCGTCTGTTTGTTTGTCAGCAAAAACCGTAGCATTTGCCATAACGTTTCATTGGTAACTGATAGAGCTTTCATACTTCACATGTGCATCCTTTGTCACAAGACCTTTCTAGTGGTAATATAATATCCGACCTCTTGACATTGACCTTGACTTTTAACCTATTTTTGAAACATCAACATTGGACATAACTTCTGATTGGTAAGTGTAAGGCTTTCATATTTCATATGTGCATTCCATGTCATGAGATCGTTCCAGTGGTACCATCATATTTCACCTCGTGACCTTGACATTTGACATACTTTTTAAAAACTTTAACATTTGCCATTACTTTTGTTTGGTAAGTGATAGGGCTTTCATGTTTCACATGGGCAATCTATGTCACAAGATCTTTCCAGCGGTACCATAACTTTTGAACGTATGGCCTTGCCCTTGAATTTTGACCTACTTTTTTAAAAACTTTAACATTGGCTATAATTGGTAAGTGACGGGACTTTCATATTTCGCCTGTGCATTTCATGTCACAAGTCCTTTCCATTTATACCATAATGTTTGAACTAGTGACCTTGAACATGACCTTTTAAAAACCTTAACATTGGCCATAACTTTCAGTTGGTTAGTGATATGGCTTTGATATTCAACATGTGCATTTTATGTCACAGGTCCTTTCTAGTGGTACCATGGTTTCTGATCTTGTGACCTTGACCTTGACGTTTGACCTACCTTTTAAAAACTTTACTATTGGTCATGACCTTCGATTGATAAGAGATAGGTCGTTTATATTTAAGGATTATGTTAACACTCTTCAGCAAGAACCTTGTGGTTCTAAGGCCAATGAACTTCAGCCTTCAGCTGTAGAGAGGGCTTTAGTTGATGACCACATTTGTCATTAAGCCACCAAGTTTGCTATTTGTGTTACAGAAGGCCAAGACAAGCTTCCTACGTTATATTGGTTACCTAAACTTCATAAAAGACCATGCAAAGCACGGTTTATTGCAAATTCAAGCTCTTGTACTACCACTGAACTCTCCAAATTATTTACTTCATGTTTTACTGCCATCAAAAAACATGTGATAAAATATTGCGACACAGTCTTCGAATTATCAGGTAGAAATCTGTTTTGGTCTATAAAAATTCTAATGACATTTTAAATAAATTGAAATCCAGGCGTTTTCGTGCTTCAAATCTGTCTTCTTATGATTTTTCCACCCTTTACACTACATTTCCTCATAATCTTATAAAAGAAAAACCTAATGATTTAATTGTATGGGCATTTCATAGGGAAGACTCCCTGTATCTTGCATGTAATGTAAGAAATGATTTTTTCACCTCTGAACAGCATAAAAATTATACTTTATGTGTCGGTTTATTTATGGTGTTGTTTGTTACTTACTGTGTGTATCACTTGTGTCTTTTTATTTTGGATGGCCATATGGCCATTTTGTGGGAAAGTACCTGTCCTTGTGGCCTTCCTTTGTTTAGGTTTCCATTATGGTCTGGTCGCTTAATGTTTGTGTTTCTTTCCCTTTGGTGTCTTTGATGGGTGGAGTAAGTTAATTGTATCGATTCCTGATCTTTGTTTTACTTCTACTTTATGGTCATGTCAGAAAGTGTGTGAAGCTCTCACCTTTCTACTTGACAATATTTACATAAGATTTGGTTCTAAGCTATTTAGACAAGTTGTGGGTATTCCGATGGGTACTAATTGCGCACCACTCGTGGCTGATCTGTTTTTGTTTTGTTATGAGAGAGACTTCATGATGTCCCTTTCGGCTGAAAACCAGTCTGAAATCATTGAATCTTTTAGCTCCACTTCTATATATTTGGATGATCTATTAAATATTGATAATACCCATTTCGATCAGTCAAGTTTACCCACAGAACTTCAGTTAAATAAAGCAAATTCTTCTGATACCGAAGCCATGATTTTGGATTTATATCTATCTACTGTAGATGGGTTTGTTTCGTGCAAAATTTATGATAAACGCGATGATTTTGATTTGAGATTGTAAATTTTCCTTTTTTTTGGATGGTGATGTTCCTCGTGCGCCATCCTATGGCGTTGATATTCCGCAATTAATTCGATTTGCCAGAGTATGTAGTCATGTTACTGACTTCAACATTCGTAATGAATTGTTAACGGCTAAACTTCTTAATCAGGGTTATCGGTACCATAAACTACGCAAAGCCTTTTCAAAATTGTATAGACGTCATTCTGATTTAATTTCAAAATTCAATATTGGACTTAAATCTCTTCTGCAACACGGTCTATCAGAACCCGAATTTTATGGTGACTTAGTATATAAATTCAGAAAAATATATAACCGCAATGACTTCAGCACCAAATTTCGTAAATTCGTTCTTCGATGCAAAAAGATTGGGTACAACATAAATGTTATAGGACAGACTGCATGCATGGTAGTTAACCCAATCACGATTGACAACTTTGCTTCCCTCTTAAATTGCACGCCGGTGTGTCAGACCTCAGATTCTATGACGGTTCCAGCGTAAAGGCTTATTGAGAATTAGAGAGATCTAATTCAAGGTAATGTTGGTTGTTGCCTGATGCTCTGTCTCTGGTTGGGTCCATCGGAGTCTAAATGTTGGTTTTCTTTTGCTCCAGCATTTCAGTGGTTTCTTGCTGTCGAGTCCTCGCAGTTGTTTCATCTCTGTGGTTGTTTGATTATTTATGTTCACGGAGATGTTGCACTGATGAGTTAGGAGGACAGAACAAATTATTTGTCTAATTCGCGACGGAAGTAAGGGCGAGGTTTGTGGCCACGTAAGATCGATTTGAGCCCCCCCCCCCCCCTCCCCCCAGTGGAATTCGTTTCCACTCACCGTTCCAAGGCGGTTCTTCTCTCGCGGTTTATTTTTGTTATGGTTTGTCTTTGTGTGTTTGTGTCGCTTGTGTTGTTTTATTTTGTATAGTATATTGGCCACTGTGTGGGAAGGTGACTGTCCTTAAGGCTTTCCGCTGTTGATGTTTCCATTAGGGTATGATGTTTCATGTTTGTGTTTCTTTCCCTTTTGTGTCTCTGGTGGAAGTTGTGGGTTGATTGTATCGATTCCTGATCATTGCCTCCGATTCTGTTTTTTTATATTTTTTGTGACAAGACATTTCCAGTGGTGCCATAATTTTACCTTGTGACCATGACCTTGACGTTTGACCTACACTTTGTGGCCTTGACCTACTTTTAAAAAAACTTGAACACCAGCCATACATTTTCATTTGTTAGTGATATGGCTTTCATATTTCAAATGCGCTGTCGGGGGGTGGGGGGCATCAGTGTTTCACAAGCACATTTTTTACTATTCTAGATAGGTTGTGTGGTTCGTTGAGGCAAAGGTTTAGTGTATCTCGCGTAACCAACGCATTCAACTGATATTGGCTTACAGTTGGACAAGGTTTGTTGTCCTTGCAGCAGGTATAGAAAGAGAGGGAAATATCATCACGAAAACACGCCTATATAATTTTGACCCCCTTGAACTTGAACCCAACTTTTATATAGTAAAACTTGGGTTTCCGGGGGTATACCTTATTTTTCTTATTTCTGCTCTAAAATATAGATTGTGGATACTTGTTAGAACTGCCTCGATGAGGCGGTTCTAACGAGTGCCCATAAACTATATTTTAAGCAGAAATAAGAAAAATATCACAATTTTTCATCAAAAATTTTCATTTTTTCAGCGATAAAGGTGGCAATGTATTTGTATAGGCGTGTTTGCGTAATGATTATTTCTTGTATCTTCACTTTCATTCATTTTTCCTCTTTTCATCCCTACCCTTCTCTACTGTCTCTTCTATCTCTTTTCTCCCTTTCTCTCGGATACCACACAAAATGACCTACAAGGTGGAAGGTGTTGTTCGACACCAGCGCACTAACTCAATCAGTTGTTGTTGACACAAGACTGTCCTTTAGCTATTTTTCTTGTGATATTTTAATTTCGTTGAAGTTTTTATATCTTAGTGCTTCTTTCCCTTTTGCGTTTTGGATTGAAAGTGTGAGGTAACTGTATCGAATCATTGCCTTCACTTCCTTATTTCCCTCAATCACTTGCAAAGTGTGTAAATAAATAAAAAATGTATTAACAAAATCCGATGTACATGTATAATTAATTTCATCTAACTGTATTCATGAACCTAATATAATACCAGGACAACTCTTATTTTAGGAATTGCATATACAGTATATTCATGCCTTCTACACACTATGTCTTCTGGTCAGGTCCACCTTTTGAACTGTTCAAAAGTGGTCTTAAAGACCACTTTTGAACAGTTCCAAAGGTGGTCTTAATATAGAAATTTCACTATACCAGTGATTTTCGTACCTCTAAACACGATTCTGCTTGAGCTTTAACATTAGCCATTTGTTTGTATTTTGTATAGTTTTATTGGCGATGAATTTAACACGATGTCGAATGTATATAATGGAGAGATGCACCACGCGCCAACAAAACAGTCTATTGAGTCATAATTGGCACATAGAAGAGTGAAGTTATCTGTGTCGACATAATAATTGTTAGCTGAAAGTATTATGAGTGACCTAAGTAAACATATTTCACAGCAGCTTTATGATAATTGAAAGTCACATTCCTGCCAAAGCTATGTGACTGTAAATTATGCCAGGTTAAATGGCTATCAATTAACTGACCGCATTTGTCTGATAATGAATAGATGGCCAACAGTATTTGTGCATTTATTCTAGAAGACATAGATGTCAGAACAGCCATTACGAAAACACGCCTATATAATTTTGACCCCCTTAAAATAAAAGTGAAGGCAATGATCAGGAATCGATACAATTAACCTATAGCTCCTAAAGGGAAAGAAAGACAAACATGAAACAACTAGACCCCAATGGCGGAAAGCCAAAAGGACGGTTACTTTCCATCTAAATAGCCATTTGGCTATCCAAAACAAAATAATACAAGCAGCATTCAAACCCAAAGACAAGCAATAGCATAAAGGAACCGCGACAGAATAACCGCCTTGGAACGGTCAGTGAAACGAATTCCACGGGGGGGGGGGGGGGGGGGGGTCGATTTTTACGTCGCCAGACTCCTCGCCCTTGTCACGTTTTAGACAAACATGAAGGCCTCCTAAGTCATCAAACAACCACAGATATGAAACGATGATGAGGACTCGACACCAAGACACCACTGAAATGCTGGAGCAAAAGAAAACCAACAGTTAGACCGTACAATACATAATAAAACTGTGGTTTATAGGGGTAATCATTATTTGTCTTCTTAAATGTGTCGTTTTTGTTTTCGGTGGTTAAGTTTAGAATGTATTTGGTTAGGCATGTTTTCGTATTTGTAAAAAAAAAAAGGATGACAATGGTCAGCAACAGATTCTATTACATTACATCTTCAGAGAAAAAAAGCACATACATTAAACAACGATAATTTAAACATTACATTACGACAACACACCAATACAAATACTTTGTTAACTTTACCGAAAGAAACACGAGCAATTTAAGATGAAAAATTGAGATTTTGTTTCTTATTTCTGCTCAAAAAAGAGCTCGTGGGTACTCGTTAGAACCGCCTAATTGAGGCGATTCTAACGAGAACATTTAGTCTATATTTTACAGCACAAACACGAAAAATCAGGTTTACCCCTGTAAATCACTGTTTTTCTATATTAAAGTTGGGTTCAAGAGGGTTAAAAATTAAATATGCGTGATTTCGTGATGGAAATAGAAAGCTAAAAAGAGCGTTCCTATCGCCCTCCTTCCCCCCCACCACCCCCTCCCCCCAAAATAAAATAACCAAACGATTGTCAAAAGTAAAATATATTACCAATACACACTTTCTAAGACACACAATACCAATAGTTAACCAGTATAGAAGCACCACCTTAAAAGGTCAGTAAAATGTTATTTCTCAGTACTTTAATATTTTAATACGGGCCCACAATCCGGGTTCTTGGTTCCGTCGTGGTTTTACAAAAGTTACACACAAAGCAACAACATCACTATCAAAACATAGCAAGCGGAACACCATTAGGACAGTTTCCTACCACAAAGAAACTTTACCAGATAAACGTGCAAAGACACAAGACACAAAATGGCAAGCACGAACCACAACACATGCACCGCCTTGCAACAGGCAGTAAAACATTTTATTTGGAGGGGATTAAATCGATTCTACGTGGCCAAAACACTCATCCTTAGTTCTGACACGGTGCACACAATGGCAATTTGAAACCACAACAGAAGCATGGCATTGGAACAGTCAGTAACAAGAGTTTTACTGTGGGGGCGGGGATTTGTAATCGATTTTACATGGTCACAACTCTGGTCCATAGTTCTGACGTGGTTGAAACATGTAATTTGTTTTGTCAGCGTCATGGGCTTCCATTTAATCAATTCAACAGCTAAATAAAAATCAAACGAATTCAGAGATAGAGCATCAATAACGTTTCAAGATCACTAATTACTGAAATAAGAAAGTTGGACTCCGAGCTACATATTTGTTACAGTTGGTAAAAATATTCAGAACCAATTCGTAAATAATTTTGTACATTTTGGTTTTGTTGGAACGACCGCACTGGGAACGTTATACACAGTATCAAGGCAGTGGTTTTAAAATTATTTATTTTCGCGTTCCTTTGTGGATTTTGACTGCTTGGCTTTCTGCACAGCTACACTTCCAATGCATGAGGACCGGTTAACTTATTTTCCATGTTTTTGTAACCTGGTTGTTTTAGAATTTGTGTTTCTCGAACTTACTTATTGTGCAATTGGTGGTCTGCAAATGTAACCATATTCATCGTGAATTTGTCAAGTTACTTTCCTTCTTCTTATATATCAATAAGACAATAACTACAGCATACCGGAAGAATGTATTACTAACACCAGTAAATTGGCGTTAGCCATTTAAACCTCTAACATGAAAATGTCTGCGCTGTGTAGAATCACAGGAGGTCAACCGAAATACTCCAGCGGCTTTATCTGTTTTTCTTCTGAAGACAAATATCAATACCATTTTCTTTAATGCATAGTTTCGCAAACAGCAAGATTTGGTTTCTGTTGGCTCATGACTTGGTTTAGCACATGCTAGCAAACCGATCTGTAAAGCACACATTTTTACATTTGGTATTATTTGGTATTATTTGTTTGCCAGTTGCCACCTTCCATAAGAAGATTTTTAGAAGCCTTCGTGGTGCAGTGGTTACGCTACTCGCCTTGTAAACCAGGGATCGTAGGATCGATCCCGGGCTTCTCCAGACTTTCGGATGAGTCTTTAAACCGAGGTCCCGTCTCCGTATGACCTTAGCTGTTGGTGGGACGTAAAACTAAAAACTCACTCACCCTTCCATAAGAAATTCTTACTTTAATAGAATCTTCGAAGTCGGGACAATGCCACTGGGTTCAAATAAAGATAAAGCGATACTGTTTTTGAAAACATATCTGTAATACATCCTTTAAAGACAGATGTTTGAGAGTGAAAATTACTCAGATCGCAACTCATCGTTTGCATAGCTGTTTTTGTGGCGTATCTGACTGAAACCGTAATTGAATACAGTGTTTCTAAAAGGATTAACGGCGCTAAATTTGTTGCTGATCGATAGTAAATCAGCTTTGTTTACAATGACATTTTCACTTAGGTCTTTTCGCGGACTTAGAAAATCCTCGCGCGGACCGCAAACAAGTACAGGTTGGAACGACAGTGAAAGTGAGGGTGAGGGTTGGGATCCCGTAAAGTATACTTAAGTCCACCAGTAATTTTTACTGGCTGCTCCAAGTCGGAACTTTTGCTCTGCTTCCTTCCTGTTTGATATTGGTGGTTCTGATATTTTCCATCATTATGTATATTGTTATGTTCACCTGGCGATTCTGGTTCTTTCCCTTTTCAGTTGTTCATTTTCAGCTGTCCTTCTGAATTGATGTTTGTTGTTGGTGATTATGATTCTTTCCAATATATTGTATGTAGTTACTATTCAGTTACGTAAGTACTATCTGAGTCACAACCTGTCGGAAAACAGCTGCTTATTCGTTTTAACAGTGGTCTGTTTGTTACTGTCGTCATTCAATGTTTCGACTTATTCCCCTTGTGTTATTGTGGATAGGATTTGGGATCTGATTGTATCAGTTCCTGATCGTCTCCCTTTTCAATTTTATAAGTTTATCACATATGGTATAATTCAGCTGATTATTTGTTTTAAAACATACTTATAAATATATAATTCAACTCCCCAAAATTCGACATATTTACACGTACAGCAATAGATGTTAAAATGACACGTCGCTTATATCCTCATCTCGAGAACGTGCAATAATTGACACATTTTGGACGGCAACTATGTAATCGTATGGTTCCGAATTATGAAAGCCAACCGATCGCAGTACGCAACTGTCGTTTAATGAAACATCAACCCTACATGGTCGTTATCTGTTGTCCAGAAAGAGAACGGAGATCGAGATAGAAGATGAGATTTAAAGAGAAAGGTAGAGAGAACAGGTAGAACAGGATATAGGTGGGATAATTACGTAACTTTACCGAATTTATTGCCACAGGTTTAAAAAAAAAGAAGTGAAGGCAATGATCAGGAATCGACAAAATTAACCAACAGTTCCCATCAGAGACACCAAAGGGAAAGAAAAAACAAACGTTACATAACTAGACATTAATGGGAACATCACTAGAGGAAAGTCAAAAGGATAGTTACTTTCTCTCAGGATGGCCAATTGGCTATCCAAAACAAAAAAAGCGATACACATACTCAAACACAAACACTAGCAAAAATAAACCGCGACATCAGTGTGGCTACACCACAAACATTTTGAACTCAAAAGTTGGTGAGCAAAATGAAGGTGAAGGCAATTATCGAAGTTAGATGGAGCAAAAGTAAACCAACAGTTAAACCCCGAGGGGCCCGACTAGAGACAGAGCATCAGGCACCAGCCAACATTAGAAAAGCAAAAATTAAAAGCTGCTTATAGGTCGGAAATACGCTAGTGTTTGCACGCACTGAACTCTGACTTCAAAAGTTCACTTCAGAGTGCAGAATTCGCAGCACGATCGAGAATTCAAAATGTATTATCACGCCCGCCTTCAAACTGTGTATGTTTAACTGTTTGCTTTTCTTTGAAAAGACAACTGCCGAAAAAGAAATTGTCCATATTTCTAAGGAGACAATACTTTCTTATATGGGTACATCCTAAATAATTCGCCTGCACCCGTCTCCATTAACCTATATAATACTCCTGAAAAGCCCCTCTTGTTGTCTTTATTATAGTTGTCTTTATTTATTCGTATTGAGGGTCACTGATAAGGACTAAATGGCCGAAACTAGCTAGTCTCGCCCAGAAAACATGTACACTCTAAAGAGCATAAGAATTTTCACTTCTAAAGAGCATGAGAATTATACACTTTGGTCATGTCAGAAAGTGTGTGATGCCCTCACCTTTCTACTTGACAATATTTATATTAGATTCGGTACTAAGTTATTTAGACAAATTGTGGGTATTCCGATGGGTACGAATCGCGCACTCTTGTGGCTGATCTGTTCTTGTATTGTTATGAAAGAGACTTCATGCTGTCGCTTTCCATTGATAACCAATCTGATATTTTTGAAGCTTTTAGATCTTCTTCTAGATATTTAGATGCTTTATTAAAAAGTGACAATACTTGCTTTGATGGTTTGATCTGTCAGATTTATCCCCTAGAACTTCAGTTAAACAAGGCAAATTCCTCGGATACCGGGGCCCCCTTTTTGGATTTACATTTATCCATTGTAGATGGATTTGATTCTTGGAAAATTTATGATAAACGTGATGATTTTGATTTCGAGATTGTAAATTGTCCTTTTTTGGACGGTGATGTTCCTCGTGCGACATCGTACGGGGTTTATATTTCGCAGTTAATTCGATTCGCAAGAGCGTCTAGTCGTGTATCCGACTTCAACACTCATAATGAATTATTAACCGCTAAATTTCGTAATCAGGGGTATCGGTATCATAATCTACGTAAATATGTTCTAAAAACGGGTTATCCTTTGGAAGCAAGGAATACACCACAGAAGTGAAAAATATGGAGTGCACATGTTTTCTGGGCCAGACTAGCTAGTTTCGGCCAATTAGGCCTCATCAGTGACCTTCAGATATTTTCAAAATTCCACAATGGAATCAATGATCCCAAAGGACAAGAAAATATAATCTACACTATGATGTAGGGCAGGGAGACGTTTTACCGCCGCCACACATTCCCACACACCAGCTGTAGTGAAGCCTTTTCTAAGTTTTATAGACGTCATTCTGATTTGGTTTCAGAATTCAATGTTGGACTTAAAACACTTCTGCAACAAGGCCTATCGGAACCCGAATTCTATGGTGACTTAGTGTATAAATTTAGAAAAACACATGCCTGTAATGACTTTAGTAACAAATTTCGTAAAATCGTTCGTCGATATATAAAGATTGGGAACAACATAAATGTTATAAAACAGACTGCATGCATGGTGGTTAACCCAATTACGTGATATGTTCCTTTAATTTATTATTGTCTTAATTTGCACTGTCGGGGGAATTAACTCATGGAACATATAACTAAAGTCGATGTTTCTAATTTTATTTGTTTCAAAAGTATAAGTCTTCAGTTTATAAAATGTTAGCTCTAAATCATTTGAACAAAACGTATTTCTTGGTAACAATAATTCTTTAATATTTCCAATTTTCAGATGTTATTTTCTATACTGATCTTACTCTACTCTCGCAAAACTATTATCAACAGACAACCACTCTCTCACAAAACATACCCTTTTTATTCACAACCCACACAACAAATATGGTCAAGTCAGTTCCTCTCATGTCCCACTCATTCACATAATTGATACAAATAAGGCTACTACATTTCCTGAAAAGATGATGAAACAGAAAGGCAGGCATGCTCCCTTCCATATACAGAATAAGTATTTCCTGTCACAAGGAACCAACGTACACACCTTGTTAGCTGGATGATAGTTCAAGGGTTAGGGTGAGAGATCAAGATTGAAATCAAGATAAAATCTATTATGTAGCATGTGGGAGTGAAAGGTAAAGGATAGACAGGAAACAGTAAGATTTATCAGAACCAGAAATTAGTAATGAGAGAAAAATAACATATATTAAATATATATGACAATATATAACATCCCCCGCAGAAAAAGAAAAAAATATTGGGCAGACCTTAAAATCTTCACACATACAATTATAAAACATCATATTTTTCATTTCAGATGATAATAATAATAATAATAATAATAACAGCAATAATAATAATAATAATAATAATAATAATAATAATTGTTATAAACAGGAATAAACATAGACATACTAAAAGTAGAAGTAAAACAAAGATCAGGAATTGATACAATTAACTAACTCCATCCATAAAAGACACCAAAGGGAAAGAAATACAAACATTAAGCGACCAGACCATAATGGAAACCTAAACAAAGGAAGGCCATAAGGACAGTTACTTTCCCACAAAATGGCCATATGGCCATCCAAAATTAAAAGAAACAAGTGATACACACAGTAAGTAACAAACAACAACATAAATAAATCGCCACAGAAGAGCCGCCTTGGAACGGTCAGTGGAAGATTTCCACTGGGGGGCTTAAATCGATTTTACGTGGCCACAATCCTCGCCCTTACTTCCGTCGCGATTTAGACAAATAATTTGTTCAGTCCGCATGAAGGCCTCCTAACTCATCAGTGCAACATCTCCGTGAACACAAAAATCAAAGAACCACAGAGGTGAGACAACGGTGAGGACTCGACAGCAAGAAACCACTGAAATGCTGGAGCAAAAGAAAACCAACAGTTAGACTCCGATGAGCCCGACCAGAGACAGAGCATCAGGCAACAACCAACATTATCTCTCTAATTCTCAATAAGCGTTTACGTTGGAGCCGTCATAGAATCTGAGGCCTGACCCACCGGCGTGCAGTTAAAGAGGGAAGCAAAGTTGCAAACCGTGATTGGGTTAACTGCAACCCAACAATTAAACGCTGAAACGCAAATGACATAAAATAGACATGATCAATACCGGTATATTAATGACAGAATACGTTCATATTGAACTAAACATACATTTTTCACTTATTCTAAGTCAATAATGACAAGTGGGGGTTTCCGTTGTACTGCATACCTAGCCTTTATATTTAGGCTAGAAAAGGGCACCCAAACTGGGGATTCTGCAGGTTCACCCCGTAACTGCACTAGGTACTCAGTAGAATCTTTGTGTGGTCTTTGACCCCAAAACCGTTTAACCTTATAATACCCATGCCCATCTATGAACCCATCATCAGAGGATAATACTCTATCAGGGTCTACATTGACCCCTAAGCGGTCTGGTGCATTACATTTGCGGGTTGAGCGTCTAAGGTCAGGGACAATATAGTCAACTGTCTCTTCATCTGTCATGATGTCAGCGTTTTGAACTGGCTCTGGTTTATTTTCCATATTTGGTACACTTTGTGCATTGTTTAATGCATCTGTCTGCTGACCATTTTCACAAGTGGCTACGCGACTCATGAAATACGGTGTAGGCTGAGGTTCACGGACATAGGCCATTTTCAGACGGTCAAGATGCACTGGTGTTTTCACACATACGCCAGTATCAGGATTGCGCAATACTACCAAATGCGGACTATGAAACTTGTCTATCACAAAAGTACCCACATAATTGTTTTTCAATTTCTGTTCTTCTCCTACTGTTTCTGACAGAAGGAAAACATAGTCCCCAGGCATTGCCTGTAATGGGTTTGTATTTTCATTTGCTCTAGCCAGCATATTTTCTTGTGATCGGATGACATTATTCCATACTTCAGTCCGAATGACATTCAATTTCTCAGCATGTTTGCGCACATATGTCCTCGTGTCAACAGGTAATGTGTCAAAGTCTGTTGGTTTGGCTGCCGTAAGTGGGAAATGTGGACGGTGGCCGAAAACAATTTCATGTGGGGAGAAACCAGTTGAAGCATTGGCTGACTGATTAAAGGAAAATGTAACACTTGATAGAACTTCTATCCAATTGTTGCATTTATTGTTAACATAGGGCGTTAACTTTTCTGCTAATGTTTTGTGTGACCGCTCAAACATTCCCAAACAAGAATGCACAAATGATGGTGTAAATTCTTGTTTAATACGAAGTTGACGGCAAATTTCCTTCATGCATCTGCTTGTATTTTCTGTACCCATATCCGATATCAGGGTATTGTAAACACCATATTTGGTAGAGAGCTGGGTCAAACCTGATGCAACCGATAAGGTATCTTTGTTAGCTAGTGGGATTGTGACCAAATACCTGCTAAACATGTCTATGCAAGTGAGAACATTAGTAAAGCCTTGGGAAGAAGAAGGTGGTAGGGGGCCAAACAGATCAATTTGCCAAACTTCAAAAGGCTGCTTGGGCTGAGGGTATGCTGTAATACCAGACTTAATACAAGGTATGCTGTAATACCAGTATGCTTCCTCTGGCTTTCGTTGCCGGATAATTAAAGGGTCACTGATGAGGCTTTATTAGCCGAAACTGCGTAGTATGGCCCATCTTCTTTCTCATGAATATTTTCATTGCTCTTAAGGAACTCATTTTTGATTTTTATTTGCACTGATGAGTTAGGAGGCCTTCATGCGGACTGAACAAATTATTTGTCTAAATCGCGACGGAAGTAAGGGCGAGGATTGTGGCCACGTAAAATCGATTTAAGCCCCCCAGTGGAAATCATTCCACTGACCGTTCCAAGGCGGTTCTTCTGTGGCGGTTTATTTATGATGTTGTTTGTTACTTACTGTATGTATCACTCGTGTCTTTTTTTTTATTTTGGTTGGCCATATGGCCATTTTGTGGGAAAGTAACTGTCCTTATGGCCTTCCTTTGTTTAGGTTTCCATTATGGTCTGGTCGCTTAATGTTTGTGTTTCTTTCCCTTTGGTGTCTTTGATGGGTGGAGTAAGTTAATTGTATCGATTCCCGATCTTTGTTTTATTTCTACTTTGGTATGGTGTTTTATGAGCTTGCGTTTTTGACACTGTTGACATGATCTGACATAATCAGTGATAATGGGACCCATGCGCTGGAAAAAGTAATGTTCTTTTACTCGGTCCAGTGTGTCTGTAATTCCCCCATGTCCACTCATTGGGCAGTCATGGTACAATTGTATGACAGGCTTGATCATAGTGTGAGGTAAAACAAGTTGATAATGCTCAACATGTTTCGTACGTTTTGATTTTGCAACTCTGGAGTGCCAAAGAAGTCCGTCAATTACAGCATAGTCACTAGATTCTAACAGAATTCGTCTTGCCTTTTTCTGACTTTTTGGCAAGATGCCATTTTCGAAGTAATCGATCAACCCATGTAACTGAGAATTATGTCTCTGTAACTCCTTGGTCTTTACAGGACTAAAATCAAACTTGGTAAATAATTCTACTTTCTTCATCTCATCTTCAAGAAAACTTGATTGTGAGGTTTCACTCTCCGTAAAAGAAGAATCATTCGTACATTTACTACTACTAGTCCGATGGGACATACTTGTCTGCGATTTATCGTCATTGTGCACAGTCTGATCTTTACTATCAGCAGTGTATTTGTCAGCATGGATAAGGGTTTGATTTGCATGAGTTTCCTCTTTCCCCTTATTAATCTATGCTTTGTCCGCCCCTGTGAGTCAATTATTTCAGAGTCTGCATCGTACTCTGTGTCAGATTTCAAAATAATCCCAGAGCCTTGCTGCAAAGACATTCTGTTCACCATTTTTACCCCACAAACCTCCTCATCAGTTTTATGACAGGTGAGGAGTTCCTGAAGTGACCTTCCCTCAGGTAATGTAATTTTTCCAGTGTTCTCTGTAACATATGGGAAAAAGGGGTTTTCTTTATCAGGACTGGAATATGAAGGGTCATTTTGACTATGAGCCCTGGAAAGGGCATCTGGAACAACCATTTCATCTGCCTTTCGGTACCTAATTTCAAAATTAAACTCCTGCAAAATAGCCAACCACCTTTCATAAATAGCACCTTTGAGACTTTTCTGAAATAATGGTTTGACAGCCTGATGATCACATTCCACAATAAATTTACGACCTCGTAAATATGAAGCACACTCAAGGATACTTGTAACCATGCCTAACAACTCTAGTTTTGTAGGACCATATGACTCTTGCCATTTTGAAATAGACTCAGCCACCAAGTTTGCTGTGTGTGTTAACGAAGGCCAAGACAAGCTTCTACGCTATACTGGTTACCAAAACTTCATAAAAAACCTTACAAAGCACGGTTTATTGCAAATTCTAGTTCTTGCACTACCACTGAACTTTCTAAATTATTAACTTCCTGTCTTACTGCTATTAAAACGCATGTAATTAAATATTGTGATAAAGTCTTTGAAAGATCAGGAAGAAATCTGTTTTGGTCTATAAAAAATTCGAATGAGGTCCGAGGCCCCGTTTTTGGATTTACATCTATCTATTGTAGATGGATTTGTTTCGTGCAAAATTTATGATAAACGCGATGACTTTGATTTTGAGATTGTAAATTTTCCTTTTTTGGATGGTGATGTTCCTCGTGCGCCATCCTATGGCGTTTATATTTCGCAATTAATTCGATTTGCTAGAGTGTGTAGTCATGTAACTGACTTCAACACTCGTAATAAATTATTAACGGCTAAACTCCTTAATCAGGGTTATCGGTACCATAAACTACGCAAAGCCTTTTCAAAATTTTATAGACGCCATTCTGATTTAATTTCAAAATTCAATATTGGACTTAAATCTCTTCTGCAACAAGGTCTATCGGAACCCGAATTTTATGGTGACTTAGTATATAAATTCAGAAAAATATATAACCGCAATGACTTCAGCACCCAATTTCGTAAAATTGTTCTGCGATATAAAAAGATTGGGTACAACATGGATATTATACGACAGACTGCATGCATGGTAGTTAACCCAATCACGGTTGGCAACTTTGCTTCCCTCTTTAATTGCACGCCGGTGGGTCAGGCCTCAGATTCTATGACGGCTCCAACGTAAAGGCTTATTGAAAATTAGAGAGATAATGTCGGTTGGTGTCTGATGCTCTGTCTCTGGTCGGGCTCATCGGAGTCTAACTGTTGGTTTTCTTTTGCTCCAGCATTTCAGTGGTTTCTTGCTGTCGAGTCCTCACCGTTGTCTCACCTCTGTGGTTCTTTGATTTTTGTGTTCACGGAGATGTTGCACTGATGAGTTAGGAGGCCTTCATGCGGACTGAACAAATTATTTGTCTAAATCGCGACGGAAGTAAGGGCGAGGATAGTGGCCACGTAAAATCGATTTAAGCCCCCCAGTGGAAATCTTCCACTGACCGTTCCAAGGCGGCTCTTCTGTCGCGATTTATTTATGTTGTTGTTTGTTACTTACTGTGTGTTTCACTTGTGTCTTTTGGTTTCGGATGGCCATATGGCCATTTTGTGGGAAAGTAACTGTCCTTATGGCCTTCCTTTGTTTAGGTTACCATTATGGTCTGGTCGCATAATGTTTGTATTTCTTTCCCTTTGGTGTCTTTTATGGGTGGAGTTAGTTAATTGTATCAATTCCTGATCTTTGTTTTACTTCTACTTTAAATAAATTGAAATCTAGACAGTTTCGAGCTTCTAGTCTGTCTACCTACGATTTTTCCACTCTTTACACTACACTTCCTCATAATCTTATAAAAGAAAAGCTTAATGATTTAATTGAATGGGCTTTTCACAGAGAAGATTCTCTCTATCTTGCATGTAATGTCAGAAATGCATTTTTCACTTCTAAAGAGCATAAGAATTATACACTTTGGTCATGTCAGAAAGTGTGTGATGCCCTCACCTTTCTACTTGACAATATTTATATTAGATTCGGTACTAAGTTATTTAGACAAATTGTGGGTATTCCGATGGGTACTAATTGCGCACCTCTTGTGGCTGATCTGTTCTTGTATTGTTATGAAAGAGACTTCATTTGGTCGCTTTCCATTGATAACCAATCTGAAATTATTGAAGCTTTTAGCTCTACTTCTAGATATTTAGATGATTTATTAAATATTGATAATACCTATTTTGATGGTTTGATCAGTCAGATTTACCCCCTAGAACTTCAGTTAAATTAAGCAAATTCTTCTGATACCGAGGCCCCGTTTTTGGATTTACATCTATCTATTGTAGATGGATTTGTTTCGTGCAAAATTTATGATAAACGCGATGACTTTGATTTTGAGATTGTAAATTTTCCTTTTTTGGATGGTGATGTTCCTCGTGCGCCATCCTATGGCGTTTATATTTCGCAATTAATTCGATTTGCTAGAGTGTGTAGTCATGTAACTGACTTCAACACTCGTAATAAATTATTAACGGCTAAACTCCTTAATCAGGGTTATCGGTACCATAAACTACGCAAAGCCTTTTCAAAATTTTATAGACGCCATTCTGATTTAATTTCAAAATTCAATATTGGACTTAAATCTCTTCTGCAACAAGGTCTATCGGAACCCGAATTTTATGGTGACTTAGTATATAAATTCAGAAAATATATAACCGCAATGACTTCAGCACCCAATTTCGTAAAATCATTCTTCGATATAAAAAGATTGGGTACAACATGGATATTATACGACAGACTGCATGCATGGTAGTTAACCCAATCACGGTTGGCAACTTTGCTTCCCTCTTTAATTGCACGCCGGTGGGTCAGGCCTCAGATTCTATGACGGCTCCAACGTAAAGGCTTATTGAAAATTAAAGAGATAATGTTGGTTGGTGCCTGATGCTCTGTCTCTGGTCGGGCTCATCGGAGTCTAACTGTTGGTTTTCTTCTGCTCCAGCATTTCAGTGGTTTCTTGCTGTCGAGTCGTCACCGTTGTCTCACCTCTGTGGTTCTTTGATTTCTGTGTTCACGGAGATGTTGCACTGATGAGTTAGGAGGCCTTCATGCGGACTGAACAAATTTTTTGTCTAAATCGCGAAGGAAGTAAGGGCGAGGATTGTGGCCACGTAAAATCGATTTAAGCCCCCCAGTGGAAATCTTCCACTGACCGTTCCAAGGCGGCTATTCTGTGGCGATTTATTTATGTTGTTGTTTGTTACTTACTGTGTGTATCACTTGTGTCTTTTAATTTTGGATGGCCATATGGCCATTTTGTGGGAAAGTAACTGTCCATATGGCCTTCCTTTGTTTAGGTTTCCATTATGGTCTGGTCGCTTAATGTTTGTATTTCTTTCCCTTTGGTGTCTTTTATGGATGGAGTAAGTTAATTGTATCAATTCCTGATCTTTGTTTTACTTCTACTTTTTAGAACCGAAGCGAATCACTCTCAAAATATCACCTTGATCACCACCCGGCTGTTTCTGATATAACATATACCCAATGCCTTTACTCGAACTGTCCACAGATAAGAAAAATGGCAGGTCATAACAGGGAAAAGCCAAAGCTTCTGAGTTTAGCAAAGACTCCCTAAGTTGTTCAAATGCAGTTTGTTGCCATGTTTGCCATGAAAACTTCACATTTTTGCGTAGCAGTTTGTACAAAGGATGTGCAATCACACTATACTGAGGGATAAACTTTTTGAACCAATTCATCAACCCTAAATAACGCTTCAGAGCTTTAACATTCTTAGGAACTGGATACTCCGCAATAGCTTTCATACTATCAGATGGAGGTTTGAGCCCTTCTTTAGATATTTCATGACCTAAGAAAACACACTTACTGTGTGCAAATTTCTGGGGTAACAGTTTCAAACCTGCTTGTCTAAAGCGATCAAAAACTTCTTGCAGATCTCTCATGTGCTGTTCAAAAGTTTCAGAAATGATTAAAACACCATCTATATAGCAAAGAACACTTTTGAAAGATAGCCCACTCAGAACACGGTCCATTAAAAGCTGAAAATTGTTCGGACTCGTTTTCAAACCCATGGGCAAACGGGAAAATTTGTATGTGCCAAAGCATGTATTGAATGCAGTATACTTGGAAGTCTGGCTGGAAATCCGGACCTGAAAAAAACCTTGAGCCATATCCATAGAAGTTATGTAATTTGGAGTTCTATCTGTGAAAGACTCTGTCAGTTCTTCTACACTTGGTATAGCATAACAAAAATCCTGTGTCTGGGAGTTTAGATAACGGACATCAACACAGAATCTATACATAGACAGACTGGCCTCTCGAGATCCCGGTCCAACTCCTGGTTTGGGCTTATTTCGCTTTGAGACAAGAACAATTGGGCTAGAAATGGGGATATCTTCTTTTTCACTGACAGGAGTAATGATACCCTGGCGTAACAATGCATCTAACTGGTGTTGGAAAACCTCACGTTTTTCGGGCGTCAGCTTGTAGGGTCGTTGATGCTTGGGGATAGCATCAGGTTTTAGGTGTATCTGATGTTCAGTATAAGAGGTGAGCCCTAGTGAAGGATTTTCATCGGTTACGAACAAGTCATAGTTTTGCAAGAGACAGTCGTCAAGTCTAGTCTTTTCAGCCGGTGACAGATGGCAGTCAGAACTGTCCGTTTGAAAATATGATAAAAAGTTTCTCTGTCAACATTAGTATTCATGTCTGATCTTAAATTTGAATGAAAACATGTACGTCTTGCAGCTAGTCTAGTCGGTTTATTATTTTGGAATGAACTCTCATGACCTGACCTTTCACAGGAATTTACTCTGAAACTTTCATTCAGTAACTCAAATGATCCTAATAGTTTACCTTTACAAATTGTGATGCATTGTGATGGCGGATTTAGTATTTTCATGGGTACTTTATAATCATGGGAAACAACAGCTAATGACCTGGCAACAAGTAACTTCTTTTTCTGTATATATGCGCTGCCCGAACACACACCCTGGTACCCTGGTGTCGCATGTTTGGGTACCTTGCCCCATAAGATTGTTTCCGAATTAGGCTGCAGTGTAATCCTGTTCTTAGTCCGAACTTTGCAATTAGAAAACACTACAGACTGATTGGAAAAATCAAGTTTAATGCCATGAAAATACATGTACTGGGTACCAAAAAGTAAGGGATGGAATGTTTCCTGTATCACATAAACATCTATACACTGTTGCTGACCCTGAATAAAAGGTTTAATTTTCGCACAGCCTGATATATGTATTTCTTGATTATTTGCCAGAACAATTGCATCATCAGTCACAGGTGTTAGCTGGGTCTTGGCATTATCAGGTAAAAAATCATATAAACGTTTTGACATCAGATTAACTGAACTTCCTGAATCTAACATGGCTGGGACATTACAATTGGGAAACTGTGCATGCACATATAGAAAATTGTTATTACTTACACAGTCACTTTGCTCATCTGTATCACAGCTTGAAGTATAAGTTTTATCTGGGGCTCGGCTCCGCTGGCGCTGGTTCATTGGCGACCTCCCAAGGGAACGCGCCCGGTGTCCCTTGGGCTCCTCCCGTTTCCCGAATTCGTAAAACAGTTAACTGATCGATGCCCAAATTGTTCACAAAGCTGACACTGAATATTTGGCTCACTATTTCCTCGTGCCCAGTTACAATTACGTCTGATGTGGCCTGCTCCCTGACAGGCATGACACTTTTAATTGTTTATTGTGGAATGCTTCTGTATTTTTACTTACACACACCTTGTTGAATTCTGTAGAGAGTTTATCTAGTTTCTGTTCCGACGCTTTTAACCTGTCACCGGATTGCACTGCAGCCACGCTGGAGGCTGCAGGTGAAATATCACATCCAGCAGGGTTTGGTGAAGACGCCCTGTAGCCATAGGCTTCACCAAGCTTTGCTGCAGTGAGAGCAGCGTGTATGTCCTCGGGATTGCCGGCCCGTGCAAAGAATGCATATTGTGACGGTAACCCTTCTATGAACTGTAAAATAATTTCTTGGTCAGTGTTGTTGATTTTCCTCCCCTTTTCCATTATTTTGGAATAAAAGTCCTCCATCTGTTGATGAGGTAAGAGGCGTAAATTCATAAATTGTTCAGTTTCAACTAATAAAACAGGCTTGTTCCCCTTGTCCATGTATTTGTCAACATACATTTTTTTCACATTTTCCCAGCTGTTCTTGTCACTGTCCTCTAAACAGGTAAACCAAGTAAGGGCTGGGCCCTGTAAATGCGGCTGGAAGGCTGCCACTGTTCCGGGATCCTGTGGATTGATCCTTGATAATGTGCAGTAGGCAGAGAAATTAGAAAGAAATAAAAATCAAAAATGAGTTCCTTTAAGAGCAATGAAAACATTCATAAGAAAGAAGATGGGTCATACTACGTAGTTTCGGCTAATAAAGCCTCATCAGTGACCCTGTAATGATCCGGCAAAGAAAGCCAGAGGAAACATACTGCAATTTTGCGAATTTCGAATTGGCAGTCGATTCAAAGACTGATATAAATCAAAATGGGGTCCAAATTATTAAAAACCTGTCTAGAAGAGGAGTCTAAACCAATAAATTATTTCTGATTACTCAGAATATTCACGCTGATCTCAAAGGACCAAAAGTAAAATATAAACTGCACTATGGTTGGTGTACGGGGAGACGTTTTACGGCCGCCACACGGCACAACACCAGCTGCAGTGAAGGCAAATAAAAATCAAAAATGAGTTCCTTTAAGAGCAATGAAAACATTCATAAGAAAGAAGATGGGTCATACTACGTAGTTTCGGCTAATAAAGCCTCACCAGTAACCCTGTAATGATCCGGCAAAGAAAGCCAGAGGAAACATACTGCAATTTTGCGAATTTCGAATTGGCAGTCGATTCAAAGACTGATATAAATCAAAATGGGGTCCAAATTATTAAAAACCTGTCTAGAAGAGGAGTCTAAACCAATAAATTATTTCTGATTACTCAGAATATTCACGCTGATCTCAAAGGACCAAAAGTAAAATATAAACTGCACTATGGTTGATGTACGGGGAGACGTTTTACGGCCGCCACACGGCACAACACCAGCTCTCAGCCTCTCAAAACCTCTAAGCATCATCAGTGAGATAGCCACTGAATTTCTCTAAGCTAACTCTCCCTGTACTCTCCATACTGTCACTAGGAATCAAGTTCAAACACGGGTTTCCTAAAGCATATGTTAAACCACACGCCTCACTGGGATTAACACAGTTGGTAAAATCAACACTTGAGTCCAGAAGAGAATTTTCAAATGAACTGTTCATTTTCCAAAAAGAAATTCAGATTCTCCACCATGATATGTTCCTTTAATTTATTATTGTCTTAATTTGCACTGTCAGGGGAATTAACTCATGGAACATATAACTAAAGTTGATGTTTCTAATTTTATTTGTTTCAAAAGTATAACTCTTCAGTTTATAAAATGTTAGCTCTAAATCATTTGAACAAAACGTATTTCTTGGTAACAATAATTATTTTATATTTCCAATTTTAAGATGTTATTTTCTATACTGATCTTACTCTACTCTCGCAAAACTATATTCAACAGACAACCACTCTCTCACAAAACATACCCTTTTTATTCACAACCCACACAACAAATATGGTCAAGTCAGTTCCTCTCATGTCCCACTCATTCACATAATTAATACAAATAAGGCTACTACATTTCCTGAAAAGATGATGAAACAGAAAGGCAGGCATGCTCCCTTCCATATACAGAATAAGTATTTCCTGTCACAAGGAACCAACCTAAACACCTTGTTAGCTGGGTGATAGTTCAAGGGATAGGGTGAGAGATCAAGATTGAAATCAAGATAAAATCTATTATGTAGCGTGTGGGAGTGAACGGTAAAGGATAGACAGGAAACAGTAAGATTTATAAGAACCAGAAATTAGTAATGAGAGAAAAATAACATATATTAAATATATATGACAATATATAAAATACGGTTGGCAACTGCTTCCCTCTTTGATTGCACACCGGTGGGTCGCGCCCAAGACTATATGACGGTTCCAGCGTAAAAACATAAATGGAATTTTATTTTATTTTAGTATTCTTTATGTTGGTTGGCGCCTGATGCTCCGTCTTTGGTCGGGCCCCTCGGAATCTAACTGTTGGTTTTCTTTTGCTCCAGCAATTCTGTTGTTGTATGCTGTCGAGTCCTTAACCTTGTTTCATCTCTGTAGTTTTTTGATTTGTATGTTCTCGGAGATGTTACACGGATGAGTTAGGAAGCCTTCATGCGGACTAAACAAAATTAGTGTATACCGCGACAGAGGTAAAGACGAGGATTATGGCCATGTAAAATCGATTTAAGCCCCCCAGTGGAATTCTTTCCATTGGTCTCTGGCTAGAGGACAGTGGATGTAGGAACACATGACTAATACCTTACAAAATGAGCTTAAAAGAAGAATTAGTCTTTATTTTAGCTTGTCTTCATAGCAGAATTCCACCATATTTTATCTGATAAAACTCACCATCAAACTGTTCAAGCCATGCCACAGCGTGTCACGGTTTAACAGTACATAATGCTAGTGAATGAAGAGAAATATTCAATACAATGTTGAAACCAATTTTAAAAGCATTTGAAGATTTCGAACACACTTGTAGAATAAGGCTTTTTAAAGGGTGTGTTGCTGTATTTTCATATTTACTATCCACAAAAGTTGTAGTTATCCCTACCAATACTTCTAAATGGCACTCAGAGGACACCCCGACCCAGCGATCTTAGTTATTCTTGCACACCAGACAAGGAAATCCGCAATTTTACCCTGGGATAGAAATTTATGTTCTGGCCCTGGTGTTCCGACCCCAAATCGAATATAATCGCGTGTTTGACAAATGCACTGGTTGATTACGACCTTGTGTGCGCCGTCGTTAAAGTTGACGTCATGCACGATCCGTGACGTCACTTTACATTCCTGCAGTGTCAACACAATATGGCGGACGTTGGTAACCTAAGTGACTGCAGCATTGAAATTCCGCGCTAAGAAATGGAATGTATGCAAGAAAAAGAATCCAATAGAGATGTGAGGGGTGGATGCCGCACAGTGACCCTTGGGACGGATTTTTCTATCCACCCCTCACACCCATATTAGATTCTTATGATATCTCAAGCGATTTAACAGTGAGGTTGTTAAAAGGCTCTATTCCTTTAAGGTATATTCCCAAAATTATGTCTACCAGTACTCTTTGAACTAAATATAATTCATCCCTGACATTTTTCAAAGGTGTGTATACAGAGACGTGCCAACTTCCATATTAATAAACGCTATATATTTAGTTTAAACTTTATTACTTTGTATGTCATATGCATCTTATAGTTACAAACATGGTGTTGGCAAAAATAAAGTATCATACAAAAGGGATTCAGAAGAAAGTTAAGTGACTTATTTATATACATATTTACAGGAAAAAGGGCACTTTTGGAACATGCGATCAGAAGTGTCGCAGACAAGTCTATGCATACTTCCAGTCTTGCTAGAACCACTAATGTAGACATGAAGACACCATACGTATAAACTTATTAAATGTTATTTATACTTATTAATTGGCTGCACGCAAGCCCCTGGAAAATGCTAAGTGGGCTACCTAAACTAATTGACGTTTTTTTTTTTTCTCTTTGTCTCGTCGACAGGACAGAAATGGATATCGGTTTAACTAAACAGCAGAAAGATGCGGTGAAAATGAGCTGGAGCCAATATCAAGCTAATGGCATTGCGAATGGTACCGCCTTTTACGTAAAGTAAGTTGATGGTTATAATGGAGCGAGCAAGTTTGAAAGGTGTGTCTTTGGACATTCATATTCAACAAACATAATCTCTCATACATGTATCTCAAACACATAAACATAACAAACAAAGTCTAGACAAATTAAGGATTAGAACGGAAGCCTAAAGCTTTTGTTGTTGTTTTTTTTTTTGGAGTTTAACGGCCCAGTCAACACTATTTAGGTCATATTTGAGCCGGTCAGTTTACCTATCCACACTTTTCCTAGGCAGGCTTATACGTAAGCGGTTTACCAGTACAGTGCATATTCTTTCGCCAGAAACTGACAACTGCCCTTCTTGAATCAGCGGAAGGGAGAGAATGACCGTAGAAAAGATTTCATCATTGCCTAAAGCTTATCTTGTTCTTTTCTTGTTTGCGCACAACGACGACAATGATGAGAGTCTATTTTGCGCGCTCTATGAATAACAATTAGCGCTATGGTACATCATACCGACATGTAAGGATGTGTTTTTATTGAAAATTACACAGACTAGTACATCACGAAAACATGCTTACATAGTTTTGACCCTAAAACCCCAGTTTCATATGTATAATTGGGGTTAAGAGCGAGAACCAATAATCTGTGTTTAAATATAAATGTCGAACCTAACATAATTTTTAATTGAATTATTTCTTTCTGTTTTCAGTAGGCATTTTGGACAGGCGTGTTTTCACAATAATTTGTTTTCCATGCGCGCATACACCCAGACACACAGGTTACCTTGTTCTGGCAAGATCTTAACTTGCTTATAGTTTATGTTTGTTTGTTTGTTTGTATTGGGGTTTAACGGCCCAGTCAATACTATTTATGTCATTTTAAGTCCGTCAATTTACCTATCCAAACTTTCCTGGGCAAGCTTATACATAAGCGGTTTACTAGTACAGTGCACATTATTTCG
The DNA here is from genome assembly GCA_963580285.1 of Lucinisca nassula. Classification (NCBI taxonomy): domain Eukaryota; kingdom Metazoa; phylum Mollusca; class Bivalvia; order Lucinida; family Lucinidae; genus Lucinisca; species Lucinisca nassula. The sequence goes on along the minus strand of OY757016.1, from coordinate 93,192,172 downwards.
CCTGAAACTAACAACTGCCCTTCTTGAATCAGCGGAATGGAGAGAATGTCCGTAGAAGAGATTTAATGATCAATCTGCACGAAAGAATGCGCCAAAGCTGTAGTGTCAGGTCAGCTGTATCATCGGAGCGGATGTAAATCTGGCATATCAAACATGTGACGACACGGACAAGCCAATACACCAGTAGAGACATGCTTGTTGTTATGTTTTCAATGACACTGCTCACAAGAATTAAAGTTAACTTTCGTTTAAGTAATATAATCCGGTGCAGGACAACACCAGCACGCGGCATCAGCACAGTCCGATTAGAGTGTTCGCTGCTTGTATGGACATCTTTTTACAATGGGCTAACCAGAGATAAACAAACAATAGGTGTGACCAGACTGGCTTGCTGCGCAAGCTGATCTGCATTTTGCTAGTCACCTATTTATTGCTAGTTCATTACGAAAACACGCCTATACAAAATACACTGTAAATTTTACCGCAGAAAAAAAAACGAGAATTTTCGGGAGAAAATAATGGTGATATTTTTCTTATTTTCTCAAAATGTAAATTGTGGTTTCTCGTTAGAACCGCTTCATCGAGGTGGTTCTAACGAGTACCCACAATCTATATTTTAGAGCAGAAATAAGAAAAATAAGGTTTTTTCACTAAATGCTATGACCAGGAATCGATACCATAAACCCAAAGCTCCCATCAGAGACACCAAAGGGAAAGACGCACAGACATGAAACAACTAGACCCTAATGGAAACATCAATAGCGGAAAGCCAAAAGGACAGTTACATTCCCACAAAATGTAAACCCCAGTTTTATTATATAAAATTGGGGTTCAAGGGGGTCAACATTATATAGGTGTGTTTTCGTGTTGTGTTTTGTGAACCGGCTCATATGCAAATTATTCCCCTTCTGTATCCTTATAGATGGTTTAAGACAGATCCCGATGTGTTTCCCTACTTCAAACCTTTGTTTAAAGATTTGGCTGTAAAAGATCTGAACAACCACCCAAAACTGAGGGCGCAAGCCAAGGTTTTCAACAACTCCTTAGCATCTTTTGTTGACTGCTTGGATGACGCAGAATGCCTTACTATTCTGGTTCAGAAACTGGCGAAAAGTCATTTCAGCAGAGGATTGAGAATGAAAGAATTCCATGTACGTATTAATGCAATTAAACTAAGTCTTGTAGATCCGGATTAGATGTCTAGAAATGATCCCTTTCGTCAAGGTCTATACTGTTTTGCATAAAATAGAAGTGAAGACAATGATCAGAAATCGATACAATTAACCTACAGCTCCCATCAGAGACACCAATGGGAAAGAAACACAAACAGGAAACAACAGACCCCAATGGAAACATCAATAGCGGAAAGCCAAAAGGACAGTTACTTTCCCACAAAATGGCCTGGTCAATTTGCTATCCAAAATAAACTAATATAAGCGACAGAAACGCCCAAAGACAAACCATAACAAAAATAAATCGCGACAGAAGAACCGCCTTGGAACGGTCAGTGGAACTAATCCCACTGGAGGTGGGGGGGGGGGGGCTTCAATCGATTTTACGTGGCCACAACCCTCGCCCTTACTTCCGTTGCGATTAAAACAAATAGTTTTTACAGTCCGTATGAAGACCTCCTAACTCATCAGTGCAACATCTCCGTGAACACAAAAAATCAGTGAGAACTCGACAGCAAGAAACCAGTGAAATGCTGGAGCAAAAGAAAACCAACAGTTAGACTCCGAAGTTGGTAATTTTACATTTGTAAAAAAAAAAAGAGCTGAAATGGTCAATGCAAGTGCGCTACGAACCAAGCGGACCTTTTTAACGATACGTTGATTGATACAATATTGATAAATTATATATAATGTGAACACCTGGATCGTGTATGCTGATTGGTTAATTTTTCGGTATTATTTAATACTACCACGTGTTATAAAAGTTTTGAATTCATAATTATTGATGCTCATTCTTCATCACGAAAAAAAGCCACTATAATTTTGACACACTTGAACCCACTTTTATGTAGTAAAACTGGGGTTTACAGGGGTAAACCTTATTTTTCTTATTTCTGCTCTAAAATATAGATTGTGGGTACTCGTTAGAAGCGAGGCGGTTCTAACGAGTACCCACAATCTATATTTTAGAGCAGAAATAAGAAAAATATCACAATATTTCATCTTAAAATTTTCATTTTTTTCGGCGATAAAGGTTACAATGTATTTGTACATGCGTGTTTTCGTAAAGTTAAATAACTCTGTGTTCCCTTGCTACACGTTTGTTGTTGCTCACTTTCCATCCTGTGTTGTACATGTAGCTGTGCCAATAATGTTGCCTTTGTCATTTACTTACCAATTCGCTTGGGAACATAGAAACAAGATTCCACCTTATACATATGTATATGTCTTTATAATGTATCGTTTCCTGATCGGTTGTCGCAGTACCTGCGTTTTCTTTCTTTCTTGTTTCTTATTTTCGTTTTTCATTCGTTCCTTCCTTCTTTCATCTACATTGTATTGTTTTCTTTCTTCTCTGCATATGTTACAAATATAGAATCAGGTGTCCAGGAAAATCCACAATAAAAGATTACACGCCTGTTCAAATGCATTGTAAACTTTGCCGCCTAAAAAACGAGAACTTTAAGATAACAATTGTGATATTTTTCTTATTTCTGTTCAAAATATAAATTGTGGGAACTCGTTAGAATCGCCTCGTTGAGACGGTTTTCACGAGTACCCATAATCTATATTTTAGATCAGAAATAAGAAAAATAAGGTATACTACCCCTGTAAGCCCCAATTGTAATCTATAAAAGTCGGGTTCAATGGGTAAAAATTAGATAGGCGTGTTTTCGTGATGTTGCCAATGGGAACAAGAGGAAGAGTAACTAACAATGAGGAAAACCGAAAAGGGGAAAAATGAGTCAGAAAACAGCACAACAACCAGCTCTCTCTTGGGTACAAATTAGATAGGCGTGTTTTCGTGATGTTGCAAATGGCAACAAGAGGAAGAGTAACTAACAATGAGGAAAACCGAAAAGGGGAAAAATGAGTCAGAAAACAGCACAACAACCAGCCCTCTCTTGGATAAAAATTAGATAGGCGTGTTTTCGTGATGTTGCCAATGGCAACAAGAGGAAGAGTAACTCACAATGAGGAAAACCGAAAAGGGGAAACACGAATCAGAAAACAGCACAACAACCAGCTCTCTCTCTCCCACTAGAGGTATTCAAGATGCAACAGGCACAAATAATGAAATTTAATAAAACAAAATAATATTGACAATATACACCCGCACAAATGTGTATTTGAGTGAACTGGTCGGCACGATAGGACCTAAACAGCGTTGCATCACGAAAACACGCCTATATAAATAATATTGACCCCCCTTGAATCCCACTTTTATATTGTAAAACTGGGGTTCACAGGATGTACCTTATTTTTCTTATTTCTGCCCTAAAATATATTTTGAGGGTACTCGTTAGAACCGCCTCACCGAGGCGGTTCTAACGAGTACCCACAATATATATGTTGAACAGAAATAAGCAAAATATCACAAATTTTCATCTTAAAATTTTCGTTTTTTCGGCGATAAAAATTATGAGGTATTTGTATAGGCGTGTTTTCCAAATGAATGATCCACTACACTCCATACCAAACGGAATATTATCCGTTCCAAGTGACCATTTAGACCGTTCATCATGAAAACCCCATTAAACCCCACTTGTATATAGTGAGACTGAGGTCTAGGGGGTACACATTAGTTTGCATATTTCTGCACAAAACAAAATGTGGGTATTCATTAGAACCGCCTCGCCGAGGCGGTTCTAACAGGTACCCACAATATATGTTTTGTGCAGAAATATAAATGTCAAATTTTTTGCTCGATTGGGGGTGGTACAATTTTTAATATACAGTCGAACTTCAATGGCTCGAACACCTTTGGACCACGAAAATCTGTTCGAGACAGGATTAGTTCGACACAGATGGCTACTTCCAGGAGGTAAAACTGGGATAATTTTAATGAGTACACACAGCATACATTTGCATGATAAAAGATAAAAATATCCTACATTGTACCCTCTCTATTTCTTACGTAGAGAAATTCCCTAGGGACTCAAGAATGGGTTCGACTCAGACATGGTAAACGAGCCATCGGTGTTCGAGTCTTCGAAGTTCTACTGTATCTGAATAGGCGTGTTGTCGTCATGTGTTGATCTAGTTTCCAGGATACCTACGAATCATGGCGGCGACGCATTGTTCTGATTTGTTTTTATTTCTGTGTGTATATTACACGTACATGTAGTAGTCTAGAAGTGGTATTACAGTCGAACGTCAATGACTCGAACACCTTTGGGACCTCGAAAATCTGTTCGGGACAGGGGTAGTTCGAGCCACTGAGGTTACTGTCAGAAGGCATACCGAGATACTTTTAGGCATCTTTTCGGTGTTCTATAATGCAAATGTATGCTGTGTGTACTCATTAGAATCGCCTCATCGAGGCGATTCTAATGAGTACACACAGCATACATTTGCAAGATAAAAGAATAAAATCTCCTTAATTATGCCCCACTTTTTCTTATGTAGAGGATTTCGCTAGGAGCTCAAGAATGGTTTCGACACATCCATGGTAAACGAACCATCGGTGTTCGAGCCATCGAAGTTTTACTGTATATTTGCAGTAGCAATCATAAGTTACACTGATTACACTCTTCTGGAGTCCATGTCTGTTGGTCTCAACATTGATATTTGCCATTTTGTCTAATGATTAATGATTTTGGATAAACGCTTTGGTACTACGACCTAAACTACTTTTGATGAGTATGTTTTAGTACAAAATTCAAATCAATCAATTATTGATTTAAGTATACTATTGAACTGACTGACATAATTATACATATATATACCAAATATTTCGTCATGTTCCAAAAAGCTCTAAGACCCTTTTTGTCCCCTTTCTGGACAGAAGAATGGTAGAAACCTGAAATGCGACTACCTATTAACCCATATCTTGCTGAATATTCATTTAAGCCACACCCATTCTGTCTATCAACCAATCAAATTACTTGATGTAAGTTATTGCTACAAATTCATAAACTGAATGTCAAACAGTGAAGATCCTGATCAGATGGCTTCATCTGAAGCCATCTGGCTTCATCAGAAGCCATCTGATCTGGATCTACATTGTTTGCAAAGACAGGGGTTGTCGTGAACAGCAAGATAAGGGTTAAGATACGCCATCTTATTTCAGAACCCACTGGTAGCTCGGTCAAACACATATTTCGGTTTCAAACAGCTTATTACCTTTTTCAGGATGCCTTTGGCCACTTCATTCGTTTCTTGCAAGAAGCAATTCATATAGATGGTGCAACGAAAGAAGCCTGGGAGAAAACAACGGTTGCCATCTGTCGCATAATGACAGATCACATGCAGGAACTCTCTTAATTAACGTCAAAAAAGAGGCTATGAACAATTAAAAACTGGGAATGTAATATATTTCTTGTGTCTTGGTATTTCACTACTGAAAAAGTCCCGTCTGACACACCAACCTAAAGCGACAAGAAGTGTTTGTCATAGAAACAATCGGAGTCTACTTGTTTGTTTTCTTTTGCTCAAGCATTTCAGTGGTTTCTTGGTGTCGAATTCTCACCGTTGTTTCATCTCTGTGGTTGATTGATTTTTGTATCCACGGAGATGTTGCACTGATGAGTTAGGACACCTTCATGTGGACTGAACAAATTATTTGTCTAAATCACGACGGAAGTAAGGGCGAGGATTGTCGCCACATAAAATCGATTTTAGACCCCCCACCTCCGCTCCCGATTGGAATTCGTTTCACTGACCGTTCTAAGGCGGTTCTTCTGTCGTGGTTTATTTTTGTTATGGCTTGTCTTTGAGTGTGCGTATCGCTTATATTATTTTGCTTTGGATAGCCAATTGGCCATATTGTGGGAAAGTACCTGTCCTTTTGGCTTTCCGCTAGTGATGTTACCATTAGCGTCTAGTTGTTTCATGTTTGTGTTTCTTTCCCTTGTAGTCACTGATGCGAGCTCTTGGTTAATTGTATCGATTCCTGGTCATCGCCTTCACTTCTATTTTCTATTATGTACCTATAAAAACAAAATGCTATGAAACATTTCGAAAACACACCTAAAAAACATTGTAAATCTTTTCCGCCGAAAAAAACAACACGAAAATTGAAGATGAAAAATTTATAGTTTTTGACCCTACAAGAACCATGTTCGAACTTCACCCATATATCATTGATGCATACATTCTGGTAAAGTTTCATGAAGCAAATCTTTGTCCTCTTATGGGTGAACAAGGTTGTAACATAATTAGACGTAGTGACCTAGTGTTTTATCCGATATGACCCATATTCAAACTTGATCCAGACATTGTCAATACAAACATTCTGGTAAAATAGAAGTGAAGGCAATGATCAGGAATCGATTCAATTAACCCACGGCTCCCATCAGAGACACCAAAGGGAAAGAAACGCAAACATGAAACAACAGACTCTAATGGAAACATCAATAGCGGGAGGCCAAAAGGACAGTTACCTTCCCACAAAATGGTCAATTGGCTATCCAAAACAAAATAATATAAGTGACACAAACACCCAAAGACTAACCATAACAAAATAAACCGCGACAGAAGGACCGCCTTGAAACGGTAAGTAAACCTAATTCCACTGGGGGGGGGGGGGGGGGGGGGCTTAAACCAATTTTACGTGGCCACAATCTTCGCCCTTACTTCCGTCATGAAGACTGAAGTGGCCTCTATATGATGAACAAGGTTGTAAAGAAATTTGATCTAATGACCTACGTTTTGACCTGACATGACCCATGTTCGAAATTGACCCATATATTGTCAGGGCAAACATTCTGCTAAAGTTTCATGAATATTGATCTAAATCTGCGGCCTCTAGAGGGTGAAAAAGGTTTTAAATAAATTTGGCCTAATGACCTACTTTATGACCCGAATTCCCAATGGATCGAGATGTCACCAAGACAAACATTCTTGTAAAGTTTCATGAATATTGAAGCACAACTGTGGCCTCTAGACGATAAACAACATAAATGTTGACGACAAACGACGCACACTGCACGAAGCACGATGGACGACGGACAAACAACGGACGAAGGATGATCACAATAGCTCAAGTGAGCAGAACGCGAAGCTTCAGAAAAATAACTCAAACGGTTTTTCAGTTACAGAGCAAACACGAAAACGTGACTAATGGAAAACACAATATATCTCACGAGCCCTTCAGGGTAAGTCATAATTCGGCAAAATGAAAAATAAACAAAATATGACCATAGTGAAAAAGAAACGAACGTCGTTCTCGAAATTAGCACCACATGTTATATTTTTTCATTTTTTTTTTTTTTTTTTTTGCCTCATTGGCTCAGTAGGAAAACACAAAGCGGACTGCAGTGCTGAGCGAGGTCACGTCGCCGTATATGTTTACTATTCTAAACCCAATGGTGACTTCGATTTCGCCTTTTAGCTCATCTGAGCCAAAATAGAAGTGACTGCAATAATCAGGAATCGATACAATTAACCCACAGCTCCTATCAGAAACATCAAAGGGAAAGAAACACAAACATGAAACAACAGACCCTAATGGAAATATCAATAGCGGAATGTTAAAAGGACAGTTACTTTTGCCTATCCAAAACAAAACAGTATAAGCGATACAAACACTCAATGACAAACCATTACAAAAATAAACCGCGACCGAAGAACCGCCTTGGAACGGTCAGTGACACGAATACCACTGGGGGCTTAAATAGATTTTACGTGGCCACAATCCTCGCCCTTACTTCCGTCGGGATTTAGATAAATTATTTGTTCAGCCCACTTGATGGCCTCCTTTCTCATCAGTGCAACATCTCCGTGACACAAAATAATAACAACCACAGAGATGAAACAACGGTGAGTACTCGACAGCAAGAAAACACTGAAATGCTGGAGCAAAAGAAAACCAACAATTAGACTCCGATGGGCCCGACCACAGACAGAGCACCCGGCACCAACCAACATTACATATAATTAGATCTCTCTAATTCTCAGTAAGTCTTTACGCTGGAACCGTCATAGAATCTGAGGCCTGACCCAATGGCGTACAATTAAAGAGGGAAGCAAAGTTGTCAACCGTGTTTGGGTTAACTACCATGCATGCAGTCTGTCGTATAACATTTATGTTGTAGCCAATTTTTTTCATATCGAAGAATGATTTTACAAAGTCTCCGGGGAGCTACTGTGATCGGTTGACCGTCCGTCGTAGTCCGTCTCTCCGTCCGCCCGTCCGTTGACAATTTATTCAAACGACGACTGCTCCTAAACCACGGATTAATTTATTTGGTCAGTTCAGGAAAATTGATGCGAAATTAAAAACAAAAATGGTTTTAGCATGGATGTTATGCAACAGACCGCTTGTTTGGTTGTCGACCCTTTTACAGTGGAGAACTTTGCTTCGCTATTCGTTGGCACGGCGGTGGGCTGGACTTCGGACTCTACGACGGTCCCATCTTGAATCATTTAAATTCAAGAGGGGTGGAGCATCCCTGCTAGCATTCTACATAAATCTACAGCGGGCCGTTAGCGGCCCGTCAGCTACCCTGACGGGCCGCTAACGGCCCGCTGTAAATTTATGGAGAATGCTTACTGGGATGATATTTCTTGGTTTCGACCCTCCGTGATCAGACATGCGCGTTTCTTCTGCTCTAACGTCAGATTGTTGTTGATGTCTCAACCCAGATTCATGATAGTCTAAATATATTACTATCTTATTATGTATTTTATTTTGACTCACTGTTGAGTTAGAAAGCCTCCATGCGAATCAATTTCTTATTGTTATAGCGTTTGATACTGAACTGGAACCGACTGTGGGCGAGGATTTAAATTTCGTTAACTCCGAAGTTGACGCCCCCACTGACCGTCTAAAGGCGGTCGTTCTTTCACAGTGTCTTATTTGTTAATTGGCTTTGTACCGTTGGTTCATGTTTCGTCGGTTTTTATGGTTGCCTCCATGTCATTTACCTGAGGTAGCTGCGATCTTTGATTGTGGCCTTTCCTGGGTGCCCTTTTCTTTCTTATTCTTACTTGTTCTTACACACCTTGGCAGAAATGATCGTGGATGTCTTCTTTCAAAGATAAACGACTTTATTGCGTGCGGAAATATGGTTGACATGAAAAAGAAAAAAGGAAAATTAGCAGAAATCTTTAAAATCTTCTTGTCAAAACCCAGAAGGCCCGGTTGTATTATATTTTGTATTTGCCTTTATCTATTGGACCTCTACCAAAGATGTACAAATTATAGTCCTGGGGTCAAATGTGGCTCCCACTCTAGTGGTCATTTGTATAACATTAAGGGCAAAAACGAAGAAAGAATTTCTCGTCTGAGTACAGAGGGCTGAGCTCTTTGATATTTGGTACATAGTTTCACTAGGTAGACCGCTATCTACATTGTTCAAATTATAACCCTAGGGCAACGAATGGCCCCTCCTAAGGCCCATGTCTTTTACATAGACGTATATAGCCCCGGGATAATAATGGCCCTTCCCGAGTGGTCACTTGTTTTATATTGATCCATATAGGGGAAAAATCTTAAGACTCTTTTGTAGTGGTTTATTTTTGTTATGGCTTGTCTTTGAGTGTGTGTATCGTTTTTATTATTTTGTTTTGGACAGCCAATTGGCCATTTTGGTGGAAAGTAAATGTCCTTCTGGCGTTCCGCTAGTGATGTTTCCATCACGTGAACAAGTCCGTGAAAGAAAGACCCCCGCTAAACCCACTTTATATGGAATAAACTTGGGTTTACGGGGTAAACCTTATTTGCCGTATTTCTGCTCCAAGTCATAGAGTATGGGTATTTGTTAGAACCGCCGCAATGAGGCGGTTCCATCGAGCACCCAAAATCTATGTTTGGAGTATAAATAAGAAAATATCACAAATTTTCATCAGAAAAGAATCTATTTTGGAAATTTGAAAAATGCACTATATCACACGGATATGACATCGTAATGTCATTAGGGTCTAGTTGTTTCATGTTTGTGTTTCTTTCTCTGATTGGAGCTGTGGGTTAATTGAATCGATTTCTGATCATTGCCTTCACTTCTATTTTTTAAGATTTTTTGTCTGAAACAAAAGTAGAAGTGAAGGCAATGATCAGGAATCGATGCAAATACCCAGCACCTCCCATCAGAGACACTAAAGGGATAGAAACACGAACATGAAATAACTAAACCCTTATGAAAACCACAAGCAGAAAGCCCAAGGGACAGTTACTTTCTCATAAAATGACCAAACAGCTATCAAAATTATAACAAAATATAAGCAATACATACATGGATAGGCGCACTATAGCAATAATAAATCACGACAGAATAACCACCTTGGAACGGTCAGTAGAATAATTTTCACTGGGGCGGGGTGCTTAAGGTGGCCGACCTTAATTTCGGTTGCGCAACGTTCTGCGCATTGCCGTCAATCGGCACTGTAACGACATTCACTTTTTAAGTGGTATTTATATTTTCTTTTCGACCTCTCAAACGAAGTAAATTTTCTACGATTGACTGTATTTTCCATCACACATGGATAAAATACGCCAACAGTTATCATTTCTTGTCACTGTCAAAGCAGACAAAGTGAACGTAGAAAAAATCGAGTTCAGAAACGATCGAATGTGTCGGTCACAATTGAGCCATTAACACAGTTGACCATCGTACAGTATCTGAAATCGGAAGCTGCTGATACTGTACGCTCAAAAATCGTTAGCTGCTTTACACGATATTTATAAAAACCACAAAAAAATCAATAAAATTCATTAATGACACTTAAATCGAACACACGTTTTGGAAGGTAAGAGGTGTTTCTTTTTAAATTTGCTTCGATTTGCAATCATAATGCGCCCTGTTCTTCACAAGAACACGATTCTGATGCTGCATCAGTGATTTATCTCATCCTCGCTTGCAGCGATCGTTACTATTTAACATTTTGTCTGTCATGTGGCCAGTTTACACATGTATTAAATTAGCGAAAGCCAAATACTGTTATTAACCAGCATATCTCAATACCCGTTTGCTAGTTCTATAGTCCTACCATCAAAATAATAACCTCTTTGTTCAGGGCCTATCCTGTTGGCGACTGTACGGTTAGCTGCTAGCTTCGTTTTTTTCTTTGTACGATCAGCTGCGATTATCACTGCCTGCTTGTTTCCTGCTGTTTTGACTGGAGAGGTAGTTTTAGCCTTGATAGATCCTATTTTGATAATTTGACTGAACACGTATGTACAAAGAAACGGTAAATATTGCTAACAGGGTCATAATGGTGATACTAAGACCAATGGATCTTCATACACTATATATAGCGCCCCTGATACAGGCATTTTCAAGACAGAGGTAAACTTAGCTCGCTATTCCCACCACCTTGAGCCGTTGACATTTTCTGATCGGGAAGAGCATTCCACTCTCTAATGGCCAGCGGGAAGTATTGATATTCTTGAAAACCATTGAATGGTGATTTCTACACCTTCTAGCTGGAGGAACAAGGTCATCTGTTTGATTGCTTGCACTTTGTCATACAGTATTAGCTTACTGTAGCATACTGTCTGTAGCATACTGTCTGAAAGAACGTGCATTGTACTGGTTATCCGATAGACTGATAGCAAGCTGTTGGTAGCTATGCTCCATAGCGAAGATTGTGGGTAATCGTTAAAACGCAATGTTATTCAGTACAAGTTTTGTCTTTTTGTGTTCCAGTCTATATGTAGCTTACGCGTTTATGTTCGATAGCCGGAAAAGCCCGTCAACGGGCTTCGGTTTATTTTGTTTTTCTTTGTTTGATTTGAGGTTTTACATCCCCTTCAACACTGTAAAGCTCTTTTCGGGGACGTTGCTTCCAATTTTGTGGGACTTTTACCCGACATTGAGATGAAATGACATCTCAAGCGCTGTCGCCCAATGAAACCAATAGGGTTTATAAGCATCGACGGTCCGACGCGCACCGCTTTGCAAAGGCAGGTTTAGATCCTCTAAACGGTTTACCAGTACTCGTGTGCGGGTCGGTTTCAGCTCTGCGTGGAAGCATCATGCAGCCCATCTATTTCTTCAATCCCCGATGGGCGGGGGCCGCGGTTTATTTCGTCTGTATCCCGTAAACGATACCAAAGATGCCAGCAACAATTGTCGTCTGCTTTGTTGTCTGTTGGGTACTGTTAAAGTCATTGTTGCAAACAGACAGCTCCTCAAAGGGCAGTTTGATCAGGATCCACATTGTTTGCCTATACTTATAAAATATGTTTAAAATTGGTAAGAATGGGAAGCAGACGACCTAAACCGTAGACATTTTCAGGTGAAGTATTTTTTCTTGGCATCTTAAGAGAGTCAAATTGACAGCACCTATACTTGTTAACAGTAGATAGATCGGACTTGATTTTGTTTGTTTGTCAGTAATCGAGTTCAATGGCCGATGTAACGCAATTTTGACAGGCTTCTACGTAAGCGATTAGCCAGTACAGTGTACATACTTTCACCTGAAGCTGCCAACTGCCCTTCTTGAAACAGCGGAAGGGAGAGAATGACCGTCGGATTTGTTTATTTGAATTGAGGTTTAACGACCCCGTCAACACTGTATAGGTAACTCTAGAGAAGCTTCTTTCAATTTGTGAGACTTTTACCCGATATTGCGATGAAATGACTTCTCAAGCCCTGCCGCTCAATGAACCCAATAGGCTTTATATGCATGGACGGTCCGACTCGCACCCCTTTTCCTGGACAGGCTTATACATCCAAGCGGTTAACAAGTACTAGTGTGCAGTCAGTTTCAACTCTGCGTGGAAGCATTATGCAGCCTAGTCCATTTCTTCAAGCCCCGATGAGCGGGGCCGGAAGATTTCATGGTCAGTGTCATGAAAGAATGTTGCCGACCGCAACAGGTTTCCACCCCGCATCCTGCTGCTCACTAGAAACGACACGAGACTTATACTGATATTTACACTCTTTCGTTTAATCAAGAATTTAAGCAAATAATGTGGACCTTGATCAGACTGCAATTTGCAGCATCTCACACGGGTCTGTTTGCCAGAAGACAGTGGCCGGTTTCTGCGTCTTTATAAAATAGCCACAGTCTATAGCTAACAGTACGGAACCCGGGAAGGGACATGATTTTTTTTTATTTTATAAGTTGTGCGCACAAGATAATATCTTGTGCAGACAAGATATTATCTTGTGCGGACAACATATTATCTTGTCCGCACAAGATATTATCTTGTGCGGACAAGATAATATCTTGTCCGCACAACATAATATCTTGTCCGCACAAGATATTATCTTGTGCGGACAACATATTATCTTGTGCAGACAAGATATTATCTTGTCCGCACAAGATATTAAGTTGTGCAAACAAGATATTATCTTGTCCGCACAAGATAATATTTTGTCTGCACAACATAGATCTTGTGCGCACAAGATATTATCTTGTCCGCACAAGATATTATCTTGTCCGCACATGATAATATCTTGTCTGCACAAGATAATATCTTGTCCGCACAACTTCCCAAGATCTATGTTGTGCAGACAAGATAATATGTTGTGCGAACAAGATAATATCTTGTGCGCACAAGATATTATGTTGTCCCCACAAGATCATATGTTGTCCGCACAAGATAATATCTTGTCCGCACAAGATAATATGTTGTCCGAACAAGATAATATCTTGTCCGCTCAAGATATTATCTTGTTCGCACAACATAATAAAAATAAAAAATCATGTCCCTTCCCGGGTTCCGTATTACAGTCCTCATGCACCTTTTTTTATATATACTAACTAATTTTGCTGGAATTGTTTTTTTTTTTTTTTTTTTCTCATGTTGAAATCGATAATTGTGACCCGTCACGCGAAAAGGACAAGTTGGGTGGATGACGTCGTTTTAAGAAATCTCGTTTCGAAGGTGACGTCATTGTTCATTAATTCAGTCGCGCGATATCTTAGCAGGTACTTGCGTTTTCAGGCTTTATTTTTGTTAACATTTCTTCTTGGTGGTTGGGCGAGGCAAAGGTGATATGTACCCCCAACTGATATCGGTTTACATTTATGCGATGCCTGTTGTCCTTGCAACAGGTACGGGTAGAGTGGGGGAGGGGGGGGGGGGTTATTGTCACTCCTAGTTTTTACACTTCCATTCAATTTCCTCGTTCTCCTCTCTCCCTCGCTTTCTTCTCCTCTACTATCTCTTCTATATCATTTCAGACTTTCTCTGGGAGAAGACACAAAATGACTCACGAGTGTTAATGTGTCGTTGAACCCTAAAACAATCAACAAATCACGCACGGCTGTCAGCCATGTGAGGTAATTAAAGTTATGCCCCTTTGGAAGCATATTTTAGTTTTAATCTCGGACCCAGCCGAGTTTTAATACCGCGAAAACGAAATACAACAACAAATAAAAAATCTAAAAATGTTGATTGTTGTTGTGTTGTTGTTGTTGATTTTGGTCAATTGACATATTTCACACACTTTTGGCGCAACAACGTGCCAAGTAAAGTCTTTCAAAACGCCGTGAGACGTGACTGCACCTTTAATTTTGGACAAGTCCGTGTTTTAGGTAAATCGCCTTCATTTGGGATTTTACATTGGGCGATATAGTTTTACTGAGAGTCGATCTGCATCATATTTATGGGGCGCCGTTTTACTATTTAATACGTATTTATAGATATCCATAAATCGGATTCTGGATATCCATAAATCGATTTATGGATATCCATAAATCAGCCGAATAATGGATATCCATAATTCGAATTATGGATATCCATAAATCGAATAATGGATATCCATAATTCGATTAATGGATATCATTAATTCAGATCGATTTATGGATATTCATAATTCGATTTATGGATATCCATTATTCGAAATATGGATATCCATAATTCAATTTATGGATATCCATTATTCCTCTGATTTATGGATATCCATAATTCGATTTATGGATATCCATAATTCAGATCGATTTATGAATATCTATAATTCGAATTATGGATATCCATATATCACCGCCAAAGCTTTTGGTTTAATGATTTCTCCCTAAAACAGTTTTTTTTATTTGAGATTTAACGTCCGCGTCAACACAGTACAGGTCATTTTGGAGACGTTGCCACCAATTTTGTGGGACTTTTACCCGACATTGAGATGAAATGACATCTCAAGCCCTGTCACCCAATGAAACCAATAGGGTTTATAAGCATGAACAGTCCGAATCGCATCGCTTTGCCTGGGCAGGTTTAGATCCTCCAAGCGGTTTACCAGTACTCGTGTGTGGGTCGGTTCAGCTCTGCATGGAAGCATCATGCTGCCCATTTATTTCTTTAAGCCCCGATGGGCGGGGACCATCCCTAAAACACGTGATTATTTATTGTAAAAATCTTCAAGGTCTTCATCATTGCTAGAAGACGATGGCCAGTCAAAGGGACCAATTTGCCGTGCAGCCTTTTCAGCCCGTAAGGCGTCCAAAGCAACGGACGGCATACACTGAACGCACACCATGTGTGCAGTTAATTATCGGAACCAGTCGTAAGATCTGGAATTTCCGACAAACGCATCCGGTCCCTCTGGAATCACCTCTTATGAGGACTGCGCACCTAAGGACACTGGAAGTCGGACGTAAGATTTCAATGTTCCAAGCTGACAATCCGTGCATGCTTTCTGGAGAAAAATGAACATAGTCGTTACTTATAGTATTAACATATATCCATATAATACTATACTTGAGATGTATGGAGTACCAGAGAGTAGATTCAGATATATCTCCTGGCCCCCGCCCAGTGGGGCTTGGAGAAATAGATTTGACTGCATGAACTGAGAGTACTGATGAACCGTTTAGAGGGTCTAAGCCTGTCCAAAGTCGTGCGAGTCAATGGGCGACAGGGATTGAGATTGTGTGTTTGTTTGTTTGTATTTGAGTTTAACGGTCCAGTCAACACTAATGTAGGTAATTTTTAGCCGATCAGTTTACCTATCCACACTTTTCCTGGGGAGGCTTATACGTTTTGTTTTTGTTTGATTTGAGGTTTAACGTCCCCGTCAACACTGTAAAGGTCATTTTGGAGACGTTGCTTCCAATTTTATGGGACTTTTACCCGACATTGAGATGAAATGACATCTCAAGCCCTGCCGCCCAATGAAACCAATAGGGTTTATAAGCATGGACGGGCCGACTCGCACCGCTCTGCCTGGGCAGGCTTAGATTCTCTAAGCGGTAAACCAGTACTCGTGTGCTGGTCGGTTTCAGCTCTGCGTGGAAGCATCATGCAGCCCATATATTTCTTCAAGCCCCGATGGGCGGGTTATACGTAAGCAGTCAACCAGTTCAGTGCACGTTCTTTCGTCAGAAACTGACAACTGCCCTTCAAACAAGATATGTTGTGCGAACAAGATAATATATTGTGCGCACAAGATATTAAATTGTGCGAACAAGATATTATCTTGTGCGCACAAGATAATTTGTTGTCCGCACAAGATTAATTATGTTGTCCGCACAAGATAATATCTTGTGCGCACAACATATTATCTTGTCCGCACAAGATAACATCTTGTTTGCACAACTTAATATCTTGTTCGCACGACATATTAAAAAACATAATATCCCTTCCCGGGTTCCGTAGGGAAGGGACATTATTATTTTTTTTTATTTAATAAGTTGTGCACAAGATATTATCTTGTGCAGACAACATATTATTTTGTCCGCACAAGATATTAAGTTGTGCGAACAAGATATGATATTATCTTGTCCGCACAAGATATTAAGTTGTGCGAACAAGATATTATCTTGTCCGCACAAGATAATATCTTGTCTGCACAACATGGATCTTGTGCGGACAAAATATTATCTTGTTCGCACAACTTAATATCTTTTGCGGACAAGATTTTGTTTGTTTTGTTTGATTTAAGGTTTAACGTCCCCGTCAACACTGTAAAGGTCATTTTGGAGACGTTGCGGGGGACTTTTGTGGGACTTTTACCCGACAATGAGAGGAAATGACATCTCAAGCCCTGCCGCCCAGTGAAACCAATAGGGTTTATGAGCATGGACGGGCCGACTCGCCCCGCTTTGCCTGGACAGGCTTAGATCCTCTAAGCAGTTTACCAATACTCGTGTGTGGGTCGGTTTCAGCTCTGCGTGGAAGCATCATGCAGCCCATATATTTCTTCAAGCCCCGATGGGCGGGGGCCAGAATATTATCTTGTCCGCACAAGATAATATCTTGTTCGCACAACTTCCCAAGATCTATGTTGTGCAAACAATATAATGTTGTGCGCACAACATATTATCTTGTCCGCACAAGATAAGATCTTGTTCGCACAACTTAATATCTTCTTCGCACAACATATTAAAAAAATCATGTCCCTTCCCGGGTTCCGCATGTTTCCGTAATGAACTGACTATACATTACGAATACACACCTATTTAAATAAATTGAAAATTTTACTACCAAAATATGACAATTTTCTGATGAAGAAAAAAAAATCGATATTTTTCTTATTTCTGCTCAAAATACAGATTAAAGTACACGTCGAGGCGGTAACTAGTCTATCGATTACCAACAATATATATATTGGGTCCTACTTAACACTGCTGAGACTAACAATGACTGCACAAGGACTGACAAGGGCAGCATAGAGACATTTAAAATAGGGTTTATTATGCAAGTATCAATATTTGTGTCATTTTTGACATTATAGTCACTTATAGGGTTGGTTTGTCTCGAGAATATTTTAGCGAGTCAAACTTAAAGACAGTAAATGTACATATAGCAGACACATGTAGAATTGTGTTATTTGGAAACAAAGCCACTACCTCTCTCTCGTGTGCCCCTGCCCACAGGGGCTTGAAGAAGTATATGGACTGCATGATGCTTCCATGCTTCCACGCAGAGCTAAATGCGGCCCGCATACTAGTACTGGTAAACTGCTTAGAGAATTTAAGCCTGTCCAGGAACCGCGGTGCGAGTCGGACCGTCCATGCTAATAAACCCTATTGGTTTCATTGGGCGACAGGGCTTGAGATGTCATTTCATCTCAACGTCGGGTAAAAGTCCCACAAAATTGGAAGCAACGTCTCCAAATGACCTTTACTGTGTTGACGGGGACGTTAAACCTCAAACAAACCTCTCTCTCGTGCGCGCGTGAAAACACCCGGAGCGAGTGTTCGACAGCGATTAAATAAACTTGAAGCTTTCATCGCAATCGAAATAAAATAAATTAGTATAAACTATCTTATTTGCAAAGTAACGGGGCCCTTGATTCTTAACTAAGATGCCCCATGACCGCAAATATGTAACAAATATGTCGGGACACTCCTTTTCGGCTTACTTAAGCCGAAGGCTCCGGGGGAGCTATTATGATCACCCTCCGACCGTCGTCGTCCAAACTTCTGTCCGCCCGTTCAAAATTTCTTTAAAAGACATCTCTTAAACCACTGAACAGATTCTGACCAAACTTGGCAGAAATTATCTTTGGGTGGTCTTCTCTCTTTAAAAATCCTTGTGGTTGAAACCAGATGGCCCAGGTCTTCGATACATGTATTTTGGGTTTGAAGCTTCCTCTGGTGGACATCTACCAAGATTGTTCAAGTTATTACCTTGGGGCCAAAAATGAAAGAAAAGATGCGCACACCTTGGAAAATTACTTTACGAATCATTAAAAATCTCAAGAACGATTGGTCGTTTGTGGCATTTTCCTTTAGTATTTAATGAGGTACCAATTTGCTTCCAACGGCAACAAATTCTTCAACTTAAGAACAGTATTCTTATTGAGATGAAATATTCCATCTGGATAATAAGTCCGTGGAATGAGCATCCCTCTAGACCCCACATTATATCCGAAAGATTAGGGTTTACTAGGCATTCATTTTTGGGCTTATTTCTGTTCAAAAATACTCAAAGAGGCTGTTCTAAAGAGCACCTGCAATCTATGTCAGACCCCTGTTAGATTGTGGGTACTCATTAGAACCACCTTGATGAAGCTGTTTTAAAATGCACCCACCATGTAAATTTGAGAGTAAAATAAAACAGACTGTTGGTTCTCTTTAGAACCGTCTCACTTCGCACCACTTTCCTGGGCAGGCGTAGAACCTCTTAGCAGTTTACCAGTAGTCTCAGTTCTGCATAGAAGAATAATGCAGCCATATCTATTTCTTCAAGCGCCAACACGCTGATGTAATAACATCTATGCGTACCCAAATGCAGATGAAGAAAATAAATGATATTTATAATGTTAACATTAAACTACTGCTCAAAACATCACAACCAGCTCGTCGTGTCCTTTTATCTCTTCAGTCATTGTTCCGCACGTGGCGTATGTTGCTTATATCTCACCCAGTGAAAATATCTTTCGAGATAGTTTCGATAAGATACTGAACCATACATTTATATTTTATATTCTCACATTTAAGTGTCCTTGTCCATCATTGTCAGTCCTTGTCAGTCCCAGATGTGTTTAGTAGAACGTACCGTATATTTTAGTGAAGAAATAATGAAAATAATGTTTGACCCCCCCCCACCCCACCCAAACTAAACCCCTGCTTTACTATATAAAAGTGGGATCCAAAGGGGGCAGAATTATATAGGTGTGTGTTCTTGTTGCCTATACAGCTATTAAAATAGACAGGTGATTTTAGAACTATTTAAATCATCACAGAAACGTTGAATCTAACAGAACCTCTTTTTATACCAATTTCCTTTGATGATGGTCCAAATTTCTCGGGCATAGCGATGGACCACACAACGTTTATATAGCGTGAAGTCGGTACCCTTCACACGTTCACTTTTTAAATGCTGCAGCTAAGCGTACAGATTTTTTTTCGACTTGTGCAGCTAATGATTGCGTACAGATGCAGCTAATCGTACAGTCGCTAGAATGATAGGCCCTGGATAAAGCAGTACTTTTTTTGAAGGGAGGTAGACAGAACTAGCAAATGGGTACTGAGATGTGCTGGTAAATGATTGTTTTATGTCTACGCTTATTTAGAATAAGTGATAACTGGCCATAAGACAGACAAAATGTGAAAAAATTATGGTTGCTGCGAGCGAGAATAAAAAAAATCACTGATGCAGCACCATAATCATTTTACTGTGCAGAACAGGCTACATTATTACTCCAAATCGAAGCAAATTTGAAAAGGAGTGACTCTTACCTTCCCAAGCAGGTGTCCTTTCCGGGTGTTAATACCGAATTTTATTGATTTTTAGCGTTTTTTATCAATATCGTGTAAAGCAGCTAACGATTTTTGAGCGTACAGTATCAGCAGCTTCCGATTTCAGATACTGTACGATGGTCAACTGTGATTAAGGCAGCTCATTTACAATAGCAGAACTGTTTACCTTTTTTATTCGTCTTTTTCTCGGACATATCTTTGGCTCCCGAAGGCACCTTACCTGACATTGAAAAGCCCGTCCGAAAGTATGTCATCTTTCCATAATGGCAGTTACAGTTAAATTTGTAAAGTGTATGGATCTAAGTATCAGATCAGAATCAGAATTTTTTTACTGGTGACACGTCCTTAGTCAATCCCTCAACAGGACAACATGTTGAATGCCATACTATATCTCCTTTAAAGTACAATCCATTTGCTATCATGTTTGTTTACGCTTGCAGCACACTTAAATGACAGTTCTTTGGATATACGTTTACACACGGCCTGTGTGTAAACTTTTAGTTTGATGTGACGTAATCATATTTATGACGTCATGATAAACAGCCGATGGATTGAATCAAAGTCCGCATGCTACTGATTTTTTTTTTTTTTTTTTTTTTTGGTGTTGTTTTTGTTTTTGCTGGCTGAGAACTGACAAGTATGCCCGTAGAATGAATCATTCTGTCTGCATAGGTCTACTACTAAATTTTATTGTGGTCGAGAACTGCTGGCAGTCTCTCTCTCTCTCCGTCTCTCTCTCTCTCTCTCTCTCTCTCTCTCTCTCTCTCTCTCTCTCTCTCTCTCTCTCTCTCTCTCTCTCCAGTACGTCTCTTGGCTTTCTTTCTACTTATATACTGCGATCGGTCACATCTGATCAATACTCGCAGGTGTACATTACATACACACCAGGCGCAGTTGGTCGAAATTAACGACGTCGTTAGTTAACGTACCGTTAATAAAACTTTGATCGTTTGCATATGCCAAGCTGCTCACATGTTTTCAGCTAAAATACCAAAATTTTAGATATTGTACTTGCTAGATCACTTAACAATATGACCATAACGAGCTCGTTGAGCTAACGATGCTTTGAACAACTGGCCCCTTGTATGCAGGATGAAGGCCTACACAGTAATCGTGTAAAAATTTTACGGTAGGGGTCTTTAACCTGCACAGGGCATAACTCTCCCTCCACATCCCCAGTTAACATCCCGATCCACAGGACGATGCACTATGTGGCATTATCCCTGCAAATAATGCCAATGGAGCGTGCTCGGACACCGAAATTTTATCGCCGCTGCCTGGGATCAAACCCGGGACCTCTAGCATCAGAGGCAAGTGCACTAACCACTGTGTTATCACGCTCGCACTCGGCATCACGAAAACAAGCATATCTAAGTTTAATCCCCTAAAACTACACTTTTATACAGTAAAACTGATGTTTACAGGAGTAAACATTATTCTTCTAATGTCTGTTACTCGTTTAAGCAGAACTGACAATTATGCCCGCAGAAATATGAAAAAAAAGCAGTTAAAAATTCTCGTTTGTGGTGGTAAAATTTTGTTATATTTGAGCATTGTTTGTTTGTTTTGAGCTTAACGTCCCCGTCAACACTGTACAGGTCATTTTGGAAACATTTCTTCTTATTTCGTGGGACTTTACCCGACGCTGAGATGAAATGAAATCTCAAGCCGTGTCGCCCAATGAAACCAATATGGTTTATAAGCATGGACGGTACGACTCGCACCGCTTTATCTGAGCAGGCTTAGATCCTCTAAACGGTTTACCAGTGAGTGAGTGAATTTTAGTTTTACGTCCCACCAACAGCTAAGGTCATACGGAGACGGGACCTCGGTTTAAAGACTCATCCGAAAGTCTGGAGAAGCCCGGGATCGATCCTGCGATCCCTGGTTTACAAGGCGAGTAGCGTAACCACTGCACCACGGAGGCTTCTACGGTTTACCAGTACTCGTGTGCTGTCGGTTTCAGCTCTGCGTGGAAGCATCGTGCAGCCCATTTATTTCTTCAAGCCCCAATGGGCGGGGGCTATGATATATTTGAGTAGGGGGATTTAAAACACAGTAAGGTCATTTATAGTTAAGAGAGAGAGAGAGAGCGAAAGAGTGAGAGAGATCTTGGTTAAAATACATCAAAATCTGGAACCGTAAAAGCTTCACGGTTAAATCCTAAACGCATGGAATGGAAACTAGAAATCACTAATGATTTCTCTCGCTCTCTTTTTGTTGTTGTTTCTAGCTTTAAAGGCCTTCAGGAATATTTCGCTAATTTCGAGCCAATCATTAAATAGAAGTTGGTGTACGAGGGTCCTTCAAAAAGTTTTGTCACTAATAGGTTTCCCTAGTTTTATCGTACGTATTTCTGATAACGCGTCATTGCATTTGAATTGCCTTTCAAATAGCCACCGATAACAGTTTATTTCTAGCAAATTGCCTTTATAATTACCTAGATTTATCAAATTTAAATGCATGCAGTCAAATACACTGGCCAATTTACGAGTTACATTGTAAAATGGACAGAAAGACTAAAATTCGCAGCTAAATTAAATGCCGTGTAAGTCTTGACATAGGTTGATGAATTGTGTGGCTAAAATGAACCTCTTAAAAAGTCAAAGCGCACAATTTATCGGTGGGTCAAAGCTTTTAAAGCTGGTAAATAATCAACCAAAGATGATGCCCATGTTGGTAGGCCAAAGACCTCCATCACCATGGCAACCATCGCTGCTGTAAAGGCAGCGGTCAAAGAAGATGCGCGAATGTCAGTGAAAGAGAAATCTTAATGCACTGGCTTATCAGAAGGCGGTGTACAAACCATTCTGACAAAGTTATGGGCTGAGAAAGATTTGCGCTAGTTTGGTGCCCCATTTGCTCACTGAAAGGCGAAATTGTATTATGTTGGTGTGTCTTTCCCTTTGTTGTCTTGAATGGGAGGTGTTAGGTAATTTTATCGATACCTATTCATTGTTTTTACTTCTGTTTGGCAAATCATATGTAGATGCATGCTCTATCTGAGTGACACCTTTGTTTTAGTATACAATTAACTTAACAAAAAGAGATTTTGACCAAACAAAAAACAAAAAAGAAGATATTTTGCATGAAAAGCTTACTCTTATAACGACCCCCGTTTTGTATGATCGACCTACTGTTTTTATTTGGTAGGTTTTGCAACTAATATTTAGATATAATACCTTTCTTAGTGATCATATCACTTATATAGCAGAAATTCCTATAATAATTTGAAAAATATATGTATATATGTTCATATTTTTGAGTTTGTGTTTACTTTTGAAACGACCCACATTATGTTATTGGAAACCTGTCAAACTGTTTTCATTTCATAGTTTTGCGGATTACATATAGATACATCACTTATCATGTGTTAGCTCAGAAGCAACTATAATTTTTGTGATGTTTTCAAAAAAATAAGTTTTGCCTGTTATGATAACTTTTGAAACGACCCTTTTTGCTTGAAATAACACTATAACCGAATTCTTTCATCATATTGCGGCAGATAATAAGCATTAATATCATCTATTTGCGTGGAGTTATAATTTCTAGCAAAACAGTTATCTTAATGTTGGCGATCCTCACGAAAAAAGGTATTTTGCCTGCAATTTTTACTTTTGAAACGGCCCTCATTCTCTTATATGGCCGGTGACCCCCCATTTTTATTTCATGTTTTTGAATGTCGTATGAATATATATAATTTAATTTAGTAAGTCCAAAATCTCTAGGGCAGAAGTCACTTTAATTTTCGCATTTGTGTGAAATTTTAGCGATTTCCCATTACAATCAATGCAAAAGATGTGTAAAATGGCGTTACTTTTTGATTGACCCCCATTCTTTCCCAGTCTCGGTGACATGATATTTTTATGACTTTAATCTAAAGTTAAGTCCTTGCTGGATACTTTGTTATAATATAAGGAAATTCTCTAGGGCAGGTATCTCAGAAAAAAATTAAGGTCGGCCACCTTAAATCGACTTTACTTGGCAACTATCCTCGTCCTTTGTTCTGTCGTGGTTATTCATTCCGCATGAACATAACGCAAACACGCCTATACAAATACATTGCCACTTTATGGCCGAAAATATGACAATTTTATGATGAAAAATTGTGATATTTTCTTATTTCTGCTCAAAATATAGATCGTGGGCACTCGTTAGAACCGCCTCATCGAGGCGGTTCTAACGAGTACCC
Source organism: Lucinisca nassula (assembly GCA_963580285.1). NCBI lineage: Eukaryota > Metazoa > Mollusca > Bivalvia > Lucinida > Lucinidae > Lucinisca > Lucinisca nassula. Next base: position 93,167,770 of record OY757016.1, on the reverse strand, counting down.
GCAATCTATATTTTAGAGCAGAAATCTATATATTAGAGCAGAAATATGAAAAATAAGGTTTACCCCTGCAAACCCCAGTTTTAGTATACAAGAGGGCCATGATGGCCCTGGATCGCTCACCTGATCCATAGTGTAACAAGTGGGCCCCAGAGAGGGCCATTATTGGCCCCAGGGCTTTAATGTGCATAATGTTGAGGGAGGTCTTAAAGGTGAAGCTTCATACCAAACATCAAGAAAGGCTATAATTTGAACAATCTTGGCAAAGGTCCACTAGATGAAGCTACACATCAAATATCAAAGACCTGGGCCTAGCGGTTTCAGAGAAGAAGATTTTTAAAGATTTTCCCTATATAAGCCTATGTAAAACCAAAGGGCCCCGGGACGGGGGCATTTTTTGCCCCAGCACTATAATTTGAACAATCTTGGTAGGAGTCCACTAGATGAAGCTTCATACCAAATATCAAAGTCCTGGGCCTTGTGGTTTCAGAGAAGAAGATTTTTAAAGATTTTCCCTATATAAGCCTATGTAAAACCAAAGGGCCCCGGGGCGGGGGCATTTTTGGCCCCAGCACTACAATTTGAACAATCTTGGTAGGGGTCCACTAGATGAAGCTTCATACCAAATATCAAAGACCTGGGCCTTGTGGTTTCAGAGAAGAAGATTTTTAAAGATTTTCCCTATATAAGCCAATGTAAAACCAAAGGGCCCCGTGGGGGGGGGGGGGCATTTTTTGTCCCAGCACTATAATTTGAACAGTCTTGGTAGGAGTCCACTAGATGAAGCTTCATACCAAATATCAAAGTCCTGGGCCTTGTGGTTTCAGAGAAGAAGATTTTTAAAGATTTTCCCTATATAAGCCTATATAAAACCAAAGGGCCCCGGGGCGGGGGCATTTTTGGCCCGAGCACTATAATTTGATAAATCTTGGTAGGGGCCCACTAGATGAAGCTTCATACCAAATATCAAAGACCATGGCCTTGTGGTTTCAGAGAAGAAAATTTTTAAAGATTTTCCCTATATAAGCCAATGTAAAACCAAAGGGCCCCGTGGCGGGGGCATTTTTTGTCCCAGCATTATAATTTGAACAATCTTGGTAGGGATCCACTAGATGAAGCTTCATACCAAATATCAAAGTCCTGGGCCTTGAGGTTTCAGAGAAGAAGATTTTTAAAGATTTTCCCTATATAAGCCTATGTAAAACCAAAGGGCCCCGGGGCGGGGGCATTTTTGGCCCCAGCACTATAATTTGAACAATCTTGGTAGGGGTCCACTAGATGAAGCTTCATACCAAATATCAAAGACCTGGGCCTTGTGGTTTCAGAGGAGAAGATTTTTAGAGATTTTCCCTATATAAGCCAATGTAAAACCAAAGGGCCCCGTGGCGGGGGCATTTTTTGCCCAGCACTAAAATTTGAACAATCTTGGTAGGGGTCCACTAGATGAAGCTTCATACCAAATATCAAAGTCCTGGGCCTTGTGGTTTCAGAGAAGAAACTTTTTAAAGATTTTCCCTATATAAGCCTATGTAAAACCAAAGGGCCCCGGGGCGGGGGCATTTTTGGCCCCAGCACTATGATTTGAACAATCTTGGTAGGGGTCCACTAGATGAAGCTTCATACCAAATATCAAAGGCCTGGGCCTTGTGGTTTCAGAGAAGATGATTTTTAAAGATTTTCCCTATATAAGCCTATGTTAAACCAAAGGGCCCCGTGGCGGGGGCATTTTTTGTCCCAGCACTAAAATTTGAACAATCTTGGTAGGGGTCCACTAGATGAAGCTTCATACCAAATATCAAAGACCTGGGCCTTGTGGTTTCAGAGAAGAAGATTTTTAAAGATTTTCCCTATATAAGCCTATGTAAAACCAAAGGGCCCCAGGGCGGGGGCATTTTTGGCCCCAGCACAATAATTTGAACAATCTTGGTAGGGGTCCACTAGAAGAAGCTTCATACCAAATATCAAAGACCTAGGCCTTGTGGTTTCAGAGAAGAAGATTTTTTAAGATTTTCCCTATATAAGCCTATGAAAAACCAAAGGGCCCCAGGGCGGGGGCATTTTTGGCCCGAGCACTATAATTTGAACAATCTTGGTAGGGGTCCACTAGATGAAGCTTCATACCAAATATCAAAGACCTGGGCCTTGTGGTTTCAGAGAAGAAGATTTTTTAAGTTTTTGGTGAAAAAAATCTATTTTTGGCTCCTGTGACCTAGATGTGCAACGGACCGGAACCATTTGAACAACTTTTAAAGGGGACCACCTAAGGATCATTCCTGTGAAGTTTGGTCAAAATCCGATCAGTGGTTTAGGAGGAGATGTCGTTTAAAGAAATTGTTTACGGACGCACGGACGCACGGACGCACGCACGGACGGACGCACGCACGCACGACGGACGACGGACAAAAAGTGATCCCAAAAGCTCACCTCGTCACTACGTGACGGTGAGCTAATAAAAGTGGGGTTCAAAGGGGTCACAATTATATATGCGTGTTTTCGTGATGAAGGCTTTCTAACGCCTCGGTACCTCCTATAAGATAAAATTCAAACGACTACAGAGATAAAACAAGATGTGTTTGTGAAACACTGATGCCCCCGGATAGCGCATGTTAAATACGAAAGCAGTATCACAAAGCAATCGAAAGGTATGGCCAATGTTCAAGTCTTAAAAAAGTAGGTCAAGGTCACAAGTTAAATAAAAGCAAGGTAAAAAATTATGGTACCACTCGAAAGGTCTTGTGACAAGGAGTGCACATGTGAAATATGAAAGCTGTGTCACTTACCAATCGAAAGTTATGGCCAATGTTAATGTTTTTCAAAAATGTTGAAAAAAGTAGGTCAAAGGTCAAGGTCAAGGTCACGAGATAAAAAATTATGGTACCACTGGAAAGGTGTTGTGATAAGGTATACACATGTGAAATATGAAAGCTCTATCTATTACCATTCAAAAGTTATGTCGAATGTTAAGGTTTTTGTAGACAGACAAACGGCCAAACGGACAAACAGACAAACGGACAAACAGACAGACAGACCAAAAACTATATGCCTCCGAATGTCTTAGATTCCGGGGGCATAAAAAGAATACACATGTGAAATATGGAAGCCCTACCATTTACTAATCAAAAGTTATGACCAATGATAAAGTTTTTTAAAATGTAGGTCAAATGTCAAGGTCAAGGTCATGAGGTCAAAAATTATGGTACCCTTAGAAAGGTCTTGTGACAAGGAATGCACATGTGAAATATGAAAGCTCTACCATTTACCAATCAAAAGTTACGGCCAATGTTAAAATTATTAAAAAGTAAGTCAAATGCCAAGGTCAAGGTCATGAGGTCAAAAATTATAGTACCAATAGAAAGGGCTTGTGACAAGGAATGCACATGTGAAATATGAAAGCTCTATCAGTTACCAATCAAAAGTTATAGCCAATGTTAAAGTTTTTAAAAAGGAGGTCAAAAGTAGGTCAAATCTCAAGGTGAAGGTCACGAGGTCAAAATTTATGGTACCTCTTGAAAGGTCTTGTGACAAGGAATGCACATGTGAAGTATGAAAGCTGTACCACTTACCATTCAAAAGTTATGCCCAATGTTAAAGTTTTTGCAGACGGACAAACGGACAAACAGACAAACAGACGGACAGACCAAAAACTATATGCCCCCCAGAATCTTAGATTCCGGGGGCATAACAACGAGCAGGACTCGATAGCTTGAAATAACTGGAATGCTGGAGCAAAAGAAAACCAGCAGTTAGACTCCGGTTGGCCCGACCAGGGACATGCGTTTGACAGATGGAGCTTCTGTCGCGGTTTATTTTGGTTATGTAGTTTATCTTTGCATACATGTATTGCTTATATCTTTTAGTTGGATAGTCTTTGGGCCTTTTTATGGGAAAGTAACTGTCCTTTTCGCTTTCCGCTTCTTGGGTTTCATTGGGGTTTAGTACTCATGTTCGTGTTGCTTTCTTTTTGGTGTCTCTGATGGGAGATGTTGGGTACTTTTATCCATTGCTGATCATTGCATTCACTTCTATTTTGTAATTTCATCAAGTGAAACTCTAAAAATATTGCCCAAAACATGGTCTTTGGGTCACTTACCATCGGTTCCCAGAGTAGGCAGGGGAGCCCCTCTAACTTCAGTTCTAATAAGGCTTAAAGGCTTTTATGCTTGGCTATTGAGGATGATTTCATTACATATTATTATGTAACACTCTGTGATGGCTGAAGAGAAGTCCACTGTCTTCAACAGACAAGGGGCTTCCGTAGGGATAATCATCTCTTTACTTACTGTTGAATAGAGGAATAGATAAAATGGGTATTTGGTGGTATATAATATTGTTCGCTTGTCCCTTACTTATCCACACAGCGTTCAGGGCTCTCTCAAATTACTGCTTGATCTCCTCTATGGGTTCATTCGAAAGAGTCAGGCGTTGATAAATGCTAAAACAACATTTTTGTGTTCTTGCGAAATGTAGTCAAGTCTTCACGAAAACACGCCTATATAATTTTGACCCCATTGAACCCCACTTTTATATAGTAAAACCGGGGTTTACAGGGGTAAACCTTATTTTTTCTTATTACTGCTCTAAAATATAGATTGTGGGTACTCGTTAGAACCGGCTCGATGAGGCGGTTCCAACGAGTACCAACAATCTATATTTAGAGCAGAAATAAGAGAAAAGTCACAATTTTTCATCTTAAAATGTTCATTTTTTGGGCGGTAAAGCTTACAATGTATTTGTATAGGCGTGTTTTCCTAATGGTTAGCTTTCAATATGCCACTTTGAATGATGAAGACAGATTACTTCACGAAATGTTCTTTTCAGCTATATCTTGTGTATTCTATGAGGTTATTGTCAGTTTTGTACCTGTCTTCGTGGTGGAGAAGACTCTTATACATTACGAAACCACGCCTATGCAAATACATTGTAACCAATATCACTGAAAAAAAATGAAATTTTTAAGATGAGAAAATGGGATATTTTTCTTATTTCTGCTCAAAATATAGATTGTGTGTACTCGTAAGAACCGCCTCGAACCATATGTACTGTTGGCTTTTGTGATAAGACGCACTAAATGACACGTACCACCAGTTCATATTAGGTGTTATATTTAAATAACCGTTGATATCCCACCCTTACATCACGAAAACATGCCTATACAATTTGGAACTCCACTTTCATATAGTAAAACTGGGGTTTACAGGGGTATACCTTGTTTTCTTATTTCCGCTTTAAAATACTGATTGTGGGTACTCGTTAGAACCGCCTTGATGTGGCGGCACTAACGAGTACCGACAATCTATATTTTGGGCAGAAATAAGACAAAAAAAATCATTTTTTTTTTTATCTTAAATTGTTCGGGTTTTTTTTTTTTCGGCGGTAAAGTTTACAATGTATTTGTATAGGCCTGTTTTCGTAATGATTTTATATATTGTTGTGCCTTAAGATCAGATACATTCAATAGCATGATCTGTTTGTCCACAAGGAGGTATGCCCGAATTTCAGTACATATAAGGCTTCATATCTCAGGTTTCAGGCATATTTACCAAAATAATATTAGAATTACAAAACCACGCTCTTAAAGTTTTATTTATTATTAGAACAAAGTTTCAATCATCACATTTACGAGGGCTTATTGATATGTTGTGAAGTAGACGTGAAGGCAATGATCAGCCTCATATTAAAAGATTCGAATTGAGTTATTGTGTTATTTTTGAACAAATAGCCTTCAGTATATATACACCTTTGGCAGCGCTGTTTAAGGGTATAGAACTCCATTACCTGGCTGTTCAGAAAGTCATCCACTGCATAAACACTGTATGACGTCATCATCAGACTAAAATTGGGTGCCTGAAATAGCCGTTTTCCGTTTTAGAAATACATGAAAGTCTGATGGAGCGAGATCAGGTGAAAAAGCGGATGCTCAATTTAAGGCCACAGTCGTGAATGGCAGCCATAGCAGTGACAGACTTGTAAACAGGAGCATTATCCTAATGGAACAGCACACCTATAGTGAGCTAACCGCGGCGCTGAAGTTTAATACTCTCCAGTAACTGCGTCAGCTGTGAGGCTTAGTATGCCATCGATTGTTTGTCCCTTTTCGAAATAATCTATCAGTAGACTACCATCTGCATCCCAGAAAACCGAGGCCATAACTTTCACAGCTGATGGAACAGTTTGGCTTTCTTTGGCGGGGGTGAGCCAGGATGCGTCCATTGTTTCGATTGTTGTTTGGCCTCTGGGGTAATATGATGGGCCCATGTTTCATCCGCAGTGACAAATCTCTGAAGAAATTGGTAGTATCTCCCTAAAATGGGTTAAAATTATAACGCGATAATGTGCGCCTGGTGTGCTTCTGATCAACTGTCAAAAGTCTTGGTACCCAATCGTGCCGAAAGCTTTCTCATTGCAAGATCCTCTGTCAGATTGGAATGTTCTCGTTCCTTAAATGCCAACTCTACTGGCTATATATCTTTCTGTGACTCGTCTGTCAGTCATAACGATATCATGGTCTTTATTGACCATTACTGGGGTAGACACATTGGCAGGCCTTCCAGATGGGCGGTCATCCTCAAGGCTCTGTCTGCCGCGCTTAAATTCCGCCACCCACATGTTTTACTGTAGCATATGAAGGGGCATCTTTCCGTAGTGTTGTTACCATATCATTATGGATATCCTAAGGTGTTATAACCGTTTTATGCAAATATTGGATCACTGCTCTTTCGCCGATATTGTCCATTTTACAAAAGCTGCTTGTCTAGTTTACTGCAGAGTGCTACCTCGTCGACATAAACTGACCAAATGAGACCAGTCCTTGGGTACATGGCCAAGTATCGTCAGAGAATAGTAGGACTTAAAAAGAACATCCCTGCGTACCTCCTTCAATACGAGGCCCGTAAAATATCAACAAGCCCTCGTATATTCTGTTTTGTAGTTTAACCTTTTTGATGCGATAGTCAAGGGAATCATGTTGTAATGCTGCGAAGCTTGGAGCCATTATGCACTAACTTTGATAAAGATTCGCAAATACGAGAATGAATATACATGTAATTTAGAAGAATCATATGAAGATAGTTTGCCGGAAACAAATTACATAAAATTCTGTAAGATTAAGATTGGTGCAAATAAGTATTCATCAAACATTGCCAGTTAAAGTGAAACTGGAAGCTATCCTTTAGCTATCACAGCTATTTTACATACGATAAAATACTGCATACAAATGAACGGACAACAGAACGTAAATACATATTTCAGACTTTCAGATGAGTCTTTAAACCGAGGTCCCGTCTCAGTATGACCTTAGCTGTTGGTGAGACGTAAAGCTCAAACACTCACTCACTAAATACATCTTCATTCCAATGTATGAAAAACATCGATGACATAGAAAAAGAAGTAAAGGCAATGATCAGGTATCACTACAATTACCACAGACCCTTTATGCTGAGAATATCAAAACCCTGTTAAAATTATTGGATTTTGAACATGTATGGGAAACTAATTTTTGACTTCTAGACGTATTAAAATTTTGAAAAACAAATTAACTTCACGCTATAGTTATTTTTTTCCTCTCAGTTATGTCTGATTACTATAGAATGTAATGTCGATACACGGATAAATGGCGTACATTCAAAATATTTAAAGAATCTTCCAGCTTAGAAAACACCTAAGCTGAAGTATTGACAATCAAATAGTTCTTAAATACGCAAACTGAGGATTTCAAAACATGAGCTTGAAGTTGAACAAGGTCGCTTTAAGGAGACTCCTCATGAAAAAGCTCATGTAAATCATGCCCTTCGAAAGTTTAAGATGAGCTTCACTACATAATGAATTGTTTGATATACAACACTATCAGAATTAGACATTTTGATAAACTGAACACGTTTGTTGCACCTTTCAAGGCTATGCGAGATACAGAAAAGAAAAGTTTACTATCCTTATGGGCACAGATGATACAGAAGTCCAACACGAACTATTAAAAATATCATCGCGAAAACACGCCTATATAATTTTGACCCCCTTGAACCCCACTTTTATATAGTAAAACTGGGGTTTACAGGGGTAACCATATTTTTCTTATTCGAGGCGGTTCTAACGAATACCCACAATCTATATTTTAGAGCAGAAATAAGAAAAATATCACAATTTTTCATCTTAAAATTTTCAATTTTACGGCGATAAATGGAACAATATATTTGTATAGGCTTGCTAACGGTAATGTGTCAGTAAAAGCTTTGATCTTCGTCATTCTTCTGGGAATGAGTCATTAATTAGTTGAAATAAATATCTGTACTGTCACTTGTATTGCATGATCATGTCTCTCGGTTGAGTGTGTGGTCATGTCTTCAGTCATAATCCAGTGTTGGGAATGAAACTGAATATATATATTATTTTTTATCATATCATTCTTACCTAATTTAATCTCATTTTATATTATCTTATCCTATCCTATCTAATGTTATCTTATCTATTTGTATCTAATCTTATAGTAAATTCTCAAAAACCATTCCGACCCCCTACCCCTCACGAACTATATCGATGTTCCGTGTGATAATATGCATTTATTGATGCTGACCTGGGGTCCTTTTAGGGAACGCCTTACCCCATCGAGACCGTTCAGATCCCCAAACGGCGGTAAGCCCCGCACCAACCCCCCATCCCCACCCCCACTTCCCCCACCCCGCCCCCCTCCAGTTCATATAAGCAATCATTCAGATCCCCACAATTAAACCATATATGTCATTACTTTTTATGATAAGGCGCATTTATCCACAATGACTGTGGTCCCCTAGAGGTACATGTATGCTTCACACATTCTAGTTCATATAAGGTGTGATATCTTGGAAATCGTTTAGATTATCACCACTAAACCACATACTGGCCCCGATAGCTCATTTAGTAGAGTGTCCGCTCCGGGGAACATGAGGTCATGGGTTCGATCCAGGGCCGCGACATACCAAAGTCGTTAAAATTGTACTAGCTGCTCCTCGCTTGGCACTCAGATTTACGGGGTAGAGCTAGGACTGGTCGACCCAGTGTCAGGATAACGTGACTGGGTGTGGTATCATGTAATGTGTCTGGGACATGATACTTCAGTGAGGCAGCACTATAAAAGTGAGCATTGGGCTCCCTGTCGCAACCAGACACCGTCGTGATATGACTGAAAAATTGTTGAAAGCGACGTTAAACCCGAATTCACACACACACACACACACACACACACACACACACACACACACACACACACACACACACACACACACACTAAACCATATATATGAATTTATGAAATCTACTACTGTTAAACTACGATATTATATAAGCACATTTCTTAGCTCAGGTGAGCGATATAGGGCCATCATAGTACTCTTGTTTTAATTTTAACGCAACAGCGGTGGGCTAGTTGTATTAGCTGTTCGGCAAAACGTCAACATGCTCTTAAACCGTTATAAGACAGTAATATCTAGAAGATATAAACGCCCGCAGCATTTCTTCCTTCTCAACATCCTTGAAATGAAAATTATGTAATTGTGCATCGAAACGTAATATCAGTTTTTGCTAATTAAAACTTAGAAGACATTTATTATCCATCAGCGCCTGTCAAACTTAAAATCATTGCTTGTCGTTTTAAGGGGAATGGGAACACCTGACAGATTTTTCCGCCATTTTTCAATGGGAGACACATTTAGGGACGTCGTGTTCGCTTTCTTATAAGCCCTGTCCCACTGAAAAAAGGCTCAACTCTTAAAGATTTAACCCCTATTGACATGGGATACATAAATACTTTTGAAGGAGTTGTCTCCCCTGAATGTTTTCAAATCCCCTTTAAGGAGAACAGAAACACTTTAGCATGTTTATTGTTGACATACAGGTACAGAATGTGTACATGATTGCTTTCCAAAGAGATGAATCTGTTGCTAAAAGGTTGACTGATAAGGCATACAGAGCTACAGCCTTGCGTGTGGATCACTCCCCCCTTTCACTCATTATTTGACGCAATTATGCCTTTGATAAAACAATTAATCATTTTACAAGTAAATGTCAGGTGCCTTCATATAAGGCAAAGGACACCAGTACAGCTAGGCTCATCATCCTTTCTTCTGTTTGGAATTACAAATATATTGAAGGACGTTTTGCTTTCAGCCTTAGTTCTGTAAGTGATGACTATATTCGAACTCGAGAGAATATATACGCCCATGGCATTGATATATCTTCAAAATACTTATGCGATACGCGAAGACTCAAATCGGTCTAAGCATTGATCATGAGCCCTTTACTCTCTACGGGCTATCCGAAGAGAGATAGGCGCGTAATTTGTTTGATTTTTATTTCATTTTTATTTTATTTTATTTTTTTTTTGGGTGGGGGGGGGGGGGGGGAATGGGAATGTTTATTTATTTATTTTTCTTTTCGTGCTCTGGATCGGATAATATTAGATGTTGATCCTCGTTCCATTTTGGATGGATAGCTTTTCAAGCGATCCAAAGTTATAAAGCGTATTAGGTGTTCAATGCTAAAGTCCACGTGACTATCAGTAATGTATACGAAATCCGTTATTTATAGAAAATAGTCGCGTTATTCTTCATGGTCGCTGGGAGGTCAGAGTATTGCGCAAGAGAGTTAACTGGATTCATATATTGGGCCTGGCAAACAGTGTATACCTAGATAAGACGCCACAGAATCAGGGTTTACACTGTGCAGGGATTTAAGGGTTAAACGAAACAGACCATTTCGTCAAGCCTACATTTAGAGGCACTCGATCCTAGCATCACGAAAACACGCCTATATAAATTTCACTCAATTTATCCCCACTTTCTTACAGTAAAACTGGGGTTTACAGGGGTATACACTATTTTTCTTATTACAGCTCAAAAACATAGATTGTGAATACTCGTTAGAACCGCCACGCCGTAAAATTTACAATGTATTTGTTGTATAGACGTGTTTTCGTAATGAGCGCTGTCAGTGCTTTGATTTGCGAACGTAATCTTGCAGAATTACACCTCGTCGCTTTCTCAACTTTTCAGGAGAGACAAGTTTCTTGCATTTGAAAGGAGCATCTTTCTTTCAATTTTCTGGATTCCAACTAAACCTTTCTTCCACCGAAGGACAATTACAAATACCACTTCGATATTCATTATGAGCTGGGGCACAGCATTTCCTACAAATTACACGCTTACGCGCAGTCTGATCAGAGTCTTCGTTGTGCGCTCTAAGGATAGCTAAGGGCCCAATGCTCCTTCATGCAGCAAGAGAAGTCTCTAGTCAAGCTATATTGATGAGCTGCCTGATCCGATTCTTCGCTGGGCGCACGTGTCAATTGTAGGAAATGCTGTGCCCCGGCTCATATATAAGCTGCTAAAGGTTGATTTTTTCAGGGATCTAGATTTCGGATGTTCATGGAAATATATATGACTGCTGGACGATTATGTTATCATATGAGCCGCCCCGCCAAGCGAATTTGTGTCTTCGAGCATTCCGTCATGACAAATTTTAACTGCGCATGCCCAGCCATTCAGAGGGGCCAGGGATATGGTTTTCTGTCTGAAGGTTCTTCTTGATTCACTGCTTGTTTGAGCGAGCAGCGAAGGTTCTGGCGAGGCTGCGCGGATGCGCAGGCTCGCCTGAACCTACGCTGCTCGCATAGGCGATAAGTACTAAAATCGCTTTACCCGGCCCATATACTGTATTAAATGGGTTAAGTCCTTTTGACACCTTGTGTGAACGATATTATTAATCTGCAGTAGCATAATATTATTTGAATTGATCTTTACAATATATTACTACTTGCGGAATTGCCTTCTCAAACTGTCCCCGGACATACTGTTCTGCTGATCACACCAAGCTTTAGATATGTGGTTTTGAGATTCAAGTTTTATATCATTACGAAAACACACCTATACAAGTACATTGTAAATTTTACCGCCGAAACATTGACAATTTTCAGAAGAAAAATTGTGATATTTTTCTTATATGTGCTCAAAATATAGATTGTGGGGACTCGTTAGAACCGCCTCATCGAGGCGGTTCTAACGAGTACCCACAGTTTATATTTTAGAGCAGAAATAAGAAAAATAAGGTTTACCCCTGCAAACTCCAGTTTTACTATTTGAAAGTGGGGTTCGAGGGGGTCAAATTTATATAGGCATGTTTTCATGATGCCAATCAAGATTATTCTGAGATACGTTTAATGTTGTAAAACGGAAACTTATGGCTTAGAGATACGATGTTTTGAGACAAGATGTGTCTATCATTCATAAATCTAAATCTAAATTAAATGGTACCAATTATCATTAAATTTTTACCAAAATTCATACATGTACATGTATATACGAGGTTTCGATTCCAAAGCGACGGCGTGTTCCTCACCATATCCAAAAGGTGTTGCGGAGATTGTAACATGCACTGGTCCGTCGTTGTTCAATCAATATATCTGTAAAAAAATCTGCCTTCAGATTATTCTTTGATATTTCCATTTCTCCATCATTATGTAGATTTCGAGCGATTTGATTGGTTGAAATAAAAGTGTTACACTTCGATAAATTCCATGAGCAATAATCTCAGAACTATTTCATACAGCAACAAGTAGTAATATATTGTAACGTCAAAGACCACATTTAGAATCCTCGCCTTACATTACGATAACACATCCGTGTAATATAGTGCATTTTTCAAACCCCCCAAAAAGGTCTTTTTTTCTTATGAAAATCTGTGACATTTTCCTCATTTCTGCTTCGAACATACGTTTTGGGTGCTCGTTAGAACCGCCTCATTGAGGCGGTTCTTGTCGCGGAGATACCGCGAATTTAACATATCATTTATGTCTAAGGATAATTTGTAGTAATTTTGCAAAGTTTTGATTTCTGTATTGTTAATTTCTTTGCATTTGGGATGTTTAATTGACTTAACGTCAGACGACGTTACGTAAAATAACTTAAACGTCGGTATCCGACGTCAGTTACTAGGTAGAATAGTAAAGTAACATGGATGACAGTAGGACAGGGAAAAGCTCAAGATAAAAGATGTAAACAGGGATAAAGTAGATATCCAGGCAGGAAGCTGTGCGGACTGCTAGAAAAAATGGATAGATAATTTTCCACTAACAATGGACAAGCAGGAAAGATTTTGTATTAATAAACATTGTGGAATTTCTTTTCTGTGGTGAAGAACAGCTACATTAAATTAATTTTTATGCTCTCCCTATTTGTCTTCGCCACATTTGGTGCCGGAACCCGGGAACAGAACCAATTTGGGATAGAATATGAATAGAACTATTTCTTAATTCAGGCAATTATGTCACTTTTGGAACTTAGTGAAAACAGATTACAGTATTCAAAGAACCTTGAAAAGGAAGTCAGACTAGGCAAAGATATATTATATCAGCAAATTAATAATAAAGATATTTATAAATCATCAAAATATATTGAACACTCAATCTGTCATCTGAATGTGTTGAGCAAAGCATTGGAGTATACAAATGAAAAGCTATCACTGTTGATAGACAAACCTGAAGAGGAGGAATTTGAGAAACAAGTAGATAGAGACTACAATTTAATAATTTTGGCTTCTGATTGCCAACATGAACTTGCATCTTTGCAAAAGGATTTATCAAACAGACAGCTGCAAGACAAAGCAAACTACAAAAGAGAAAGCTCAGAGAGACAATTTAAAAATTTGATAAAGCGCCAAGCACAGATAGAGGAACTATTAATTGAGATGACCCAACCACAAGCTGAGGCGAGTCACAAATGTAACAAGTTATGGGCAGCAGGGTGTGAACAGTTGTCAAACATGTTTTCGTCAGGGGAGCCTGACGGACAGTATATAGGCCAAAATGGCATTTTGAGTACTGGTGATACGGGAAGTATCCAGTCATTAGAGATATTTAATCGTGAGGTGAATATAACTGATTCACAAAGACCCCAACAGCTGAAGAAACCCAGAAAGAGGAAGAAGAGATGTAAAATCGCTAAGAAAAATAGCTTGGTGAAACAAAAGAGGCAATCTATGGTGAAAGGGAAGCAATGCTATGGCGGTACACGTTATTGGTATAAACATAAGAGAAGAAAGCATAGATTAATTAAAAGAAAGAGTGCGCCTGAGGGGAAGATACGGTGTCGTAGACGGAAGAAAACCAGAAATAAATGTAGTTTGGCATGGACATACCGAGGCAGAAACAGAAAACAGAAGTTGTCATTTACAAATTTTTCGTTCAAGAGGCTTTTTGGATGCATTTGCTACCATACGTGGTACAGAAACCATCAGATGAAAACGATGAGGACGACAGGAGGATATAAAAGAAGGAAACCAAAGTTTCGTAAAGGTAGAGCTGGAAGAAGAAAAAGGAAACATAGAAAGAAAGGCAACAGAACACTTAAGAAAAGGGCGAAAGTGTTGACGATAAGCATTCTTCCTTCAGTATAATTGTTAATTTGCCGTAGTCTAATACTTTCCTTTTGTGGTGGGAGTGTCGCGGAGATACCGCGAATTTAACATATCATTTATGTCTAAGGATAATTTGTAGTAATTTTGCAAAGTTTTGATTTCTGAATTATTTCCTCTTGATCAACAGAGTGATTGATATGCAAATTTACTATATCAGGGAAGTAAATGAAAAGAGATTTTAAATAATTATAGAATTATTATTTAGGTGTTCTCAGTGGGGAATACATCATATAGAAATGTACAAATATTATTTATTCAAATACTTGACCTTTCAATAAATGGGAAATAACAAGTACAAGCTTCCGCAAGAGACTGAACCTTCAACACGAATCAAATTATTGAATTTCAGCATCCTACAGAAGCCTGTAACGGTAAATTAGATACAGAATTATTAATGGATTATTAATATTCCATAAAAATGCCTAAACGTTAAATGGAAACGGAATAAAACATAGGAAGAACTTTGATCAAAATGGATAACAAAGGAGGATAATAATGTATAACACAACATGCAAGGGCGGGTGGGATGGGTTTTTTCGAAATTTTCAAGAAGAAATTCTTCTTTTTCTCCCCACTGTCAAATTCAAACTGTGACGATTGCGCCTAAAGTGCAAATATATACTATATAATTTTAACCAATGAAATTGGAGAATGGAACAAAAACCATTTGCTGCTCTACTAATAATAAATCTCAACACGAATACAGTAATGTTAAAAAGGAAACCTCTCAAAGCGTCAATAATTAAATTTTATAATATTGATTATAAATGTCCAATTATTTCCTCTTGATCAACAGAGTGATTGATATGCAAATTTACTATATCAGGGAAGTAAATGAAAAGAGATTTTAAATAATTATAGAATTATTATTTAGGTGTTCTCAGTGGGGAATACATCATATAGAAATGTACAAATATTATTTATTCAAATACTTGACCTTTCAATAAATGGGAAATAACAAGTACAAGCTTCCGCAAGAGACTGAACCTTCAACACGAATCAAATTATTGAATTTCAGCATCCTACAGAAGCCTGTAACGGTAAATTAGATACAGAATTATTAATGGATTATTAATATTCCATAAAAACGCCAACCCACCGGCCAAAACAAAACAAAAAAAAAAAAAAAATATAAAAAACAAAAGAAAATAAAACAGGAAAGTTCCTATGCAAAATTATATACCGCAATCTGGCATGAAGTGTACTACATGTACCAGTATGTTACTTAAGATGTTAAATTATTTGAAATATTTACCAAGAGCATGTGAGCATCTTAGTATACGACCATTGAGTCAGATAGTCAAGAACAAAGGTCGTATGAAGCATGCTCCAAAGTGTTTCTATATTGAAGATTATAGACAATTAATGCGGCAATAATAAAACAAAGAACTAAACTGCTTTAAATAAGCTTACCAGAATTCTTCAGCTTATCACATGTAGCGATACACTTGTATGAAAATTCGGCTTCATATAATGAATTGTCAAAGAAATCTATTCTTGACTGCAAGAAATGAAATGATAATGTGTTACCAACCATAGAAAACATGAATGAATGAGGGATGAAGATAATGTAAATGTGAGAAAAAGAGCTGGATATATATATATACATAGTGTTATATACCATTAAAGTGTTGCTAAGTAATCATTAGCATGTTTCTGATAAATTCAGACCAATATGATGTATCAGGCTGGTGAATTTACCTGTTCACACTTTACCGAGAATGGGCTCAAACAAGGCAACTAACTATTTATCAATATAGTGCGCATTGTCCCCAAAATAACAACCACCCTTCTTGAATAAAGACGATTAAGAAGGATAATTATAACTAAAATTTGAAAGAATATTGCACTTTGACAGGTGACTGCTATGTATAAATTATAATAAAAAATTCCAGTTGACGTAAATGCATATGCTGACGTTCATGCTAATGTGAGCTCATCATAATGCATCAATGGAAGCATTCCTGAATCAAGATATACATGTATGATGGTCACTATGCAAACGAAATGCTGATAAACATAAGATTGTGCATAGTGATATTGATAAGTAGACTAAAGCTATTTAAAAATTAATCTACTGGTGTGAATTGAAATTTATAGAATATAACTGGCATAAGCCTATCCAGATACACGAATGCCATGCCATTACTGTCATAACCCCTCTCCTGCAAAACACCCAAACCAGCCATACCCACTTCCGACTTCCAACCAATCAGATTACTTGATTTAATTTATTCCTACAAAATCATAAATAGAAAGTCAAACAGTGCAGATCCTGATCAGATGGCCATCCGATCCGGATCTACACTGCCAGCAAAAGTAGGGCTCATCGTGAACAGCAGGACAAGGGTTAAGGTTCAGCTTTACACAAATCATTTGTATAGAAAGTAGCAATATGCATGATTGAATGAAATAAGAATGTCACTATCTAAACATATATCTACATAAATTACAGTAAAATTCTGCTGTCAATACCACCTAAAATTAACGCTACATCTGCATCAAAGACTCATTTGATAAATTTCCGTTCTTCTTGCCATAGGTTCTCTGTATACAGTGACCTCTGGTCATAACCACTTGGGAAACAGTTCAAAAGTGGTCTTTCAGACCACCCCTGAACAGTCCCACAGGTGGTCTCATAATATTATTTTACTGTATTTAAATAATTATTGTTTTTGTAAGCAGTTCAACTAAATTTAGCCATCGATACACTATGAGACACGCCACACAGGACCGGATGCAATTGCTACATATTCAAAAGTGTCTCATATATTTTTAAGTCAAAGCCAAAATTGAAGTTATTTCAAATTTGTAATGACAGAATACACTATTCTGAAATATGAATTAACTAATTCTGGTTACTAAATGCATCAGACTTATTGTGCTGATGCCCACATGATTGTCTTTTGACACAGCAAAGGCATCCACACGTAACCCATGTATCACTCCTCACAACCATGCCATTCATATCATAGCGAAATCAAGATTTAGCTTGTATCTGCACCATAACTACAGTTAAGCTTGGCACTTCGTGAGAATTAAAGGATAGTTTTTGTCAAATCTCCACTCAAACTTATGTTGTGGGTATTCATTAGAACAGCCTCATCGAGGTGGTTCTATGTATGAAATGGCCATGTATGGCAATGAATAGTAGAATTCTAATGGAACTATTTACATGGACGCAATAGTTCTAAGAAAGTAATATTTGAGCCTATTTGTTCCTTCTGAATTTAAGTGGAGACCTCCATCATTTTTTGCAAATAGTTCTCTTTTCACTCTACCACCAAACATAAAAGGTCTAAATGTTTTAATAAATTTGAAGTTCATTGGCTTGCTCATATGGGTATTTAAATAGCCATTAACTCTTCTGATAATATTATCAGTTACCTCATGATCAATTGGTCGTGGTAAAATGGCAGACATGATGATTTTAATGTTCGGGTTGGCTTGTCTGCAAATCCCTATCAGATTGCCATAATCTGATATTATGTTATCAAAAGGAGATTTTCTGCCAATGTCATTTGTTCCCACATGGAAGATGACATAATCAAAACCATTTAATCTAACTTCCCCAGATTTGATCCTGCTTGAAATGCGTCCAATTGTGTCTCCTCGAAAGGCCTGAAGAAGTACACCTTCAATACCAAATACATATTTGGCAATCGAGTCACTTACTATAGTAACCTTTTTCATCTCTGCAACAAGAGAGAGAAAAAGAAAAAGTGTAAATAAATAAATTGATTTACATACCCATATATTCCAACTCCGCAATGTGTAGCTCATAAGACCTATGCAGGTCCAATGCAAACTCACATTTGGTCTGTTATTAAACAGAATGCATGGTAATCTGTAATTATACAAATATAAAACATATATACAAATGTAATTCTTATCACACTAATTATGAAAGTTAAAAGAATAATTAAAAACAGATCTATGTTTCAAATATTCGTACAAGTACATGAACACTTCATATTTGTGAGCTGATTGTTGTGACTTAAGACTGATTATAAAGATCTTATGTTTACAATAACAGCCCTACCAGCCTCGAAATGTAATTAATGCTGGACTTCCCTGAACCTGAAAATCCCGAGCAAAAACTATCCTATTAAAGGCGATAGCTATCCGAAAGAGGCTAGGAAGGCTGGTCATTATAAACATTTACTTTAGCTTAATTCAGCATAAGTGCACCCTTAGCGGATCAAGGCCACCTTCAGGATACGATTAATGCTAAATTTCCCTGTACGGAGAAATTTCAAACAAAAACTATTCTTACACAGACAATAGTTATCCGAAAGGAGGCCAAGAGGCCACACATGGTGCATTCAATAATACCTAATCAGGGTCTACACTGTTTACATAGACCTATTCTGTCTGAAATATTGATCAAATCCTTAAAGAAAAACCAGGTTAAAGTAAACACACCGGTATTTAAATCAATCTTATAAGGATAGGATTGTTTTTCTCATGTTTGAAGCAACAAGTAGCTTATCTTCCAGAGAAAATGAAAGGTATTTCTGGTAACAGTCACTCTTCCAATCCCCATGGATTTTAATGAGATCTACTGGTACTTTAGCACGAAAGGCAAAGGAAGTACCACCTCGTCTAAAGGAATGTGTAGAGAACTCTTCGGGTTTTAAACCAATTGCTTCGATTAATTTTCTTAATTTGTTTTGGTATTGCAAATAAGTAACACACTTGTTCTTTGGTAACGTAAATAACGGATCTAAATGTGAGGCAGGTACTAATTTGCACATTTTGCGGTAAGCCGTAACTGGACACAAAGCTGATCCAGGAATATTAACTAAAGGGATTTTTAATACTTTTTGACCAAATTGAATTGTTTTGGACCACTTAATGTTAACAATCAAAATATCATTATAGATTTCAATATCCTGTCTTAATAAAAATCTTTTTTGTTTGAAATTATTTGAATTTGGAACAAGATTTGATTTCCTTGCAAATAAAAAGAAAGCGAAAAGAAATAAACACCAGAATACGTTGTCTACAGGATTGGTAGAGTCAAATAATGGGTACATGGCTAGAAGAATTTCAGGCGTTATGGCCCTTGCTTGTTTAACAAGATGTGGCTTTTGTCTATTAACACCTTTTAAACCTAAATTTACAAGAAAGTTATTGATACCGTCAGTAGAATAACCCAATAAATGATGCATAGTCTTCACACCTGATATATAATTGCTGATTGAATGTGTGGACTTGAATGATCTGCTCAAAAATTGAGCAAACAAACATAAAGTTTCTGTGTTTACTGGAAGATATTTGAATCCAAAGTAGAAGCAAAATAATAGAAATGTTTCCCACTGAATCCTCAAGTTTGTGTTAGTACCCTCAGCAAACGCCTGTCTCCGTGAGTTCTTTAATTCATCCTTTAAGGATCTCAACTGTTTATCTGAAAACAAAATAGCATTACCAAGTACTAATAAAATCAAACAAGTGTTCATGTACTTTGTACTCTATCAGGTCACACCCTGCAGTTAAGACAAAAAACTGTTCCATATGAGACTTATTTAGATGCCACCTAGAAAGGTGGTCTGAAAGTCTGTTCTCATTAGTGCCCAGATGCACCGCCCTGACCTCACATTCATTTAAAGCAGCAAGATAAGCAAGTTCCCGAAGGCAGCTCTGAAGTTCCTCACATTTGGCTCTACCAGAATTGATCACACAACAAACCGCAGAATTATCACAATAAATCCTTATGCGTTTACCTTTATAGAAATTACCCCATAAGCGTAAACACACAATAACTGACAACATTTCAAGAATATTTATGTGATACTTTTTGATCTGCAAATCATGTGGAAATTCTGTATGGAAAAAATTTCCATTCCAATATCCCCCACACCCAGTGAGACAAGAATCCGAGGAAAAAATTTCATCTGGATTTGACCATTCCTCTGTCATCATCATGGAAATGCCATTATATGTTGGGAGAAATCTGTGCCACCAATGAATATCTTTTTTGACATATGAAGGTATTGGGTGTTTACTGTTGTCCAATGTATATAGAAGTTTGAGACACTTAAGCATACGAGAAACAAATATTCTACCTGGCCTGACACAGGCTGCCACAAAATTTAGTTTACCTAATAAAGATTGTATCTCCTTAATAGAAGCATTTTCCTTATTTAACCACTGATAAATAAGGGTGCGAATTTCATTTAATCTCTCCGGTGTAACTTCAACAGTCATTTTTTCAGTGTTAAATAAAACACCGATAAAAGACATGATCCTTGAAGGTGGAGAGGCTTTGTCGAAGGATTCTTCAATACCGGATTTCTTTAAAATTTCCTTTAATGTTTTGTATCCAAATTTTGCTAAATTTTCTTTCTCAGCTGAGGCAAGGTCATCTAAATAATTTAAAACAGAAATTCCAATCTTGAACAACATGAAAACTATAGCATTGGTTAGGGATTGGCAACAAAAACTGGCTGACCGAGACCCCATTGATAAAACTGTATCAAAAAATATATGTTTTTTCCATACAAATGCAACTAAATTGTAGCTAGATGGGCAAATAGGAATTTGTCTGAAGGCTTGACGAAGATCAATTTTATATAAAAGACAGTTTCTACCTTTAGATTTAATGAGTTGAATAAAGTCATCTACTTTTGGAAAAATAATTGCCATTTTTTGACCTAAATATTCATGTTTACTAATGAAGTCATTAACTGCACTGCCTTTAGGAAAACTAAGATCTAGAATAACCCTTCTTTCTGTTGTTTCTTTTTTCGGTACAGAATTTAAAGGAGAAATTTTAATTCCAGAAGAAAAAGGGTTGTTTTTAAAGGGTCCTAAAATGGCTTTGTTAATGGCTTCCTTCTGTAAATACTTGTTTATGTCTTCAGGATACATATCAGCACCTTTGTGATTTTTGAATTTCCATAATTCTGTATTTGTGACATTTTTTAAAATTTTGTCAGATTCAATGGCACCGATAGGGAAACCATATTCTAAAAAGTCACATATTTTTTTATCTTTGTAATCTACTAGCCAAGACCTAATAAAATCTACATTCATTCTGAAATTTACTGGTATTTTGCAGTTTTCATAATTATACATTCCCGATGCCGTAACCATCTCATGAGCATTCAAAAAATAGCCAAAATCAGAAAATTTCAAATATTTAGTTGTTGCCAAGCACACATTGCATTTTTTAGAGTGATGACACAAAATATTTTCGTTCAAAGCATAATTCATGTGATTTTCAGACATTTTACTTCCAGTTTCATTTTGTTTACAATACGAAGGGAAAAAGATATCGCCCAAATTGCCCTTAATCTGTATGAGGCTTTTAGCCTTGTATATGTTATTCAATGGAAGTCAGGCCGAAGCATGTGGGCAGCTAGAAGAGCATTCGGGGTGCACCAATTTGGTCTTATCTTTCAACCAACATGTGGCACAAATGTGCTGTGACAACCTGGCTTGATCCTTGACAACAATCATGTGGCTGTTTTTGTGAGGACACTTATTTCTCTGATACAGATTGCAAAACCAAACTTTTTCAGAATCTGCTGATCGGTTTTTAAAGTTTGGTTTTTTACCAGGTGCTTGACTGCTTTTAGGAGCTCTGATATGTTTTGTCAAAATAGGGGTTTCAATATTCTGTGGAT
Organism: Lucinisca nassula; assembly: GCA_963580285.1. Classification (NCBI taxonomy): domain Eukaryota; kingdom Metazoa; phylum Mollusca; class Bivalvia; order Lucinida; family Lucinidae; genus Lucinisca; species Lucinisca nassula. Next base: position 93,145,706 of record OY757016.1, on the reverse strand, counting down.
CATCAGCCCAGGATTTCTTACCAAGCTCAATTTCCCTGAGCCATGCAGCATAAAAGGACTTTAGCCCTTTGAAATCATAGGTGCTGCTATAGTACACTATTTTTTTTGAGCAGATTTATGCGCCCTGCCTTCTCTGTATCAGAAATATCCTCCCCAGAAATAATCTCAAGCTCACCCGCAATAAACAGTTTGAAGTCCAAATCATCAAACTTCATTTGTTTATTAACAAATTCATATTGAAGGTGGGCATGAGGCCATTTCTGTGGAGATTTGACCTTATCAGAAGCTTTAGCTTTGATTCCTGATTTTTTGCTATGCTTCTTTTTGTGTTTTTTCTCTTTTTTATGCTTACTGCCACTAGATGATACTGAAAAGTGATCATCTGAACTGTCACTTTCTGATGAAGAGCTATCTGAGCTATCAAAGGATTTTTTCGAAATTTTCAAGAAGAAATTCTTCTTTTTCTCCCCACTGTCAAATTCAAACTGTGACGATTGCGCCTAAAGTGCAAATATATACTATATAATTTTAACCAATGAAATTGGAGAATGGAACAAAAACCATTTGCTGCTCTACTAATAATAAATCTCAACACGAATACAGTAATGTTAAAAAGGAAACCTCTCAAAGCGTCAATAATTAAATTTTATAATATTGATTATAAATGTCCTATTGTTAATTTCTTTGCATTTGGGATGTTTAATTGACTTAACGTCAGACGACGTTACGTAAAATAACTTAAACGTCGGTATCCGACGTCAGTTACTAGGTAGAATAGTAAAGTAACATGGATGACAGTAGGACAGGGAAAAGCTCAAGATAAAAGATGTAAACAGGGATAAAGAAGATATCCAGGCAGGAAGCTGTGCGGACTGCTAGAAAAATGGATAGAGAATTTTCCACTAACAATGGACAAGCAGGAAAGATTTTGTATTAATAAACATTGTGGAATTTCTTTCTGTGGTGAAGAACAGCTACATTAAATTAATTTTTATGCTCTCCCTATTTGTCTTCGCCACAGTTCTAACGAGTACCCACAACCTATGTCTTGGAGCAGAAATAAGGAAAATAATTTTACCCCCGTAAACCCCAGTTTTCTCTATATCAACTGGGGTTTAGGGGGGTCTTTATTTCACGGACTCGCATATGAAGTGACGCCAACCACGTCCGTTAAATTAAAAGTTTGGAAGCTATTGGAAACGTACATGTTAGAAGACAAATAAACTTATTTAAAAAACGATTATGTTTTGTTCGCTTGGGTTCCTATCAAATAAGGCAACTTCTAAATTAATAATTCCGCCGCGGCCGTTACTAAGTGTGACATTTTTTAATTTGGAGGGCTTGAAGAAATATATGGGCTGCATGATGCTTCCACGCAGAGCTGAGTCCGGCCCGCACACTAGTGCTGGTAAACCGCTTAGAGGATCTTAGCCTGTCCAGGAACCGCGGTGCGAGGCGGACCGCCCATGCTAATAAACCCTATTGGTTTCATTGGGTGACAGGGCTTGAGATGTCATTTCATCTCATTGTCGGGTAAAAGTCCCACAAAATTGGAAGCAACGTCTCCAAAATGACCTTTACAGTGTTGACGGGGACGTTAAACCTCAAATCAAACGAACAAATTAATTTGGAATTGTTAGGAATTATTTGTCATTTGTTTGGATTTTATCGCTGTGTAAACTCCGGCGAATCACTCACAAACTGCATATATGCCGTTTCTCACAAACTGTGAGTGATTCGCCGATAAGATCCACAAAAATGAAATTCTGTCATATAATAAATGTAGTCTACATCATGGTAGGTCACTGTTTGCACAAGGTGTTGCATGCAGTTCGCTTGACAACTTTGGTTGCTATGAAAACTTAAATATCCAATTTGAATATGGCTGTAAGCAGAATAGCATCTAATTTGTTTTATCTGATCTTCATGAAACTTCCAAAAGCAAGGACAGACCTACAATTTAAGTGCATTTCGAATTTCGCAACATTTACGCTGGTGTGTTGCACCCTGTTATGCCATAAATTGTTAAGTTTGACATTCTCCGTAATGATCGCCTCCTAAAAGATAGCAGAATACAAGGACAGTTATAAAATTACACATCAATTAGGAATATTGTCAAATCCGTTAGTGTTGCACTTAATAACGAAAACGGCAGTGTCATTGAGAAACACGCTTAAAATTTTGACCCCCTTGACCCCCACTTTTATTTAGTAAAACTCGGGTTTACAGGGGTAAACCACATATTTCTTGTTTCGTTCTAAAATATAGATTGTGGGTACTCTTCAGGACCACCTAGATGAGGCGATTTTAACGAATACCCACATCCTATATTTTAAGCAGAAATAAGGAAAATATCACAATGTTTCAACCTAAAATGTTATTTTTTTTTCGGCGAAACATTTACAATATATTTGTATGGTCGTGTTTTTACGGAACCCGGGAAGGGACATGATTTTTTATTTTTATTATGTTGTGCGAACAAGATAATATCTTGAGCGGACAAGATATTATCTTGTTCGGACAACATATTATCTTGTGCGGACAAGATATGATCTTGTTCGCACAACATATTATCTTGTCCGCACAAGATATTATCTTGTTCGCACAACATATTATCTTGTTTAAACAACATAGATCTTGGGAAGTTGTGCGGACAAGATATTATCTTGTGCGGACAAGATAGTATCTTGTGCGGACAAGATAATATCTTGTGTGGACAAGATAATATCTTGTGCGCACAAGATCTATGTTGTGCAGACAAGATATTATCTTGTGCGGACAAGATAATATCTTGTTCGCACAACTTAATATCTTGTGCGGACAAGATAATATCTTGTCTGCACAAGATAATATGTTGTCTGCACAAGATAATATCTTGTTGGGACAAGATATTATGTTGTGCGGACAAGATATTATCTTGTGCGGACAAGATAATATCTTGTCCGGACAAGATAATATCTTGTCCGCACAAGATAATATGTTGTCCGCACAAGATAATATCTTGTCCGCACAAGATATTATCTTGTGCGCACAACTTATAAAATAAAAAAAAATCATGTCCCTTCCCGGGTTCCGTATGTTTTCATAATGTGATTCGAAATATATACAATGTATGCACGCTTTACCACTAAATTACATGAACCCTTGGTAGTCAGCGTTGATAGAGTTACAATTGTGTCCCTTGGATGATTAAAATGACAGGATTTTACTTTTACTTCACTTTTAACCAGATGTCTTTGTTTGTATTTGAGTTAAACGGCCCAGTCAACAGTATTTAGGTCATATTTGAGCCGGCCAGTTTACACACTCAGTGTGAGTTTCCTGGGCAGGCTTATACGTACCCGGTTAACCAGTACAGTGCACATTCTTTCGCCAGAAACTGACAACTGCCCTTCTTGAATCAGATGACGGGAGAGAATGACAGTAGAAAAGATTTCATGATTTAACCGGATGTCATCCACGTTACAGGCGTATTATTTCAGAGGATGGTGCAAATTTGCTTGACAAGAAGACTAATAAAATTAAAATGACAGTTGACTATGGAAAATTTAAAAGTTTTGCTTAACTAGAAGTAGAACGTTAACTTAATAGTTTCAATGGGTTTAAAGAAACGAGGGTATCCACAATCTATTTTAGCAAAATCCAAAGAAGGTAAAAACCACGCTATGCTTTAGAGCAAAATACTTACATGTACCCTTCTAAACCACCGTTTGTTTTCATTATAAAATGAGCCCCGCCAAGCGAATTTGTGTCTTCGAGCATTCCGTCATGACAAATTTTAACTGCGCATGCCCAGCCATTCAGAGGTGCCAGGGATATGGCCTTATGTCTGAAGGTTCCTCTTGATTCACTGCTTGAACCTTCGCTGCTCGCATAGGCGATAAGTACCAGAATCGCTTGACGGGGCCCAAATTGTCCCAAAACACGAAAGTTTTACGTGGTGTGTTTTGGTTGAGACACGAATGTGTGAAAATGACAAGGGTTTAGAACAAATGACTGTTGTCTGAACGGATGCTTATTTGTCAGACTCGAGCAATGCCACTTTCGCTGAAGAAGATCTACTAGATTTGAAACAATGGTTTTAATGCTGCAAAGATAGCTAAACATTATTGATGCACTTTTTTCTTTGACATAAATATAGCTCAGTCTTATACATTTCCAAAACTGATATACAGTGGAACTTCAATGGCTCGAACACCTTTGGGACCTCGAAAATCTGTTCAAGACTGGGGCAGTTCGAGCCGCTGAGGTTACTGTCAGGAGTCATAACGAGATACTTTTAGACATCTTTTCGATGTTCTATAATGAAAATGTATGTTGTGTGTACTCATTAGAATCGCCTCATCGAGGCGATTCTAGTGAGTACACACAACATACATTTGCAAGATAAAAGGCAAAAATCTCCTTAATTACCCCCCCCCCCCTCACTATTTCTTCGGTAGACGATTTCGCTAGGGGCTCAAGAACTGGTTCGACACATCAATGGTAAACAAGCCATCGATGTTCGAGCCATCGAAGTTCTACTGTACGTGTTTATATGAAAATATGAAATATACTGCTAACTTCTTCTGCTCCATACACTGTAGATTCTCGTTAATCCGCTGCAACGAAAACAAAGTCTTAAACATTTCATTCAAGCATCTATCTTTCTGTGCAAAAGTCACATAATATACCAGCTGCGCACAAACGTTCTAAAGCAATAAACTGTCTTTGTTGTCATTGTAGCTTAGTTTGTTTGTATTGGCGTTTAACGGCCCAGTCAACACTATTTTAGTTCATTTTTGAGCCGGTCAGTTTACCTATCCACACTTTTCCTGGGCAGTCTTATACGTAAGGGGTTAACCAGTACAGTGCACATTCTTTCGCCAGAAACTGACAACTGCCCATCTTGAATCAGCGGAAGGGAGAGAATGACCGTAGAAAAGGTTTCATGATCAATTTCCACGAAAGAATGTTGCCGACCCCGGCAGTTACCGAACCCGCGTCCTCTTGAGCATTTAGCTATTCCTCATGGCATTAAAGCATTTATAAACATTTTCTTGGCAGTTTTGTCCTCAAAATATCCTCAAACTGCTTTACTTTAAATAGGGAGTGTAGGTGTGAGAATAGCCATAAAAATGAGTATTGGTATTATTTAGACATAATTCTGTGCATTTTAGTATTGAACCAGTGCTTCAGCTGAAGTGCACGACCCGCCGGATGCTTTTAGCTTTATGAGTGTTACCATTTATGGATATGGCGGCCATTTTGGTCATGTGACCTGGACCTAAAACGGTTCCCCCAATAAATGCGCCTTATCGTAAGGAGCAAAAATATATCTTATACTTAAGTACTGTATTCTGCATCGTTTGCAGGATAAAATGCATTCTCACTTTTCCAATACAAAAAAAGCATATGTGTCAAAGTTTGACCTAGGCACAAAGAATGTCAAGGTCAACCCAGGGTCACCATTTTAGCAATTTATGATGGGCCTACGTCCCAGATGCTATTTATTAAGTTTCGTGGAAATCTGCCCAGTGGTTCTGGAGAAGACTATTTTTGAAGGGTTTTTTACCATATATGGCTTGGCGGCCTTTTTCGTCATGTGACCTGGACTCCATGAGCAAATTTTGGTTTCTTCCATCCCATAGAGGCTCCATATGAAATTTGACTTCAATCGGCCCAACGGTTTCCGAGGAGAAGCAGTTCGAAAATTTTCACATTTTTCACCTCGGCGAGGCTAAACTAAATGGAATGTAATATTTCCCAAGTTCATTGGTAAGATCTCATTGATATCTATCAGTATGCCAAAAATTGTTTAACTATTCCAAGCGGTTAAGTCACTATGACCAATTTTCACACACGGGTTACGGACGGACAGACAGACATACCATGTATGGCTTGGCGGCCATTTTGGTCATGTGACCTGGACCCCATGAGCAAATTTTGGTTTCCCCAATCCCATAGAGGCTTCATATGAAATTTGATTTCAATCGGCCCAACGATTTCCGAGGAGAAGCAGTTCGAAAATTTTCACATTTTTCGCCTCGGCGAGGCTATACTAAATGGAATGTGATATTTCGCAAGTTCATTGGTAAGATCTCATTGATATCTATCAGTATGCCAAAAATTGTTTAAATATTCCAAGCGGTTAAGTCACTATCACCAATTTTCAAAAACGGGTTACGGACGGACCCAAAGAAGGTCAAGGTCAACCCGGGTCACCATTTTAGCAATTTATGATGGGCCTACGTCCCAGATGCTATTTATCAAGTTTCGTGGAAATCTGCCCGGTGGTTCTGGAGAAGACTATTTTTGAAGGGTTTTTACCATATATGGCTTGGCGGCCATTTTGGTCATGTGACCTGGACCCCATGAGCAATTTTTGGTTTCCCTATCCCATTGAGGCTCCATATGAAATTTGACTTCAATCGGCCCAACGGTTTCCGAGGAGTAGCAGTTCGAAAATGTTCACATTTTTCGCCTCGGCGAGGCTATACAAAATGGAATGTAATATTTCGCAAGTTCATTGGTTAGATCTCATTGATATCTACATGTATCAGTATGCCAAAAATTGTTTAAATATTCCAAGCGGTTAAGTCACTATCACCAATTTTCACAAACGGGTTACGGACGGACTGACAGGCAGACCATATATGGCTTGGCGACCATTTTGGTCATGTGACCTGGACCCCATGAGCAAATTTTGGTTTCCCCCATCCCATAGAGGCTCCATATGAAATTTGACTTCAATCGGCCCAACGGTTTCCGAGGAAAAGCAGTTCGAAAATTTTCACATTTTTCGCCTCGGCGAGGCTATACTAAATCGAATGTAATATTTCGCAAGTTCATTGGTTAGATCTCATCGATATCTATCAGTTTGCCAAAAATTGTTTAAATATTCCAAGCGGTTAAGTCACTATCACCAATTTTCACAAACGGGTTACGGACGGACAGACTGACAGAATGACAGATTGACCGATTGACCGAATGACAGAATGACACGGTGATTTTATGGCTGTCTTAGAAATCAACCGACTTCAGTCGGTTGCTTTTTCTGCGGGTCGTGCAATTGTTCTTAAGAATTGGAGAAGAACCACTGATGCAAGCAGGTGTCTGGGTTCCATTCCAGAAAGAGATAAACTTTTGTGCTTTTCAAAAGCTATGGTTTGTTTGGCTTTAATTGTTGAATCTCAAAGCGATAACTTTTTCGCAAACTTGAAAGATTATTTGTGACTGAACTTTTATTATGCAGGACTAATTTATATGATATGACCTACATTTCTATTTGGCAATTCTTTTTATGCATCATAAAGAAAATAAGGGTTTGGTGTAGGTAGCATTGCACTAAATACTGCATATGGGAGGTGCCGGTTTTTTCACTTTGGGACCACCGGCCCCGATAGCTCAGTTGGTAGAGTGTCCGCTCCGGGGAACGGGAGGTCTCGGATTCGATCCCGGGCCGCGACATACCAAAGTCGTTAAAAATGGTACTAGCTGCTCCTCGTTTGGCACTCAGATTTACGGGGTAGAGCTAGGACTGGTCGATCCAGTGTCAGGATAATGTGACTGGGTGTGGTATCATGTAATGTGTCTGGGACATGATACTTCAGTGAGGCAGCACTATAAACGTGGGCATTGAGCTCCCTGTCGCAACCAGACACCGTCGTGATATGACTGAAAAATTGTTGAAAGCGACGTTAAACCCGAATTCACACACACACATCACTTTGGGACCAAGCTTTTAGTTGCGTTCTAAATACCAGACTTGCTTCCATTGGATATATTTCAATGTGAGAAAATGATATGTATAAGGGATTAAAATGATGCATCTTTTATAAATATATCTGCAAGCTCAAAGAAAATTTTGCTGATTTTATATGGTCACCCCTCCTTTAAAAATGTTGGTTTGTATTTACTCCGTTCTAGTAGGTAAACAAACATGGTTGACTGTAACTTGAAAAGGAGCAGTCAACATGTGGATTTTTTCTCATTAACTTGTTGGGCTAGGATGACTCTATAAACAAGCAAGGCGTGAAAAGTTTTGTATGTGTAGTTTTTGTGGGAGCAGGTAAAAGGTTACTATTGTCGCCTATGGAAAACATTTAGTGGAAAACTCCCAAATACTAGTTGTCTCTCTGAAACTTCCCTGACATTTTTGTTTTCTTTTGGATAATATGTTTTCGAGTTCATATCTTCGTTACTGTTTATTCTTTGGCTGGTATGATGGCAGCATGTCAAAACATTTGTCTTTTAGACTAACAGCATCTTGGATGGGTTGAGCCCGAAACAAGGAAATCTCTGCCATGGTTTCAGTTTTAAATAAACTAAAAACGAGCCTGAGATTTCCTTGTCAAGGTAACAACCCCATCATTGATTATGTTTCTCACCCACCTGCTTTAAAGAATGTCTGTGGTGGTACAATGCTGCCAAAGACTGCCCAAGAATACAGAAAATCAACATGCAAAATGGCCCCTTCGCACAAAAAGGTAGATCCATTATTATTCTTACCTTCTAAAAAAGCTGATTAAACGCTTCTCAAATTCATATTCAGTTACATTCATTTACGTGTTATGATAAATTTCAAATGTACACCACCAGCTGTAAAATTTCTAAAAACAGCATTGTATGTACATTTCACGATACGGAATTGGCATCTGACAACCATTTCATGACCATCTTGACTTCAGAAATGTCCATTTCATTAAAAGTTCAGCGATCCTCCGTGGCCTAATGTGTTAGAGCGCTGACTCTTAATCATTAGTTCTCTCGCCGCTGTGGTTCGCGACTCGCACGGGTCACAAGTGAGACGCCATGTTCTGCAATGGACGGCCAGGTGGTTTATCTCCGGGTATTTGGGGTTTTGCCCACCTCTGACTAAAGATCGACCCGATATGCGTGACATCACGAAAACACGCCTATATAATTCTGACCCCTTGAACCCAACTTTTATATAGTAAAACGGGGGTTTCCAAGGGTAAACCTTATTTTTCTAATTTCTGCTCTAAAATATAGATTGTGGTTACTCGTTAGAACCGCCTCGGTGAGTCAGTTCTAACGAGTACCCACAATTTATATTTTGATCAGAATTAAGAAAAAAATGACATTTTTTTTATCTTATTTTTTTTTCATTTTTCGGCGATAAAGGTTACAATGTATTTGTATAGGCATGACTAAATTATTAGATATGACCTAAATTTCTGTTTGGCAATTCTTTTGTTCGTAATGAATAATCTTAAAAGGGCCGAAAAACAAAATCGTATTCTATTGCTATATGTTGGACAAGTCAATTTGTTATATGAGGGATGTCAGGCCTATTTTTATTTTATTCTTGGAAAATCCTGTTAGCAAAAAGTGCAGGCCCTGATCAGACGCCGTGTTCTGCGGCGTCTGATCTGGGCCTGGCCTGTTTACCAAGGTACCCTTTTAGGGGTGTCCCGCATCCGATGGGTTAAATGGAAACCATGCAACTCAAAGGTGCGTGCTGTCATGACTCACTGTTGACCTAGAAAGTCTCCAAATTGGCCTAAATCCACTATGGGTATAATAAGCAAGCGAATCACAAAACCCTCAAATTGGCCTAAACCCCCACTTTTGCTATCGCATTTGTAACCCATTTTGGTACCAGACACCCCAAAAGGGCAAAATGGAAAAAAATGCAGGTCCATATCAGACCCCGCAGAACGCCGCGTCTGATCAGGGCCTCAGATGTTTGCAAAAAGTTCAGTCGTTCGATGAAAACACAACCTGACACCCATACATTTTTAAATGGAATACTGCTATATATAAGGTGGAAGATTCCATTTGGTACAAAAAGGGTTAAAGCAAAGGTCGATTTAAGCAATTCAATGGCTCTCTATGGGATTCTGATGCAACGTCACTGAGGGGAATGCAAAAATTGTGCGGTTACGTGAAATCGATGTAAGCCCCCCCCCCCCCCCACACACACACACACACACACACACACACACACACACACACACACACACACACACACACACACACACACACACCACCACCACCACCACCACCACCACCACCACCACCACCACAAACACACCCCTCAATCCTCCTGATGCCCACAACTACATTATCATTTACCGACCGTCTTAAGGCGGTTTAATTTTGTCATTTTTTGCAAGTGCCTGCGTGTCTTGGTAATATCATTTATTTTGGATAGTCGTTAGGACTGTTTTTTTTTCTTAGAGTAGGGTGTGTGGAAGAACTGGTCATTTTGGGCTTTTTACATGTAACGTACGGGAAACGTTATCCATCACGAAAACACGCCTATATAATTGTGACCCCCTTGAGCCCCACTTTTATATAGTAAAACTGAGGTTTCTGGGGGTATACCTTATTTTTCTTATTTCTGCTCTAAACTATAGATTGTGAGTACTCGTTAAAACCGCCTCAACGAGGCGGTTCTAACACTCGTTAGAACCGCCTCAACGAGGCGGTTCTAACGAGTGCCAACAATCTATATTTTGAGCAGAAATAAGAAAAATTTCACAATTTTTCATCATGAAATTTGTCACTTTTTCGGCGATAAAGGTGGCAATGTATTTGTATAGGCGTGTTTGCGTAATGGTCATAAGGCTGTTGCATTATGTTTCGCATTGTCCCCCCTTTTCATCTAAGATGAAAGATGTGAGTTTATTTTACCGATCTTCACTTCTGATTTGAGTATTTTTATTGTTGTTGAAAATTGCTGAGTACAGTAGCATGTAGCCGGCCTCGGTAGCTCAGTCGGATGCGCGTTTGACTGATGATTAGGACGAAGCGGGTTCGATACCTGCCGGGGTCGGCAATATTCTTTCGTGGAGATTGATCATGAAATCTTTTCTACGATAATTATCTCCCTTCCGCTTATTCAAGAAGGGCAGTTGTCAGTTTCTGGCGAAAGAATGTGCACTGTACTGGATAACCGCTTAAGTATAAGCCTGCCCAGGAAAAGTGTGGATAGGTAAACTGACCGGCGCAAAAATGACCTAAAATTGTGTTGACTGGGTCGTTTAACTCCAAAATAAACAATCATAAAGCCGTTACATTATGTTTCGCATCCCCCCCACCCCTTTTGTCTAGGATGAAAGGTGTGAGTTAATTTTACCGATTGCACGACCCGCAGAAAAAGCGACCGACTGAAGTCGGTTGATTTCTAAGAGTGCCCTAAAATCACCGTGTCATTCTGTCATTCGCTCATTCTGTCAGTCTGTCAGTCAGTCTGTCCGTCCGTAACCCGTTTGTGAAAATTGGTAATAGTGACTTAACCGCTTGGAATATTTAAACAATTTTTGGCATACTGATAGATATCAATGAGATCTAACCAATAAACTTGCGAAATATTGCATTCCATTTAGTATAGCCTCGCCGAGGCGAAAAATGTGCAAAATTTTCGAACTGCTTCTCCTCTGAAACCGTTGGGCCGATTGAAGTCAAATTTCATATGGAGCCTCTGTGGGATAGGGGAAACCAAAATTTGCTCATGGGGTCCAGGTCACATGACCAAAATGGCCGCCAAGCCATATATGGTCTGTCTGTCTGTCCGTCCGTAACCCGTTTGTGAAAATTGGTGATAGTGACTTAACCGCTTGAAATATTTAAACAATTTTTGGCATACTGATAGATATCAATTAGATCTAACTAATGAACTTGCGAAATATTACATTCCATTTAGTATAACCTCGCCGAGGCGAAAAATGTGCAAAATTTTCGAACTGCTTCTCCTTGGAAACCGTTGGGCCGATTGAAGTCAAATTTCATATAGAGCCTCTATGGGATGGGGTAACCAAAATTTGCTCATGGGGTCCAGGTCACATGACCAAAATGGCCGCCAAGCCATATATGGTAAAAACCCTTCAAAAATAGTCTTCTCCAGAACCACTGGGCAGATTTCCACGAAACTTGATAAATAGCATCTGGGACGTAGGCCCATCATAAATTGCTAAAATGGTGACCCTGGGTTGACCTTGACCTTCTTTGTGCCTAGGTCAATTTTTGACACATATGCTTTTGTAATGGAAAAGTGAGAATGCATTTTATCCTGCAAACGATTCAGAATACAGTACTAAAGTATAAGATATATTTTTGCTCCTTACTATAAGGCGCATTTATTGGGGGAACCGTTTTAGGTCCAGGTCATATGACCAAAATGGCCGCCATACCCATATATGGTAACACTCATAAAGCTAAAAGCATCCGGGGGTCGTGCACTTCAGCTGAAGCACTGGTTCCTAATCATTGTCTTCACTTCTGTTTTGAGCATTTTTATTGTTGTTGAAAATTGCCGAGTACAGTAGCATGTTTGTACGGAAAATTGCTGAGTAGCATGTTTTAACTAAGTCGACAGTGTGGTGATGAGGTCGAGAAAACATATTATCCTACATGTATGATCCTCTTGCCCTCATGTTAGGCGTAGGCCTTGAAGTTTCAACATTAAATACTTTTGGATTTCTTTGCGTACAAGAGTTTAACTTTACACATCTAAACCTAACATTTCGTTCCATTCTAAATAACACTTTTTTACGTGCATCAAAGCCTTTGGTAATATTGACACATCCTTGGCCTAGATACAACCGTCTAGCTGTTTGAGGCGAATCATGAGGTACAATGTAGACATTCAGTCCGGGACCCAGGAAGTGACATTCAGTTATATTTTTAATGTGTTGTGCGATCAAGATTTTAACTTGTGCGAAAAAGATAGTAACTTGTGCGCACGAGATAATATGTTGTGCGCACAAGATTGTGCGGACAACATAATTTATCTTGTGCGGACAACATATCATCTTGTGCGCACAAGATAATATCTTGTTCGCACAGCTTAATATCTTGTGCGCACAAGATATTATCTTGTTCGCACAACATAGTATCTTGTTCGCACAGCATATTATCTTGTTTGCACAAAATATATCTAGGGGAGTTGTGCGAAAAAGATATTATATCTTGTGCGCACACGATATGATGTTGTGCGCACAAGATATTAAGTTGCGCGAACAACATATCTTGTGCGCCCAAGATATTAAGTTGTGCGAACAAGATATATTTTGCGCACAAGAAAATATCTTGTGTGCACGACATATTATCTTGTCCGCACATTATACTTTGTTGTGCGAACAAGATATTATGTTGTCCGCACAAGATCTATGTTGCGCGGACAAGATAATATCTTGTTCGCACAACTTAATATCTTGTGCGCACAAGATAATAAGTTGTGCGAACAAAATATATGTTGTCTGCACAAGACAATATCTTAAGCGCACAAGATAATATGTTGTGCAAACAAGATAATATCTTGTCCGCACAAGATATAATCTTGTGCGCACAACTCATAAAACAAAATGTTTGTCCCTTCCCGGGTTCCATACGTACATGTAAGTCATAAATATTGGCTCGACAAAGTTAGCAGGGTATCAGGACAGCATGATGAAACATGTTAAGTTAGCAGGATGGCAGGACAGCAGGACGAACCATCAAGTTGGCAGGATGGCATGATAGCAGGATGAAACATGCTAAGTTAGCGGGATGGCAGGACAGATGACGAAACATTAATAAGTTAGCAGGATGGCAGGACAACAGGATGAAACATAATAATTTAATAGAATGGCAGGACAGCAGGTTGAAATATTTAGTCGGCAGGATGGCAGGACAGCAGGATGAAACTAATTATTTAGCAGGATGGCAGGACAGCCGAACGAATTTCAAAATATTTACCACCATGTTGTAGGCACCTAAAAACTATGTAAGAAACTAGAAATCAAATATAAACCCCTTCCCGTTTTGAAAGCGTACGGCCGCGAAAACCCAATATTCGTCCTGCCACAAATACATCGAGATGAAAAATTGTTTCAAATCACAAAACGTTTACCATCATATTGTAAATCTATGTAAGAAAGTGGAAATTAAAATTTTTGACTCTATCAGAGTATAAAGCGCACGGCTGTAAAAACTCAATTTTCATCCTGCTAGAAATGCAACATAATGAAAAGTCGATCGGACTTTCAAAACGTCCAACACTTTCGGGTAGGCAACAAAAACTATGTGAAAATGTAGCAGTCAAATGCGGCCCAGTTCGTCCTTTCAAAGGTTAACTCAAAAGTACCAATTTTCATCCTGCTGAACCTGTCAAGTAAGCAGGATGGCAGCACAGCAGGATGAGAAATTCTTCTGAATTTAAAAGCATTTACCAACATGTTGTAGGCACCTATAAACTTTGTAAGAAACTAGAAATCACATTTAGCCCCTTCCCGTCTTTAAAACGTACGGCCGCGAAAATCCAATTTTCGTCCTGTCACAAATACACCCAGATGAAAAGTTGGTTCAAATCACAAAAATTATACCATCATGTTGTAGGCAACTAAAATCTATGTAAGAAAGTGGAAATTAAATTTGGCCCCTATCAGCGTTATGAAAGAGACTTCATTTTGTCGCTTTCCATTGATAACCAATCTGAAATTATTGAAGCTTTTAGCTCTACTTCTAGATATTTAGATGATTTATTAAATATTGATAATACCTATTTTGATGGTTTGATCAGTCAGATTTACCCCCTAGAACTTCAGTTAAATAAAGCAAATTCTTCTGATACCGAGGCCCCATTTTTGGATTTACATCTATCTATTGTAGATGGATTTGTTTCGTGCAAAATTTATGATAAACGCGATGACTTTGATTTTGAGATTGTAAATTTTCCTTTTTTGGATGGTGATGTTCCTCGTGCGCCATCCTATGGCGTTTATATTTCGCAATTAATTCGATTTGCTAGAGTGTGTAGTCATGTAACTGACTTCAACACTCGTAATAAATTATTAACGGCTAAACTCCTTAATCAGGGTTATCGGTACCATAAACTACGCAAAGCCTTTTCAAAATTTTATAGACGCCATTCTGATTTAATTTCTAAATTCAATATTGGACTTAAATCTCTTCTGCAACAAGGTCTATCGGAACCCGAATTTTACGGTGACTTAGTATATAAATTCAGAAAAATATATAACCGCAATGACTTCAGCACCCAATTTCGTAAAATCATTATTCGATATAAAAAGATTGGGTACAACATGGATATTATACGACAGACGGCATGCATGGTAGTTAACCCAATCACGGTTGGCAACTTTGCTTCCCTCTTTAATTGCACGCCGGTGGGTCAGGCCTCAGATTCTATGACGGCTCCAACGTAAAGGCTTATCGACAATTAGAGAGATAATGTTGGTTGGTGCCTGATGCTCTGTCTCTGGTCGGGCTCATCGGAGTCTAACTGTTGGTTTTCTTTTGCTCCAGCATTTCAGTGGTTTCTTGCTGTCGAGTCCTCACCGTTGTCTCACCTCTGTGATTCTTTGATTTTTGTGTTCACGGAGATGTTGCACTGATGAGTTAGGAGGCCTTCATGCGGACTGAACAAATTATTTGTCTAAATCGCTACGGAAGTAAGGGCGAGGATTGTGGCCACGTAAAATCGATTTAAGCCCCCCAGTGGAAATCTTCCACTGACCGTTCCAAGGCGGCTCTTCTGTGGCGATTTATTTATGTTGTTGTTTGTTACTTACTGTGTGTATCACTTGTGTCTTTTAATTTTGGATGGCCATATGGCCATTTTGTGGGAAAGTAACTGTCCTTATGGCCTTCCTTTGTTTAGGTTTCCATTATGGTCTGGTCGCTTAATGTTTGTATTTCTTTCCCTTTGGTGTCTTTTATGGCTGGAGTAAGTTAATTGTATCAATTCCTGATCTTTATTTTACTTCTACTTTAAAGCGTATTGCTGTAAAAACTCAATTTTCATCCTGCTGAAAACGCACAATAATAAAAAGATAATCGGACTTTCAAAACTTTCACCACTATCGGGTAGGCAACACAAAACTATGTAAAATTGTGGCAGTCAAATGCGACCCACTTCGTCCTTTCAAAGGCAGTACTCAAAAGTACCAATTTTCATCCTGGTGAACCTGTCAAGTTAGCAGGATGGCAGCACAGCAGGAAGAGAAATTCTTCTGAATTTCAAAATTTTTACCACTTATGTTGTAGGCACCTAAAAACTATGTAAGAAACTGGAAATCAAATTGAGCCTCTTCCCGATTTTAATGCGTACGGCCACGAAAACCCAATTTTCGTTAAAAAATTGTTTCAAATCACAAAACTTTTACCATCATGTTGTAGGCAACTAAAATCTGTGTAAGAATGTCGAAATTAAATTTGGACCCTATCAGCGTTTGAAGCGTACGGCTGTAAAAACTATTTTCATCATGCTGGAAATGCAACATAATGAAAATTTGATCTGACATTCAAAACTTTCACAACTATCAAGCAGGCAACAAAAAACTATGTGAAAATGTAGCAGCCAAATGCGGCCTATTTCGTCCTTTTAAATGTAGTACTCAAAAGTACCAATTTTCATCCTGTTGAACCTGTAAAGTTAGCAGGATGGCAACACAGCAGGATGAGAAATTATTCCAGCAGGATGCAAACTGAGTTTTTACAGCCGTGCGCTTTAAACGCTGATAGGGTCCAAATATAATTTCCACTTTCTTACATAGATTTTAGTTGCCTACAACATGATGGTTTCATCTGGGTGTATTTTTGGCAGGACGAAAATTGGGTTTTCGCGGCCGTACGCTTTAATGACGGTAAGGGCTAAATTTGATTTCTAGTTTCTTACATAGTTTAAGGTGCCTGTAACATGGTGGAAAATATTTTGAAATTCATAAGAACTTCTCTTCCTGCTGTGCTGCCATCCTGCTAACTTGAACATGCTAACTTGACAGGTTCAGCAGGATGAAAATTGGTACTTTTGAATACTACCGTTGAAAGGACGACCTGGGCCGCATTTGACTGCTACATTTTCACATAGTATCTTGTTGCCTACCCAATAGTGGTGAGAGTTTTGAAAGTCCAACCAACTTTTCATTATGCTGCATTTCCGGCAGGATGAAAATTGAGTTTTTACAGCCGTACGCTTTAAACGCTGATAGGGGCCAAATTTAATTAGATTTGAGTTGGCTACAACATGATGGTAAAAGTTTTGTGATTTGAAACAATTTTTCATCTTGGTGTATTTGTGGCAGGACGAAAATTGGGTTTTCGCGGCCGTAAGCTTTAATGATGGGAAGGGGCTAAATTTGATTTCTAGTTTCTTACATAATTTTTAGGTGCCTACAACATGGTGATAAATATTTTGAAATTCAGAAGAATTTCTCATCCTGCTGTCCTTCCATCCTGCTAACTTAACAGGTTCTAGCAGGATGAAAATTGATACTTTGGAGTGGTGAAAGTTTTTGAAAGTCCGATGAACTTTTCATTATGTTGCATTCCCAGCAGAATGAAAATTAAGTTTTAACAGCCTTACGATTTAAACGCTGATAGGTTCCAAATTTCAGTTCCACTTTCTTACATAGATTTTATTTGCCTGCAACATGATGGTAGACGTTTTGTGGTTTGGAAAAAAAAATCATCAGGGTGTATTTGTGGCAGGACGAAAATGGGGTTTTCACAGCCGTACGCCTTAAAGACTTGAAGGGGCTAAATTTGATTTCTAGTTTCTGACATAGTTTTAAGGTGCCTACAACATGGTGGTAAATATTTTGATATTCAGAACACTTGCTCATCCTGCTGTCCTTTCGTCATGTTAACTTATTAGTTTCATCCTGCTGTCCTGCCATACGGCTGACTTAATACTTCATCCTGCTGTCCTGCCATCCTGCTGACTTAATTGTTTCATCCTGCTGTCCTGCAAGCCTGCTAATTTATTAGGTTTCATCCTGCTGTCCTGCTAACTTAATGTTTCGTCCTGCTGTCCTGCCAGCCTGCTAACTTAGTATGTTTCATCCTGCTGCCCTACCATACTGCTAACTTTTTTGAGCTTTAAATATTTGGCTCCCTTATAACACAGCCGTGCGACATAGTGCATTTTTTACATCTCTGAAACGCCTACTTTTCTGATGAAAATCCATGATAGTTTTCTTATTTATACTGCAAACATAGGTTGTTGGTGCTCGTAGGAACCGCCTCATTGAGGCGGTTTTTACTAGTACCAACAACCTTTGCCTTTGAGTACAAATGTTCCAAATAATATATATCCCCGTACACCCCATTTTGTCTCTATATAAAGTGGGGTTTACGGAGGTGCCAATTTCATGCAATTGTTAACGTGGTGTGAAGCACATAGGGGCAAGGCATTCCTTTGCGAGTAGTTTTTGTAAGACAGCCCAGCCTATAGTAAAGCAAACATGAAGTTTTGAAGTCGTATAGAGCATGTTGTGAAAAGGACAGTCACTTTATCATATGTAGCCGGTCCCCTTGAATGTAATGGACATGCACGTGTAGATGAATGGCATTTTGTTTGTTTGATTTGAGGTTTAACGTCCCCGTCAACGCTGTATAGGTCATTTTGGAGACGTTGCTTTCAATGTTGTGGGACTTTTACCCGACAATGAGATGAAATGACATCTCAAGCCCTGCCGCCCAATGAAACCAATAGGGTTTCTAAGCATTGACGGTTCGACTCACACCGCTTTGCCTGGGCAGGCTTAGATCCTATAAGCGGTTTTCCAGTACTCGCCCCCGCACATTGGGACTTGGAGAAATAGATGGGCTGCATGATGCTTCCACACAGAGCTGGAACCGACCGCACACGAGTACTGGTAAACCGATTTGAGGATCCAAGCCTGCCCAGGCAAAGCAGTGTGAGTCGGCACGTCTATGCTTATAAACCCTATTGGTTTCATTGGGCGGTAGGGCTTGAGATGTCATTTCATCTCATTGTCTGGTTAAAGTCCCACAGAATTGAAAGCAAAGTGACCTATACAGCGTTGACGGGGACGTTAAACCTCAAATCAAACAAACAAAATGCCCTTCGTCTACACATTACATTCAAGGATCACGGCTAGAGATGATAAATCAAAGTACTGAAAGTACTGAGGAAAGTTGATTTATGAGGAATAATTATTATGATAACCATGCCAGTCGTAGATCAAACAGTTATCTAGACATTTTGTGTGGGTTAAAAAATTCGACGTAGAAAATAAAAATGATTCATCGATTGTTTTGAGTTTAACGACACGTCAACCCTTGTGGAACATTTTGTCTTCTCCAAGAGAAAGGGGGGAGATAGAAGAAAGAGCAGAGGAGATAATAGTGAGAGACAGAGTGAATGGAAGTGTAGAAACAGAAGCAATATCAACACTCACCATCTACCGTTACCTGCTGCAAAGACGGCATGTAAGCCAGTATCAGCTGGACTCCCCATTGACACAAGATACACATCACCTGTGCCTCACCGTACTACCCCAACAAAGAATCAAAGCGCCAAAGGCACTGAAATGACAGATTCTATGAGAAAATCATAACAATGTGAAGACTTACAGAAAACCTTTCTCAAAATAGCTTAACATTTAGAAGGGTAGTTCTGCAAATTCCAATATATGATATGTTTGCAGATGTCTATAGACCGTTGGTATTATGAAACGCTATTCGATGTTTCAAACTTTTGTAAGAAACTATTTACGTTTTCAAAACCAAACATTAAAACTCAAGTTTTAACAATGCTACTGTCCATAAGTAACAGTTTTTGTCTGGTCGGTTGTGGACACCTCTACCCAAAGATACTCTATGGGAAAGAGATCGGAGGAGAAAGGCTGGCTAGTCCAGTACATGAATTCCATTGGCTTGAAGACATTTTTGAGTAAGAACAGCACTATGAGCCCGCTCGTAATCCTGCTGGATAAGATATCCCGGATTCTGAGGGTAAACAAATAAATGGAACCATGTGAGGCCGAAGCACTTGAATGATGTAACGTCTCGCTGTTCAGTTCACGTCTCAGTTATGATCTTGAATGTTCTTAATGACAATAAGCTGCGTTCGCTAACTACAAGCAATAGCTCGACACACAATTACGCTTGTTTCACCCGATATGTCATGCTCTGTTACGCACGCGTCGCCTCGGCATACCTTACACCTATACGTCGAAACACCCGGAAACGACAACCGGCGTGATTCACGCTGAAGTGCGATTTGTCACTGAAACGCATATGTCAGTCGTTAGACGCCAATTTACGTATTTCATGCACTAGCGTAAGTGTTCCGTACGGTATCGACGCGTTAACTCTGGTCACGACAGGGACGTCTAGCTCTCAAACGTGCATCGCATAAGGGCGACGATCAATGTAAGTGCTTATTAGTCGGTAGTTGAGACCCCTTGTTTATCTACAGGTACAGTGTAGCAGCTGGCGGCGGAAATCTGTTTCGAATTTGCGTCTGACGGTCGAATCGATCTTGACGTACGGACGTCGGTCTTCCGCTACGTCGACGTCCACTAGCGTCTTCTGTATATAGTAAGATGTCGCTCCAATAGACGATAGATCACACACTTGTGGCACCCAAAATCAGAGTCAACGTTATCCGCTTTACTGTCTAGGGGCACGCTTACGATCCTTTAATAAAAAATGTTGCAATACGATTTCACTAAATGCTTTTTTGAGAACAAATTTCAGTTTCTTCTTTTCTAGGCACAACCTTACATTACAAATCAAAACTTTGATCCTGAACATGTGGTTTCTATCCGTACTGGTGTGAGGGTGGTGCACAGGATCGACGTGGTTACCAGTCAGGCCACGTCGATCCTGTGCACCAACCTCCTGTGCACTGTTTGCCGAGCTCACTCTATGATTCCAGGATAACCCTCTTCCGTCTTATGGAATACCCCCGATATCACTGCGGCTATTTTTGCAAGACAAAAAGTTATTCTGAAAAGTCAGTGATAGTCACGTAGACATTAGCACTGAAGCGCTTTTCTTATTAGCAACTTCGGGTCGAATGCCAAACAATCAACCCAAACATAGCCGCGTCGTTTGTCAGTGTTGGGTACATGTACATGTTATCTGTAAAATCTGCACATGAATCAAATGTTGGATCTGGCAAACAATGTAAACTCAGTTCAAAAGCCAATCAACACGGTGCTGATCTTGTTCTACACTTTTTGCATTAGTTACGAAGTTTAAACGAATCGGTCCAAGTCCACGTTCATGACAGCCTGCATTTAGAGACAATCGGCATGAGTGTTGTCAGTGCTTTGATGTATTCACCACCTTGGGTTTCTGGAGTGCACTCTTCCATCACTGAAGTTGGGCTCGTCCATTCTGCTCAATATATGGCACCCAGAATTATATCAAAGAACCTATACTAAGTATCTGTACCATATTCCAGGGTTGAAAAGGACAGCCTTTCTTTTCAATTTCGCCACGCAAAGTCAATATACACCTAAGTTGTAACTGACCCAAACTTGACCTCGAAAGTCAGAAAGAAAACCCATTAATATGCTTGTCTACAGCTGACCTGGTCTTACAGCAGGCTGGTCTTTAAGGATTAAATATTGACAACACTGATAGAAAACAGTGTAAAACCTGAGCAGACTGCTGAGAAGACGCCGCATTGATCTGGGTATACCCGTCGCATGATGCAGCTGATTCATATGAAATGCTCAATCGTCAAGTCGTCTGCTTCAAAAGTTTGTATTACGCTTATAGGGTAACTAATACGCTTGTACAATTTGGATTACTGCGCCAACCCGGACTACATTTTGTGCGGACTCATATTTCTATGGCGGTCAAAGCCGGAAGAAAAAGCTTGAATTACTTTAAACGTGCAGCACAGCAAAAATAGACAGATGGAATCTGTCATTAAAAAAGAAAGAAAGAAAGATAAACGATTCTGCTTATTTCTTCATGGTTTCTAAATTAGCTCAGTACATTCTCTGCTCGTCCCATCTGCTAATAATCTTACAGATAAGTTCTCCTAGGGGGCACATTACGTCTTAGCAACGTCGCATCAACGTTGCGTTGATACGACGACGCACATACGTTGTGCAGCCGCTTGGAGCTATGTTCCTTCGGGCCTAGGGTCATAAAATGGAGAATAACTTGGACTAAAAAAAAAGATCATTTTTAAACCGTTTGATTTAGACATTATAACCCTGATAAGACGCCACGTTTAGCGAACTTCGACTACCCAAGGCGAATTAAAATACGTTTATTCCAAATAAACACATTAATCCATAAATGCCAATTGTTTCAATACTGGGAACTTTCGGAAACAGTAAAGACAGATTAGAGGCCACAGAATGTAGCATCTGATCGGTGTCTTCACGATTTGCTAAAAGTGCGGAACTTGATGTAAAACTCACAGCTTACAACACATGTTTTGTAATTAGAGCTCTCGAAAGCAGGTGAATAGCTGTGTTAAATGTCGTTCAGTTATGGGTTGTTTAGTGGGTCACTGATAATCACAGAGAAGAGAGCCGAGGTGTGTGTGTGTGTGTGAATTCGGGTTTAACGTCGCTTTCAACAATTTTTCAGTCATACACGTATCACGACGGTGTCTGGTTCCGACAGGGAGCTCAATGCTCACTTTTATAGTGCTGCCTCACTGAAGTATCATGTCCCAGACACATTACATGATACCACACCCAGTCACATTCTCCTGACACTGGGTCGACCAGTCCTAGCTCTACCCCATAAATCTGAGTGCCAAGCGAGGAGCAGCTAGTACCATTCTTAACGACTTTGGTATGTGGCGGCCCGGGATCGAACCCGTGACCTTCCGTTCTACCAACTGAGCTATCGGGGCCGATAAGCGAGCCGAGGTAGAAATACACTGTATCTATGCAAACCTTGTAGATCCTGATAAGACGTCACGTAGCCAGCATGTCTCGCCAGAATCTACATGTACACTGTTTAATTGCCATCATGTCAGTGAACTAATCAGAAATCCCTTTCTATAAGAATGTATTTAAAGCGAGAAGAGTCCTGTTCAGAAACTCAGGGATGAAAGAGTAAAACATAAATACCATCGGAAAGCGCGTAGGAAAATAGTCCTAGAGTATTGTTTTCTGTTCAGAATATGTCTTTTTGTGCCAATTTATATTCAATCCGTATAAAGTCTCGAAAAATGAAATATTTTGAAAGACGTTCCAATCCTGGAAAATTAGTTTACAAGAGTTCCACTGGACTTTTTTATGCAGCGAACGAACAGAGGAAGTGGATTAACGCGGTCCAGTACCGGAAGTAGAAATGCAATGACATTGAAACTTGATTTTATAAATCAACTTTCAATGACAGTGTTGGCGGGGACGTTAAATTTCAAATCAAACAAAACCAGTAATCGTGTGCGGTCGGTTTCAGCTACGCGTGGAAGCATCATGCAGCTCATCTGTTTCTTTAAACCCCATTGGGCGGGGACCGTGAATGTAGTGGGTACATGTACTTGCAGACAAACGCCATACGAGACTCACCTGCCCTTTTCAAATAAAGATATACTTTAAAGTAACCTATCAAAAATGCAACCTTTGTTGAGGTGCCTAGTGCAAACAGAATTTAAAGCAAACAGAAAATCTAATAGAAAGGCCTTTAATTTTGTCATTTGTCAAAATGGGGGACGAATAATATGCCAGACACATCATTTCCTCTTACACTAAAGTTTATTAGCATGTATCTATCGAGTTCTCTGTTCACAGCCTGTGCCAAACCATGTCCCGGGGCCACCGCACGACAAAAAACGGGACTTCGAGCATCTGCGCCAGCTGTGCGAAGCCTCTCATCATGTTAATAAATCCCCAGTTAACCCCACATTATATAGAGGAAACTGGGGATTACGGAGGAATACATTTTTTTCTGTGCCAATACACAGGTTTTCACTGAGGCGTTTCTGAGCACTATAAAGGCGTTCTAATGAGTATCCACTACCTATGTTTAGAGAAATATATCACAAATTTTTACTAGAAAAGAAACAATCCCATGGACTTATATAGAGGATCTTACATGAGTGTTCATGTATTATTGACTTTATTAAACGAGCTGAGGAAAAGGGATAAAATGCAAGGCTTTGCCGAGCATTTTATCCCTTTTCCTCAACGAGTTTAATAAATTCCGTAATACATGAGCACGAATGCAAGATTCTATTTATCATATGACATTAAAAACGCATTTTATTCACGATTGTTTACAAAAAAAAAAAAATGTCATTATTCCGCCGCTAGTAAACGCGGCGTCGTTAAGGACGTCGTACATGTAACGTTACGGGACATATCTAGCTAATTTGCATATTAAATCCACTAGTGGATTATCGAAAATATTACATGGCGTTATTACACTCTCAGACGCGACGTCATATGATAAAAAGGAATCCTTAGTTGAATAAATGTACCCAATCCACAGTTCCCCTCACTTAGTTGAGTCAGCACAAATAAAATCTGGCCTCCCACGGAGATATGACGTTAGTCAGCATGATCGCATAAGAGGCTTATCTTCAGTGAAAACTCTGACGCGCATTTTTTTCTTGGTTGCCGAATCTTCTGGAATAACCAGGCACGTACATGTATTCCATACACGTTTTCTTATGATTTGCATTTTTCTATCTATATATAGTTATGATGGCTCTCTAAGCGAAAGTCGAGTCTCTGTGGGTGCCCTCTGGCACCAATCTTTGACATGCAGTCAAGGAATGCTTATATTTTCTTGTCCTTTGGGATCATTGATTCCATTGTGGAATTTTGAAAATATCTGAGGGTCACTGATGAGGCCTTATTGGCTGAAACTAGCTAGTCTGGCCCAGAAAACATGTACACTCCATATTTTTCACTTCTGTGGTGCATTCCTTGCTTCTAAAGGATAACCCTTTTATAGAACATATTTATTCTAACAGCGAGTGTATAATGTCGGACTGATGTGAGTCGGCGGCGTGTACACGTTGGAAGTCAAATTGTAGCTTATCACGGCTCATATTTGTAAGTGAATCCCTTCAAAACTGGGAAGTAGTCTTAAGGATAAGGGGTACATGTACACCTTACCGCTAGGGAGTTCTTTCAAAATG
Organism: Lucinisca nassula; assembly: GCA_963580285.1. Lineage (NCBI taxonomy): Eukaryota > Metazoa > Mollusca > Bivalvia > Lucinida > Lucinidae > Lucinisca > Lucinisca nassula. Next base: position 93,120,877 of record OY757016.1, on the reverse strand, counting down.
TTTTTGTTTTGCCTATTCAGACATGTATAGATGGAAAATTGTACCACCAAAAAATGAAAATTGTCAGATAAAACATTCAGATATTTTCATATTTCCGCTCAAAACATGGACTGTGGGAGCTCAATTGAGGCAGTTCAAACGACTACCCATAGTATTTTGAACAGAAATAAGGAGAAAATATATTCCCCTGTAAAACCCAATTTTACTATTATAAAACGTGGGGTGTCAGAATTACATCGGGGTGTTTTCATGATGCCTATCAAAACAGTTCACTTTTAAAGGGACAAATTTGGTCCCGCGGAAATATTCATTGTTTACTGGCAGACTCTTCTTATGTTTTACGTTTGAGAAGTCCATTTTAAGTAGGGTCGTGTCTATTTATTGCGTTTTTCTTTGAGGAAATTCCTGTTCGTAAACAGTGTAGACATTGATCTGAAGCCACATATTCCTGCGTCTGATTTGTGTCTGCACTGTTTGTCTATGTCTCTTTATAGGTTTCGAAATAAAAATTGGATCTTCAAAGTAAATTGGTTTAAGGGACACCCGGATATTATTTCCCCTGTAAAAATGACGAAAAGTGCGCATGTTTTATCGCTTACTAATCACAAAATACCCCATTGGAAAGAACTTCGTAGCCCTCCCTTTACCGTTATATAAAAGGAAAATAACGAAGCAAAAACAACAAAAAAAAATCACGTTAACATATCCGTGAAATGAACACCCTCGTAAAGCCCACTTGATATAGAGAAAACTGGGGTTTACGGAGGTATACATTATTTTTCTTATTTCTGCTCTAAGACGTAGGTTGTGGGTATTCATAAGAACCGCCTCAATGAGGCGGTTCTAACGAGCACCCACAACTTATGTTTGCAGACGAATTTTCAACAGAAAAGTAACCATCTTTGAGATGTGAAAAAATGAACAAAGTAGCACAGGTGTGTTATTCTAATGAAAAAAACACTACGAAAAGACGCCTATACAATCACACTATAAAATTTACCGCCGTAAAAATGAAAAAGTTCAGATGGAAAATTGTGATTTTTTTTTCTTTTTTTCTGCTTAAGATATAGATTGTGAGTACACGCTACATGTAGAATCGCCTCATCGAGGCGGTTCTAACGAGTACCCACAATCTAGATTTCAGAGCAGAAATAAGAACAAGGTTTACCCTTGTAAACCCCAGTTTTACTATATAGAAGTGGGGTTCAAGTGGGTCAAAACTATATTGGCGTGTTTGCCTGATGCGATGCAAACCTGCAGGCTTGTCGATAACGCAATCGATTACGATGACAAACTCGTGTGACATAGTGCATTTTTTACATCTCTAAAATGGATACTTTTCTTATAAAATCCGTGATATTTTCTGATTTTTACAGCGAACATAGGTGAAGGGTGCTCGTTAGAACCGCCTCATTGAGGCGGTTCTAACGAGTACCACCAACCTATGTCTTGTAGCAGAAATAAGAAAAATAATGTCTACCCTCATAAACCCCAGTTATCTCAATAGAAAACGGCCCCCGCCCATAGAGGCTTGAAGAAATATATGGGCTGCATGATGCTTCCACCCAGGGCTGAATCCGGCCCGCACACTAGTACTGGTAAACCGCTTAGAGGATCTAGGCCTGTCAAGGAACCGCGGTGCGAGGCGGACCGTCCATGCTAATAAACCCTATTGGTTTCATTGGGCGACAGGGTTTGAGATGTCATTTCATCTCAATGTCGGGTAAAAGTCCCACAAAATTGGAAGCAACGTCTCCAAAATGACCTTTACAGTGTTGACGGGGACGTTAAACCTCTAATCAAACAAACAAATCTCTATATAAAGTGGGGTTAAAGGGGTGTTCGTTTCACGGACTTGATCACGTGACGCGTGTGTGAAAATGGCGTCTGTCATATCTGCAGAACTACAATGGATCATTTTTCAGATGAATATTTGTGATATTTTTTACTTTTTTTTAATTCCCAACTTCGATTGTGGATGCTCGTTGGAACCGCCTCAGTACGCCTGTTCTAACGAGTACCCGTTTACTACGTGATATTAACCTTATGGGTTCGAGTAGTACCCCTTGGCTATGTATTTTGTTCTCCTTAAAGTCGTCTTAAATATACTATTTAAAGAGCTCTGACCACATCTGCACATAGCAAGCTTTCGATACAATTGTAGATTGCAGGTACAGTTGGTTTTAGCATATACATTTGTTCATTTTCTTCGTTGGTTTTAGCATATACATTTGTTCATTTTCTTCGAGTTTGCTATTTATTTATTTATTTATTTATTTAGTTATTTATGTATTAATTTATCCTTCGGCTTCTTTTATCTTTTTTCCGTTTCATACTCACGAAAACACGTCTATATAATTTTGAATCCCATTTACCCCACTTTTATATAGTAAAACTTGGGTTTATAGGGGTAAACCTTATTTTTAGCTCACCTGGGCCGAAGGCTCCAGGGGAGCTTATAGTATAGTGGGTCCTCCGTCGTCCGTCGTCCGTCGTCCGTCGTCCGTCCGTCGTCCGTCCACACTTTTGAGCAGCTATATCTCTGTATCCTGCAGGCTGATCTCAATCATTTCTCACCTGTAGTATGCCTCTGGTGGGGCATTGATGACATATACTTTTTTTTGAAATCGCTCTAAAACTTTGGTTCCTATGGCAACCACAAGGTCCCATAGACTTACTATGGGAAAATGCTTGTCATCACCGTAGCGCCTTCAGTTTTGATCGGATCTTTCTGAAACTTATATGTAAGGTGACTGGGGATAAAAACTCGGATGAGTTCGAAAACCGGCCAAGTCGGCCCATTTATCATAGAGTTACGTCCCTTTGATTGCTGAAAATGCCCATTTTCGACCTTGTCATCACCGTAGCCCCTTCAGTTTTGATCGGATCTTTCTGAAACTTATATGTTATGTGGCTGGGGATAAAACCTCGGATGAGTTCGAAAACCGGCTTAGTCCGCTGGTTTATCATAGAGTTTCGTCCCTTTGATTGCTGAAAATGCCGATTTTTGACCTTGTCATCACCGTAGCCCCTTCAGTTTTGATCGGATCTTTCTGAAACTTATATGTAAGGTGGCTGTGGATAAAATCTCGGATGAGTTCGAAAACTGACCAAGTCGGCCCTTTTATCTTAGAGTAACGTCCCTTTGATTGCTGAAAATGCTGATTTTTGACCTTGTCATCACTGTAGCCCTTTCAGTTTTTATCGAATCTTTCTGAAACTTATATGTAAAGTGGCTGGGGATAAAATCTCGGATGAGTTCGAAAACCAGCCAAGTTGGTCCATTTATCACAGAGTAACGTCCCTTTGATTGCTGAAAATGCCGATTTTTGATCTTGTCATCACCGTAGCCCTTTGAGTTTTGATCGGATCTTTCTGAAACTTATATGCAAGGTGGCTGGGGATAAAGCCTCGGATGAGTTCGCATACCGGCAAAGGTGGCCTATTTATCAAAGAGTTAGGTCCCTTTGATTGCTGAAAATGTTGATTTTTGACCTTGTCAACACTGTAGCCCCTTCAATTTTGATCGGATCTTTCTGAAACTTATATGTAAGGTGGCTGGGGATAAAACCTCGGATGCGTTCGAAAACCGGCCAAGTTGCCCCATTAACTATATAGTTATGTCCCTTTGATGGCTGAAAATGTCGATTTTTTACCTTGTCATCACCGTAGCCCGTTCAGTTTTGATCCAATCTTTCTGAAACCTATATGTAAGGTGACTGGAGATAAAACCTAGGATGAGTTTGAATACCGGCCAAGTTGGCCCATTTATCATTGATTTACGTCCCTTTGATTGCTGAAAATGCCGATTTTTGACCTTTCCCTCACCATAGCCACTTCAGTTTTGATCGGATCTTTCTGAAACTTATATGTAAGGTGGCTGGGGATAAAATCTTGGATGAGTTTGAAAACAGGCCAAGTCAGCCCATTTATCGTAGAGTTCTGTCCCTTTGATGGCTGAAAATGTTGATTTTTGACCTTGTCATTACCGTAGCCCCTTCAGTTTTGATCGGATTTTTCTGAAACTTATATGTAAGGTGGCTGGGGATGAAACCTCGGATGAGTTTGAAAACTGGCCAAGTCGGCTCATTTATTTTAGAGTAACATCCCTTTGATTGCCAAAAATGCCAAATTTTGACCTTGTCATCACCGTAGCCCCTTCAGTTTTGATCGGATCTTTCTGAAACTTATATGTGAGGTGGCTGGGAATAAAATCTTGGATGAGTTTAAATACTGGCCAAGTCTGATCAGATCTTTCTGAAACTTACATGTAAGGTGGCTGGGAATAAAACCTCAGGTGAGTTTGAAAACTGGCTAAGTCGGCACATTTATCATAGAGTGACGTGCCTGTGATTGCTGAAAATGCCTATTTTCGACATTGTTATCACTGCTGCCCCTTTAGTTTTGAACGGATCTTCATGAAACTTACAAACAAGGAAGTCAGGCAGAAAGCTTGGAGGAGTTTGAAAACTCTTGTATTTGAACTTGTCATCATCATAGCCACTTCAGTTTAGATCAGATCTTCTTAGCAAGTCAGGAATAAAAGCTTGAATGAGTTTGAAAACCGGTGAGGTCAGCCTGTTTATCATAGAGTTAAATTCTACTTGATTTTCAGAAAATGCTTACCCTGTCATCACCATGTCCTCCCATAAAGCCTTCAGTAAAGGTTGGCACTTCCTAAAACTGAATCTGTTAGCTCAGGTGAGCGATACAGGACCAAGCTAGCTTGGTCCTCTTGTTCTTATTTCTGCTCTAAAATATAGATTGTGAGTACCCACAATCTATATTTTGAACATAAATAAGAATGTCCATCCAGGCGATTCTAACGAGTACCCACAATCTATATTTTAGAGCAGAAATTAGAAAAATATTACAATGTTTCATCTTAAAATTTTAGTTTCTTCGGCGTTAAAGTTTACAATGTATTTGTATAGGCGTGTTTTCGTAATGTTACTAAAAACATTTATTTGCAAACATAGCGTCTTTTCCATCTCTTGAACTAACATTTTAGATGAACAATTTTTACATATGACGAAGTCCAATAGAAGCTTTTGCGTCGGCGACGGCGTTGGCCTGAGCGTTTGCGTTTAAATCGGCATCGGCGTCCACATTTACGTTAAATTTTTTCAAGAGCATACGATTTCCAAATATGATGCCGTATTATGATTTTGGTTCGTATTTGGTATGATGGTAGATATAGACCGAAAGTTTTAATCAGCAATAAACACACTCACACCCATGATCTCACTGACTTAGAAATTTTGAGTTAAAGAATCTTTAAGAGCTCATATTTTCCAAACCATGCAATGGATTTCATTCATATTTGAGCCCCGCCAAGCGAATTTGTGTCTTCGAGCATTCCGTCATGACAAATTTTAACTGTGCATGCCCAGCCATTCAGAGGGGCCAGGGATATGGCTTTCTGTCTGTAGGTTCCTCTTGATTCACTGCTTGTTCGAGCGAGCAGCAAAGGTTCTGGCGAGACTGCGCGGATGCGCAGGCTCGCCTGAACCTTCGCTGCTCGCATAGGCGATAAGTACCAAAATCGCTTGACTGGGCCCATTTGTATAATCATAGATGTAGACCCGAAGCTTTATTCAGCAATACTCGCAACAATACTAATTATCCCAAGGTCAAGGCCCTGGACTTTTAAGTGCTCTTATTTTCCAAACCATATGATGGATTTGGTTCATATTTGGCGGCCCCGCCCATCGGGGCTTGAAGAAATAGATGGGTTGCATGATGCTTCCTCGCAGAGCTGAAACCGACTGGTAAACTGCTTAGATGTTCTAAGCCTGCCCTGGCAAAGTGGTGTGAGTCGGGCCGTCCATATTTATAACCCTATTGGTTTAATTGGGCGACAGGGCTTGAGGTGTCATTTCATCTCAATGTCGGGTAAAAGTCCCAGACAATTGGACGCGACGTCTCCAAAATGACATATACAGTGTCGGGGTTTAACCTCAAATCAAATAAACAAACAAACAGAGGTTCATATTTGGTATGATGAGGAAAAAGGTCAAAGGTTGATTATAGTTTATGGATTTAATCGATGTATGAACTCCGTCAAATCACTCACAAACTGCATGGAGCCCTAGGAGCTTTATGCTAAGTTTGTGAGTGATTCGCCGGAAAAACATTCCTGTTAATTTCAACTTTGTCATCGAAATGTTAAAAGTGTCACTAAAATAGTAGTCTAAATGTTGGAATTCTTTCGAAAGCGAAATAATGAACTTACCACGGACACGGCGGAATGATTATTCAATTAGAAGCTGCCGTATTTGGTTACGAAAATATGCCTACACAAATACATTGTTAATTTAATCGGCGGAAAAAGAAAAATTTTAAGATGAAAAACTGTGATATTTTTCTTATTTCTACTCAAAATATAGATGGTGGGTACACGTTAGAACCGCCTCATCGAGGCGGTTCTAACGAGTAGCCACAATCTATATTTCAGAGCAGAAATAAGAAAAATAAGGTTTACCCCTGCAAACTCCAGTTTTACTATATAAAAGTGGGGTTCAAGGGGGTCAAAATTATATAGGCATGTTTTCGTGATGTTATTCAAAAAGATATATACAACGATATTCATTACAGATAATTAAATGTGAGAACAAAAGTAAAGGATAAGAACGGAAGCTGAGCTTATATTGTTCTTCTCCTTTGCAAACATACACATATATTGTATATGGCGGATTATAAAGAACATGTTAGATAGCGTACATTAATTGTCTTAGGAGAAATTAAATAGGCGAAAGTCGATATAATAGTAACATATAAGGGAATCGATTTTGGACAAACATGATGATAAAAACAAAACCTGAAAAAAATGAAAGAAATGACTGGAAAGTGACTGGGGAAAAAAGGAAAAGAGAAATCGCACATAGCTTAACCCAATATAATTATATGACACTGTTTTGGCGTCGCATATTTGGAATTGGTATTAGTTAAAACGCCTTGTTTTAAGTATATACTCTTGTACATACCTAAAGATATTTTCGTTGCTGTTCCGTGACAGAGCAGGATCACCATAAAATAAAAGACTGAGTGTTGGTGTATGATGCATAGATACAGCATTTAGGAGTATGTCGCGGGGTTTCTGAAAGAATCTACAATGAAAGAAAAAATGTTGGGCGTTTTCGATGCTACCGCAAAGGCACAAAGAAGAGTCTGTTATGTTTTTCAGGAAAATGTCTAGGTTGAGCGAACTACAATTTGTTCGCAAACGTGTATGCAAAATCTGGGCTTTTCTGTTACCATAGTAATAATAAATTAGTGCAGGTTGTTTATCTTTTTTCAAGAAATATTTAAAGGAAATCAGTGAAATAGACTGTTTAGCTTCTGTTTGTAGGCTGTTCCATTCTCTTATCGATGAAGGTAAGAAATAATTATAATGTAGACATGTTTTAGCTCTGATGGTTTGGAGATCGTTCGAGTTTCTAAGATTGTATCTTGAAATAGCATTAACTTGTTGCGGGATGAGAGATGAAAGATGCATGTAAGCAGGAGTTAGATTCTTTATCATTTTGTAAAATAAAGTTAACTTGTGATCATGTCGTCTCTTTTCTAGTTTGTCTCAACACTCTTCTTTATAGAGATTATTTTTCGAGATAAGTTGTGTTGCTCCCTTTGCTATTCTTGCTACTTCTGGTTGGATCTTTTCTAGTTCGGGTTCCTCGTATTGTGTGCAGTTGTCCCAGATAACGCCGGCATATTCATAACATAACAAAGGTCTGATGAAGGCTGTATATATAGTTTCAAGAGACTTTCTATCAAGTTTAAACCTCAATTTTCTCATAATATTTTTCCAACACCATGTCTTTTATTTTATTAAATCAATATGTTGGTGCCTAGTGCAGTCCTGAGAAAGATAAAGGCCAAGGTGTTAGTGACAATCGATTTCATCTATCTGTACATTATGCATGAACAGAGGGGGATGTTGAGGTCTATTGACTTTACATGATACTAGTAGACATTCGCTTTTCGATGGATTAAAAGTGACTAGCCAAGTTAAAGCTCGACGAGAATTGTTTGCAAGATCAGAGTTTAAGCAGCCTGCTGCACATACAGGGTCGTCAATAATGATGTAAAGACTAGTGTCACAAGTTGGCTTCTTTAAAAAGAATCCAAAGAGAGGTCTGCTGCTGTCTAGTCAGCAGAATGAACAGAGCATTATCACAATAGAAATGATAATACTAATAAACATAATAATAATAATAAACGTGCGCAATGTCTGTCTTTTTCAAACATGACCAACCCTTAAGTATTCGCTTTAGAACCTTAAAATCAAGAATGATCAAATACCACTGTCATTTGGTGAATCGCTTTTATTTTTCAATAGCAGTCATTCTTAAAACTAAGATAAGAAATTCTAAACTTGTATAATTTGCATTTCCTGTTTAAACTTCGTTTGAGCTGAGACCTCAAAACAAATCTGTGGTAAAATTGACAACTATACCAATAGCTGCCATATGTCTTGCCAGCGAAAGGCAAGGAAAAAATAGAGAAAGTGGCCACGGGGTCATGGATACCATCGACAGATGCAACCATGTATTGCAAAGCACAATTTTTAAGTTTAAAACTTTGATCTCAATTTCTAAATAGTAAGTTTTTGACCTCGATCTGCTGACGGCAGTATCTTTTCTGCACCCATAAAAGTGTCTACATATCAACCCTAATCGTAGATTGAAAACCACAACAATACAAAAACTTTAACATGACTATCTCAATCATCAAAGTTCAAAGTGTGCGATCTTGGCAGCAGAAGTCAAATCAGTGTTACTGAACTTTGTCAGCTGTCAAGTAATACCACATATCAACTTCCAATAACATAAAAGATAGAGATCAAATGTTTTATATAAACAAGTAACATGAATATAACGCAAAGTTCTGTCACTGTTACCTTTACCTTCTGTGTCAGCTGGAGCAGCAGCCACGTGACGGTAACTATACATTATCTGCTGTTAATTATATCATTCAAAACCACAATCAACACGATGAATGCCAAAACTATACAATGACCATTCAATTTATGCGACCATGACCTTCTGTCAGCAGCAGCAGCCACATAACTTGAACAATACTCTATACCTGTCTATTTAAAAGTAATACCCGTTAGGCATTATAAGTTCACACTGCAAAGTTAAAGGAAAAAAAATAAATCTGCAAATTACCAATATCCCTATATATTCTAATTACTGGTGCTAGCCAAACCCGGGCATTTGACTCCGGAGTGTGACCGACTCATGTTTAAGGCAATGCCACAGAAACATGATATACCAAATAAAAATGTATTAGACAAGTGATTAGCAAGATATTAGAATTAAAGCAAAACTTTGAAGTTAAGTGTTGAGGGACGTCGACGCGTTGTCACCAAACAGTCAATATGTGACTTTTTGTAGACAGGACAGATCGTTATGTTTCACTTTTTTTGTGTGACAGCCACTTGTAAAGCTATTTGTATTCACGAAATGAGCGTTAAATTGATAGAATGTATGACGGAAAAAACTGCAAGTGGCTGTATCGCAATAATTCTATAGAAACCAGTTAACAATCATTTCGTGGGCCAAGACAGACAGAAGGACAAACAGATGGAAGAAAAGCAGACACAGGACGACAACTACATACAGCTCAACATTCTTCTCATGCCGGGGGAAATTATCAAGATATTCCTAGCGGTTTGAAAATTATATGTCCATAATCAGCTGGTGAAAAATTTGCCTCGGCGAGGCTATTTATATAAAAAATATTGCATTATACAAATTGGTTAGGTCAAGCCAATATACATCTTCATGCCAAAATTATAGAAATATACCTTGTGGATAATATAACTAAAATCAATTTGTTATTATTTTACCCCGACAGACTATCAATATCAAAAAATTTCGCATTAAACAATATAATTAATTAGATAATGTCAATATATATCTACCTGCAAAAACTTATCAAAATATGTCTTGCGGGTTGAAAGTTTTAACGTCCATGTCAGTTAGTGAAATTTTTGCCTCGGCGAGAGGAATTATAAAGATATCAGCCTGTAGAATAACTAATTTGTTTGGTCTTGTCAATCTCTCTGCATGCCAAAACTTAACAAAACTAGAATCGCGCAGTCGATGGCACGCCATCGCATATGCCCACGCCACTACATAATCTACTCATCATGCCGTTCGCTTTGATATGTTACGCGACCATGTTCTGGAAATTTTGATTTTTGAACCCCGCGGACCCCAACCCTTGGGTCCACCCCTAGGGGTGTGGTCGAAATTCCGAAATGGTCATGCACTCCCAGATCAAAGATATATCAGTTCCCAAAGTTTCAAGTTTCTGTCTATAACCGTCTATGAGGAGTTATCCGGTAAGAAGGACGGACGGACGGACAGACAGACAGACGTACGGACGTATGTACGCACGTACGGACGGACAAACGGACGACGAATACAATAACAAAAGCCCCACTTTTTCTTCGAAAAGCGTGGGGATAATAATCCTACTGTTGCCTAGGTCAGTCTTCTTGTGAAGAAATCAGACATTATGATGAGGCCTAATTGGTCACTGATGAGGCCTAATTGGCCGAACTAGCTTGTCTGGCACAGAAAACATGTACATTCCATATTTTCCAGTTCTGTGGTGTATTTCTTGCTTCCAAAGGGTAACCCTTTCAAGAACATATTAGACGGTCTTGTCAATATCCATATGTTTGCCAAATCTTATCAAAATAAAACATATACCTGCAATCAGTTTGTGAATATTTTGCCTTGGCAATGCCATTTATATAAAGAAATCAGGCATTAAACAACATTGTTGACTATATCTTATCAATATATATCTGTTTGCCGAAAAAGTGTATAAAATATCTCTAACGGCTTGCAATTTATACGGCGGTGCAAGTTAGTGGAAAATTGCCTCGGTGAGGCTATTTATAAAGAAATCAAGCATTAGACAATCTCACTGGTAAGGTCTTGTCAATATGTATCTGCATTCAGTTTCTGAAAATGTTGCCTCGGCCAGGCCAGAAATCTGGAATTTGACTGCTGGTGGTGCTGCTTGACGTAGTCTTGGAGCTGCCTTCTTGGTTCTGGCTGGGGGCTGGACTGCGCAGATCCTAACGTCAAACGACAGTGACACTCTGGTGCTGAAGGACTTTGGTCACCGAAGTCGGCATGACTTCAAGAAAGCAACAAGTGGCTCTGGAAGTACTCTTTCATAAATGGTGTGATATCGATCAGGACTAGCTGCTCAAGAGCTGAATAGAGAATAATGATGATGATGGCACTGCTGCGTTCGTTCGTTCAAGCTAAGGCATTTTACGTCTGTCAGGGTCGCGCGGACAGAGCTCCACAGCGAGACGTAAGTTATGTGCTTCTGGGCTGCGAATCGCGGCAGTCTGTCCAACAAGAGTTAATCGCGTTGGACTGCCTGTGCCCTACTGAGTAAAGTGAAGCACTGCCAGTTTTAGAAATTTTGAATGCCAGTCTAAATTGAGACAAAAATGTAGAGTAATCAGTGACAAATCGGTTGCAGATCGCGATTTCTCTTCTGTGCTCGAGAGCAGAAAGTAGGCCCCAGGTGCTCTCTTTTGGGACCGCGCGATTTTGGCCATCGGACTTAAGCTGCAAATGAAGCATGCCTTTGCAAGTTTCCAAACAAAAACAAGCGGCTAGTGGTCCAGGAAGAAGACTTGTCGCAAAACAGAAATGGAGGCAATGATCAGGAATCGATACAACTCACATCTCCAAGTCCTATTCCCAACCAGCAGGCAGGATGAGTGTGCAATGATCCAGGTGTTGGTACAAGCCCTCAGCATCTCCTACCTGTTTGGCAATGCATAAGTGCTGCTTGAAGAACCACCAAGTTCCTGGGATGAGCTCATCGATCCCCGCATTTGATGACCTCGACCCGTACATATGACGTTCTCTAAATGTGACTGTTGCCTAACGTATACACGTACGTGCAACACACTATGCCATGCCTAGGCGCCCTCATTTACTTAGATAAGAGCATTTAACAACAACTTTAGTCTGCCTGAGCAATCAAATTTATTTCCGCGCAGAGTGCTTGTTACTATTATTTCGAGTAGTTGTTTTCAGTAACTGGATATCAGTATGTTACATGTAACTACAATGGAGTTGGGATCACAGGGATTACATTAGTTTTCTTATTTTTGTTATAACACGTAGGTCGTGTTACGCGTTTGAACGACGCTACCAAGGAACAATATATATGTACAGTAGAACTTCGATGGCTCGAACACCGATGGCTCGTTCACCATGGATGTGTCGAACCCATTCTTGAGCCCCCTAGCGAAATCCTCTACATAAGAAATAGTGGGGGATAACTAAGGAGAATATAGTCTTTTATCTTGCAAATGTATGCTGTGCGTACTCATTAGAATCGCCTCGTTGAGGCGATTCTAATGAGTACACACAGCATACATTTTCATTATAGAGCACCGAAAAGATGTCCAAAAGTATCTCGTTATGCCTCCTGCTAGTAGCCTTCAGTGGCTCGAACTACCCCTGTCTCGAACAGATTTTCATGGTCCCAAAGGTGTTCGAACCATTGAAGTTCGACTGTATATTGGATCCGTGCCACCCATTAGAAAGATTAGTTATTCCCAGCGGGCATATGACGTCTATGCAACGCTGTACCAACGTCAATGCAACGTCATGCCAGTAAAACTGATTATACTGACACAGAAACTGTAGTGACTTTCAGCCTCAGCAATTGATTCCCCAAGGCTGATAAAAAACCTTTTTCTCGTTGGAGAAGAGGCAGCTGATTACTTTCCTTTCCGTTGCATTCTCACTGTATATAAAAAAAAATTGGATTGCCCTTCCTGTTGGTGCTATTGGTATTATGTTTTCTGTGATGTCGTCTTTTCTGGCCTTCTTCATTGGTATACACCGGCCCCGATAGTTCAGTGGTAGGGCGTCTGCTTCGGGAATGGGAAGTCGCGGGTTCGATCCCCGGCCGCCCCATACCAAAGGCGTAAAAAATAGTACTAGGAGCTAGTAGGAAGATAAATGAAGGCAGGTAAGTATTTGTTAAAGGATACTTTGTTTGTCGCAATAAAAGCTTATGTTATTTGTTTCGGATATGCGACGTTAAATAAAGCTCCTTTATCTTATTCTTAATATTTATTTCGCTTTTTGTCAGTTCAAATATATTATAAATCAGCGCCACGCATACGAAAAGGACGTTGCCAGACGGTTCAACAATTTGCGGAAGCTGGAATAAGGATGCATTCAATTACAGATGTGTTTTTTGTGAAACCTCATACTTGTAAATGGTTACTTTCATTTATGGTCATTTCGCCAAATAGACACACTACATAGAAAAATGAAATATCCCTGCATATTTTTGACTGGTTCACATTGTTTCTTCACGTTGGATATGATTGCAAATAGCAAATTATAGCGAGAAGTCTGCACTGGAGCGAAAATGCTTCAAATTTCACATAAACACTGTGGAAAGGTCCTGAGGGACCTTTCCAATCAGCGAATAGACTAAAATGAGAACCAACGTCAACTACAATATCATTAATGAACACCAAAAAGAGCAAGGGACCGAGAATGGATCATTGTGGCACTCCGGCTCTGATGTAAGTCAAGTCGGATACAGCTCCGGGTAAAACTACCCGTTGTCTCCTGTCCGAAAGGTAGTTTTTAAACCAGTTAATGACTTGACCTGTGACACCAGCAGCTTCAAGTTTGTGTATCAGACCTGGGTGCCAGACTCGATCAAACGCTTTGCTGATATCACAGAAGACAACCCGGACTTCTTTTCCATTGTCCAGTGCCTCGCAGAAAGTATGATACAGAAACGCTAGTTGATTGACTGTAGAGTCTCCTGGAATAAATCCAGTCTGAAGAGTTTGTTTGTTTGATCTGAAATTTAACGTCCCCGTCAACACTGTAAAGGTCATTTTGGAGACGTTGCTTCCAATTTTGTGGTACTTTTACCCGACAATGAGACGAAATAACATCTCAAGCCCTGCCGCCCAATGAAACCAATAGGGTCCGACTCGCACCGCTTTGCCTGGGCAGGCTTAGATCCTCTAAGCGGTTCACCAGTATTCGTGTGCGGGTCGGTTTCAGCTCTGCGTGGAAGCATCATGCAGCCAATCTATTTCTTCACTGATACTGATAGGAGATAGTTAGCTTGCAGGTGGTTGTAAAGGTGTTTGAACACAAGCTTTTCAAATACGAGGTGGAAACATTTGATAATTCACCTTTTTCGGCACAGGCGACACATTAGCATCCTATAAGCTGCCGCATTTGAAAGAAACCCAAGCGAAAAAAAAGTCAAGTCTTTGAATAATTCTTTTTATTTGTCTTCTAACATTTATATTTTCAATAGTTTTCCATCTTATTATCGAACGATGTTGACGTCTTCATATATGATGGCGTATCGCGCGGGTTTTAAACTTGCTCTTCGACGTCACGTTATACATTTGTTTTACTACCGTTGTCTGTGTGAAGTAGTTTTGAGATTCTTGCTTTATCGAAATAATAAACTTTTATTTCAACCAATCAAATCGCTCGAAATAGTCATAATGATGGACAATTGGAATTATTCAGCAATATCCCCACCTGTGACCTCAAGGGCACGTCAAGGCGAGCTACGTTTCCTGATGACTTCTTTTGTTCTTACTTCTAGTTCAAATATATATTGTGAGTGTTCGGTAGAACTGCCTAAATGAGGCGGTTTTAACGAGGAGCCACAATTTATGATTTGAGCAAAACTAAGGAAAATAATGAAACATTCGTAAAAAACTTTTTTTTTCTTTATATGAAGTGCGGTTTAGAGGGTTTTCTTTACACGTACTTGTTAACCTGCATCACGTGACCTACGTAAAATGAACTACGTGAGAAAACTTTCTTATTTTTCCTCCAAGATATAGGTTATGGGTACTCGTTAGAACCGCCTCAATGAGGCGGTTCTAACGAGCATCCACAACCTATGTTTGCAGCATTTATAAGAAAAATATCACTTACTTTCATCAGAAAAAGTAGTCATTTTTGAGGTGTGAAAAATGCACTATGTCACACGGGTGTTTTATCGTAATGCATCATTCTAATGCACTTTCGGGTAACCGGTCATTTCATACCCAAGTCATTTCGTACCATTTTGTTCATTTCGTACACGCTTTTATTTTCAGTTTGGTCATTTGTACCCACTTTAGTCATTTCGCACCCGGTTTGGTCATTTCGGACCCACTTTTAGTTTTTTTTTTTCACAAAAAACGTGTTTGGCCAGTTCCCAATTTTAATAAAAAAAAAATAAATAAGTTTTACCCCATTACGAAAACACGCCTATACATTATAAACTTTACCGCCGGATAAACTGAAATTTTAAGATGAAAACTTGCGATATTTTTCTAAATTCTGCTCAAAATATTAATTATGGGTACTCGTTAGAACCGCCTCATGATTAATTCTGTTAACTGTCATGAATTATTCTTAAAAATTTGAGTCGCGTTGCTCCCAGACTGTCGAGGTAGTTGTAACAAGAGCGTTGTAGTTCCTACGAGTTTCAAATTTTGAAAAACCAAATAGGCATGTTTTTTTTTTCCTAAATGATCTTAAGCGAGGCGAGCTTTGCCTTGCGTGAATTCCATCTTCGATAAATATCATTATTCTCCGTTTTTTGGTTTGTTTCGGAATTTGATTTTCTGATAGTATCTTAAACTATTTATTTAATTGGCTAAAAACTTTTATGCCTGCTGCTCGGCCTCCAGGGGTTCAATGTTTTATTTTGCTTAAGTGAATGACCCTTCAAGTGTTTCAACAGGTTTTCTTGTCTGCTGAGCCCTCATTCTTGAATCAGCTTACAAGGCTTTATCTGCGATTTATTTGTTGCTAATATTAGTTCTTTGATCTGTTACAAGACCTCAAAACGTGTAGAACATATGACAGTTTTAAATCGCAAAACATGCTTAAAAGAACAACGGCAGAAAGCATTGCTATCATCAAATAAGCCCATCATTATTTTTTACTGATCAAGCAGAATCAAAGGGGGTCTTTCTTCTGTGCCCATGCATGTTTTTTCTTTAAACTTTGTAAATTAATAACTCAGCATATACAACCTATAAAAATGTATTTAATAGATTATATAAATCAAAGTAGGACTCAGGAGGCCACTCTAACTGACTCCCTCCATGAGCTGGTGTCTTTCTTTAAATAAGTGCGTCTTAAATCTTATGTTTTATTTAGTTTCAAGATCTGTGAACTAGATTGAATGCAGAACTCCATAGGCATTCCTTTGATACTAAAAAACCTTTTGAATTTATTAAAGTTCACATTTTCTAATAAAATAATTATCAAAAATCTCATTTTTTAATTAAAATTTTAAAAAAATTATCAAAATTCAATCCCTAAGATAAATATGTTCTAGTCTTTGTCAAGATTTCATTTTGCTAGGAAAACTTGCTATATGTATCTTCTTTAGCTATGCCAAATTTCATGAAAATCCGAAACTGGTAACACTGTAGTTTTACACCTTTAATGGATGTAAGTCGTTTCTGCAAAATTTACTATTTAATTGAAATCATCCAAGAACATTACAAGAAGGCAATTCGTAACACTTATGTTATAAAAATGAGATTATACAAATCAAAATGAATACATATTGAGCCGATCTAGCTTAGAAACTATTAAAATATCATGAATATCTGACATTTCCTTTTATTTATACACTATGATCTATCCAAAATTGTATATAGTAAAATACTAGATCAAAAGGTATTCTAATCAACAAATTAGGCTTAACAACATATATTGTTTTTTTTTTTATTAGCAGCAAAATTATTGTGAACATGTGCATTTTTATTAAATGACTTTGCATAAGCCATGCTACTCAAATAGGTGTAAGACAAGGAGATCCATTATTTTCATTTCCATACCAAGCTGGTATGCAAGGACGCAATGGTCAGTGGTTTGTTGTTACTAGTAAAAATAGTTCTGTTGATAAATTCATGTCCAGATAAAGCCTTAGATATACTCTGTCTTTATGAACGCTGGATTATTATCCTAAAAAAAAAGTTACAGTAATTATCGGTGAGTATTTCCAAAAATCGAAAAGTCACTGATATTGAGTTTCTGTTGCAAAATATATCATTGATGGATGAGGCGCAGAATATTTGGTGTAAACAAAGCTGTTCCATGACCTAGAGAAATTTACTATTAGACAGGGGGAGAAACAGTCTCTTTCCTTATAGTACACATGCATAAATATGTCTCTTTTCTGCATTGGTATTGTAATTGTTGACGTTTCCTTAGCGTCTTATTTTTTCTATTTACTTCGTCAATATAGTGGTTAATTTATCGGAAGCGAGCTTTTAGTGTTTTTTTTTTTCTGGTTGTAAAACTTTCAACCACTTCTTGAATGTTTCTGCTGAATGCAAGTTCACTGTTTTTTTAAGCCCTGTTCTTGCTTGCTTTTTGTTCATTAATAATTACCAGTACATTTCTGTGCAATGTATATCTCAGCTTAGAAAGAGCATTGCAGTGT
Source organism: Lucinisca nassula (assembly GCA_963580285.1). NCBI lineage: Eukaryota > Metazoa > Mollusca > Bivalvia > Lucinida > Lucinidae > Lucinisca > Lucinisca nassula. The sequence continues at coordinate 93,103,366 of OY757016.1, read as the reverse complement.
TTGGACAGAAAAAAGCATCACGATGTATTAACTAAAAATAATTTAAAATCCTATGAGTAATGCGATAACTACTCACAGATTGAATAATTATTATCAACAGTTTAAATGCTTCTTTATATCTTACATAATGTGCTTTGTAATTACTGCAACAACTGCTGAGATAGGTAAATGAAGTGAAAGACCTATACAAATATACAGACAACACACTCATGATCACATAAGTTTTGGAACACTGACAAATGTACGACCATGTGAATTCCAAAAGCAAATTCAAATGACTTTGGAATACAGCTTCAGGAAGCCGTTTGATTTCGTTCATATGGGCTATACAAAAAAGATAGATTTGCTAGTGCCTATGCATATACAAATTCTGAAAACTTAATGTCCAGGAAAAGTAATCTCAAGTGTTATTGATTTTCCCTAGAGTAAACATTTCTTTTTTAAAGGACAGTTAGGGTTAAATAAACAAACAACAGTTTGACTTGAGAGTCATTTATCTCGAGTCGGATAACAAATCTCACAAAATCTGAAGCAACATCTAAAGTGACTGGTATGTTGTTGATTTGAATGTTAAATCTAAACATCACCTTAGCACCATTACCAAATTAGACAAGTAAGACAGAAAGAAAACTGTGCACATGATTACATGGGTGCGTTTGATGGCGTTTGTCATCAAAACCTTTGCACGGTATAGTTCTTTAGACAAAATAGTTTGTTCCATAGGGGGCAAATTTACCGAAATAGATGTTTTGAAATAATACTTATAATTATGCTATGAACTACTTACACAAATCATACTATACTATAGCCATCCAAATTGAAAGCAATAGTAAAGTATTATTAAACAGCATGCCCAAAACATGATAATCATATAAATTCACATTTTGCTGAATCAAGACTACCAGTAATCAGTCTGTTAAAACACAATGTTACCGGTACTCAATTTCCATCAAAATTCATCAACATGTTCTTAAGATATGTGGATAGTTTTTATGCTAAAATGGTGTCTTGACAAAATTGGAACATGGTAAAAGTGCATATAAAATTTAATGAATACAAAAATAGGAGCTGAAATATGGGGACACCATGAAAGAAAACTGAATGCTCAGCCACTATTACTAGACATATGAGGTCATTCAGAGTATCAACTAACTCACCAATCATGTCTTTAATCCATAAAACATAGCAGCATTAGATATATGAAACTCTGTAGACAAGTTTGTATGAGAGTACTCTCTGTTGTGATAGAGACTTCATAAAATATGTAATAAATTTACTACGGGAATAAAATTTAAAAGTGAATGCATCGTAATTATAATGGTTATACCCAAGGCAATTATTGTGCATAATTTCATCAAAATCCAAGCGTGGGCAGAAACCAATGCAAATTTCCTATACCTTGAAAGACCCCCTTTGTTACTGGTGTCACGTAAAATTATATTCATTCACCAGGCCCTGTGATATGAAGTTAGTCCCTATCTCTCACTAGCGAGGTAAATTTAGCCACACTGCCCTCTGCACCTTCAGCCTAGGAACGATTGAATCAGGAATGGCATTCCAATCTCTAATTGTCAGATGGAAGAAAGATTCTTCGTATATGTCAGTTCTTGCAATAGAGGTCTCACACACCAACACGTGATCTAACTGGTGAAACAATGTCATCTGTTGGAATTTTAGAACTTTGTGGAATAATATGAGCCTACTGTCCCTTATCCGTTTCAATAGAGAACCCCATCTTAATTTCCCTCGTATTCCAGCCTCGCTCCAAGGTACAAAGCAGTATTTTTGCTAATGTATCAAATCTGGCAGCTCTATTCTGTAATTTTGTAATATCTTCATTACGGACTACTGACTGGGGGTCCTAGATACAACGACTATATTTCAAGATGGAGCGAAAAAATCCTTTATATGCTTTTACATCCGTAGGACACTAGCAAGGATTTCACCTCAGGAAACCACGCTTTCTATTTCACTTAGTACACATGTTGCCAATGTGTGCATTCCATCTCAAATCGTGCGCGATTGTCACAGCAAGGTAGTTAATGGATCACATTTTCGAGGACCGTTCCCTTTAAAGTGTCGGAAGCAACGATTTTAATGGTTCTCTTCCCAGTTACCTGCATAATATTGCATTTGATGGACCAAAATCGCATGCCCCTTTTATGTGCCCAACTTCCCAGTCTATCTATATCATTATGAAATTCCAGTGAGTCCTCTGTATCTCTAATTTGCCAACGGCAAACACTATCGTCTGCAAACAATCTTATTTCTGAGTCAACGTCAGTGGAATTATAATTAATGTACAGGAAAAATAACAATGGACTGCGAATAATCCATTTGGGATCACAGACAAAACTGAAACCCACTCCGCAGCTTCACCATAAACAACAACACGCTGTTGTCTTTAGCAAAGAATGAACTCTAGCTTTGAGGGTCTCCCACACCAAGTGCCATAACCAAATAATTTAAATTTAAGTAGTTCATAAGGGGGCGGGGTGTCAAAACCCTTCTCGAAGCCCAGGATAACTAGCCCATTTTGTCTAAGATTTTTACCCAATCTTTATTAACAGTGCTCAGTTGAGTTTCAAATCCATGCATTTCCGACAAAAGGTAATGTTCGTCCAAGTGGGCCATGCTGTTTGAGCAGACTATATTTTCAAGCAAGTCAAATGGTAAAGAAGTCAGGGGCACTGGGCGATAATTACGAGCGAGAGCCCTATCTCATGTTTTAAAAGAGTGGACATAATTCGCCAGAAGCCTGTCTTTGAGGATTTCACGTATCAAGAGATTGCTGGCGTAGATATGCAAACACTGGAGTACACGTTCCTCTGAGGTTTCTGTATTGATGGAATGCAGATTTTTATAAACACAGAAACGACATCATTATCACTTAAATCATCTGTAGGCTGAATATCTTTAATTTGTCCCGGTAACGATATAACCCTTCTTATCACGAGTAAGAACGTTAACCATTCGTTTGAACACGGCTTCTGGCCCGTTCATAATGCCAGTTAATACTTGCCCGTTGGACTGACTTAGCATTGTGGCTTGTTTGCTGAGCCTATGAAGCCAAACAATGTCTCTGAAGTTCAAGTCGCCACGAACATGGACTGACGAAGGTTTGTTGTATTTTATACTGAGACTGAATACGATCAAGTTAATCTTTAAACGACTGAAATTTTCTACGGTTACATTTGGTGGTAAATACTTACTAAAATTGACATGTTTTCTTAAAAAAAAAAAGCTCATTAACCCAAACCGATTCAGTGTCGTTTTTCATTTCCGCGACTGACATGTGAGAGATGTGTCTGCGGATGAGCAACATTACCCACCACCATGAGCGTAACTGTCATTTCAGTAGGCACTGAATTGACAAGTAACTTAATGATTTAATTGAATATACATTTTATGGGGAAGACTCCCTCTATCTTGTGTATAATGTAAGAAATGCTTTTGTCACTTCTAAATAACAAAAAATTATACTTTATGGTCATGTAAGAAAGTGTGTGTAGCTGTCACCTTTGGTACAAAGTTATTTAGACAAGTTGTGGGTATTCCGATGTGTACAAACTGCGCACCCCTTGTGGCTGATGTGTTCTTGTTTTGCTATGAAAGAGACTTCATGATGTCCCTTTCCGTTTAAAACCATCATCGAAGCATTTAGCACGACTTCTAGATATTTGGATGATTTATTAAATATTGACAATACCTATTTCGATGGTTTGATCAGTCAAATCTATCCCCCACCCACCCCCAGAACTTCAGTTAAATAATGCAAATTCTTCTGATAACGAGGCCCAGTTTTTGGATTTACATCTATCTATTGCAGATGGGTTGGTTTCTTGCAAAATTTATGATAAACACGATGATTTTGAGATTGTAAATTTTCCTTTCTTGGATGGTGATGTTCCCCGTGCGGCATCGTATTGTGTTTATACTGTAATTAATTCGATTTGCCAGAGTGTCTAGTCATGTAATTGACTTCAACACTCGTAAAAATTTGTTAACTGCTAAACTTCTTAATCAAGCTTGTCGGTATCATAAACTACGCAAAGCCTTTTTTAAAATTTTATAGACGTCATTCCGATTTAATTTCAAAATTCAATGTTTGACTTAAAATCTTTTCTACAACGAGGTCTATACGAACCCGAATTTTATGGTGACTTAGTATATAAACTCAGAAAAATATATAAATGCAATGACTTCAGCAAACTATTTCATAACATCATTATTCGATAAAAAGAGATAGGGTACATCATAAATATTATACGACAGACTGCATGCATGGTCGTTAACCCAATCACGGTTGACAACTTGGCTTCCCTCTTTAATTGCACACCGGGTCAGGCCTCAGATTCTATGACGGTTCCAGCGTAAAGGCTTACTGAGAATTAGCGAGCATCTAATTTTATGTAATGTAAGTTTGTGCCCGATGCTCTGTCACTTGTCGGGCCCAGAAATTATGAGGAAGTGTAGTGTAAATGGGGGAATAGCATAAGTAGACAGACTTGAAGCACGCAAACGTCTGGATTTTAATTTATTTAAATTTCATTAGAGTTTTTAGACCAAAATAATTTTCTCCTGATCTTTCAAAGACTATCAAGACTCGGGCCCATCGGAGTCCAACTGTTGGTTTTCTTTTCCTACAGCATTTCAGTGGTTTCTTGCTGTCGAGTCCTCACCGTTGTTTCATCTCTGTGGTTGTTTGATTTTTGTGCTCATGGAGATGTTTCACTGATGAGCTAGGAGGCCTTCATGCGGACGGAACAAATTATTTGTTTCAATCGCGACGGAGGTAAGTGCGAGGATTGTGGCCACGTAAAATCGGTTTACGCCCCCCCCCCACCCACCCCCAACCCACGGTGGAATTCGATTCCGCTGACCGTTCCAATGCGGTTCTTCTGTCGGGGTTTATTTTTGTAATGGTTTGTCTTTGGGTGTTTGTGTCGTTCGTATTATTTTATTTTGGATAGCCTACTGGTCATTTCGTGGGAAAGTAACTGTCCTTTTGGCTTTCCGCTATTCATTTTTCAATTAGTGTCTGTTGTTTCATGTTTGTTTTTCTTTCCCTTTGGTGTATCTGATGGGAGCTGTGGGTAAATTGTATCGATTCATGATCATTGCCTCCACTTCTATTTTGTAGCAATGTTTAATCACATGTTTTTATGGCAGTAAAATATGAAGTTAATAATTTGGAGAGTTCAGTGGTGGCACAAGAGCTTGAATTCGCAATAAACCGTACTTTATATGGTCTTTTATGAAGTTTAGGTAACCAATATAACGTAAGAATCTTGTCTTGGCCTTCTGCAACACATACAGCAAACTGAACGACAAATGTGGCCATCATCTAAAGTACTATCTACAGCCAAAGGCTGCAGTTCATTGGCCTTCCAAGGCGGTTCTTCTGTCGCAGTTTATTTTTGTTATGGTTTGTCTTTGGGTGTTTGTGCCGCTTGTTATTTTATTTTGGGTAGCCTATTGGCCAATTTGACGGAAAGTAACTGTCCTTTTGGTTTCTTTCCCTTTGGTGTTTCTGATGGGAGCTGTGGGTTAATTGTATCGATTCCTGATCATTGCCTCCACTTCTACTTAGTACCACCAAGTTCTTGCTGAGGAGTGTTAACATAGTGGAGCCGTCACACAACGACCACATTGTTAACGGCTATATCTTCTGGAGCCAAAACACACTTCTTATAAAATTCTTGAATAGCTTGTTTAAGGTGACGTAAAGACGTCTTAGGTTTAGGAGGTATTAAGTTCGTATTTTGAGTAGAAAGAAATGCGTTTGTTCACTAGTTTTAGAAGTCGTTATTTTTGTTTTTGTTCTTTGTTGGTCTTTGTTAATTCCCGTTTTGTTGTAATTATATCCTTTTGCTGGTTTGTATGGGACTATTTAAATTCATATTACACAGCCGTAAATTAATTTAAAAAAAACAAACAAAAAACTCTCAGGCTGATGATTCACTTTATCGTAAGTTTGCTTCATTTATTGAATTACACGTAATTGATAACTGTTGCTTCTTTTAATTTGGTTGTTTAGGGCAGGGTATAGTATAATGTTGTAACCGGTTTCTGTTGCTTTATTCAACAAGGGTTGTAGAAAATAATTCGTCCAGATGCAATCTCTTATATAAATGCTTACCTTTTAAGGTGGGTTGGAATATAGATTGATTGAAGAAGGGGTTGCCCTCGACGTTAAAAAGCGCAATCATCACTCATATAATCACTCTTAATTGTACTCCGGTGCAAAGAAATGCAAAAAAAAAAAACATACCTGTGCAGTTGTGGAGGCCGTAAAGCGTCTCCACGTACATACATGTTTTAGCCCTTATTAACCCAATCCTAGTGGATTGCCCACAATCTTTAGGGATTGTTATACAATTTGCCATTACTCTGTCTCATAAGAGAATAATTTGGGATCTGATTGTTTCACTTTTTAATTTTCATACCAAGACGTTTTGGTTGGACAGTTGTGGAGGCCGTAAAAAATCTCCCGTACGTCCATGGTTTTAGCCCTAATTAACCGAATCCTACTGGACTGACCACAATCTTTAGGATTTTTTATACAATTATTTTCCATTTTCTGTCTCATAATAGGAAGAATTTGGGATCTGATTTATCAGTTCCAGATCGTTTCTCTTTTTTAATTATTATATAATGTTGCTGTAATAAACTCTTCGGAACTACAAAGCCGGCAGTAGAGCTACCTCGAGAGTTCGGGAGCAACACGACTGAATCGTTCAAGAATTGTTGCTGCATTTTCAAGAATAATTCTTTACAGTGAACATGGTTAATGTCATTATATGATAGAATGATATCATATTGAAGCCAGTTTTATCAGATTTAGTGTCAAATCCTTCGATAGTCATTATCATCATCATTATTATCATCATCATCATCATTATTATCATCATCACCATAAAATTCAACATCTTTATCACTACCAGCACCACTATTATCGCATTCATCACAAAAAACACGTCTATACAAATACATTGCCACCTTTATCGCCGAAAAAATGAAAATTTTAAGATGAACAATTGTGATATTTTTCTTATATCTGCTCAAAATATAGATTGTGGGTACTCGTTAGAACCGCCTCGAGGCAGAAATAAGAAAAATAAGGTTTACCGCTGTAAACCCCAGTTTTTACTATATAAAAGTGGGGTTCAAAATTATATAGGCGTGTTTTCGTGATGTTAAAGCTCATTCTTCCACCATATTCACGATGTCCTAAACAGACACACCCAACGAAAAACACCAGATTCTTAAGGCTAAAATAACATAGAATATTCTTAATTTACAATTAGGGTATATTTCAAAGTACTTTTGCAAGACCGAAAAACCTGCAAACATTGGTTTTCATACTTCCAAAAACCAGTACTAAGCAAATATAAAAAGTATTTTTTTTTGTAAATAGGTGGCCAACTAAATTGATTTTTGATGGCTTTTGTGGGTCTGGAAACCCTACTAATATCCTCTGTGTAATTTGTTTTTATTACGGTACGAACACCATGCGCTGACAGGTATTAATACATAAAATATGCCCGATGCTTTCACAACCAGTCGGAATACCGTCGGGCCAGTACGATCGAGCTTAGATCAGATTACATTTCCATTGTGTGTGTCAACTTGAGTAATTTCCATATTTTAATTTGATCCTTATGTCTTCCTGTCTTTAAATTTTACGGTTGCATTTTGTAAATCCATTGTCAAATGTTACACCTACATCAAATAAAAAAAAAAAGATGCAAAATTGCAAAATCAAGTCGAGTCAAATTCCTCTAATAAAACTATTCGGTTTTTAAAAACGTATTAAGAATGTTTCATTTATTCGTGCTCCCTCTCTCAGTGTCAACTTGTAAATGATTACCTTAGGGTAAGACCATTTTTTAGCAGTCCAAAGGGTAGGTATTGTTTTGGAATTTCACTTTACCTAACTTTCTCAGTTCATGACGCAAACACGTCTATATAACTTTGACCCCCTTAAACCCTAGACGCCTCCGCGGTGTAGGGGTTATGCTACTCGCCATGTAAACCAGGGGTCGAAGGATCGCGCCTGGGCTTGTCCAGACATTCGGATGAGTCTTTAAACAGAGGTCTCGTCTCCGTATGACCTTAGCTGTTGGTGGGACGTGCCAATAGCTGGTGCCGGGCTTGTCCAGACTTTCGGATGAGCCTTTAAACAGAGGTCTCTTCTCCGTGTGACCTTAGCTGTTGGTGAGAGGTAAAACCCAAACACTCGCTCACCCGCTTGGACCCCACTTTTATATACTCGTAAAACTGATGATTACAGGGGTAAACCTTATTTTGTCCGAGGGGGATTTTGTCCATCTTATGGAGGGGATTTTGTCCACCTTGTAAAAATCGCGAGGGGGATTATGTCCACCCTGTAAAAAGTTGCAATGGGGATTATGTCCGCCTTGTAAAAAACATGAAGGGGATATCGTCCACCAATGCAAAAATGATCAGAGGGGATTTAGTCCGGAGGAGATATTGTCCGGATACCGATCAGGGCCTACATCACATACAAAGGGTTCAGACATTTTCAAAATAAAATTTTAAAGAAAACACAAACTTCAATTGGTCTTGAGCTATTTACAAGGTGGAAGATCCCATTTGGCGCCAAATGGCGAAAATTGCAGATCCAGATCAGACCTAGCAGAAGTAGGCGTCTGATCAGGACCCACTTTGTTTGCAAAAAGTTCAGGCCTTTCCCAAAGCATACATTTTGAAGAAACCACAACCTTTGAAATGGACTTGTTCTATTACCAAGGTGGAAGATTCCATTTGTCTCCAAATGGCAAAAAAGTGCAGACCCAGATTAGACGCACGAGAAGTAGGCACCTAAAATACAAAGGGTTCAGGCATTTCCGAGATGAATTTCGAAGAAAACACAACCTGATTCTCTTAAATTTCGAAATGGACTGATGCTATATATAAGGTGAAAGATTCCATTTGGTAGAAAAAAGGGTTAACAAAGTAAATGAAAATTTCAAAAATAATTCATTTAAAACAAATGGACCGTTTCTGTGAGTGACTGTACATGAATTATTTCGGACATCTAGAATAAGTGGCGATAATGAGGTGTTGTTTTAAACAGCTATCTTTATAGCCCATAGTTGCACCTGTGTGTCATACAACTTCGTCATAGTGGAACGATTTTAGCTATTTGGTAGGGAGTCACCTAGGCAACATTCCTGTGAAAATTGAATCAAATTGGCCCAAGGCTTTTGGAGGAGTTTGAAGCAAATTTGCGATGTTTTCTATTTTTAGCTCTGGCGGCCATTTTATTCAACGGAGGGGGTCGTTTTAGCTGTTTTGGTAGAGGGTAATCTAAGCAACATCCCTATGAAGATTGAATTAAATTTGGCCAATGGTACAGGATGAGTTGTCGTTTGAAGTTTTTTTTTCTATTTTTAGCTCTAGCGGCCATCTTGTTCCTAAGAGCGGAACAATTTAGCTATTTTGGTAGGGAGTCACCTAGGCAACATTCCTGTATAGTTTGAATCAAATTGGCCCAAGGCTTTAGGAGGAGTTCGCGTTTGAAGCAAGTTTGCGATGTTTTTCTATTTGCAGCTCTGGCGGCCAGTTTGTTCAACGGAGCTGGATCATTTTAGCTATTTTGGTAGAGGGTTATCTAAGCAATAATCCTATGAGGTTTGGATTAAATATGGCCAAGGGTACAGCAGGAGTTATCGTGTGAAGATTTTTCTATTTTCAGCTCTGGTGGCCATCTTGTTCATCAGCACGGAACTGTATTAGCTTTTTGGTAGAGAGCCATGTATGAAATTTGAATCTATTGGCCCAACGGTTCTAGAAGAGTTTACATTGGAGGCATATTTACAACGTTTTTCTATTTTTAGCTCTGACGGTCATTTTGTTCATCGGAGGTGACTTGTTTTAGCTATTTTGGTAGAGAGTCACTTAAGCAACATTCCCATGAAGATTGAATGGAATTGGCCCAAGGGTACAGGAGGAGATGTCGTTCGAAGAAGTTTTTTTCTAATTTTAGCTCTGGCAGCCATCTTGTTCGTCAAAGTAGAACGATTTTAGTTATTTTGTAGGGAGTCACCTAGGCAACATTCCTGTGAAGTTTGAATCAAATTAGACAAAGAGTTTAGGAGGAGTTCGCGTTTGAAGCAAATTCACGATGTTTTTGTTTCTATTTTTAGCTCCGGCGGTCATTTGCTCATCGGAGCAGCACCGTTTTAGCTATTTTAGTAGAGGGTCATCTAAGCAACTTTCCTTTGAATGAAACTGGCCCAAGGGTACAGGATGAGTTGGTATTTAATAATCTTTATATTTTTAGCTCTGGCAGCCATCCTGTTCCTCGGAGCGGAACCCTATTAGCCATTTTGGTAGGGAACCACCCAGCAACATTCCTGTTAAGTTTGAATCGCATTAGCCAAAGGGTTTAGGAGGAGTTCGCATTTAAAGCAAATTGTTGACGACGACCGACGCACGATGGACGACGCACGATGGACGACGGCCATTCACTGATCACAATAGCTCACTATTCTCCGTTGAGCTAAAAATCCGCTTAAAGAAGGGTTCGTCCCAATCTGGTCGTCTTACAAAAAAGAAAAATGCAGGAGGCAGTGCCATTCAGTCCACCCAAAGTAGAAGTAAAACAAAGATCAGGAATTGATACAATTAACTTACTCCACCCATAAAAGACACCAAAGGGAAAGAAATACAAACATTAAGCGACCAGACCATAATGGAAACCTAAACAAAGGAAGGCCATAAGGACAGTTACTTTCCCACAAAATGGCCATATGGTCATCCGAAACTAAAAGACACAAGTGATACACACAGTAAGTAACAAACAACAACATAAAATAAATCGCCACAGAAGAGCCGCCTTGGAACGGTCAGTGGAAGATTTCCACTGGGGGGCTTAAATCGATTTTACGTGGCCACAATCCTCGCCCTTACTTCCGTCGCGATTTAGACAAATAATTTGTTCAGTCCGCATGAAGGCCTCCTAACTCATCAGTGCAACATCTCCGTGAACACAAAAATCAAAGAACCACAGAGGTGAGACAACGGTGAGGACTCGACAGCAAGAAACCACTGAAATGCTGGAGCAAAAGAAAACCAACAGTTAGACTCCGATGAGCCCGACCAGAGACAGAGCATCAGGCACCAACCAACATTACCTTGAATTAGATCTCTCTAATTCTCAATAAGCCTTTACGTTGGAGCCGTCATAGAATCTGAGGCCTGACCCACCGGCGTGCAATTAAAGAGGGAAGCAAAGTTGCCAACCGTGATTGGGTTAACTACCATGCATGCAGTCTGTCGTATAATATCCATGTTGTACCCAATCTTTTTATATCGAAGAATGATTTTACGAAATTGGGTACTGAAGTCATTGCGGTTATATATTTTTCTGAATTTAAATACTAAGTCACCATAAAATTCGGGTTCCGATAGACCTTGTTGCAGAAGAGATTTAAGTCCAATATTGAATTTTGAAATTAAATCAGAATGGCGTCTATAAAATTTTGAAAAGGCTTTGCGTAGTTTATGGTACCGATAACCCTGATTAAGGAGTTTAGCCGTTAATAATTTATTACGAGTGTTGAAGTCAGTTACATGACTACACACTCTAGCAAATCGAATTAATTGCGAAATATAAACGCCATAGGATGGCGCACGAGGAACATCACCATCCAAAAAAGGAAAATTTACAATCTCAAAATCAAAGTCATCGCGTTTATCATAAATTTTGCACGAAACAAATCCATCTACAATAGATAGATGTAAATCCAAAAACGGGGCCTCGGTATCAGAAGAATTTGCTTTATTTAACTGAAGTTCTAGGGGGTAAATCTGACTGATCAAACCATCAAAATAGGTATTATCAATATTTAATAAATCATCTAAATATCTAGAAGTAGAGCTAAAAGCTTCAATAATTTCAGATTGGTTATCAATGGAAAGCGACAAAATGAAGTCTCTTTCATAACAATACAAGAACAGATCAGCCACAAGAGGTGCGCAATTAGTACCCATCGGAATACCCACAATTTGTCTAAATAACTTAGTACCGAATCTAATATAAATATTGTCAAGTAGAAAGGTGAGGGCATCACACACTTTCTGACATGACCAAAGTGTATAATTCTTATGCTCTTTAGAAGTGAAAAATGCATTTCTGACATTACATGCAAGATAGAGAGAATCTTCTCTGTGAAAAGCCCATTCAATTAAATCATTAAGCTTTTCTTTTATAAGATTATGAGGAAGTGTAGTGTAAAGAGTGGAAAAATCGTAGGTAGACAGACTAGAAGCACGAAACTGTCTAGATTTCAATTTATTTAAAACATCATTCGAATTTTTTATAGACCAAAACAGATTTCTTCCTGATCTTTCAAAGACTTTATCACAATATTTAATTGCATGCGTTTTAATAGCAGTAAGACAGGAAGTTAATAATTTAGAAAGTTCAGTGGTAGTGCAAGAGCTAGAATTTGCAATAAACCGTGCTTTGTAAGGTTTTTTATGAAGTTTTGGTAACCAGTATAGCGTAGGAAGCTTGTCTTGGCCTTCGTTAACACACACAGCAAACTTGGTGGCTGAAAGACAAACATGTTTATCAAGACATTTAATAGGTGCCTCAGTTAGGCGATTCAAGCAGCTACCTACAGAACCACAACCTGTCTTTGAGCGCCAATGTGATAAATATCAGATTTGTTTATCTTGATCTTTTTTTCTTTTTTTGTGTGTTTTAGGTAAAATTGCTTGAATATGCGTGTTTTTTTTAATTACATGTATGCTGAACAGTTTGTACGATATACCCGGCTGTTTAATTGACAGTTTATTGCCCTGTTTAGTGCAGCTGATAATTGGATTTAGATTTTCTTACATGTACCTGATACCTATATAAATACATTGTAATCTTTACCGCCGAAAAAAAAACAAGAATTTTAATAAGAAAAATCGTGATAGTTTTCTTATTTCTGCTCAAAATATAGATAGGGGTACTCGTTAGAACCGAGGCGGTTCTAACGAGTACGATGAGGCGGTTCTAACGAGTACCCACAATCTATATTTTAGAGCTCGATGAGGCAGTTCTAACGTGTACCAACAATTTATATGTTAGAGCAGAAATAAGAAAAATAAGGTTTACCCAGGTAAACCCAAGTTTTACTACATAAAAATGGCGTTCAAGGGGATCAATATTATATAGGCTTGTTTTCGTGGCGATCGGCGTTTTTTTTTTTTTTTTTTTTTTTTTTGGCATTGAGGTTTTAAGTACCTGTAAACAGTTTTGGATAATTTGCAGACGTTGCTCCCAATTTGGTGGAACTTTTAATCGACATTGAGGTGAAATGACATCTCAAGAACCTTCTGTCCAAACAAACCAATAGGGTTTACAGGCAGTGGCGGACCGACTCGCTCAACTCTGCCTTGGCAAGCTTAGACCAAAGCGGTTTAGCAGTACTCATATGCGGTCCGTTACAGCTCTGCGTGGAAGTATCATACAGCCCAATCTAAATTATTTCTCCAAGCCCCGATGGTCGGGGGCTAAATAAGCGTGCTTTATATTCCTCCAAGAGGTACCTCGGCGAAGCTTAGCATTCTGAAACTATTGAACTAAAGCATTTCTTTCTACTCCCAAACTTATTACCTCCTAAACCTAAGACGTCCTTATGTCACCTTAAAACTAGGTATTCAAGAATTCCATAAGAAGTTTGTTACGGCTCCAGACGATAAGGCCGCTAACAACGTGATCGTTGTTTGACGGCTCCACCATGTTAACACTCTTCAGCAAAAACTTGGTAGCACTAAGGCATATGAACTGCAGCCTTTTGTTGTAGCGAGGGATTTATTTAATGACCACATTTGTCATTCAGCCACCGAGTTCGATGTATGTGCTGCAGAAGGCAAAGACAAGCTTCCTACGTTATATTGGTTACCTTACCTTAACTTCATAAAAGACCATACAAAGTACGATTTATTGCAAATTCAAGCTCTTGTACCACCACTGAACTCTCCAAATTATTAACTTCATGTTTTACTGCCATCAAAAACATGTGATTAAATATTGCGACAAAGTCTTTGAAAGATCAGGGAGAAGTCTATAAAAGTCTAATGAAGTTTTAAATAAATTGAAATCCGGACGTTTTCGTGCTTCAAAATAGAAAAGAAGGCAATGATCAGGAATTGATACAATTAACCCACAGCTCCCATCAGAGACACAAAAGGGAAAGAAGCACAAACATGAAACACTTAGACCCTAATGGAAACATAAACAGCGGAAAGCCAAAAGGACAGTTACAAAATGGTCAATTGGCTACCCAAAACAAATAATATAAGCGATACACACACTTAATGACTTACCCACCTATACACTACACTTTCTCACAATCTTATAAAAGAAAAAAAACTTAATGATTTAATTAATGGACATTTCATAGGGAAATCTCCCTCTATCTTGCGTGTAATGTACTAAGAAATATTTTTTTTTTCACTTCTGAAGAGCATAAAAATTATGCTTTATGATCATGTCAGAAAGTGTGTGAAGCTCTCGCCTTTCTACTTGACAATATTTACAGAAGATTCGGTACATAGTTATTTAGACTAGCTGTTGGTATTACGATGGGTACAAATTATGCACCCCTTTAGGCTGATTTGTTCTTGTTTTGTTATGAAAGAGAATTCATGATGCCCCTTACCGTTGAAAACCAATCTGATATCATTGAAGCCTTTTGCTCGACTTATAGATTTTTGGATGATTTATTAAATATTGACAATGCCTATTAAGATGGTTTGATCAGTCAAATTTAACCCCCCCCCCCCCCAGAACTTCACTAAAATAAAGCAAATTCTTCTGATACCGAGGCCCCGTTCTTGGATTTTGCATCTATTTATTGTAGATGGGTTTGTTTTTGCAAAATTTATGATAAATGCGGTGATTTTGATTTTGAGATTGTAAGTTTTCCTGTCTTGGATGGTAATTTTCCTATGGCATTTATATGTCGCAATTAATTCGATTTGCCAGAGTGTCTAGTCATGTAACTGACTTCAACACTCGTAATAAATTGTCAACGGCTAAAATTCTTAATCAGGGTTATCGGTATCATACATTACGCAAAACCTTTTTCCAAATTTTATAGGCGTCATTCCGATTTAATTTCAAAATGCAAAGTTGGACTTAAATCTCTTTTGTATCTATCGGAACCCGAATTTTATGGTGATTAAGTATATAAATTCAGAAACGTATATAAATACAATGTTATACGACAGACTGCATGCATGGTAGTTAACCCAGTCACCGTTGACAACTTTACTTCCATCTTTAATTGGACGCCGGTGTGTCAGGCTCAGATTCTATGACGGCTCCAGCGTAAAGCTTACTGAGAATTAGAGAGTATTCAATTGTATGTTGTATTGGTTGGTCTCTGGTCGGGCCCATCGGAGTCTAACTGTTGGTCTTCTTTTGCTCCAGCATTTCAGAGGTTTCTTGCTGTCGAGTCCCCACCGTTGTTTCATTCTCTGTGGTTGTTTGATTTTTGTGTTCAAGATGTTGCACTGATCAGTTAGGAGGCCTTCATGCGGACTGAACAAATTATTTGTCTAAATCGCGACGGAACTAAGGGCGAGGATTGCGGCCACGTAAAGTCGATTTAAGCCCTCCCCCCCCCCCAGTGGAATTTGTTTCTCTGACCGTTCCAAGGTGGTTCTTCTGTTGCAGTTTATGTTTGCTGTGGTTTGTATTTAAGAGTGTTAAATATCGCATATATTATTTTGTTTTGGATAGCCAATTGGCCATTTTGTGCGAAAGTAACAGTCCTTTTTGCTTTCCGCTATTGATGTTTCCATTTGGGTCCAACTTTGTTGTTTCATGTTTGTGTTTCTTTCCCCTTGGTGTCTCTGGTGGGAGCTTAGGGTTAATTGTATCAATTCCTGATCAACCAAGGCTGGTTTTTAATAGAAAGTTAATATTTTGTGTATATAATAAAAAGCTCGTGCGTGCTTCGCCATATTAACTCGTGCCGAATATTTCACACTACTTCCAGTTTTCATCGCTATGTACATTTCGAATGATTTGGTTGGTTTAAATAAATTTTTTATACTTCGATAAATTCTATGAGCAAAACTCCCACATCTGTTTCACATAGCGACAGGTAATAACATAATGTGACGTCATAGAGCACGTTTATAACCCTTGCGTCACGTCATTGCGTTTGATTAAAAGATGGAAAAACTTTTGAAAACGTAAATGTTAGAAGACAAATAAACTGAGTTAATAGACTTGACATTTTGTTAGGTTTGGTTTCTTTCAAAGATGACAGCTCATACCGCCGTGACCGTTGGTAAGTTCTTTCTTACACGTTTGAAATAATTCCTAAAAAATCCAGTTAGGTGGCATTTTTAAAATTGCGATGACATACATGCAGTTGGAATAATGGAGTTATAAGGAATGAATTATCATTGCCTGTGTATTTTATCGATGAGTAAACTCCGGCCAAACACTCTCAAACGGCATGAAGCCCGAAGCGGTGAATCACTCACAAACTTAGTGAGTGATTCGCGGGAGATTACATATCGATAAAATCCACATATTAAAATGAAATTCATTCCTATAATATAAAGTCAATAACCTATGAATATGAGTCTTTGCTGAGAACACGGACTCGAAGACTCCTATTCCGCCATTTTTCAAAGGAAGACAACTTTCGGGACTTCCTGTTCGCTTTTCTATAAGCCCTGTCGGAAAAATGGTCAACTCTTAAAGGAAAGAATTTGCTCCCCAGAGGAGCAAATTCTTTCCTTTAAGAGTTGACCACTATTGCCATGGGAAACAAAAATATTTTTTCATAAGTTTCTTCCCCTGAAAGTGTTCCCATTTCCCTTAATCAATGCTATACCTTAGATTTATTTCAATTTGATTTATTTCAGAGGACAGCTGAAACAAGCAAGATGGATTCCGGGCTAACAAAACAGCAGAAAGATGCAGTCAGAGCAAGCTGGGGTCAATTCAGGTCTGGCGCAGTGACTCATGGGACCGGTTTTTACAACAAGTAGGAATTTAAACATTTACCTCTCTACTCCAATAACTTATAAGATTTTTATTTTTAATTTTAAAGCTGTATACTTATTTTGAAATGCTCAATAAAATCGGAGGATATTTGTTGCTGAAATCACTTGATACATGTACATGTATCTGCGAGCTTACTTGATTGTGCTCGGCCCCCGCCCATCGGGGCTTGAAGAAATATATGGGCTGCATGGTGCTTCCACGCAGAGCTGAGTTCGACACGCACACGAGTACTGGTAAACCGCTTAGAGGATCTAAGCCTGTCCAGAAACCGCGGACCATGCTAATAAACCCTATTGGTTTCATTGGGCGACAGGGCTTGAGATGTCATTTCATCTCAATGTCGGGTAAAAGTCCCACAAAATTGGAAGCAACGTCTCCAAAATGACCTTTACAGTGTTGACGGGGACGTTAAACCTCAAATCAAACAAAACTTGATTGTTCACGCTTACTCGGATGACTTCAAATTTTACCGTTAGGCGTCGCTGAATCTGATGATGTCTAACGGGAATGACATAATGCGAAAACTTTGCTACGCATTGGCATATGTACTGATAAAACGCATGTTTTGAGGCTAAAAACTGCTACAAATGACGAAAAAATATTTATTTCTATATAAGAAAAACAAGGGTTTTTGCTCGCCCCCTCCGAGAGGATCTAAGCCTGCCCAGGCAAAATGGTGCGAGTTGAAGCGCCCCTACTTATGAACCCTTTTGGTCTGTTTTGGGCGGCAGGGCTTAAGATGCTATCTCATCTCAATTTTGGGTACAAGTTCCGCAAAACTGGAAGCAACGTCTCCAAAATGACCTCAAACACACAAATCAAACCATAATTAAGGGTACTCGTTAGAACCGCCTCGCCGAGGCGGTTTTAACTAGTACCAACACTGTATGTTTTGAGCCGAAACCTCACGTCATCAAGTCCGTGAAATGAACACCCCTAAACCCCATTTTATATAGGCAAAACTGGGGTTTACGGGGGTATTCATTATTTTTCTTATTTCTGATCCAAGACATAGGGTGTGGGTACTCGTTTGTGAGGCGGTTCTAACGAGCACCAACAACCAATGTTTGATCTAAAAATAACAAAATTATCGCAGATTTTCATCAGAAAAGTAGCCATTTTGGAGATGTGAAAAATGCAGTATGTCACACGGGTGTGTTATCATAATGATATGAAGAATATCAGGATGGATTCGAAACCGCATAGAGGGTCCAAGCCAGCCCTGGCAAAGTGCTACGAGCCTAACCATCCCATTGACCTACTAGTAAATGACAGAAGGTATGAGTACAGTTCTCATAAGTTTAATCACTTTATATATGAATGACGAACAAATTTAGAGATTTCAAATTTAGTCATATTTGCTTTTTTTTTTTTTTTTTTTGTTTTGGTTTCGGCTTTACGGCCCTTCCAAGATTGTTTCACTCATATCGGGCCGATCGCTAATCAGAGGTGCGCGAAAACCGGAGTACCCGGAGAAAACCATCTGCCCATCCGTTGCAGAACTTGGCGTCTCACATATGGCCCGAGCCAGGCTCGAACCCACAGTGGAGAGGGACCTAATGATCAAGAGTCAGCGCTCTTATCCAGTATTTGACCTTTAAGTATAGAAGTGAACAATAATTGTTTCAACGAAATTCTCTTTAAGTCTTGGTGTATAATCCAAGTGCGGTACAATGTAGGCAAATCTGACATGAAGTGCAACCTCTTAAAAGCTCGTAGCAAATTTGGTGTCTGCCCGACATGTGGCATCTATATTTTCGTGCTACGGGTATTTTGATGTAAAATGGATCGCTTTGACGTCATCTTCATAGTTCTGACAGAAAGCACGTTTTCATACATGCAGCTAATAAAAACAAAGACCATGTCAACAACTGGACATGCTGTTTTTGGGGTGGGAGCGGGGAGGCAGACGGTTGTATCTAATGCGCTGTTGCACCTCGAATTGCTAACCCCAAAAATAGTCTTCATGAACATGCGCACAACGGAGACAAAATAACAGCGGATGCACTCAAGTAGTAATTATGTAGGCACTTCTCGAAAACACGCCCATTCCAATATATTAAAAAACAACAACAAAAAAAAAAAAAAAAAGATAAAATATCTGACATTTTTTTCATATTTCATATTTCTGCTTAAAACATTGATTATGGGAACTCGTTAGAACCGCCTCGCCTAAGAACCGCCTCGGCCAGGTGGTTCTAAAGAGTACCCACAATCCATGTTTTTGAGCAGAAATAAGATAAATAACGTTCTGCCTTTTATACCCCAGTTTTACTGTATAAAATTGGGATATAAATGGACCAGAATTAAATAGGATTGTTTTCGTGATGATCTGGGTCTGTACGAAACAACTTAAGGTCGTGGACATCCATACAGCGAGCGGTAAAGACTCTGATTAGCCTGCGCGATGGCTGGGTATGTACGTTGCCCATTTGATATACCTCACGTGACTTTCCCATGCAGAATGTCCATAGACCATTTGTTGATCATGTTCAATATCGCGCTGCGATAATTTCGATTATTATACCTCGCGCATCACGAAAATAAGTCTAAATAATTTTGACCCCTTGAACCCCACTTCTATAAGTAAAACTGGGGTTTTCAGGAGTACATGTAAACCTTAATTTCATTATTTCTGCTCTAAAATTTAGATTGTGGGTACTCGTTAGAACCGCCTTATCGAGGCGGTTCTTACTAGTACCGACAATCTATATTTTAAGCAGAAATAAAAAAATCACAATTTTTCAGCTTAAAATTTTGGCTTTTTCGGCGGTAAAGTTTACAATGTATTTGTATAGGCGTGTTTTCGTAATGGTATTTTTCCCATACAAAATTCCCATAGGCCTGAGAGTGATAGTATATAACTATTACCCTGCGATTATTTCGTATATCGCATCAGCGGAAAATGGTGCGCACACCGTTCAGTTTATCAGGAAAGCTGGAGAAAAAGTGTCTGATATCAAAAAATGCAATAATGTCGAGAAAATTGGGACCAAAGTGTTCCTTTTGATTTTATACCCACACTTTTGGTTGATATCTCATGTGACTTTCCCATACAAAACCCCCATAGGCCTGAGGATGATAGTATATTTATCATATGACGTCGCGTCTGAGAATATAATATAGCGATGTATTATTTTCGATAATCCACTAGTGGATTAAATATGCAAATTAGCTAGATACGTCCCGTAACGTTACATGTACGACGTCCTTAACGACACCGCGTTTACTTATGGCGGAATATTGACATTTTTGTAAACAATCGAGAATAAAATGCGTTTAAATGTCATATGATAAATAGAATCTTGCATTCGTGCTCGTGTATTATTGAATTTATTAAACTCAACTCGTTTAATAAATTCAATAACACATGAGAACTCATGTAAGATTCTCTATAACTATTTCCCTGCGATTATTTCGACTATCACATGCGGGGAATATTGGTTTAAACTTTATTTCTTTGTATAAAACATACATTTTTTACACATATAATGTTGACAAAGAATACAAGTATCATACAAAGGGACTCAGAAAAAAGTCAAATGACTTATTCAAATCTGTATCCCTCGATTACAATATCAATGTACTAAGTATAGTTGTGATTGTCAAGTTTGTTCGAATTTGCAAGTTATTGTGAAGATATCCTAGGTGAATTTCATTTTGGTTACAAAATGAATAGTATAGTAGTGAAATAAAGCATAGATATTTGGCTCCACGGGGAATGGATTTTAAGGTAATTATTTTGTTTCATTAGCACTGATGAATCAAGTCTTGGGAGTGTGATTTGGGGCTGTCTCAAGAGAAACAATACAATGTAGAAACTCAGTTGCGCTCTTCGAATAGTGATGTGAGACAAAGGCTGAAGATCGGTTCGGTTGGACGCTGTAGCTGTTTAACGCGGGGAATATTGTGCGCGTACGGTTCAGTTCTTCCGGAAAGCTGAAGAAAAAGTGTCTATATAAAAATTGCAACGAAGTCGAGAAATTTTGGAATCAAAGTGTTCCTTTTGATTAAATTAAGAAAACGTATACCCACACTCCAGGGTGATATTATTATTATTATTATTATTATACATGTACCTCATGTGACCTTACCATACCCAACGCCGAGCGCCTGTCGGGCATTTACACTTGCTCCGGTATGTTCTGGTGTTACCTCAAGACCGAGATCGGACTGCACGTCAAGTGTGGTGGGACCAATGTCCAAACAACACAGCCAAGCACTCAAACCGGACCCCAAGAGCAGCGAGGTAGCACTATTACATGTACGACTATTACATGCGCGAAATAAGGCTACATTACGAAAACACGCCTATACAAATACATTGCCACCTTTATCGCCGAAAACATGAAAATTTTATGATGAAAAATTGTGATATGTTTCTTATTTCTGCTCAAAATATAGATTGTGGGCACTTGTTAGAACCGCCTCATGGAGGTGGTTCTGACGAGAACCCACAATCTATATTTTAGAGCAGGAATTAGAAAAATAAGGTACATGTATACCCCCGGAAACCCCAGTTTTACTATATAAAAGTGGGGTTCAAGGGGTCAAAATTATATAGGCGTGTCTCCGTGATGGCGTACTGTTCAGTTCTTCACGAAAGCTGGATAGAAGCCTCCATGGTGTAATGGTTACGCGAATCACCTTTTAAACCAGGGGTCGCATGATCGATTCCGGGCTTCTCCAGACTTTCGGATGAGTCTTTAAACCGAGGTCCCGCCTCCGGATGACCTTAGCTGTTGGTGGGACGTAAAACTCAAACACTCACTCATTCACTCTTCACGAGGGTCTCAATCAAACATTGTAACAAACACGAGAAGTTATTGAACCAAAATGTTTCTTTTGATTTAATTTAGAAAGCACATGTCCACAATTTAGGGTTTTATTCAGAAATAACGAAGTTATACTTAGACGTTTGAACTTCTGAATTTCTGTTTCACCAGCAAGCGTCGCTTATGTAGAAAGCCGACGTTATCCGTTAATTTCGAACGCCATGGCGACAAAATAGAAGTGGAGGCAATGATCAGGAATCGATACAATTAACCCACAGCTCCCATCAGAGACACCAAAAGGGAAAGAAACACAAACATGAAAAAACAGACCCTAATGGAAACGCGTGTGAGCTGCCATGCATTTTTCATTACAAATCCCTTTGTTTAATTATTAGTTTTCTTCGGTATAATAAAATAAACATTAAGATAGTAAAAGAAAAGGGCACCTCGGCTGCGCTCGGTTGATATTCATATTCCTTGGGGTGACCATTACGAAAACACGCCTATACAAATACATTGTAAACTTTACCGCCGAAAAAATGAAATTTTTAAGATGAAAAATTGTTATATTTTTCTTATTTCTGCTCAAAATATAGATTTTGGGTACTCATTAGAACCGCCTCATCGAGGCGGTTCTAACGAATACCCACAATCTATATTTTAGAGCAGAAATAAGAAAAATAAAGTTTACCCCTGTTAACCCCAGTTTATTTATATATTATCACATGCGCGGAATTGGGTGCGTGCGCGTACGGTTCTGTTCTTCAGGGAAGTTGGAGAAAAAGAATCTAGGCAGAGGATTGTTACAAAGTCGAGAAAGTTTGGTACCAAAATGTTTCTTTTGGGCTATTTAATCAAACGCATACATTTGTGCAAACACTTTAGGGTTTTATTCAGAAATTACGAAGCTTCAGATGTTTGAACTTCTGAATTTCTGTTTCACCAGCTAACGTCGCTAACCATTACGAAAACACGCCTATACCAAAACATTGTAACCTTTATCGCCGAAAAAAATGAAAAATTTGAGATGAAAAATTGTGATATTTTTCTTATTTCAGCTCAAAATATAGATTGTAGAGGCGGTTCTATCGAGTACCCACAATCTATCTCTTAGAGTAGGCATAAGAAAAATAAGGTTTACCCTTACAAACCCCAGTTTTACTATATAAAAGTGGTGTTCGAGGGGGTCAAAATTATATAGGCGTGTTTTCGCGATGGTAGAAAGCCGACATTATTCGATACATGTAATATGGAACGTCAAGACGTCATTCATTAAAAAAGTCATTACCATATTAATTGTTTAAAATCAGAAAAATGATATAAGTACAGTAGTTTTGTTCGGTATAATAAAATAGATATTACATTCCTAAGAGAGCGATTGTGAAAAATGTCACCGTATTAAATATGAACATCAACATCGGCCGCGCTGCGGTTGATAAAAACATTTCCATGGGTAACGCTTTTCACAATCACCCTCTCGGGAAAGTAATATTTATATATTTCTGTCACCCGTACACCTACAGTGAATAGAAACATTCCAATAAAACTATTATACATTTCTGTTTACAAATTGTCCTTTTTACAGTCTGTTTAAAGCCTATCCAGACATGTTTAAAGCCTTCAAAGGCTTATTCAAAGACGCAAGTGTACATCAACTCAACAACAACCCAAAGATGAAAGCCCAGGCCTTGGTTTTTACGGATGCCGTCAGTTCCTACGTCGACAACTTAGACAATCCAGAAATTTTTATCGTCCTCGTCCAGAAAATGGCAATACTACACTTCAATAAGGGACTACGGATGAATGTCTTTCATGTATGTACAGCCAAAATCATTTTTTATTTTCATATTAGTCAACTTCATCGCGTAAACAAGTCCGTGAAATGAAGACCCTACTAAACCCCGCTTCATATAGAGAGAACTAGGGTTTACGGGGAAATACATTATTTTTCTTATTTCTGCTCCAAGACATAGGTTGTGGGTATTCGTTAGAACCGCCTCAATGAGGCGGTTCTAACGAGCACCCACAAGCTATGTTTTGAGCATTATTATAAGAAAAATAGCACGGATTTTCATCAGAATTAAAGTAACCATTTTGGGGGATGTTAAAAATGCACTGTGTCGCACGGGTGTGTTATCGTAAAGACTTTTGAGATCATCTTGTCACATGTAACAAGTCGGTGTAATGAACATCCAACTTTATATAAAGAGAACTGTGGTTTACAGGGACATACATCATTTTTCTTATTTCGAGTCAAAGACGTAGGTAGTGGGTACACGTTAAAATCGCCTCAATGAGGCAAATCTAACGAGCGCCGACAACCTATGTTTGGTGTAAAATAAGTAAAATATCACAGATCTTTATCAAAAAAAAGAAAAAATATTTTGGAGATATGCGAAAACGGTTATGTAATCATTTGTTTGTTTGAATTGACGTTTAACGTCCCATCAACACTATTTAGGACATTACTTTTGGAGACGTTGCTTCCAGTTTTGTCGGACTTTTACCCGGAACCGAGATGAAATGAGAAATAGATGTGTATAATGGTCATTTTTGTTGTTTATTTTCGTTGGGGTTAAACGACCCAGTCAACACCATTTAGGTCATTTTGAGCCGGTCATTTTACCTATCCACACTTTTCCTGGACAGGTTTATAAGAAAGCGGTTAACCAGTACAGTGTACATTCTTTCGCCAGAAACTGACAACTGCCCTTCTTGAATCAGCTGAAGGGAGAGAATGACGGTGGAAAAGACTTCATGATCTGCTCCACGAAAGAATGTTGCCGACCCCGGCAGACATCGAACCCGCATCCTACTGATCACCAGTCAGACGCGTATTCGACTGAGCTACCGAGGCCGGCATTATGGTCATTTTAACTGACATCGTTAGTTTACCTATCCACACTTTTCCTGGACAGGTTTATAAGCTAGCGGTTAACCAGTACAGTGCGCATTCTTTCGCCAGAAACTGACAACTGCCCTTCTTGAATCAGCTGAAGGGAGAGAATGACGGTAGAAAAGACTTCATGATCTGCTCCACGAATGTTCCCGACCCCGGCAGGCATCGAACCCGCATCCTACTGATCACCAGTCAGACGCGTATCAGACTGAGCTACCGAGGCCGGCATTATGGTCATTTTAACTGACATCGTTAGTTTTGAAAGAAGCCTCAGTGGTGCAGTGGTTACGCTACTCGCCTTGTAAACCCCGCCCATCGGGGCCAGAAGAAATAGATGGGCTGCATGATGCTTCCATGACGAGCTGAAATCGACCGCACACGAATACTGGTAAACCGCTTAGAGGTTCTAAGCCTGCCCAGGCAAAGCGGTGCGAGTCGGACCGCCCATGCTTATAAACACTATTGGTTTCATTGGGCGAGAGGGCTTGAGATTTCATGCCATCTGAATCTCTGGTAAAAGTTTCACAAAATTGGAAGCAACGTCTCCAAAATGACCTACAAAGTGTTGATGGGGACGTTAAACCCCCAATCAAACAAACAACAAACAAACCAGGGGTCGCAGGATCGATCCCGGGCTTCTACAGACGTTCGGATAAGTCTTTAAACCGAGGTTCCATCTCCGTATGACCTTAGCTGTTAGTGGGACGTAAAACTCAAACACTCACTCGTTAGTGTTGACAGTCTATTAACGGTCAAATGACAGTAATATTTTTCGACTTTCCGGAGAGTGTATGTAAGAGTTATCCATCTTTAAACAATATTGAATTAAGATATTAACCCATATATGAGCCCCGCCAAGCGAATTCGTGTCTTCGAGCATACCGTCATGACAAATTTTAACTGCGCATGCCCAGCCATTCAGAAGAGCTAGTACCAGGGATATGGCTTTCTGTCTAAAGGTTCCTCTTGATTCAATGCTTGTATGAGCGAGCAGCGAAGATTCTGGCGAGACTGCGTGGATGCGCAGGCTCGCCTGAACCTTCGCTGCTCGCATAGGCGATAAGTACCAAAATCGCTTGACGGGGCCAATATGACAATGGACTCCATTTCCAGTTATAGGCCTGTCAGTTTTGTTTGTTTTGTTTGTGGTAACTTTTACAAGGATTTATCTGCTTGAAGGAAAGCAGTGTAGACCCAGATCAGACGCCGCGTTCTGCGGCGTCTGATCTGGTTTACACTGTTTTCCTATGTTCTAAATTGGGACGCTAGGCTTATATGGCTACATGTATCATTCTGATTTGACATTTAATACTGTTTTGTTCATTTTCATTGGTAGGCTCGTGTACGTGTGAATGGGGTTAAGTCAAAATATGACTCCGGACATGTGCGCTCGGCGGGCATGTAATCATCATCATCATCATCATCATCATCATCTTCTTCTTCTTCTTCTTCTTCGTCTCCTTCTTCTTATGCTTTTTCTACTCTTCCTTCGCCTTCGTCTTCTTCTTCTTATTCCTTCTGCTTGTTTATCATCATCATCATCATCATCACCACCACCAACATCATCATCTCACTGTATTATCTTGTGGACAATCATATCTAACAATACTTTGAAATCTAACACAAAAATTCCAGTTTTACGAGAAAAAAATGCAATGCTTTGGAATATTCGCCATTAATACATTAACCGTAATACTCGTGTGTGATGACTTTCGGTGTCTCGGTTGTTAACCGCCTGACACAGAGCGACAAAGAGCGACAGCGTGTAGCCAGGTGATGGGTTATGTCACCTTTGTTAAGTCTTTTCGATTAGTGGGTACAAGGGCACAGTTGAAATAAGATATTTTTCAGGGCAACCATGATGTCCTATCCAGGCTGCGTCAGATATAAGTACATGTAGGCTGTCAGACATGAGGACATAGGTGACGACGAACATTTGTCTGCGCACCCACCAATCAGAACAGTGTTCCCTGATTGGACGAAGCATTAAGTCATGCGGTACAGAAGGGCAGTATTCCCCAAAAATTTACCGTTAAAAAGAATTTGTCGCTATAAAGAATCTCAATAATATGATGATATTGATCAAGTATTTTTGTGTTGGCTCAATAACAGGTCAGATGTCTGTTGTTTTGGCCCGAGGTCGAAGGCCGAGGCCAATACACCTGACCGAGGATTTGTAACTTGGTCAATACGAAATTACTTCATTAATGACAATATCATTAATTGACAGTATTAAAAACGTGATTATTGATTCTTGATCTCCGGTTAATATATGCTGACCTGGTGTTAATACGGATGACCTCCGATCAATACAGGATAGTCAATCAATAATACACATTATTAATCAACCACAACATTATAGCATTTATATAGCCAAAACTACATGCACTATACAGACGACAAACAGGGCCACTAAGGAAAATTGGGGGCCAATACAGGTCCCTTATACCTATAATTTTCTCACATTGAAATAAAACTTGGGATATATATCCAATGGAAGCAAGTCTGGTATTTAGAACGCAACTAAAAGCTCTGTCCTAAAGTGATAAAATCCGGTACCTCCCAGTATTTAGTGCAATGCTATCCTTAATCAGTTTCTTTCCTTTTTTTCTAGGACGCCTACGGGGTTTTGCTTCGCTATCTTGAAGACAGCTTTCATATAGATGGTGCCACAAAGGAAGCCTGGAAGAAACTGACTGCGTACATCTGTCGGATTATGGATGATCAAATGAAAGAACTTTCATAAAATTGTTGTTTTTTTTTAACTACACCATTATTTGGGTGTTGCGCTGTTGTGTTACACGTTGAACATCAATCAGAGACGGGTCAAATGATCCGTCGCATATAGTTCTATACTCCAGATTTTCTGTTTACAATCATATATACTTTTTGTTCAAAAGCCGCTTTTATTTTAAAAAACACACACACACACACAAAAAAAACAAAAAACAACTCTACATTGGTTGAAACTTTTACGCAGTAACTGACTCGTTTGTATCATTCTAAATATGCAGAGGCATTAATCAGTTTTCATAACTTGCTTCAGTTTTAGTTTGATATTGCGTAGAAAAGCAATGGTTAAGCGAACAAAGCTGTTCACTGTAAACTGATTTATCATATAGTCTCGCTGTTATTATGCTCCCCAAAGAATTTCGGGGGAGCATACGAGTATAGTCGCCACTTCGTCCGTGCGTCCGTCCCGCTCTTTTCCACGCGAATTCTCAGAAAATACTGGTCGGATTTTGATGAAACGTCATGGAAATATTAAGTATCGAAGGTGGATGCGCGTATCACCTGCATGTTTTGGTTCGATGATTTTTGCAACAGTAATGGCCCTCTGATGAATTGTGCATAAGTATGTAGGGTTCTGTTCGTGTCCACGCGAATTCTCAGCAACTACTTGCAGAAATTCAACGAAACTTCAAAGGAATCTTAAGCAGCACTAGGGAATGTGCATATTATCCGTGCTATCGGGTTAGATGATTTGTCACAGAGTTATGGTACTGTGTTTAAAGCTGCAGTGTAAGGCCACTGTGGCTATTTTTAGAAAAACTGTGTCATCACTCTGGTGCCTACATTAATCGATGTATTTTTATATAACTTCACACAAATGTTGGATATGATAATATCTTGAGCATATTCGACTTTCAGGATTCCGGGCTCAATGTCAAGGTCACTGTGGCTATTTTTAGAAAAAAATTGTTTTCGCTCTAGTGCCTACATTTATCTATGGATTTTAATATAATTTCACACAAATGTTGAGTATGATAATATCTCGAGCAAGTTTAACTTTCAGAGTCCTGGTCTTAAGGTCAAGGTCACTACAGCTATTTTTAGAATAAAAAACCTTGTCATCGCTCTAGCGTCGTCATTTGCTGATGGATTTTAATATAACTTCACACAAATGTTGGGTATAATAATATCTCGAGCAAGTTGACTTTCAGGATCCTGGGGTCAAGGTCACTGTGGTTATTTTTAGGAACAAACTTTGGCATCGCTCTAGTGCCTACATTTATTGATAGATTTTAATATAATTTCACACAAATGTTGGGTATGATAATATCTCGAGCAAGTTTGACTTTCAGGGTCCTGGGTTCAAGGTCACTGCGGCTATTTTTAGAAAAAAAAACTTTGTCATCGCTCTAGCGTGGTCATTTGCTGATGGATTTTAATATAACTTCAAACAAATGCTGGGTATGATAATATTTCGAGCAAGTTTGACTGTGAGGGTCCTGGGCTCAAGGTCAAGGTCACTGCGGCTATTTTTAGAAACACTTGCTGAAGGCAGAACTCTTTCCAACTGTAAACGGAGTTCCTTTGCACACAGCCTTTCATTATCAACCTCTCATCTTTCTGATATGACTGAAATACTGCTAAAAATGATGTAAAATTGCAAGTCTTCCATCTACATTAGAGTTGCAGATAAATTGGATCAAAGTGAAAGAAGCTAGTCTTGGCAGATGGTCAAAATGACCTTTTTTGACAGTCAAGGGGATAGGATCAGATCCATTTTCGAACCCGTCTGATATTTTGTATGCATGTAAAGGCACCCAATACGGATTAATACCTGGAGACAGTCCTATGAGGATTGCCTCTGTGTACGAGAGTGTAAGTTTTCAATAATTTGTATTAAACAGTTTTACCCAATTAATATAGCTAAACTACCACCCAGGATCTTGGGGTATAGTGTCATACCTGAAGACACTTCCTTTCATTTATTTCGACTTTTGTGTTGCTGATGTGTGTATGACAGTGCCATCAGGCAAGCTAATCTGTCCAGCGACAGGTTTTGTTATACTCCACTTTGAAGTACAATGAGTTTACACAGTATACCGCTCTTTAACTAGGATTGTGTGTGTGTGTGTGTGTGTGTGTGTGTGTGTGTGTGTGTGTGAATTCGGGTTTAACGTCGCTTTCAACAATTGTTCAGTCATATCATGACGGTGTCTGGTTGCGACAGGGAGCTCAATGCTCACGTTTATAGTGCTGCCTCACTGAAGTATCATGTCCCAGACACATTACATGATACCACACCCAGTCACATTATCCTGACACTGGATCGACCAGTCCTAGCTCTTCCCCGTAAATCTGAGTGCCAAGCGAGGAGCAGCTAGTACCATTTTTAACGACTTTGGTATGTCGCGGCCCGGGATCGAACCCCAGACCTTCCGTTCCCCGGAGCGGACACTCTACCAACTGAGCTATCGGGGCCGGTCTTTAACTAGGATAATGTTTCCTGTTCCAACTATTGCACCTTCGGGGAGCATCCATCGGTTTCACCGATATACTTGTTAAATATATGACGTCAGGTAACAACATGGCTAATATTGACTCGTGACATCATGATGACTCCAGTGACAACCTTATAGTTTCTATTGAAAATGCTTCGAAAATATAATCGAGTTTAAACTCTTGACATACATACATGTATAAATAACGAATTTCATAATTTTCATATGGAATAACCACTTATGTTAAATCCCCTTTAAAAAACTTGATACAAGTATATCTGGCATTTGCCCGCCATGTTTTCAAGGAAGGAATATTTGTAACTTCCTGTTTGCTTTTCTTTTCACCTAGTCTTTCTGAAAAAGGGGTCTGCTCTTTAAGGAAACATTCTGATCTTCAGAGACTTTTTAAGTTTAAGTTTAAGTGAACAAAGCCGTGAAATGAAGACCCCCATACCCCACTTTATATAGAGAAAACTGGGGTTTACTGGGGTATGCAATATTTTTCTTATTCCTGCTCCAAGACATAGGTTGTGGCTACTAATTAGAACCGCCTCAATGAGGCGGTTCTAACGAGCACCCACAAGCTATGTTTGCAGTATTTACATGTATAAGACAAATATCACTGATTTTCATCAGAAAAAATAGCATTTTAGAGATAAGTAAAAAAGCATTCATTCGCACTGGTGTGTTATCGTAATGTATGTCTTGTGGCCAATTTTTTGGGACACAGTGTAGACCGTGATCAGATGTCGCAGAACGCAACGTTTAATCTGGGTCTTCACTGTTTACCCAAAGCATCTGCATTTTAAACAGATACATGTACCACAAACAAAACATACCCGACACCCCTATAATTCACTCCAAACTTATAAGGTGGAATATTCCATTGTCAAATATGGGTTAAGAACAATCATCTATCGATAATGGAGACAAAATATTACCAAAATATGCTGTCTCGTTGCCGGCCTCGGTAGCTCAGTCGGATGCGCGTCTGACTGGTCGTCAGGAGGACGCGGATTCAATACCTGTCGGGGTCGGCAACATTCTTTCGAGGAGACTGATCAAATCTTAGCTACGATCATTCTCTCCCTTCCACTGATTCAAGAAGGGCAGTTGTCAGTTTCTGGCGAAAGAATGTGCACTGCACTGGTTAACTGCTTAAGCCTGCCGTGGAAATATGTGGATAGGTAAACTGACCGCCTCAAAAATGACCTAAAAAGTGTTGACATAGTGTTGACTGGGTCGTTAAACTCCAATACAAACAAACAAATAAGCTGTCTCGCACGAAAGTGTATCCATTCCCTTTAATTGTCATTTTTGTCCCCGCCCCACCACAGGGAATGGGGCATATTGTTTTTGCTGCGATTCCCGTTTGCATAGGTGTCGACGTAAGCGTCCGGCGTCGCCGTTAGCTGTTTGAGGCGCTGAACCAATTAAGGGGAAATGGAACACCTGGAAGATTTTTCCGCCGTTTTTCAAAGGGCGACATCTTTCGGGACTTCCTATTTGCTTTTCTATAAGCCCTGTCCCACTGAGAAATGGGTCTACTCTTAAGGAGCAAGTTCTTTCCTATAAGAGTCGACCCCTATTGACATGGGAGACTAAAATAATTTTGCAGGAAATGCTTCCCCTGACGGTGTTCCCATTCCCCTAAATGAATTCTAACCAAACTTGCATGGTTACATCTCCAGGATGGGAGAAAACAGTCACTAGGTTTTGATGGCCTGATCTTATGTTAAAATTGTGGGCCAAAATGGCTTGCCTGCACCCTAGCTCATGTACTCGTTGATGAATTGTGTTCAAACTTGGTACGATATACATGTACATGTATTATTACGATTACTACCCAACACAGATTTGAATAGATTTTGGTGACCGTAACTTTTTTTTCAAAATCAAAGTTAACCCGCAAACAGTCATTTTTTAATCAAAAGATGCATGTATGCACCGCATCTTCAAAACGAATTTCTGTAAATTCCTGAATTGGGTTCATATATATGATTTCAACTAGACTAGCTGCTAGTCTGATAATAAAAGTATGATCACTTTTTGGTATCTTTTATTATCTCAAAACTTTTTCACATTGTTAGTTATGGCAATTCTATTTGGTAGTCTCTCCAAGCTGAGGATTATCAGTTAGAATTGAGCCAGAGAGACTTGACTAGTTAATCGTTTATACACTGTTCATTTTAATGCAGAAGATGATTTTAATTCAATATAATTCATTTTAACGCCTAGTGCTTAGGCTAAATTTCAACCTACCTGACTTAATTAGATTTTGATGACCTAGACCTTGACGTCAAGGTCAAATCGGTGTGTACATAAAAGTTATGGTAAGCGGCACAGTTTTTCAGAGTTCCTCTGAAAATATTTCTTGTAAAAACTTTTTGTCTTATGTGCTCTGAACAAATACTCTGATACTTCGATTTATCTATCCTTGGTGGGGCTTAGGTTAGGTTTCCGGTAGGAAGGAAACGCATCTTTGTATATATGACCTTTTTATACATACTTTCAAAATAAAGTGAAATAAAATCTAAAGGTTTGTTTTTACTTTTGGTCATATACGCAGCCTCGGTTCCACAGAGTTTGCGACTCCGATGCGACCGCTTTGCGACTGATTTCGTTTGCGATTGATTCGCGGCATCTGCGACTATTGCAACTACTTTTGCTCTACAAATATGATCGCCGATCAGTCGCCGTTCAATCGGCGATAGTTTTGCATGCAGTCTCCGAAGAATCGCCGATTGGTTAAACCGACCGCCGATCAAGCTAAACTAGTCGCAAACCAGTCGCCGATCATACGACGACAGGTAGCCCATCAATCGCCGAATGCATACAAAAGCTATCGCCGATTCTGCGGCGACTGGTCATAGTGTTATGTTAAAATTCCAGTACAGATTTATTTAACGTACATGTATATTTGTTTGATTTGAGGTTTAACGTCCCCGTCAACACTGTAAAGGTCATTTTGGAGACGTTGCTTCCAATTTTGTGGGATTTTTACCCGACATTGAGATGAAATGACATCTCAAGCCCTGTCGCCCAATGAAACCAATAGGGTTTATTAACATGGACGTTCCGCCTCGCACCGCGGTTCCTGGACAGGCTTAGATCCTCTAAGCGGTTTACCAGTACTAGTGTGCGGGCCGGATTCAGCTCTGCGTGGAAGCATCGTGCAGCCCATATATTTCTTCAAGCCCCTATGGGCGGGGGCTGAACGTACATGTATAAAATGAAAATAAAATCCGTGTATGTTTGTGTGTGTGTGTGCGTGTGTGTGTGTGTGTATGTGTGTGTGTGTGTTGCGGAGGGGTTAGAATACCAGAAACCTTTCATCTCGTGTGATGAAACCATCAGCTTTTTCAGTCGTGCTGCGCATTCGTGAAAATTTTGATGTTTTCAACATACTCGATAAAATATTGTTTCGGTATTCAACTCTTAAAAGTAATTATCATCTTATTTACTGACACACAAAACAGTGAAATTTGTAAGTTTGTTTGTTTTGATGTTTTACGTCCCGTCAACACTATTAATTTATTCTGGATACGCTGCTTCCAATTTGTGGGACTTATACCCGACATTGATATTTAATAACATCTCAGGCCTCGCGGTCTAAAGCAACCACTAGTATTAAATGGATGGCCCGACTCGCAACACTTTGCCTTGACAGGCTTAGACCTTCTCAGTGGTTTAACAATACGGAAATGTTCGATCGGTTTCAGCTATGCGCGAAAGCACTATGCAACTCAATCTGTTTCTCCAAGCCCTGATTGGCGGTGGGCGGGGGTGCCATATCAATGTGATAAGGTTACTATCGAAGCTAACAACCTCCCATTACGATAACACATCCCTGTGGTATAGTGCATTTTTCAAACCTCCAAAAAGGTATTTTTTTCTCATGAAAATTTGTGATATTTTCCTTATTTCTGCTCCAAACATAGGTTTAGGGTGCGCGTTAGAACCGCCTCATTGAGGCGGTTCTAACGAGTACCCACAACCTATGTGTTGGAGCAGAAATAAGGAAAATAATGTTTACCCCCGTAAACCCCAGTTTTCTCTATATACAACTAGGGTTTAGGGGGGGGGGTCTTTATTTCACGGACTTGTTCACGTGATGCAAGTCTCCAACTGCATAGACAGTCACTGAAAGCAACACAGATACGCATCAGGGATCGAGTGCATAAAACAGAAGTAAGCCTACATCAGGCGTACGCCAGGCGTAAAATCGTCGCAGACATTTACGCGGTGTGCATACTGTAATGCAGGCGTGTCAATTACTTACTTACTCCACCCACCAAAGACACCAAAGGGAAAGAAACACAAACATGAAGCGACCAGACCATAATGGAAACCTAAACAAAGGAAGGCCATAAGGACAGTTACTTTCCCACAAAATGGCCAAATGGCCATCCAAAACAAAAAGACACAAGTGATACACACAGTAAGTTTGGTAAGAATCCACAAAATCGGTTCTAGAGAAAGATGCTACAAACAGCCAAAGCTGGAAACAGCAAAAGGGATTGACAGCTAAGAAGTATGCCCCTCCTCTTTGTTGGGGGACTTATATATTTGTAGACGTGTATATAATCGAAGTTATCCCCCGACCGAATAGGTTCGGGGGATATAGCGATCAGCCTGGCGTCCGTCCGTCTGTCCATCCGTCCGTAGACACAACCTTGTGATGGCCATAACTCCAATACCCTTTCAGATTCGTTTATGGTTCTTGGCACAATTGTTCACAAGGCTGAGACGATGTGTCATGTGCAAGAACCAGAACTCTGGATGCCATACTTTTTGAGTTACCTCCCCTTTTAGTAAAATAGAATGACTACTTTGTGATGGCCATAACTCCAATACCCTTTGAGATATATTGATGGTACCTGGCACAGTTGTTCACAAGGCTGAGACAGCGTGTCATGCACAAAAACCACAACTCTGGTTGCCATGATGTTTTAGTTATCTCCCCTTCCAATAAAATATGGTGACTACCTTGTGATGGCCATAACTCCAATACCCTTTAAGATAGAGTAAAACCTGTCTTAATGCCCAACTCTATTAAGCAAGCAACCTGTGTTAAGCAAGCAGGCATTCAGTTCCCGAAAAAGGAAAACGCATTAAAATTCACCTGTGTTATGCAAGCACTTGTCTTAAGCAAGCACTTTTTGAATATCCCATAGGTAGTTGCTTAATACAGGTTGGACTGTATACTGATGATACCTGGCACAGTTGTTCACAAGGCCGAGGCGGTGTGTCATGCATAAGAACCACAACTCTGGGTGCCATGGTGTTTTAGTTATCTCCCCTTCCAATAATATAGAATCACTACCGTGTGATGGCCACATATCCAATACTCTTCGAGATATATTGATGGTACTTGGTACAGTTGTACATGAGGTTAAGCAGGTGTGTCACGTGCAAGAACCACAACTCTGGGTGCCCTGGTTTTGTATTATCTACCCTGACAATATAACCATGTGAAGTTGTGATGGCCATAACTCAAATACCCTTTGTGATATATTGATGGTACTTGGCAGAATTATACACAAGGTTGAGACAGCGCTTCATGCAAAAGAACAACAACTCTGGGTGCTATGATATTTGAGTTATCTCCCCTTCCAATATAACAGTATGACCACCTTGTGATCACCCTACCTCCAATACCCTTTGAGACATATTTGTTGTACTTGATGCAGATGTACATGAGGTTAAGCAGGTGTGTCATGCTCAAGAATTACAACTCTGGGTGCTCTGGTTTTTTAGTTATCTCCCCTGACAATATAACCTTGTGATGGCCATAACTCCAACGCCCCTTGAGATATATTGAAGGAACTTGGCACAGTTGTATACAAGGTACAGAAAGTACATGTGCAAGAACCACAACTGTTGGCGCTGTGGTATTTGAGTTATCTACCTCTCCAATTTAACAGTATGACCAGCTTGTGATCACCATATCTCCAATACTCTTTGAGTGGCCCCCGCCCATAGGGGCTTGAAGAAATATATGGGCTGCATGATGCTTCCACGCAGAGCTGAATCCGGCACACTAGTACTGGAAAACCGCTTAGAGGATCTAAGCCTGTCCAGGAACCGCGGTGCGAGGCGGACTGTCCATGCTAATAAACCCTATTAGTTTCATTGGGCAACAGAGCTTGAGATGTCATTTCATCTCAGTGTCGGGTAAAAGTCCCACAAAATTGGAAGCAACATCTCCAAAATGACCTTTACAGTGTTGACGGGGAGGTAAAACCTCAAATCAAACAAAACCAATACTCTTTGAGACATATTGGTGGTACTTTGTACAGAAATACATGAGCACAAGCAAGCATGTCCTGCGCAAGGACCACAATTCTGAGTGCCCTGGTTTTTTAGTTATCTCCCCTGACAGTATAATCTTGTGATGGCCATAAATGCAATACTTTTGTGATATATTGCTGGTTTAAGTCTGGTGCACTTTCTATTGGTGAACAATCTTCTGAATGCCATATTGGCTTTTGGTCGGGGGATTTGCCATCTCTTCCGATGGCTAAGTAAAACAAGGGCATCTACCTACACAGTGTTAGAACTTGCATGTATTTTATATCAGAGTCAAAAAGAAGTGCAGTATAAATGGAAGACCTTGCTGAATAGAAACAGTAACAGTTCCCCTTCCCTTTTGCTAGGGGTAACAAAATTATTGTTCTTCTTCTTTGTGACCCGAACGAAGTTCAAACACACAGCAGTGAGAGACGATATGATTAATATGAGACAGCGTCCTAACCCACTAGGTTGTGAAGGCCCATTGTTGGCATTTGAAACAGTGGGTTTATGGGTTTTGATATAATATTATATAGACTAGCTGACCCTCGCCTAAAAGAAATTGATTAATCTTCTGGCTTCAAGTGGCCTTAAAACTGCTTGAACGGGTCGGCTCACTTAATTTTGCACATGAGCTATAAGATATTATATCATGTTGCAGCCTTTAAGTTTTTTTATTATTATTATTATTTTTCAGAAAAAGAACATGGCTTGACCCTGGGCCTCTCGTATACCCATGTGAACACACTACTGACTGAGTTACCGAGCCACACGGTCGACCTTTTACATTAATATAGACTCATTTGGCAAGTCCTATATATTGTTCTTTTTGACTCTACTGGCAGTTTTAAGAAGAACAAGGGTATTTTTTTTTTTTTTTTTTTTTTCAAAATAAATGGGCAAAAACCTGTAAAAAAGAAATTGGTAATTTTTTCCCCCGATTTCTGCATTCAAGTATGCATATCAACTCATATTCTCATATCAGAGAGCTTTTTCAGAAAATCCCTCCTTAATTCTGCAATCTCCAGGCATTGATTAATACTTGGAGGAAAAAGAACATGCCTCGATCGGGACTCAAAACCAGGGCCTCTTGCATATTCTGCGAACACCCTAGCAACTGAGCTGCTAAGCCACATGGTCAACCTGTTTTGTTTCCCCCCGACAAATCTTTAAGTCCCATCCAGTCCGACCGAGAGACTTATTTTTTCATACTCATTCATGCTGGACCCACACTGAGCCACCACATGTCACAGGGGTGGAAAAAGAACATGGCTTGACCCTGGGCCTCTCGTATACCCATGTGGACACACTACTGACTGAGTTACCGAGCCACACGGTCGACCTTTTACATTAATATAGACTCATTTGGCAAGTCCTATATATTGTTCTTTTTGACTCTACTGGAAGTTTTAAGAAGAACAAGGGTGTTTTTTTTTTTTTTTTTTTTTTTTTTCAAAATAAATGGGCAAAAACCTGTAAAAAAAGAAATTGGTATTTTTTTCCCCGATTTCTGCATTCAAGTATGCATATCAACTCATATTCTCATATCACAGAGCTTTTTCAGAAAATCCCTCCTTAATTCTGCAATCTCCAGGCATTGATTAATACTTGCACCAAAAGAGGTAGATTCTGTTGCTTGACAGAGTTCCCCAAAGATGGGAGTTGCAAAAATCACAAAATGCAAATAAAATGACATATTTTAGCATAGTTTGGAAGCATGCTGAAAGATTTCCAAACCTTACCAGTTATATGCCTCAACCTTTAGTTAATATGTTAAAACTCACAGGGAAACCCCGCCCACTCAGAGCTCCCCATGACATTTCATATATCTCATTACAACTTTTCAACTTCCATTTTCAGTATTCAACAAAGTTCCAAAAGTAGTATAGTATCTCATGAAAAAGGACAATATTTAAGGTGGAAAACATATATAAATGTACTTAGTATTGAACAAATATTATTGCTGGCTGTCAGCAGACTTTTAGGTCTGGTGGCAGCCGGCTGTCACTAGACCTAAAGGTCTGGTGCCAGCCGGCTGTCAGCAGACCTCGCCTAAAAGAAATTGATGAATCTTCTGGCTTCAAGTGGCCTTAAAACTGCTTGAACGGGTCGGCTCACTTAATTTTGCACATGACCTATAAGATATTATATCATGTTGCAGCCTTTAAGTTTTTTTTATTATTATTATTATTTTTATTGTTATTTATGTCTCACAACCCGCAGCCCGCACTTTAGTCACTTTGTAAATGTTCTAGGTTTCATGCAGGTATTCTAATGTTTGACGTTTCATTCCGATATTCTATTTAGAAATCTATCTCTAGACCCAAACCATATTTTCTTCGGATGTTTGAAGGGCAGGAAACTGAAGAAACCGGATCGACAGTGGTGGTTCATATGCAAATATATGTACATTGAAATTTTTAAAGGTCCGCATTTATTGGCGGTTTCGTTCAGCTAGTCTATATAATATTATATCAAAACCCATAAACCCACTGTTTCAAATGCCACAATGGGCCTTCACAACCTAGTTGGTTAGGGCGCTGTCTCATATTAATCATATCGTCTCTCACTGCTGTGGGTTTGAACTTCGTGCGGGTCACAGAGAAGAAGAACCGTCACACAGATAAAAGTGGCGGAATTTACACGATATGAACGTGTATAGGAAATGTGAATGCAATCCGTCAAAATTGTTCGAGAGAAGGCAGATTTCAACTGCTGACGGATAGACGTTGCCCTAACCTGTTCATGGTTAAAAACTGTTGTGTATCTGCAAGCCAGTTGGCTTGCACAAGTGCACAAAATGCGTGATATTTCTTCATTTCCATCATTCTTAGCAAAATGTAGACACTCATATGACACTGTTTGTTCGAAATATTTGGACATGTTTCGCATGGGCGCAATTTAAGTAGTAAATCATTTCTGCACCGAGATGCATCTGAAAGCAATCAGACTGTACAGCTACACAGGTTGGTATGATTCTTATCTGGTCGCAGGCGCCTTTCATGGTGCATGTACCCCGTATATGACAAACAGAATCTTCCACATAACAATACTTGACAGGCGACTTTGTCCTTTTATTTGTTGTAAGTTTAACAATCAGACTGTCGGTTTAAGCAAACTGTGTATACCAATTACCGATTTTTGCGGCGTCTCATCTTGATCTGCATTGCCATATTTGGGACTCTTGACAAATGACCTCAAACTACATAGCTTAATTAATCGTTCCGACAGCTGACAAAAACTTTACACTTACGTCATGAGTTTCTGCTACTTTCATCTTTGAATTTCGCGAAAAAAAATGCATAGTTGCTGTTATGTCAGATGCTTCAATTAAAATCATCAAAATGCGAGATAAAGTAGATCACGATGAGACAGCTCCGAATGAGAGGTCTCATCTTGGCATACTCTTCATATGCATCTGTATAAACACCATGTATTACATGCGGGTACTTCGTATTCATTCCGCTTCGTGATTATTGTTTACGCCAACTGGCGTAGACAATCTAAAGGATGACTTTTGCTCCGGAAGCATTTAAGAAAAGGTCATAACTAGGTGAATGTTATTTTCTATTGGCATGTCATGCGTGTTATTGTCTACACTTATAGGTGTAGACTACCTAAGGTTTACATTTGCTTCAGAAGCAGTAGCTTCAGAAGAAGTAAAGAAAAGGTCATTACTGACCGAATGCTATATTCGGCGCCCTATATTCTATGACTGATCAGCAGTGTTATTTGTTATAATGATTAAAAACCGAGATTGACCGGAACACTTCCGTAAGTTTATCACACCCTCTGATGATGTTGATTTGCCTCCGATGATACAGTACATCTTTTTAGTTTGTTTTCACTAAAAGAAGGCAGATGCATCTGTTCTACTGAGTTTTCAATTCCTAAGTATGAGGGGTTATTATAGTAAAAGATTGGTAGTTTTGTTTATATAGGAAACTGGAGTCCATTTTTGGAATATTTGGCTTCAGTATTCACTGGCACACTTATAAAGAATACACACGTGCAGCTTTGTATTTTACATTCCAATCCTATGACTACACACATTAATGTGTGCTAAGCGTAGACTCAGGCTTTTTGTAAAAGCTAATACTTGTATCCCGATATGCCAATTAGAATTGTAGAGGATAAGCTACTCGCCTCACAAACCAGGGGTCATGGGATCGATTCCTGGCTTCACCAGACTTTCTGGCGAGTCTTTAAACTGAGGTCCCGTCTCCATATGACCTTGTTGTTGGTGGGGACGTAAACTCAAACGCACCCGCCTATTGGGGCTTGAATAAATAGATGGACTGCTTCCACGCAGACCTAAAACTGACCACACATGAGTACTGGTAAACCGTTTATACATACTAAGCCTGCCCAGGCAAAGTGGTGTTAGTCAAACCGTCCAATGCATATAAGCCTTTTGGTTTCATTGGGCCACAGGGCTTGAGATGCCATTTCATCTCAATGTCGGGTAAACTGAGTCCAACAAAATTTGGAGCAGCATCTCCAAAATGACCTAAATAGTGTTGACGGGGACGTTAAACCTCAATCCAAACAAACAAATATCCTGGCAATATTGAATTTTGGACACCTGTTTAGCCATTCATTCTTTTCTGCTGAAGGGGGTGGGGTGAGGGAAACAAACTATTCTTCTATGTTTTAATCCTTATATAACAGTGGAATCTGCCACAAAGCAAGTTTGGAGTGGCCATTTCCACTTATAAGGGTGTCAGGCTTATTTGTTTTGGTAGCAAATTTTACAAAAACTGAATGTTCTTTTAGCAAACAGTGTAGACCCAGATCAGACGCCGTGTTCTGTGACGTCTGATCTGAGTCTGCACTGTTTGCTAATTTCCCAGAAAAAGAGCCGC
The DNA here is from genome assembly GCA_963580285.1 of Lucinisca nassula. NCBI lineage: Eukaryota > Metazoa > Mollusca > Bivalvia > Lucinida > Lucinidae > Lucinisca > Lucinisca nassula. The sequence goes on along the minus strand of OY757016.1, from coordinate 93,062,243 downwards.
TGGCCAATATGGGTTAATAATTTTGCCATTCTTTCATGTGCGTCATTCTTTCCCGGATTTTTTCTGTAAATTTCACATTGTTTATCTTATAAGACCGATTCGTAATCGCCTAAGACCCGACCCTATACCAACGTCTACCACACACTGAAACGTCATATCAACGTCATTCTAATAATGTATAATCATATTTATCTGTCAAAAAATGAAATTAAAACTATTCTGCATGGACAAAAGGAAACGAGAAGGACTGAATTCATGTACGTAGTTGTTTTGCGGGAATACGCTATTATAGACCAAAGGAAATTTACAAATCTTGCCTATTTGATCGTAAAAGTATCTAACATTATGAAATCACAGATTTATGACACCTAATAAAAAAGTGACGCGTCATGTTAAGAAGTCCGTGTAACGAACACCCCACTAAACCCCAATTTATATAGAGAAACTGGGGTCTAAGGGGTATACATTATTTTTGCTCCAAGACATAGGTTGTGGGTACTCGTTAGAACCGCCTAAATGAGGCGGTTCTAACTATCACACACAACCTTTGTTTGCAGTATTCAAAAGAAAAATGTCACGAATTTTGCTCAGAAAAGTGGCCATTTTGGAGATGTGAAAAATGCACTATGTCACACGGGTGTGTTATCGAAATGAGGTCGTATGCGCTATTTAAAGTCATGTGCATATGACTCACATGCGGTATTAAGACATGCCGTCCTGTTGGTGTCTTCTGACGAAAGGCGAAAAGCAATCGTATCGATTCCTGGTCATTGCCTTCCCTTCTACATTTGGTCGAGGTACACTGTTGAGGTATACTGTGGTCAGGCTCCAGTGTCTGGATTAACTTTCAAATTAAGCGGAAACAGAATGTATTTTACTGTTTTTTTTTTTTTTTCATTTTTCCATGCCTGTGGTTTTTACGTCAGTGGTACATGTAACCATAACTTTGTGCCGTCTGCATTGCGTGGTACCTGTGCGGGTCGTCATTGGTAACCTTATTCAAACACCCTCATCATGAATTTCACATCTGTAATTCTAAAATCCTGCTTTTTGCTAATTGTAAGAACGAATGGCAGGTACTCATTGCATAAGTATTTTATGCTATCCAGGAAACATTAAGAACTATGTATGAATTTTTGCTGTAAAACTAAAAAACTGTCGACTTGCATCAAACATCTATAGTTTGCCGACTAAAAAAGGCTATAATTCGTCACTGACAGACGGATTTACGTCCGCAGTTCGTGGAAAGTATTCCGAGACACTGCTTAACGGATACCTATCAACATCTGTGGGCATCTATTTAATATATGCCCGTAAAATGCGATTTTATTCAACTCACCACGAATATTTATTTGTTTTTTTTTTTTCAGTGGGCGTTTTTGGTATCCGTCTGCGTTCCAGGTAGTCGAATACCCTGTGTGCTATTTAACTGTAATGTTGCTCTGTGTCCAAATGGGTTCGGAGTTGCACACTGGTTTGACGATTTACTGTATAGGAGAACGGGTACGTGTATTTAGAGACAGGTCAAACCCTTTTCAGATTTTTCATTACGCAAACACGCCTATACAAATACATTGCCACTTTTATCGCCGAAAAAAAAATTATGATGAAAAATTGCGATATTTTTTTTTATTTCTGCTCAAAATATAGATTGTGGGTACTCGTTAGAACCGCCTCATCGAGGCGTTTCTAACGAATGCCCACAATCTATATTTTAGAGAAGAAATAAGAAAAATAAGGTATACCCCCGGAAACCTCAGTTTTACTATATAAAAGTGGGGTTCCAGGGGGTCAAAATTACATACGCGTGTTTTCGTGATGAATGATATTGAGCTTCATGAGCGATTTAGATGTAGATTACCGCGCTATAATTGACTTGAAATAATTGGTGAACTCCGTCCTGACTTGGAACATCCCACACGGCGAAAGACTACGATTTCAGATTTCAGCCGAAATTTAGTCCCTTGTTGGGTTGAGCTACATGTATTTCGCGAATGGCTGTTTCCACAATGCAGTTGATGACTTAGTTATTTGTAGATCAATTGCTTGCAGGATTATCAGACGGGTTGTTTAGGCTCTCAAAGGTTTTAGGCATCGCTATTAGCAATTTCTCGGACCAATCAATGTACCCTCAATATCATTCATCACGAAAACACAATGTGCCAATCAATTCGCACGTGATATACCATCTTCGCAAACCAAGGGTACCATGGTGATATACATGATACATCATACCATTTACGTGCCTCAGTGACCTAGTAGATAAGAGCGCTGCCTCTTCATCATTAGTTCTCTCATCGCTGTCGGTTATAGCCTGCATCGGGTCAAATGTGAGACGCCATGTTCTGCAACGGAAGGTATTGTGGTTTTTCTCCAGGTACTCCGATGTTCACCTACCTCTGATTAACGATCGGCTCGATATGTGTGAAATTATATCGAAAAGGCCGTAAATCATCAACCTCCCACCCCATTGATGGGTCTTCCACTGACCGTTCCAAGGCGGCTCTTCTGTGGCGATTTATTTATGTTGTTGTTTGTTACTTACTGTGTGTATCACTTGTGTCTTTTAATTTTGGATGGCCATAGGGCCATTTTGTGGGAAAGTAACTGTCCGTATGGCCTTCCTTTGTTTAGGTTTCCATTATGGTCTGGTCGCTTAATGTTTGTATTTCTTTCCCTTTGGTGTCCTATATGGATGGAGTAAGTTAATTGTATCAATTCCTGATCTTTGTTTTACTTCTACTTTACTATAGCAATTTGTATATACAAATATGCCCAAACAAATATAATCAGACAAGATTTTCACGCTATAGCAGGGTTTCCGTATTTATGGAACCCAAATACCGATTCAAGCTTCTACTACTACTACTGCTAATAATAATAATAATATTTGAATAATCTTTTCTAGCGCGGGATAGAAATCCTTCCATTTGTGTTTGAGTTCATCCATTGACATTTGTTGCACTCCAATCGAATTTACAGAACATTGTATTGCCTCCTAGTTTTGATGTTGACACATTAATGACTTTTGAGTTTTATACCTCGGCTCTTTCACTTTAAAGGGCAAACAGTCTCAAAATTTCAGTTTCTTCAAAAAAAATTTTTTTTCTGGCAGACATTTTCCCAGAACATGCACAGCAGACGTGTTGTACATACGTTTCTTTAACACCATGCTCGCTTGAAGCATGTGTATCGTCTATATAAAGCAGAAAAAACTCATTCGCACGAGATATACATGTACCATCTTTACAAGCCAAGGGTACTTAGTCCACTACGTTCCTTACGCCAAGGAACGTAGTGGACTTAGTACCATGGTGATATACATGGTACATCATACTATTTACGTGCCTCCGTGACCGAGTAGATAAGAGCGCTGCCTCTTAATCATTAGTTCTCTCATCGCTGTGGGTTATAGCCCGCATCGGGTCACATGTGAGACGCCATGTTCTGTAACGGAAGGTATGGTGGTTTTTCTCCATGTACTCCGGTGTTCACCTACCTCTGAATTACGATCGACTCGATATGTGTGAAATGATATTGAAAAGGCCGTAAAATCAACCTCCCACCCGCAACTCCCCCCCCCCCCAAAAAAAAAAAAAACGCTTATACTATAATGGCGGTTTCCAGTCATTTCCTACCCAAGTCATTTCGTACCCTAGTCACTTCGTACCATTTTGGTCATTTCGTACCCGTTTTATTTTGCAATTTGGTCATTTCGTACCCACTATGGTCATTTCGTACCCTATTCGGTCATTTCGTACCCACTTTTAATATTTTTCTGGGAAAGGTTTTTGGTTATTTCGTACCCTCTTTAGTCATTTCGTACCAACTTTTAATTTTTCGAGAAACGTTTTTGGTTATTTCGTACCTAATTTTTCAAACATAGGTACCAAATGACTTTGGTATGATATGAATTGTTTTAAAGCTTTTCTGTAGGTCACCTGAGCCAAATGTTCAGGAGGAGCTGTTGTGATTGGTCACCGTCCGTCATTGTCGTCCATCCGTATGTCCTTTCACAATTTCTTTAAATGACATCTTCTCAACCACTGAAGAGACTTTGACGAAACTTGGCAAAATGTTCTGTGGATGGACCTCTCTAAACGATATTCAAAGAATTCCATTCCATGCAAAACCCTGGTTGCCATGGCAACAAAAAGGGGAAAACTAGAAAAAAAACTTATAAAAATCTTCTTGTCTTGAAACCAGAAGTCCAATGTCTTTGATATTTGGTATGACGCTTCATCTGGTGGACATCTACCAAGATGGTAATAATTTAGAGCCATGGGGCAAAAATATGGCCCCGCCCCGTGGCCCAGCTGTTTTACATAGGCTTATACATGGAAAACCTTTAAAAATCTTCATCTCTGAAACTTTTCCCCAACCCGTTGAATAAATGCAATTATACATGAGCATGAACACAGAATTGTATTTATCATATGACATTTGGCATTTTATTCATTTTTTTTTTCTTTACAAAAATGTCAATATTCCGCCATTAGTAAACGCGAAGTCGTTAAGGACGTCGAGCGTGCAACATTACGTGGCGTATCTAGATATTTTGCACATTTTATGCACCCGGCCACAGGATTACCGATTTCAATAAATGACGTCATTACCTTCTCAGACTCTGCGTCATATGATAAATCATCTTTTGCTGCTTCAAGACATAGGATTTTGGTGCTTGTAAGAAACGTCTCAGTGACAAGGTTCTAATGGTTTTTCCATTACGCAAACACACCTATACAAATACATTGCCACCTTTATCGCCGAAAAAATGAAAATTTTATGATGAAACATTGTGATATTTTTCTTATTTCTGCTCAAAATATAGATTGTGGATACTCGTTAGAACCGCCTCATCGAGGCGGTTCTAACGAGTACCCACAATTATATTTCAGAGCAGAAATAAGAAAAATAAGGTATACCCCCGGAAACCCGTGTTTTAATATATAAAAGAGGGGTTCAAGGGGGTCAAAATTATATAGGCGTGTTTTCGTGATGCACAATCCAAAAAGCCATTATATTAAGTAAAAGAGATTTGCACATTTAAAAGAGAATCAAAATGTTCCCCTAAGAACAAAAGAACAAAAAAATGTTTTTTTTTTTTTGGTTTTGTTTTGTTTTTTTTTGGTTTAAGATGAAATCTATCTCTGCACGTTATTTTGATGAAAGGAATATCTAAAAAAATGCAAGTCAGAACACATCACGAAAACACGCCTGTATAAAATCTTATTTTTCTTAAAATCTAGATTGGGGGTTTATATTTTTGAGCATAAATAAGAACAATATAATATTTTTTTTCTTAAAAATTTAGAGTTTTCGGCGTTAATATTTACAATGAATTTGAAAAGGCGTGTTTTCGCAATGAACTGTTTACGTGTTTTTCTAGAGAAAAAGATCAGCCGTGATTTGAACTATTGATCTTCTGTTTCAGAATCCTACACCACAGAGCGTGCAGATAAATTTTGATCAAGGGAGGTCGTATGGATGAAATATTTAACTTTTTAAAAGTCAAAGGGGCAATGTCAATTAGGCCCATTTCGTGTCTCAACCGTATCTTCTTATTAGGGCCCCGCACTGAAAGTGTGGGTGCCCTATAGTAATCACTCTGTCCGTCCGTCTGTCTGTCTGTCCGTCTGTCCGTCCACAAATTTTCCTACTCCTCTGATAGCGCTGCCGGGGCCCTAGTCAGTTTCACTGACAGCTCTAGTAACTCGCTATAATTGACCAATAATTTATGGGCCTTATGCATGTACTATATCTACATGTATATTAACGACCAGTCATATGAATTGAATAAAATTATCAATAAAAACAAACGTGTTTTGTTTTTTCGTAATGTTTGTCCTTCAAATATTCACGAAAACTAATGACTACGTTTGTTGTACTCTTACTCCAAGATACAACCTTATACATCTATTAAAAGGTATATTAGAATTTTAAAAAAATACGTTCTGTAGAAGTACATATGCATAAGTTTACCACCTACATGTATTGGGTTATTGGGTGAGTTACCCCACTCACTTTGTTTTGATAAATCTTCCAAAAAAGGCGCAGTTATAGGTGGTCAATTATGGGGATTTAAAAGAAGATAGCGCTGAGTCACGAAATGGGCCTTATTGACACTGCCCATTGGAGCCATAGATACTTGTGAAATGGAGTAATAAAGTATATGTAAAGTATTGCTTTTTCCTGTTCTTGACTTTAAAATAAATTTCTAAAATACTACAAATACAAGCATACAGGATAACTTTAACCTGATGTGGGCGGCGACACTAACGCCGGCACCAACGCCGAGTTAATACAGATTAAAAAAAGCGTTAAGCATTTGTTTTTTTTTTTTTTACTGCCCTTTCAAGATTATCCACGGAACGCTTTTTCTGTTGTTAGGTTGACTTGAAAACAAATCAGTAAAATATTACAAATGCATGTAAGAGCTTGCAGGTAAACTTTCAACTAATGGGGATGCCGACAACGCTGACGCCGATCATGGACACAGAGTGTATGGAAATAGCTCCTAATCACTTTCGTAAGGCAAGCTAAAATGTTACTTCTCATCACGGAAACATGCCTATATAATTTTGACCCTCTAAAACCGCGCTTTCATATAGTAAATCTGCGGACTGAACAAATTATTTGTCTAAATCGCGACGGAAGTAAGGGCGAGTATTGTGGTCGCGTAAAATCGATTAAAGCCCCCCAGTGGAATTCGTTTCACTGACCGTTCCAAGGCGGTTCTTCTGTCGTGGTTTATTTTTGTTATGGTTTGTCTTTGAGTCTATGTATCGCTAATATTATTTTACTTTGGATAGCAAATTGGCCATTTTGTGGGAAAGTAACTCATTTTGGCTTTCCGCTATTGATGTTTCAGTTAGGGTCTAGTTGTTTCATATTTGTGTTTCTTTCCCTTGGTGTCTCTGATGGGAGCTGTGGGTTAATTGTATCGATTCCTGATCATTGCCTTCACTTCTATTTTACAGGGATATACATCGATTTTCTTATTTCTGTTCAAAACCTAGAGTGTGGGTACAATACCCCCGTTGATAAAAAGGAACCTGGATTTTCAAGGATATACAATATTTCCCTTAACCCATTGTATGCTAGTGGACTCTTCCATTGCTATATGTTGGACAAGTCCATTTGTCATATAAGGGGTGCCAGTTCTAATTTGTTCGTTTTTATTCTCTTTTTGACGAAAAATTTTGTTAGCAAATAGTGTAGGCCCTGATCAGACGCCGCGTTCTGGGCCTGCACGGTTCGCCAAGGTACGCCTTTAGGGGCTTCCCGCATACAATAGATTAACGCTGTTCATAAACAAACAAAAACAAATCTGTGGACTCGATAGGACCCCTTCGATGTGGCGGATAAAGTGAGTACCCACGAAATATATTGAGAGCAACCATAAGATAAAATATTTTCATGTTAAACATTGTAGTCCTAGAATCCACGAAGGACTGCAATATATAGAGGTTATCATTACGAAAACACACCCATACTAATACATTGTAAATTTTACCTGGGAAAAAAAATGAAAATTTTCAGATGAAAAATTGTGATATTTTTCTTATTTCTGCTCAAAATATAGATTGTGTGTACTCGATACAAAATATAGATTGTGTGTACTCGTTAGAACCGCCTCATCGAGGCGGTTCTCACGAGTACCCACAATCTATATTTTAGAGCAGAAATAAGAAAAATAGTGTTTACCCCTGTAAACCCCAGTTTTGCTATATAAAGGTGGGGTTCCAGGGTGTCAAAATTATATAGGTATGTTTTCGTGATGTTACTTTTTCAAGATAAATGCCAAACATAGTTCATCAAGTGTGTTGAAAATATAAGAATTTTCACGAGCGCAATGCACGGGTGAAAAATTCTGATGTTTTCGACACACGAGATGAAATATTTTTGGCATTTATCGTAAAAAAAATAAAAATAACTAAATTTTCGAGCAGCTGTTTGTAATACGCACTCGTGAAAATTTCTGCTGTTTTCAACACCTCGATGAAATAAGTTTTCAACACATTCGATGAAATATTGGTATTCATCGAAAAAAAAAGTAAATGTTCTTTTTATTTTATACGAAAAAAAAAAAAAAAAAAAAAAAAAGAAGTCCGGTCTGCTACTGTGAAAATATCATTTTTATTTGTTTCAGATATGTATTACTTTCAATGCCAAGAATAAAATAAATATATCACTTTCAGTTTGGTGTTTCATCGTATAAAGACCTGTTTTCTTCACATCCTTGCACTGGTACATGTAGATCTACATGTAATATGATAATGACCTGGTCCAAAAATGATAAGGGCAATGTCACCAACTGCCATGAACCGGAGTGCCCTGAAACGATGTGCCAATCAAAGTCCTGCCACGACAACTTGAATGCCCTTGAAAAAATCATTTATCATTTTTGGTCCACATGTCAGTCTTCTCAATATAAGCCACTTCAGCACTTAAACTTGTCACTTGTATAGCAGACCGTCGTGCCGGACTATTTTGAAGAGAACACTTTAGTAAGTTGTTCGTTCGAAATACAGAGGACCCGCGTTATAACGACAGTATTTGTTCCCTATTATTGCGCCGTCTTAATGAATTTGCCGTTATAAAGAATCCCAGTTAGGATTATGATAGGTTATGAAAGGTCTTTTCCACATAATTAGACAAGAAACAAATGTTATAGACATTCGTTAGAATCGCCTCGATGAGGCGATTCTAACGAATGTCTATAACATTTGTTACTTGAAACAAATGTTATAGACATTCGTTAGAATCGCCTCGATGAGGCGATTCTAACGAATGTCTATAACATTTGTTACTTGGAATATTAAATTACAAGAATCGTTCATGACTATGGATTCGATATGGGCATTACATACACGTGGGAAGCCCACTCCACTCGGAATCGAGGCCAAACCTTGAGCTCAGAATTCATTCCATTGAAATTGTCGATATAAAGAGTTGTGTCGTTATAACGAATGCAGTTATAACGCTGGTCCTCTGTATATACCTTTCCAATGTCAGGCCCTCGTGCCTCCTTTTCCACATGAAACTATTGCAAACTGTCTTCATTCTGTTTCAAGTTCACATTATGGACCCGACCCAACGATTACATTTACATATCATCTGCACATGTTTGTTTGTTTGATTTGAGGTTTAACGCCCCCGTCAATACTGTAAAGGTCATTCTGGAGTCGTTGCTTCCAATTTTGACGGACTTTTACCCGACATTGAGATGAAATGACATCTCAAGCCCTGCCGCCCAATGAAACCAATAGGGTGTATAAGCATGGACGGACCGATTCGCACCGCTTTGCCTGGGCAGGCTTAGATCCTCTTAGCTGTTTACCAGTACTCGTGTACGGATCGGTTTCAGGCCTGCGTGGAAGCATCATGCAGCCCAAATATTTCTTCAAGCCCCGATGAGCGGGGCCGTATCTGCACATGTATCTTAAGGCAAGCGTAATTTATTTTATGGACATGTTAACTTGATTGTTACGACATTAAATTAGGGGATAACTGTACTGAAAATTAGGGAATAACTGTACTGAAAATTGTCATTTGGGGAGGTACGTAAATCGGACGTTTTACGATCGGAAATTTCGTTTTACGGCGATGCGTTAGCGGACACGTAAAACGTAATTTGCGACCGTAAAACCGACAATTTACCTCCCCAAATGACAATTTTCAATACAGTTGTCCCCATTCTGTTGCACTTTTTCGGTTGTTAAGCTAAAAATTGTACTATTTTGCACAAGGCGGCAAGCGTGGTGAGCTGCGTATAACCAAATGCCAGCCAATGAAAAGCGACGTTACGTGATGACGTCGGGTTTCCGAAATTTTGACGTTATCCAATCAGACGTCGGGTTACATACGCAAGTGCCTTAGAATTATCATTATAATTGGCTCGTAAAATTAGCAGGATTGCAGGACAGCAGGCTGAACCATACTATGTTAGCAGGATGACAGGAGAGAAGAATGAAACATATTAAGTGTGCAGGGTGGTAGGACTGCAGGATGAAACATATTTATTTAGCAGACTCCTCTTGTAGCTGATCTGTTCTTGTATTGTTATGAAAGAGACTTCATGTTGTTGCTTTCCATTGATAACCAATCTGAAATTATTGAAGCTTTTAGCTCCACTTTTAGATATTTAGATGATTTATTAAAAATTGATAATACCTATTTCGATTGCTTGATCAGTCAGATTTACCCCCCAGAACTTCAGTTAAATAAAGCAAATTCTTCTGATACCGAGGCCCCGTTTTTGGATTTACATCTATCTATTGTAGATGGGTTTGTTTCGTGCAAAATTTATGATAAACGCGATGACTTTTATTTTGAGATTGTAAATTTTCCTTTTTTGGATGGTGATGTTCCTCGTGCGCCATCATATAGCGTTTATATTTCGCAATTAATTCGATTTGCTAGAGTGTGTAGTCATGTAACTGACTTCAACACTCGTAATAAATTATTAACGGCTAAACTGCTTAATCAGGGTTATCGGTACCATAAACTACGCAAAGCCATTTCAAAATTTTATAGATGCCATTCTGATTTAATTTCAAAATTCAATATTGGACTTAAATCTCTTCTGGAAAAAGGTCTATCGGAACCCGAATTTTATGGTGACTTAGTATATAAATTCAGAAAAATATATAACCGCAATGACTTCAGCACCCAATTTCGTAAAATCGTTCTTCGATATAAAAAGATTGGGTACAACATGGATGTTATACGACAGACTGCATGCATGGTAGTTAACCCAATCACGGTTGTCAACTTTGCTTCCCTCTTTAATTGCACGCCGTTGGGTCAGGCCTCAGATTCTATGACGGCTCCAACGTAAATGCTTATTGAGAATTAGAGAGATCTAATTCTTGGTAATGTTGGTTGGTGCCTGATGCTCTGTCTCTGGTCGGGCCCATCGGAGTCTAACTGTTGGTTTTCTTTTGCTCCAGCATTTCAGTGGTTTCTTGCTGTCGAGTCCTCACCGTTGTCTCACCTCTGTGGTTCTTTGATTTTTTGTGTTGCCGGAGATGTTGCACTGATGAGTTAGGAGGCCTTCATGCGGACTGAACAAATCATTTGTCTAAATCGCGACGGAAGTAAGGGCGAGGATTGTGGCCACGTAAAATCGATTTAAGCCCCCCCCCCCACCCCACAGTGGAAATCTTTCCAATGACCGTTCCAAGGCGGTTCTTCTGTGGTGGTTTATTTATGTTGTTGTTTGTTACTTACTGTGTGTATCACTTGTGTCTTTTTATTTTGGATGGCCATATGGCCATTTTGTGGGAAAGTAACTGTCTTTATGGCCTTCCTTTGTTTAGGTTTCCATTATGGTCTGGTCGCTTAATGTTTGTGTTTCTTTCCCTTTGGTGTCTTTGATGGGTGGAGTAAGTTAATTGAATCGATTCCTATCTTTGTTTTACTTCTACTTTGTAGGAGAGCAGGGTGAAAGTATAATGTTTGCAGGATAGCAGGGCTACAGTACGCATTACGATAACACATCCGTGTGATATAGTGCATTTTTCAAACCTAAAGAAAGGGTAATTTTTCTGATGAAAATTTGTGATATTTTTCTTATTTATACTCCAAATATAGGTTTTGGGTGCTCGTTAGGACCGCCGCATTGCGGCGGTTCTAACAACTACCCACAACCTATGTCTTTGAGAACTGAGAAATAAGGGGAAAATGTTTACCCCCGTAAACCCCAGTTTTCTCTATATAAAGTTGGGTTAGTGGTGGGGGGTCTTCATTTCACGGACTTGTTCACGTGACGTGACGTGTTGAGGATGAAAGGTTGATTTGAACTTCCAATGTTATATCACAATTTGTCGGGCACCACAAAACCTTGTAAGAACAATATATAAAAGTTTGGCCGAGTTCATATTTCGACCCACCAAACGTTTGCTGTCCCGCCATCCTGCTATCTTAAGAAGCCAGGATGAAAATTGATATTCCTACTCTTGACAGAAAGAAATTCATTAGGAAAACAGCCTATACAAAAACACTGTAACCTATATCGCCGAAAAAATGAAAATTTTAGGATGAAAAATTGTGATATATTTTTACTATATCTGCTCAAAATATAGATTGTTGGTACTCGTTAGAACCGCCTCATCTTTTAGAGCAGAAATAAGAACAATAAGGTTTAACTCTGGAAACCCCAGTTTTACTATATAAATGTTGGTGCCTGATGCTCTGTCTCTGGTCGGGCTCATCGGAGTCTAACTGTTGGTTTTCTTTTGCTCCAGCATTTCAGTGGTTTCTTGCTGTCGAGTCCTCACCGTTGTCTCACCTCTGTGGTTCTTTGATTTCTGTGTTCACGGAGATGTTGCACTGATGAGTTAGGAGGCATTCATGCGGACTGAACAAATTATTTGTCTAAATCGCGACGGAAGTAAGGGCGAGGATTGTGGCCACGTAAAATCGATTTAAGCCCCCCAGTGGAAATCTTCCACTGACCGTTCCAAGGCGGCTCTTTTGTGGCGATTTATTTATGTTGTTGTTTGTTACTTACTGTGTGTATCACTTGTGTCTTTTAATTTTGGATGGCCATATGGCCATTTTGTCGGAAAGTAACTGTACTTATGGCCTTCCTTTGTTTAGGTTTCCATTATGGTCTGGTCGCTTAATGTTTGTATGTCTTTCCCTTTGGTGTCTTTTATGGGTGGCGTAAGTTAATTGTATCAATTCCTGATCTTTGTTTTACTTCTACTTTCAAGGGGGTCAAAATTATATAGGCGTGTTTTCGTGATGTGGCCAAATATGTTTTTTACTCTCCTACATGTACATAGTTTTTAGGTGCCGACAACATGGTGTCAAAAGTTTTGTCTTGTTTCTTTTAAATTACCGAAAAACTGTTCACCCTGCTATCCTGCCAGCAGGAAGAAAACTGATTATATTGTTTTAGTTCCACGCTAAAAAGAGCGAAATGGACCAAATGTGATGTTAACATTCTAACAAATATATTAGGTGCCGACAACATCATGGTTAACGTTTTGAACTCCCGAATAACTTTTCATCCTAATGGCCTGCCAGCAGGATGTTTTTGTTTGTTTGATTTGAGGTTTAACGTCCCCGTCAATACTGTATAGGTCATTTTGGAGACGTTGCTTCCAATTTTGTGGGACTTCTACCCGACATTGAGATGAAATGACCTCTCAAGCCCTGTTGCCCAATGAAACCAATAGGGTTACCAGCAGGATGTAATTTGATACTTTTGGTTACTGCTTCTCGACGTGTCAAGAAAAGCATTACCAAAATACGCCAATTTAAATATATTGAATTTTTTACAATTAAACAATGTTGGAAAATTCGGATAGTATTCACATTTCTGCTCAAAACATAGATAGTGTACTTGATAGAAACCACCTGTGTTTTGAGCAGAAATAAGAAAAATATGTATACAATTGTGTTTTAAGGTAGTAAAAATTATATAGGCGTGTTTTCGTGAACTAATTTGCATAGGTACTTGAGTTGCAGACCTTTCCAGATTCATCAGAAAAAACATTACGCAAACACGCCTATACAAATACAATGCCACCTTTATCGCCGAAAAATGAAAATTTTATGATGAAAAATTGTGATATTTTTCTTATTTCTGCTCCAAATATAGATTGTGGGCACTCGTTAGAACCGCCTCATCGAGGCGGTTCTAACGAGTACCCACAATCTATATTTTAGAGCAGAAATAAGAAAAATAAGGTATACCCCCGGAAACCCCAGTTTTGCTATATGAAAGTGGGGATTCAAGGGGTCAAAATTATATAGGCGTGTTTTCGTGATGAAACGCCTTTATGCATGTATTTCTGACCCCCTCGAACCCAACTTTCATATAGTAAAACTCGGGTTCACAGGGGTAAACCCTATTTTTCTTATTTCTGCTCCAAAATATAGATTGTGGGTACTTGTTAGAACCGCCACTACATTTTGAGCAGAAATAAGAAAAATATCACACTTTTTCATCTTAAAATGTTTGTTTTTTTTTCGGCAGTAAAGTTTACAATGTATTTGTATGGGCGCGTTTTCGTTATGACCTAATATTTTCTTACTATATGTTATTGTAGTAACAGAATCGCACCAGTATGTCTACAGGACTGACGAGCCAACAGAAGTCTGCAATAAAAGCAAGTTGGAGTAGATTTCAAGATAACGCCATTGCTAACGGTGCCGCGTTTTATCTAAGGTAAGTAAAACAAAAACATGAAAGGCAATGGTTCTTGAGCAGAGTTGGGGATAGTTGGGTGAGGCCACAGGAGCTTGACGTAGTAAAATTTAAAGGGCTTATCCAAACGTTTCTATGTATAATAGAAACCAAGGATTGACACTGTCTCAGATGTCCGATGATTTTCATTCAAAAATCTCAACATATACATATTGCTCTGTCGAACTGCAACGTTAACACATTTAATTAATACGCAATATAATTTCCGCCGCATCTAATAGTTCTTCGCTACTCTTGAATCCACGACAATTCTTCAGTTTCTTTAAAATTTGCCCTTCGCACAGTTGCTGATTACGTCGCCATGTTTGTGTACTCGGAGTGAGTCCATGCGCGTTGTCTGATTGGTCTAAAAACAACCCACGAAAATCGTCACGTGTTTGGTGTCCAATCAAAACACTATAAAAATTCAATGCGATCATAGTCTCTTCACGAAAACAACATGGCGGCGTAACCGGCAACTGTGCGATGGGATTTTTTTTAAGAAACAGACACTTTACGGTGAATTATATGACAAAGCAGTTCTATAAGCGGCGGCGGAAGGTTGACGATTCGTTTATTAACGTAAGCAATATTGCATTTCAATGGAGCAATATGTAGATTTTGATATTTTTGCACGAAAATCAACGGATCTCTGAAACAGTGTCCGTCCTTCGTTTCTATTACATAGAAACGTAGAGACGAACCCTTTAATTGTAATGTACGTCAAGCTCCTGTGGGTGAGGCAAAGGTGTCGTGCAACTTATGATGAGGAAGTTGTAACCATTACGCAAACACGCCTATACAAATGCATTGCCACCTTTATCGCCGAAAAAATGAAACTTTTATGACGAAAAATTGTGATATTTTTCTTATTTCTGCTCCAAATATAGATTATGGGCACTCGTTAGAACCGCCTCATCGAGGCGGTTCTAACGAGTACTCACAATCTATATTTTACAGCAGAAATAAGAAAAATAAGGTGTACCCCCGGAAACCCCAGTTTTATTGTATAAAAGTGGGGTTCAAGGGGGTCAAAATATATAGGCGTGTTTTCGTGATGGAGTACCCCCAATCATTATTGTGAGCAGAAATAAGAAAAATATCACAATTTTTCATCATAAAATTCTCATTTTTGGCGGTAAAGTTTACAATGTATTTCTACAGGCGTGTTTTTGCAATGACCAGAGCGTTCAAATGATATTGGTTTACAGTTGCGCAAGGCTTGCTGGCCTTGTAGCAGGTAAGGGAAAAGGAGGAAAGCTGTTATTTCTTCCGTTTTTTCACTTTCATTTATTTTCCACTTTCCATTACGATTAAATACCCTTGCGGCATAATGCATTTTTCACATCTCCAAAATGACCATTTTTTTTCTCAATAAAAATCCGTGATAACACTCTTATTTATACTGCAAACATAAGTTGTGGGTGCTCGATAGAACCGCCTCATTGAGGCGGTTCTATCGAGTACCAACAACCTATGTCTTGGAGCAAAAATAAGAAAAATAATGTATACCCCCGTAAACCCCAGTTTTCTCTATATTAAGTGGTGTTTATAGGTGGTGTTCATATCACGCACTTGTTCACGTGATGCTCTCCTGTCCCTTCACTTTCATCTACACTATTATATCTTCTATCTCTTTTCTCCCTTTCTCTGGGAGGCGACAAAAAGTGACCCACAAGGATTGACGTATCGTTTAACACCAAATACAGGGGGAACAACCTACGTCAGAGCAGTGGTGTCGTGACCATTAGTAGGTTTGCCGGCTTTTACCACTCGCTTTTACTACACAAAAGACATTTGTCGCAACAAGTAGGCGCAGCCGGTGCATTATGTCATGAAAGAAACAAACAAACTGAAATCTGTCTCAGAAATATAGCTCTTTCTTTAAATAATTCGACACAAGCTGATTTTGCAATGATGTCGGAACTACCATTGTTTTCAGCGCCGAATCAAATCGTGTGGCGAAGCTATCGAAGCCTTTTCAATGTTTCTAGGTAAAATTAGCTCACCGATGGGATGCAAATATTGTTCGTTACCAGCTGAAGTATGTTTTCTGAAGACTCGTAATGCACACATCTAGTTTGAATCATTTTATCTACCCTATTTACACCAATATGGCCGCTCCTGAAATGGGTACGACATCTCTGCTATGACGTAGGTTGTCACCCTTGAAATAGTTAATATTGGGCGCTCCGTATGAATTATAGTTGTTTTATTTTCAGTGATATCATCGAGATAATTTCATAGAGAAGTGCTGTAAAATTCGCTCTAAAGGGCGTAAATAGTTTTGCAAACCACATACAGTACTACAATATGAAGAGTCGCCTGTGATTTAATTGTTTGTTAAGAAGTTTTTGTCCTTCTTCCATTCGAGTTCTTGTTCGATCAGTCACTGAAGTAGTGTTACGCGTTTAGTCTTAATAAAACCGAGGTCATGCAGCAAATCACGGTGCGGAAGAGCGTGACGAGTGACGTCATTAAAAGCTACAAGAGCTGCAAATTAATGGCTTCACTCGTAGATTCTTTGACGTTAGTGGATGTACCTTCACTTTCTCGCACCGAAAATGATACAAAAGGACATAAATGCACGTGTAACAGTCAACAGTTTTTGGCGGGATTTCTTAATACAATGGCAAAAAGTTGTGAGATTTTGAAGAAAACATGACATTATTGCCGATTTTCAGCACGTTACATGTAGAATCGAAAAAGAACAGCTCCAGACTGTGATTTACTGGCCAGTTGTAAGTAGACAAATCACGCGCGCTACGCGCTCGTGATTTGATCTACTTTACATCTGACTTCCAAACTGTGATTTATTACTCAACAAATTACATGTAGAGCGTATCTATTTCTTATGTAATGTAGAGGGATACTTTTGGTCCGTATGAATACTTTGATATCATGCTTATCAGCACGATACATATGACTAAATTCATTTGATGCGTCTAATGCAGACATCTGTATTACTGTATTACGCTTTCTATTTTCAGTCTGTTCAAGGCTTATCCAGAAACACTGAATGCGTTCAAGTCTTTATTCAAAGATGTGGGTTTGAGCGAACTTAATAACCATCCAAAGATGAAGGCCCAGTCGTTAGTTTTCTGTAACGCAATGAGCTCCTTCATCGACAACTTAGATGATACAGATGTTTTAGTTGTGTTGCTCCAGAAAATGGCGAAACATCATTTCAACAGAGGTCTACGTATTAAGGATCTTCGTGTATGTATTTCATCATTGTTCAAATGAGCCAGCGCATGACAAAACCTACAATAAGACATGCAGAGACTCAGATCAGCCTGCGCATCCATATAGTCTAACCACAGACCTCTCTTGTTGCATGGAGGAGCATTGGGCCCTTAGCTATTCTAAGAGCGCACAACGAAGACCCTGATCAGACTGCGCGGTAGGCGCAGGCTGACCTGAGTCTTCGTTGGCACACATGAGTTATTGTAGGTTTTGTCATGCGCTGGCTCAAATAATTCTAACCTGCGGGGTCGGCAACATTCTGTCGTGGAGACTGATCCTGAAATCTTTTCTACGGTCATTCTCTCCCTTCCGCTGATTCAAGAAGGACAGTTCTCAGTTTCTGGCGATAAATATGTGCACTGTACTGGTTAACCGCTTACAGGAAATGTGTAGATAGGTAAACCGACCTTCTCAAAAATGACCTAAAATAGTGCTGAGTGGGTCGTTAAACTCCAATACAAGCAAACAAACAAAAACAAATCAACCTCGGCTTTCTACGGAACCCGGGAAGGGACATACAATTTGTTTTTAACATGTTGTGCGAAAAAGATATTAAGTTTAGCGAACAAGATATTGTCTTGTGCGCACAAGCTATTATTTTGTGCAAGATGATATCTTGTTCTCACAACTTAATATCTTGTGCGCACACAAGATATTATCTTTTTTGCACTACATAGACCTTGTGCGGACAACATATGCGTCTGATTAAATTGTGCTAACAAGATAATATGTTGTGCGAACAAGATATTACAGTAAATTCGAATTGTATTCGAAAAGTTTCCGGTTTCAGCGGTTGATCGCTGAAGATGACGTATCGATTAGCGAACCGCCTCTTGTATTTTACTTGCTACCTATGTACCGCCCTAATCTATTCTTAGAGAGCTGCTGAAGTCACGCTAAGGTCAGCTGCTCGTTGTAAATTTCAACATGTTGAGGCTGTGCAGATTTTAAAGTGTGGATCCAACAGGTCTCCAGGGGGCACGCAAAAATCCGCCCAAATCTTTTACGGATGAGTTATCAGTAACCGTCGAGTCGAGCAATTAAGTGACAAATATTGTTTTATTTATTTATTTTCTGCCAACTCTTAAAGGAAAGAATTTGCTCCCGAGCAGTAGCCGAGCAGGCACTCGACATTGAATTGAGCGTAGTAGCTCAATGGTTAGTGCACTTGCCTATGATGCTAGAGGTTCCCGGTTTGATTCCCGGCAGCGGCAATAAAACTGCGGTGTTCGAACATGCTCCGGGTGAATGCCACAAAGTACATCGTCCTCCGCATCAGGACGTTTACTGGGGACCCCCTGCACGTGCCGGGAGGCGCACGTACAGGGAGGCCCATTCTGTGCAGGTTAAAGATCTCTAATTACTGTGTATGTTTTCATCCTGCAAACCTGGAGCGTCAGTGACCGATCACACTAGAATTGAAAACGCTCCAATGTTGATTCGACCGATAGTAGAAAGAAAGAATTGAAAACGCTATTCCAACGTTGAGTCAAGTTTTCGTTGGGGAGGGGGTGGTAGGCGGTCAAATTATATAGGTATGTTTTTATGGTTCTTATCAACGACGAAACGCATAAAACCCTATTGGTTACACTGGGCGGTAGGGACTGCGTAATCATTTTATCTCAATGTCGGTAAAAGTCCCACAAAATTGGAAGCAACGTCTCCAAAATGACCTATACAGTGTCGACGGGGACGTTAAACCTCAAATCAAACAAATCAAAAACAAATCTTTCTCGTTTCTGCACCAACACTGTGACTGCTGGTTACACGGATCAGCCTCAATGTTTTAACAAGTATCCACAGTCTGTTTTGAGCAGAATATAGAATAAATATATTTATGTTAAACCTTCTGAAAAAAAGACTTTTCAACTTTTCATATGATAAATTGTGATATGTGTCTTATTTCTACTTAAAACATAGATTGTGGGTGCTCGTTAGAACCGCCTCAGTGCTCACAATTATGTTTTGGAGCAGAACTAAGAAAACAATGTATACCCTTTTAAACCCCAATTTTCTCTATATAAAGTGGGGGTTTCCAGGGTGTTCTTTAAATGGACTTGTTAACGTAATGACGCAAAATGTAGTAATTTCTACATTTTGCGTCTGTGCTCAACGCAAAAAAAAGAACAAAAAACAAACAAAAAAAAAACCCTCAAAACATAGAAATAACTACATTTTGCGTTGATGTAAAAAAAAAAAACAGCGTCCACGCAAAATGTAGAATTACATTTTGCATTGTGACAAGTCTACCATCCTATAAGTTCCCAGCGAGCTTTGCTCAGCGGAGCTTAAGATACACGGAGCAGTCATAAGACATGGAAAACATATTGAACAAAACCGTCCCTTTTATTTATGATTATCTTTCATGATTTGTGACATTTTTCTAATTTTTACTTAAAACATAGTTTGCGAGTATTCAATATAAACTCATCAGCACAGAGTATGGGTTTTCGTTACGGAACCACCTGAATGAATGTTTCTGCTCAATACGGGACCGCTTGAGCATAGGTTATCAGCGAGTACCCACAATCAGTGGTTTTAGACAGAACAAAGAACAATATTTAGATATTGTACACCCCTGCAAACCCCACTTTTCTCTTTATAAAGCTGGGTTTACCGGAAAGTTCAGTATATGGGTTTGTTAACGGGATATATCCTAGTCCAACGCTTTTGTATTCCCGATCTATAACAGTCACGCTTATTGTGATTCGGGAAAACTAGCGTAGGTTTGTGGGTAGACCTGTATCGTCAGGACCCGAGTCTGCCTTCCCATTAACGTCGAGCCAGCAGGGTAGAAAGGGCTAATTAACAGTTAAAATTAAAGACGCTCTAATGTCGAGTTATCTGCGGTCAGTAAGTACTGTCCAATATTTAGAGGCGGAGCTACGGCTGAAATGTAATTGACTGGTTAAGTCTGACAGCTGAGATGGTTTTTTTCTCACTTGATTGTTTACCTTGACAGTTGTAAACGATTGGGTTTCCGATCGATCAGACTCAAATAAAAATTACTGTAAGTCTTACGACATGAAAGCCGTAACCAAAGAAACACGCGTGCCCGAAAAAAATCTCCACCTATGGTGGGATTCGAACCTGGGTCGCTCGGGTGATAGTCCAGTGCTCTAACCGCTGAGCCATAGAGGCGACTTCCTGACGGAATTGTCAGAGAGTGATAATAAACCTAGAAGCTATGCATATGATCTACCAAGGTAGATAATGGAAGGGAGGTAACACACCCCCTCTTCAACAAGTCATCATTTAAAATGATGACGTGGAGCCAACTTCGGCACTAAGCCAATTCTGGCATGTCAAGTCCAATCCCGGACGAGCCCCCATCTGACGACATGAAAGCTGTAACAAAGGAAAGAATCATAGCCTGAAAAAATCCCCGCCTGTGGTGGGATTCGAACCCCGGCCGCTCGGGTGATAGCCCAGTGCTCTAACCGCTGAGCCAAAGAGTCGACTCCACGCCGCAGTTGTCAGAGAGTGTTTATAAACCTAGAAGCTATGCATATGAGCTACCAAGGTAGATAATGGAAGGGAGGTAACATTAAGTTATTCGAACAAGATGTAATTTTGTGTGCACAAGATATTATCATGTTGTCTGCAGAAGCTATTAAGTTGTTCGAACAAGAAAATATCTTGTGCGCACAATAAATTATGTCGTCTGCACAAGATCTATGTTATGCAAACAAGATAATATGTTGCGCGAAAAAGATATGATTCTGTGCGAACAAGATAATAACATACGCACAATATACTATCTTGTGCGCACAAAATACGTTGTGCGAACAAGATAATAAGTTGTGCGCACAAGATTTAAGTATAATATTTCCCGCACAAGATCTATGTTGTGCAAACAAAATAATATCTTGTGCGCATAAGATATTAAGTTGTGCGAACACGATATTGTCTTGTGCGCACAAGATAATAACTTGTGCGCACAAGATAATATGTTGTTGGCACAAGATAATATCTTGTGCACACAAGATAGTATCTTTTTCGCACAACATATAACAATAAATTGCATGTCTCATCCAGGGTTCCGTAGCTTTCCGCCTGTGGTTTTTAATAACGCGAAGTTGCTGTTTAATTATTTTCCTTTATTGTCTTGAATTGAAGATGTGAGACCCCTGTAAACCCCACTCTATATAGAGAAAACCTAGGTTTACAGGGTTATAATTATTTTTTCCTTCTTATTTCTGCTCTAAAATATAGGTTGTGGGTACTCTTTAGAACGGCATAAGGTTCTAACGAGCACCGACAACCTATGTTTAGAGTATAGATAAGAAATATATTGCAAATTTTCGTCAGAATATCGACCTTATTAGAGACTTAAGGGGAATGGGAACACTTCAGGGGAGGCAACTCCTGCAAATGTATTTTAGCCTCCCATATCAATAGGGGTCACTTTCTCGTAAGCGACTACAACAGAACGAATGAGAAAGTCCGCAATATATAAAAAAATAATACAAGTAATAATAATAATGAAAACTGGCAGCAAGTATAAGCCACTACATTAGAAAACCCGTTTTTGCCATTTGCAAGCAAGAAAGGCGGAGTTCAGTCTGCGCAAATGCTCTTTTTACATTTATGTATCTACTGGGCTAGTACATCTATAGTACCTATATGACCTAATCAAAGATTGTAGTGCGCGAGCGAGGGGAGGTAACTAGCAGACACTGATAATTCAAGACTCCCACTAGTCTTTGTAGTTACCTGGTTGCAGGTCCATGACAGCCGTGTGACATGGTACATTCTTTCAATATCTTCAAAACTATCATTATTAATATGTGATAATTGTGTTATTTATACACCAAAACAGGAGTTGTTGGTGCTCGTTAGAACCGCCTCATTCTAACGAATACCCACAACCTATGTAACAAAAAAAAATGATGAAAACCCTGTAAACCCTAGTTTTCTCTATATAAAGTAGGGTTTGGACGGTTTATTTAAGAAATAAATTTATTTTCCGTTTTTCATGAAAGTACTCGTATGAACGCAGTGGATCGCGTAAATGAACCCTGAATGGGTTCATGTAAACTTTGCTAGCGCCCCGCTGTCGTTCATATTTTCACGAAAGGCAGAAAAATAAGTTTATTTTGTATATTAACATCCCTCATCACTGGTCGAAAAAAAATGCTTATAAAGCTGAAAAAACATTTACATGCTGTTTTTCGTCAAAAGGCGGCATAGCGTTGACGTCACCGACGCCTTTTAAACTGACGTCACTGAAAATCACGTGACTCTATGCCTGTATAGAACTATGAGCTACATTGTTTTTATACGTTTACATTAAGTGTAAATATACGGACTTATTAACCTGGGGCCAGTTGTTCAAAACTAACGACCTCGTTAGTTAACGTATCGTTTAAACTTTGATCATGTATTATGGCAAATGTGCTAATATGTTTGCTGAAAAAATGTGAGCAGCTTTTGCCTGCCTATGCAAAAGCTGCTCACATTTTTTTTTTAGAAAAAGTACCAACATTTTAAATATTAAACTTGCTAGCGCAGTTAACAATATGACCACTAACGAGCTCGTTAAGATAACGATGCTTTGAACAAATGGCCCCTGATGAGACAGGTTTTCTTGTTACGCGACTATGTCAAATGTATCCGTTTACATTCCGCCGCTACTCTTTGCCAGCTTGCTAATTTCTGTCTTTATTCACCATATTTGCATTATTTGCTGGCTCCCAGCTTGGACATTGTCAATATTGGAAAAAAACAGGTAACCAGACCCCCCCCCCCCCCCACACACACACACACACTGACCTTGAAAGGTCAGGGGGTCTGGTTACCTGTTTTTCCAAAGCTGATAACATTCAGACTAGGAACCAGCAGATACATGTAATGCAAATAAGGTGAGTTTGGGCTGAATACAGGTCATGGAGATTATCTGTAAAGTCGGCCAATAGTTTGTCACCTTCAAGGGCATTCTAGTCCTATCAGTTGCAGTGGATAACCCCTCAAGGCCAGACATTAAAGAAACAATTATAGCACGCAAGGGTGCTTTCATTATGTCGGAGTCGCAGACGGTGACCTGTCTACGTGTTCACTGAATACATTAAGCGATATGTTACATTGTAGAAGTTTATTACAATATATTATACTCGAAGTAATATGGGGAATGTGATCGAAAAAAAAAAAGAACCCTACTCGAAACTTTTTCATCATAGTCGTCGAGCATGTGATTCTATACAAAGACTGGCATGACAGCCAGTCGGTGTTATAAATGCCCCGCTAAACCCCGCTTTAAATAGCGTCAACTGGGGTTTACAGGGTTAAACATTATTTCTTGTTTCTGCTCCAAGACATAGGTTGTGGGTACTCGTTAGAACTGCCTCAACGAGGTGGTTTTAATGAGCACCCACAACCAATGTGTGGAGTAAACATCACGAAAACACACCCATCATGAAAACACTCCTATATAACTTTTACCCCCTTGAACCCACTTTTATATAGTAAAACTGGGATTTGCAGGGGTAAACCTTATTTTTCTTATTTCTGCTCTAAAATATAGATTATGGGTATTCGTTAGAACCGCCTCGATGAGGCGGTTCTAACGTATACCCATAATATACATTTTGAGCAGAAATAAGAAAAATATGACAAATTTTCATCCTAAAATTTTAATTTTTTTTTTCGGCGATAAAATTTAATGTTACAATGTATTTGTATAGGCGTGTTTTTTTTAATGCCAGTTCGGGTATTTAGATCAGAGAGTAAGAGTACAAAAATACTTATTTAAATATTTAAACTAAAACAACAACAACCAAAAAAATAATATAAAATAATAAAAAATAAAATAAAAAAAAATAAAAACGGTTTCCAAATGTATTCAAGCACAGCAGTTGTTTCATATAAATTATAAATTAGCTTTCTCGGAAATGTAAATTTTTGTTTAATATTTAACAGGAAATCGCTTTCAATTTCTCAAAGTAAATTCAAAACACATACATAAATAAATAAATAAATAAATAAATAAATAAATAAATAAATAAATGTCTCTACCATAAATAAAGGGGAGTCCCTTAAAAAAGGCATTATGCAAATGCCATGACCATTTTGGAAGGCGATCTGCTAACGACACATCCGACGGGAGGTCACATAGTCTACATCACGAAAACACGGCTATATAATTTTGACCCCCTTGAACCCCATTTTTATATAGTAAAACTGGGGTTTCCAGGGGTATACTTTATTTTTCTAATTTCTTCTCTAAAATATAGATTGTGGGTACTCGTTAGAACCGCCTCGATGAGGCGGTTCTAACGAGTGCCCACAATCTACATTTTGAGCAGAAATAAGAAAAATATCCAATTTTTTCAGCATAAAATTTTCATTTTTTCGGCGATAAAGGTGACAATCTATTTGTATAGGCGTGTTTGCGTAATGATCTTCTACTTCAATGGCCCAAACACCTTTGGAAACCTGAATGTTTTGTTTTTGTTTTGAGATTCATCGCGCGGCATAGTGCATTTTTCACATCTCCAAAATGGCCACTTTTCTGATGAATTTCCGTGACATTTGTCTTATTTATACTGATAACATAGGCTGTGGGTGCTCGTTAGAGCCCTCATTAATGCGGTTCTAACGAGTACCCACAACCTATGTCTTGGTGCAGACAAAAAGAAAAATAATGTATACCCCTGTAAACCCCAGTTTTCTCTATATAAAGTGAGGTTTAGGGATTGTTCATTTCACGGACATGTTAACATGATGTATATTTTCGATTTGGTGAAGGTATGCCATTTGTACACATAAAAATCCTCTCGTTGAGGCGATTCTAATGAGAACACAGCTTACAATTTCGAGTCAGGAATTTCTCGCGAAATGATCCTTAATACACCAGTATCTGCAGTTCTAAGAACATTTTGAGAGACTCAATTACGAGATGGAAAAAGCCCTGATACACATCACGTGATCACGTCCGTGAAATGAACACCCCATTAAACCCACTTTATATAGATACAACTGGGTTTTACAGGGTTATACATTATTTTCCTTATTTCTGCTCCAAGAAATAGGTTGTGGGTACTCGTTAGAACCAATAAGGCGGTTCTAGCGAGCACCCACAGCCTATTTTTTGATTATAAATAAGAAAGATATCACAAATTTTCATCAAAAAATGTTCGTTTTTGATATAAGAAAAATGCCCTATGCCTCATGGACGGTGTGTTATCGGAATGACGAGCAATCGGTGTTCGAGCCGTCACAATTTAACTGTATGTAGAAATGTGCATGAAATTCAAACGGAATCCAGTCACGTTTGAAAGTTCGTGCGATGTATTTCCGTGTACACCCACTTCATTTGGGGAAAAGCGGTTGATTTTATACTTAGCAGTGAAATCAATGCATATCTGAAAGAGGTTTAAATGTTATTTTCACACTGTGAAAATATATGATATTTTATCTTCACAGTAGCAGCCCGTACTACCTTTTTCGCGTGTAACATAAAAAGAAAAGTTACATTTTTTTATAAATATCAAACATATTTCATCTTGTTTGTTGAAAACATCAGAACTTTCACTCATGCTCCGCACTCTGCTGTTGTTTTCAATACCCTCGATGAAATAGTTTTGGTATTCATTTTAAAAACGTAAATAACTACTATGTATACAAGGTATTGCACGGCCCGCAGAAAAAGCGACCGACTGAAGTCGTTTGATTTTCTAAGAGTGCCCTAAAATCACCGTGTCATTCTGTCAATCTGTCATTCTGTCAGTCTGTCAGTCTGTCTGTTCGTCCGTAACCCGTTTGTGAAAATTGGTGATAGTGACTTAACCGCTTGGAATATTTAAACAATTTTTGGCATACTGATAGATATCAATTAGATCTAACCAATGAACTTGAGAAATATTACATTCCATTTAGTATAGCCTCGCCGAGGCGAAAAATGTGAAAATTTTCGAACTGTTTCTCCTCGGAAACCGTTGGGCCGATGTAAGTCAAATTTCATATGAAGCCTCCATGGGATCGGGGAAACCAAAATTTGCTCATGGGGTCCAGGTCACATGACCAAAATGGCCGCCAAGCCATATATGGTCTGTCTGTTCGTTCCTAACCCGTTTGTGAAAATTGGTGATTGTGACTTAACCGCTTGGAATATTTAAACAATTTTTGGCATACTGATAGATATTAATGAGGTCTAACCAATGAACTTGCAAAATATTACATTCCATTCAGTATAGCCTCGCCGAGGCGAAAAATGTGAAAATTTTCGAACTGCTTCTCCTCGGAAACCGTTGGGCCCATTGAAATCAAATTTCATATGGAGCGTCTATGGGATGGGGGAAACCAAAATTTGCTCATTGGGGTCCAGGTCACATAACAAAAATGGCCGCCAAGCCATATATGGTAAACACCCTTCAAAAATAGTCTTCTCCAGAACCACTGGGCAGATTTCCACAAAACTTGATAAATAGCATCTGGGACGTAGGCCCATCATAAATTGCTAAAATGGTGACCCTGGGTTGACCTTGACATTCTTTGTGCCTAGGCCAAACTTTGACACATATGCTTTTGTATTGGAAAAGTGAGAATGCATTTTATCCTGCAAACGATTCAGAATACAGTACTAAAGTATAAGATATATATTTTTGCTCCTTACGATAAGGCGCATTTATTGGGGGAACCGTTTTAAGTCCAGGTCACATGACCAAAATGGCCGCCATACCCATATATGGTAACACTCATAAAGCTAAAAGTATCCGGCGGGTCGTGCACTTCAGCTGAAGCACTGGTTCTTTTCTTATATTTGCTCAAAAACATTGCAGATGCTCATTAGTACCGCCGCATTGAGGCGGCCCTAACGCGCACCCATATTTTTTTCTTCACTGAAATAAGGAACGTATCGGATATCTTCATCAGGAGAATATCCGTTGTTTGAAAGATGAAATAAAATGTATACCATACAGGGGGGTTTCTACGTATATTTGTAGCAGAAATGATAAAGACAAAATGCATGGGAGCTATCTTTGATAGCGGAACGCAAAGATTTTAGCCATTTTGAATCTGCATTCGCCCCAATGCTTACACAAATACATGTATTCGGATTAATTTGACTTACCTTTCAAGATGACCACCGTGGATATCGGAACGGAATGGTTCCTGTATGCCTCAGTTTTAGAAGTTCTTTTTTTTTCTTTCAGGATGCATTTAATGTGTACCTGCGATACATTCAAGATACCTTTCAAGTCGATGGCGCTACACGTGAAGCATGGGAGAAATTCATTGGATTCATCTGCCAGACTCTTGGAGACCATATGATGGAGCTGTCATAAACCAACCAATGCCTCAATGTTGAAGACACCCAGCGGGCACACAACGCGTATGTAACGTCGAATCGGGTCGATGCAGTGTCAGGTGTTGCATCGACGATGATCCGATGTTACTTAGGCGCCATTTGTTCTCTGGGTACATACTGCCAAAATATATACCAAAATTTCGCAATATTATGTATTTCATGCCTCCAGAAAATAAATTCTGTGGATAGAACTTTGTGTTATTTTCTCTTGTTACTGCTCGACACATAGACCATGGAGATTTTTCGTGCCATTACGCAAACACGCCCATACAAATACATTGCCACCTTTATCGCCGAAAAAATAAAAATTTTATGATGAAAAATTGTGATATTTTTCTTAATACTGCTCCAAATATAGATTGTGGGCACTCGTTAGAACCGCCTCATCGAGGCGGTTCTAACGAGTACCCACAATCTATATTTTAGAGCAGAAATAAGAAAAATAAGGTATACCCCCCCCCCCCGGGAATCCTAGTTTTACTATATAAAAGTGAGGTTCAAGGGGGTCAAAACTATATAGGCGTGTTTTCGTGATGTCCTTGACGGAGCATAGTGATAACTTATCCGTGTGACATAGAAAGTAGAAGTAAAACAAAGATCAGGAATCGATACAATTAACTTACTCCACCCATCAAAGACACCAAAGGGAAAGAAACACAAACATTAAGCGACCAGACCACAATGGAAACCTAAACAAAGGAAGGCCATAAGGACAGTTACTTTCCCACAAAATGGCCATATGGCCATCCAAAATAAAAAGACACAAGCACTGTCCCATGTACTCCATATCGGTAATGTTGCGATGAAATTGTGATATTTTTCTTGTTTTAACTCCAAACATAGGTTGTCGGTGCTCGTTCGAACCGCCTGAATGAAGCGGTTCGAACGAGTACCCACAACCTATGTCTTGGAGCAGAAATAAGAAAAAGTAATATATACCCCTTTAACCCCCATTTTTCTCTATATAAAGTGTGGCTTAGAGGGGTGTTCATTATACGGACTTGTTTACATGATGGGTAGTTCTTTCGCGCTCCTACATGTAAATGTATCGTGAAATTCTGCTAGTAAGACCACCTATAATTAAGACTAATTCTGCTATTAAAAGCTTATTTAGGAGGATGCAACTATTCTTTTTTCGTGCTTTCTGGACACAATGTTCTCTGGTCAGAGATCAATTTTGGGACTGTTCAAAATTGTTTTTTTTTTTTTCATCTTTGGGACTGTTTAAACGTGGTCTTAAAGACCAGTTTCGAACAGTCTCAAATATGGTCTTAATCTGTTTAGTTTAAGTATTTTTTTTTGACTGGATGCACCTGCCAAATCCGTTGTTTTTTTTTTTTATTGTTTCCATGGCTTTGCTGGGATATTCATCAGATACATGTACATATTCATTTATGTACATA
Organism: Lucinisca nassula; assembly: GCA_963580285.1. NCBI lineage: Eukaryota > Metazoa > Mollusca > Bivalvia > Lucinida > Lucinidae > Lucinisca > Lucinisca nassula. The sequence continues at coordinate 93,033,082 of OY757016.1, read as the reverse complement.
CATGGGGCCTGGTGAACGAGTTTTGCGGACCTTTTTTGTTTTTAAAAATGAAGGGCCTGGTTATTGCCATACGTCTTACCGCTCTTTGTCACCAAGTTTAATTTGTAGCATGTCCTTTTAATGAGCCATTAAGAAAACGCGCCTATTCAAATACATTGTAAATTTTATCGCCAAAAAAAAACAACAACAATTTTCAGGTGAAAAAAAAAATGTGATAGATAGATAGATAGATTTTGGGTACGTGTTAGAACCAACAATCTATATTTAGAGCAGAAATAAGAAAAATAAGGTTTACCCCCGCAAACCTCAGTTTTACTATATAAAAGTGGGGTTCAAGGAGGTCATAACTATATAGGCGTGGTTTCCTGCTGACATTCAAAGCCCCATTTTATATACCGAATGGTACAGAATGGTATGGTATTCATTTATTTGTTTGTTTGATTTGAGGTTTTACGTCCCCGTCAACACTGTATATGTCATTTTGGAGACGTTGCTTCCAATTTTGTGGGACTTTTTCAAGACATTGCGATGAAACGACATCCCAAGTCCTATCGCCTAATGAAACCAATAGGGTTTATAAGCATGGACCGTCCGACTCGCACCGCTTTGCCTTGGCAAGCTTAGATCCTCTAAGCGGTTTGGCAGTAGTCCTGTGCTTTCGGTTTCAGCTCTTCGTGGAAGCATCATGCAGCCCTAATATTTCTTCAAGGCCCGATGGGCGGGGGCTTTTTACCTTATCACAGTCGTACTTCAGTGGCTTGAACATCTTTGGGACCATGAAATTTTTTTGGAGACATGGGTAGTGCGAGCCATCGAGGGTTAATCTTAGAGCCAGGTCAAGAAGCATAATATGGACATATGTTCAATTTCCTTCAAAATGAATGTACAGTAACATACCAATATTAAGATCACCTTTGGGAAAGTTCAAAAGTGGTCTTTTAGACCACCTTTGAACAGTCCTAAAGGTGGTCTTCCACTAGACGTAAAAGTAAAAAAAAAGTAAAAATATCTCTGAAACCTTCTAAATATGCCTTTTAAAGCATACGTTGTCTTAATTTTAAGTGGTCTTAATTGCGGAATTTCAATGTTTGATTATGCACATGTAATATGTACTCACTAGAATCGATGCGGTTCTAATGAGTACAAACACAACACACATTTTCATGATCAAATAAGACAATTATCCCAAATCTATTTATATCTGCAGTTATGGCGTTTTTTCATAGGGACTCTGGAACGAGTTCGAAAAAGCCGTGGTAAACGAGCTATCGGTGTTCTGGCCATCTAATTTGCACTGTATTGCTCAACCCTTTTTGTACCAAATGGAATCTTCCTCCTTATATACAGCAGGAGTCCATTTAAAAATTTTGGAGTGTCAGACTGAATTTCTTCAAAATTTGTTTGGACAATGACTGAACTTTTAGCAATGTTCTCAAAAATGGCTACTTTTCTGATGAAAATCCGTGCTATGTTTCTTATTTATTCTGCAAATATAGGTTGTGGGTGCTCGTTAGAACCGCCACAACATATGTCTTGGAGCAGAAATATGAAAAATAATATATACCCCCGTAAACACCAGTTTTCTCTATATAAAGTGGAGTTTAGAGCGTTTTCATTTATCGGGCTTGATCACGTGATGCTACTGAGACACAACGTTCTTTTATTTTATGGCAAGACCGGACAGATACCCCTAACGTTGGTAAGAAATACAAGGAATTATATATGAAAGTAAATTGTATCTATAATTAAGAAATGAATGTTACTTTTGGACGTTCATTGAAGTATAAACGAAACATCGTGTTACGAGCAACGAACGCCCCTCGTACGTCCTATTACGTTGCCTACCATTACGCAAACACGCCTATACAAATACATTGCCACCTTTACCGCCGAAAAAATAAAAATCTTATGATGAAAAATTGTGATATTTTTCTTATTTCTGCTCAAAATATAGATTGTGGGCACTCGTTAGAACCGCCTCATCGGGTACCCACAATCTATATTTTAGAGCAGAAATAAGAAAAATAAGGTATACCCCTGGAACCCCAGTTTTACTATATAAAAGTGGGGTTGAAGGGGGTCAAAATTATATAGGCGTGTTTTCGTGATGCGTAGAAATGATTCGGAGTCTGTAGTATGTTATTCGTCATGAGGCGGTTCTAACGAGTACCAAAAATCTATAATTTAGAGCAGAAATAACAAAAAAGGTTTACCCCTGTAAACCCGAGTTTTACTGTTTAGAAGTGGGGTTCAAGAGGGTCAGAATTATACAGGTCTGTTTTCGTTTTTCACACAAGAGAGTACGACCGTTAAGAATGCGTACCTGTAGACCTGTCTTACCGCTGCAAGTTTGTCCGGCTCTCTTCACAAACTTGTGAAATAAATATATAAATAAAAAAAAACAACTTACAAGTGAAATGAGGGACACGAGTACTGGTTAACCGCTTACAGGATCTAAGCCTTCGCGAGTCGGTCCGTTCGTAAGTATACACCCTATTGGTTTCATTGTACGACAGGGCTTGAGATGTCATTTCATCTCAATGAAGGGTAAAAGTCCCACAAAATTGGAAGCAACGTCTCCAAAATGACCTACAAAGTGTTGACGGGGATGTTAATCCTCAAATCAAACAAACAAACACGAAAAGGTGCTTCTTGCCATGCGCGACCAAAATTATTTAGATAAAACCAGAAACGCATCCGCAAGAAGCAAGCCAATTTTGGAGGGATTGTTATCGACAATCGATCCCAGATTTAACATCACACTAAAATTTGGCATTATACAGATGTCCTTATTACCGCCAAGACTTTTCGTAAGAGACACCCATGAGAAAATATCTTAAACATGGTATAGGGCTTACATGTAATATAACAACTTGTAAGTTCTGTCAATTTATTTCATGAACCCACCTGTCCTTCTATTTACTTTTCAATGGTTATACATTTTAAAAAGGATTATTTAGGCCCCCGCCCATCGGGGCTTGCAGAAATATATGGGCTGCATGATGCTTCCACGCAGAGCTGAAACGGACCCGCACACGAGTACTGGTAAACCGCTTAGAGAATCTATGCCTGCCCAGGCAAAGCGGTGCGTGTCGGCCCGTCCATGTTTTATAAACCCTATTGGTTTTCATTGGGCTGCAAGGCTTGAGATGCCATTTCATCTCAATGTCGGGTAAAAGTGCCACAAAATTGGAAGCAACGTCTCACAAATGACCTTTACAGTGTTCACGGGGACGATAAACATCAAATGAAACAAACAAACAAACAAGGATTATCTGTGTACAAAATTTATGAATGAAAACATCATAGATTAATTCGCTATAGCGTCAACACAGAAACATATTTTATCATATGACGTCTCGTCTGAGAATGTAATAACGCCATGTAATAAATTCGATAATCCTCTAGTGGATTTAATATGTAAATTAGTTAGACTAAAAAATTAGTTATACTATTTAATACTGTAGTTACATGTACGACGTCCTTAACGACGTCGCGTTTACTGATGACGGAATATTGACTGTTTTGTTAAACAATCGTGAATAAAATACGTTGTGACAAATAGAATCTTGCATTCGTGCTCATGTATTATTGAATTCATTAAACTCGTTGAGTAAAAGTAATGAAATGCTCGGCAAAGCCTCGCATTTTATTTCTTTTCCTCAACTCGTTTAATAAATCAATAATACATGAACACTCATGTAAGATGCTCTATTTGTACGGGAAACACCAAAACGGGTAATTGACAAACAGTGCAGGCACAGATCAGTCTAATAGGGCCCAAACTGTTTGCAAAAGGTTCAGCCATTTTCCAAATAATTTTTGAAGAAAATACAACCAGACACTCCTTAATTTTGAAATGGACTTGTGCGATATATTTGATGGTAGATTTCATTCAGTACTAAATAGGTTAAAGATTACGGTATCATTCGATTATGTTCGCCCTGGGTTAGAAGAATACATGCACACTATGTCAGTCTTTGGGTGTTAATTTCAATAAAGAATTTAGTTTGATTTTAGAAAATATCTGTATCGCATTTCTTTGACGGTTGTCAGATCCATACAGACTATAGTCTGGCAGTTAACTCCCCTCGCCCGCAGCGTGAATCTTAATCTCTGATTGTGTCATGCTGCGCGGGACGAGATACATGTACATACCTACTTTTTTGTAGTTAAATAAAGTAGAGGAGACTAGGGCTGGCTAATCGGAGATGAAAAGATAATCGATTATCAGTCCTGTCGTTGCGATCGATAATCGATTAGTAATCGCTAAGTTTTTGTCATAATTTTATCTGTCTGGCTTTCTGTCTGAGCATGACTCTTACCATATCTTGCACTTTACCATGTGTACGAGCAGGCCTGAGCAAACAGTGTAGACCCAGATGAGACGCCACAGAATGCGGCGTCTCATCAGAGTCTGCACTGTTTGCTACTCATCCCGCTATTTTAGGCATAACTTTGTGTAGTAAATTGTACCTATCAAGTAATCGATTAAAAGCAAATCACATTTGATAATCATTTTTGTGGAATTTTTCGATCGATTAATCGATAATACGATTAATCGTGTCAGCCTTAGAGGAGACCAATATAAAAATGTCGATGACGTTGCGTGTGAGGGTAAAACCTGTGACTACCGCGGTAACGGGATGATCCGTGGTGTCCAAAGACATTGCGCCCCAAACCGTCGCAAAACCGGGACGATTCGAACTTGGGCGCATTTTTCCTATCCCTCAATTATTCTATGTAGGTGTTATAAGTGTGGTTAGGAAACGGAGAATTAAGTGACAGCCATTTTTGATACTACCACTTTAGAAACTATTTGCAACGGACAGTGATTGTTTTGTTTGTACATGTATGATACATTTATTCTTGTAAACATGAATATATCATAAAAAATTATTCACATCAGGAAAATACGCCTATATAATTTTGACCCCCTCCAACCCCATTTTTATATAGTAAAAAAGGGGTTTACGAGGCGACGAGGCGGTTCTAACGAGTACCCACAATCAATATTTTGAGCAAAAATAAGAAAACTATCACAATTTTTCATATTAAAATTTGCATTTTTTTCGGTGATAAAGGTTACAATGTATTTGTGTAGGCGTGTTTACGTAATGAGACTGAATGTGTCGCTGAGACATAATAAAGAAATATAAAGGTCTTCTTTAAATGGAAAATATTTATAAGAAACAACCACAATGAAAACTACTTTGGTGCCCAAACAGTTTCGTATTACTAGTTAATACTGTAGTTAATGTTTTCTGCATAGGGTAATGCTTTAGAAACAAGAATTAAAAGCATCGAATGTCCAAAATTACATGTCAGGTTAGCTTGTTTCCACAAAATAGTCCTCATCAGCCACCAATCTATCCACATTAAGTTTTGAATAGTTAGACCCTTTGGAAGAAAAGAATGCACCAAATAAACGAAAACACCAGACTCTGTTTTATTGAGTCTGTTCATGACCAGTACTGAAATGTGCAACACCGGCAACGCCCTCTAGCACCGGCTAAAGTAGAACTCTATTTTCAAAATGATTCTAAATGAACTCAATAATCCCAAGAGACCGGAAAAAGCCTGGTTTAAGGGGAATGGATTCACCTTCAGGGGAGGCAACTCATGCAAAATTATTTTTGTCTCCCATCTCAATAGGATCAACTCTTAAAAGAATGAATTTGCTCCTGAGGAGCAAATTCTTTCCTTTAAGAGTAGACCTCTTTTTCAGCGGGACCGGGCTTATAGAAAAGCGAACAGGAAGTCCCGAAAATTGTATCCCTTTTGAAAGTTCCAGGTGTTCCCATTGCCCTTAAACTGCCATTAAAGATCACAAACAATCACACCATCAGCACTCTCAGTGCTTTGATTATTCTGTGCATTCATTCATTGAATAAAAAGTGAATAAAGGTATATAACTGCAGGTGAAAACACTGAATTTGAATACAGATGAAGACTGTGCCATTGACTACACATTCCATGACAGCATGGGCGCACAGACTAAAATAAGATTTCATCACGAATACACGCCTACATAACTCTCACTGAACACCACTTTTATATAATAAAACAGGGGTTTACAGGGGTAAACCTTATTTTTCTTATTTCTGCTCTAAAATATATATTGTGGGTACTCGTTAGAAACGCCTCGCCGAGGCGGTTCTAACGTGTACCCACAATCTATACTTTGAGTAGAAATAAGTAAGATATCACAATTTGCATCTGAAATTTTCGTTTTTGCACGGTAAAATTGACAATGCATTTGTATAGGCTTGTTTGCGTAATGCATATAATTGAAGACACTGATGGGAATGTAGAAGCCTTCGTGGTGCAGTGGTTACGCTACTCGCCTTGTGAAACAGGGATCGCAGGATCGATCCCGGGCTTCTCCAGACTTTCGGATGTGTCTTTAAACCGAGGTCCCGTCTCCGTATGACCTTAGCTGTTGGTGGGACGTAAAACTAAAACTCACTCACTGATGGGAATGCAGGTAAAGGCACCGATAAGACCGCATGGGCGCACAGACTACGATAACATTTTACAGTCGAACTTCGATGGCTCGAACACCTTTGGGACCTCGAAAATCTGTTCGAGACATGGGTAGTTCGAGCCACTGAGATACTGCCAGGAGGCATAAGGAGATCCTTTTTGACATCTTTTTGGTGTTCTATAATGATAATGTATGCTGTGTGTACTCATTAGAATCGTCTCATCGAGGCGATTCTAATGAGTACACACAGCATACATTTGCAAGTATAAAAGGCGAAAATCTCTTAAATTATCCCACTATTTCTTACGTACAGGATTTCTCTTGGGGCTCAATAATGGGTTCGACTCAGCCATGGTAAACGAGCCATCAGTGTTCGAGCCATCGGAGTGTTACTGTATATAACTGAAGACACTGATGTAAATGCAGGTAAAGACACTGATGAGACCGCATGAGCGCACAGACTATGCTAACATTTTATATAATTGAAGACACTGATGGGAATGCAGGACACTGCATTGGTTGATTTGAATCCATCGTGTTACCAAGTCCGTGAAGGCGCCATCATGTACACATGTAAACACGTCCGTGAAATGAACACCACTCTGAACCCCACTTTTTATAAAGAAATTAAGGGCTTACAGGTTTATATATAATTTTGTTTATTTTTGCTCCAAGACATAGATTGCAAGTACTCATTAGAACCTCCTCAATTATGTTCGTAGTATATATAAGAAAATGCATCACGTGAACAAGTCCGTGAAATGAAGACCCCCTAAACCCCACTTAATGTAGAGAAAACTGGGGTTTACGGGGGTATTCATTATTTTTCTTATTTTTGTTCAAAGACATAGGTTGTGGGTACTCGTTAGAACCGCCTCAACGAGGCGGTTTTAACGAATACCCACAACCTATGTTTGCAGTATTTATAAGAAAAATATCACGGATTTTCGTCAGAAAAGTAGCCAATTTAGAGATGGGAAAAATGCACTATGTCGCACGGGTGTGTTATCGAAATGATCTCAGATTTTCATCGGAGAAGAGGTATTTTGGAGATAGGAAGGGATGCACTGTGCCACACTGGTGTGTTACATGTATCATAATGCCACACTGGTCGCCTGTGCCACGCTGCATTACAATAACACGTCCATATGACACAGAGAACTCTTTCGTTTCTAAAAAAAAAAACCGGTAATATTTCCGATGAGTATCTATGATATTTTTCTAATTGAAACTCCAAACATAGATTGTGGGTGCTTGTTAGAACCTCCTCTTTGAGGCGTTTCTAACGAATACCCACAACCTAAATGTCTTTGAGCAGAAATCAGAAAAATAGTTTTTACCCCTGTAAACCCCAGTGTTGTTTACATAAAATGGGGCGTGTATAGGGTGTTCATGACACGAAGTTGGTTACGTGATGGTACTTGAAGAAATGTATGGGCTGCATGATGCTTCCACGCAGAGCTGAATCCGGCCCGCCCACTAGTACTGGTAAACCGCTTAGAGGATCAAAACCTGTCCAGGAATCGCGGTGCGAGGCGGACCGTCCATGCTAATAAACCCTATTGGTTTCATTGGGCGACAGGGCTTGAGATGTCATTTCATCTCAATGTCGGGTAAAAGTCCCACAAAACTGGAAGCAACGTCTCCAAAATGACCTTTACAGTGTTGACGGGAACGTTAAACCTCAAATCAAACCAAACATAACCTTTTCAGACTGACATGACATGCACTAGAAGCCTTGAACCAAAACCAAATTACAATATTGTAATAACAGCTCAGGTTCCCAAAGGTAAGACGAATAATTGGTTCATTGTGTCTTTGAATTCAACTTGTTTGCAAAATTGTGTCACCGACTAAATTGTAACCTGCAATGACATTCATTTTTATCAGTCACAAAGGTTAAAATTGCAAGGTCAGGAAAATACAAATGGAACAAATTATTGTAACATTTTATCGGTGACATGCCGTGCCCTCGAACAATGGCATGTATTACATATAGCCTCAAGCAAAATTATAGCTAACAAGCGGCCCCCGCCCATAGGGGCTTGAAGAAAAATATGGGCTGCATTATGCTTCCACGCAGCTGAAACCGTCCGCACACTAATACTGGTAAACCGCTTAGAGGATCTAAGCCTGTCCAGGCCTTGAACCGCGGTGCGAGTCGGCCCGTCCATGCTTATAAACCCTATTGGTTTTATTGAGCGACAGGGCTTGAGAAGTCATTTCATCTCAATGTCGGGTAAAAGTCCCACAAAATTGGAAGCAACGTCTCCATAATGACCTTTACAGTGTTGACGGGGGCGTTAAACCACAAATCAAACAAACAAAAGCCTGAAGCAAAGTCATAGTCAACATGAGTTGTAAGAAGCCAACATAGCTCGCCTATGTGAGGACAAGATATTTTTTTTAAATACAAGAGTTGTCAGAAGACAACATAGCTCGCCCATAAGGAGCATTTGTTTGTTTGTTTGATTTGCGGCTTAACGTCATTTTGGAGACGGTGCTTCAAATTCTGTAGGACTTTTACCCGACATTGAGATAGAATGACATCTCAAGCCATGTCCCCAATGAATCCAATAGAGTTTATAAGCATGGGCGGTTTGACTCGCACCGCTTTGCCTGGGCAGACTTAGATCCTCTCAGCGGTTTACCAGTATTCCTGTGCGGTCGGTATCAGCTCTGCGTGGAAGCATCATGCAGCCCTTCTATTTCTACAAGCCCCGATTGGCGGGGCCGACTATAGGGGACATTAAGTTAGACGTGGACAAGTTATTAAAACCAATCGACTGCAGTCTTTGCCCCAAAATGACATTTTTGGAGCGTAGCTCTTGTAGCGTAGCTCCAATGAAATGAGAAGTGATTTCAGCACTACTTTTGGAGTTACTGCGTATGACCTAATCACCAGTGAGAACATAGAGCCCCGTGTTAACATAGTAGATTATTACGCCATGCGGTATCTTCTTATAGACTGCTTCACATACCACCTATTTCAAACGTAATAGATGAATATTTTTAATAGATGAACTGTGCAGCAGTCTAATCTTTTTATAGTCCAGTTTTCAGCCCATTTTGTACCGTAAAATCCCAAACCTGACAACTGGCAAGCAGGACAAACCCAGATCAGATACCCCAGAACGCGGAGTCTCATTATGACCTACTCTGCATACATGTACTTACAAAAGGTTCAGCCATTTTTGCCAAATATTTCGTGGAAGCCATAACCTGACATCCCTGATTTTAAAATGAACTTATTCCATACTGATATAAGGTTGAGGATTCCATTCGTTTAAAATGGGTTAAAAGTAGGCAGTGTGGGTCGATAATGCAATTCTTTGTTTCATTTACCAGAATAAGACAGTTGGAATCATCCAGTCAATGAGTTTGGACAGGTGCGCGTCAAATGTTAAGGTGCAAGGCTTATATTGTAAACAGTAAAGTTTGCAATTTAGACACGGATGAGACGCCACTTGTTGTAGCGTCTGATCTGGGTCTGCTATGTTTGTCCCCTAAAAAGGCTGCTAGACATATACTCAGAGTATGGGTTAATAGGGGGTGGGTGGGGGCGGGGAACAATGTTACTTTGTTTAAAGCGACTTGTCTGCGTCCTAGGCATGTGACCATAAAGAAAGCAAATAATCAGCTTAGACGCACGTTCGATACCTGCCGGATTCGATAACATTCTTTCCAGGAGGTTGATCGTGAAATCTGTTCCACGGTGATTCTATCCCTTTCGCTGATTCAAGAAGTACAGTCGTTGGTTTCGGGTAAAAGACTGTGCACTGTGCTGTATTAACAAAACCTAACCAAAGAAATTGCTTTGATGCCAGATCATTTCATAAATGACCTCGTCGAGGCATTTAATTTTTATATAACGATAACGGAGTATAATATCTAAACCACTTCAAATATTCCTATGGATTGATATTGACACTAACTAACCCAAGAAACTGTCGTATGCAAGATCACTTCATAATTGGCCTCGCCGATGCAATATATATTTAGAAAAATGTACAGAGTATAATGTTCAAGCCTCTCTGAATATTCCGATCATTTTTTGGCATTCGGATTGTTATTGACAATACCTACTGCAACCCATGAGGCTGCTTCATGCAAGATTACTTTATGAATGGCCTCGCCGAGACAAAATAATAATAAAAAAATGAATACGGAGTATAACATCTAAACCCGGCTTTGATCATTTTCGGCATACAGGTTGATATTGACAATACGTAACCGGCAAAATTGCCAAATTACTTTAAAAACGGCCTCGCCTAGGCAAACTGTTTGAAAAATTATTCCGAAGTGTAACTTCTAATGTACTTGGAATATTTTGACAACGGTTAGCATGCAGATAGATAATATACATATCTATCCAACGAGATTCCTGAATGCCCAATTTCTTTATTTTAGCCTCGGCAAGGTAAAAAATTCACCCACTGACACGATCGTATAACTTTCAAACCGACGAGTATAGTTTTATAGTGTTTTGCATGCAGATGTAAATTGACAAGATCAAGCTAATAATATTGTGCAATGCCAGATAGCTTTATAAACAGCATTTTTAAAGACTGATTACTACGGAACCCGGGAAGGGACATTATTTTTTATTTTTATTATGTTGTGCGAACAAGATAATATCTTGAGCGGACGAGATATTATCTTGTTTTGACAAAATATTATCTTGTGCGGACAAGATATTATCTTGTGCGGACAAGATATTATCTTGTTCGCACAAGATATTATCTTGTGCGGACAACATAATATCTTGTTCGCACAACATATTATCTTGTGCGCACAAGATATTAAGTTGTGCAAACAAGATATTATCTTGTCCGCTCACGATAATATCTTGTCCGTACAACATAGATCTTGTCCGCACAACTTAATATCTTGTCCGCACAAGATAATATCTTGTCCGCACAAGATATTATCTTGTTCGCACAACTTAATATCTTGTCCGCACAAGATCATGTTGAACTTTTTCCTTCATTCGCCAGAAATTACCGAGTTGAATATCGATTTCCGTAGGAAATCGGCAGTTAAAGTTACATGTACCTGTATATTTTGAAGGTTTTTATATTAAAATTATGAAGGAAAAAAATCTTAATTCCTCGTATCTTATTTATCCTTAACACTAGAAAAAAGTCACTGTTATCCTCATGTAAGAAAATTATTCAGTTTTTATTTGGTGCATTTCAAAGTGATGAATAATTAATTCTTATTGCTTCCATCTGCAATTTAATGTCATGCCTATATGCTCCATAGACGGCAATGTATTTTTTAAAAAAACGTTCAGATTTCCATGTTTGGTTGCCAATATTAAATAGAAATGATTTGTTTGGAATTAAGTCACTGTTATATAGTGTTAGACTGTTGTTCAAAGTTTACGATGATATAAAGTTTTTTTCTACTGAAAAATGATAAATTGCTTCCCCGAGAGCTTAAAAATCGTTTATAAGCTGTTTTTCAATACTGCAGTTCATGATGCGAAAATCGCTAAGTCCACATTATATGTACCATAAAAAATCGTATCAAACCTGTAAAGCTTTTTTTGTATTAATTTTGTAATTACTAGTAATAAACAACATGCGGATAATGTACTTGATACAGTGGTTATATTTCTCGGATTTCTTTATTTTATTTTGTCTCAGTTTTGTTACATTTATGTTTTCATTCATTATGTATGGGCGGCAAATATGTCAAAAAGGACAAAAATTGTCGAAATCATTAACTGTGAAATGGCGATTAAATGGCGATTAAAACCACCATGAAAAGTTAATTGGCAGTCTGAAGCCAGTGATTGATTTTGTTTGTTTGTTTGTATTGGAGTTTAACGGCCCAATCAACACTATTTAGGTCAGTTTTGAGCCGGTCAGGTTACCTGTCCACGCTTTTCCTGAGCAAGCTTATACGTAAGCGGTTAACCAGTACAGTGCACATTCGCCTCATCGAGGGGGGTTCAAACGAGCACCAACAATCTATGATTTGTGCAGAACAAAACACTGTTTGCTATTCTGTTAATTTCTGTTAATGAGTTTCAACTCTGTCTGTCCGCACAGTTACTTTGCAAACAGTGTAGAGCATGGTGCGACTGCTCAGGATGAGCCGTCTTTTCTCCAGATCTACACTGTTTGCCATTCGGTTGATGACTTTGACTAAACCACCGTCAATAAAAATGGAATTGTCTAAATTCACATTACGAAATCACGCCTATACTGACAAATTTTACACCCCCCCCCCAAAAAAAAAAAAAAAATGAAAATGTTTAGATAGAAAATTCTGCTATTTTTCATACTTCAGTTCCAAAAATAGATTATAGGAACTCGTCAGAGCCGCCTCGGTGAGGCAGTTCTAACGAGTATCCACAATCTTTGTTTTGATCAAAAATAAGAAAAAATAATGTATACTACTGTAAACCCCAGTTTTACTGTATAAAACTTATTTATCTTCACTGCAGCTGATTTGAGGTTTTAAAGTAACAGTCAAATAAATAATGTATACCCCTATAAACCCCAGTTGTTCTATATAAAAGTGGGGTACATGTGGGCCAAAATTATATAGGTGTGTTATCGTGATGACGAAGTTAACAAACGTGCTTTAATTTAACAATGAGTTGGCGCGTGTCCGTCGTCCCCCACTATGCGTTACACTTTAAAGTGTCAATCATGTGTAACCCTTAAAGTGCCAATCATAATATTGAAGATAACAATTTGATTAATTAAATAAAATAAATAAATAAATAAATAAATAAATAAATAAATAAATAAATAAATAAATAAATAAATAAATAAATAAAGTAACAGTCTCATCATCGTTCACTTTTTGTGATTGATTTGATAGACAATTTTTGTGGTGTCTTGATTTATGTACAGTTTTATTAACTCTTAAAGTGTAAATCATAACTAGTCCAGGTGACATTTTCCAGGTTTTGAGTTGATTAGTTTCGAAAACACGTCTATTAAAAAATATTGAAAATTTTACCACCAAAAAATGAAAGTATTCAGATAAAAAAAAATTGCTACTTTTCGTATTTCTTCTGGAAACATAAATTGATGGAATCGTTAGTTCCACCTCAGCGAGGCGGTTCTTACGACAAACAACAATACATGTTTTAGCAGAAATAAGAAAAATAATGATCCATATTTTACTACATTAAAGGTGCATTATTGAGCTATCGGGCTTCAAAAATGAAAAGCGTGTTTTTCGGTTTTATTTCTTCTATTCATGTAGCTTTGTCATTTGTAATCTTCTGAAACCAAATACCACTTCAGAACTTTGTGAAAATCGTCGTTTTCATTTTTGTTTATTTGTTGTTTTTGGGAATTTCAATCTAAAAATATTCCTGTCACGTGACAAAAAGCCGGGCAACATCACAGCGGCGAACAAAAAGATGGCGACCTCCGGTTCATCTGAGGAAAGTGGAATTTTTAGTCCAAATTACAAGTATTTGACTTTCAACTGCACTGACACAATACTATCATGCATGTTAATCTGTTATCAAATGCTAACGCATCAATTTACAGGCAAGAAGATAATTTTACCGTCAATATCTAAGGATGAATTTCTGAATCGATGAGAATTGACATGGGGTCGTTTCAAAGATACACAAAAACCGCATACATGTGAGAGTACATGTATGATGTGGGTATTTGTTAGAATTAGACGATACTAGCAATAACCTTTTGATTTGTTTGATTTGAGGGTTAACGTCCCAATTAACACTGTTTAACGTCCCCATCAACACTGTATAAGTAATTTTGGAGACCTAGCTTACAATTTTGTGGGACTTTTATATACCCGACATTGAGATGAAATGAGATCTCATTCCCTGTCGCTTACGGGCCTCCGTGGCTTAGTGGTTAAGAGCGCTGACTCTTGATCATTAGGTCTCTCACCGCTGTGGTTCGAGCCTCGCTCGGGTCATATGTGAGACGCCAAGTTCTGCAACGGAAGGTCAGATGGTTTTTCTCCGGGTACTCCGGTTTTCGCCCACCTCTGATTAACGATCGGCTCGATATGAGTGAAATAATCTTGAAAGGGCCGTAAAACCAAAAAAAAAAAAAAATCCCTGTCGCCCAATGAAACCAATAGGGTTTATATGAATGGGCGGCCCGACTCGCACCGCTTTGCCTGGGCAGGCTTGAATCCTTTAGGCGGTTTACCAATACTCCTAAGCAGTCGGTTTAAGCTCTGCCTGGCACCATCATGCAGCCCACCTATTTCTTCAAGCCCCGCCATGGGAGCCGAGCAAGAACTTTTCAATACCGAAACAAAAGAGAAACACTATCCATATTCGCACCGCCCATCGGGGCTTGAAGAAATATATGGGCTGCATAATGCTTCCACGCAGAGCTGTAACTGACCCGCAAACGAGTACTGGTAAACAGCTTAGGAGATCTAAGCCTGGGCAAGCAAAGCGATGCGAGTCCGTCCATTTGTTTCACTGGGCGACAGGGCTTGAGAAGTCATTTCATCTCAATGTCTGGTAAAAGTCCCACAAAATTGTTATCAACGTCTCCAAAATGACCTTTACAGTGTTGAAGGGGACGTTAAACCTCAAACCAAACAAACAAACGTGCACCAGGACCTACTCACTGATACTGGGATCGGCCACATTTTACCATTACTTGCAGATTTACAGCACACATCAATCTTGCGCTGGCCTCGGTAGCTCAGTCGGATGCGCGTCTGACTGCTGATCATGGGGAAGCAGGTTCGATACCTGCCGGGGTCGGCAATATTCTTTCGCGGGGATTGATCAAGAAATCTTTCCTACGGTCATTCTCTCCATTCCGCTGGCTCAAGAAGGGCAGTTGTCAGTTTCTGGCCCAGGAAAAGTAAACTGACAGGCTCAAAAACGGCCTTAACAGTGTTGACTTGGCCGTAAACCCCAAAACAAACAAACAGTTAACCTGCATAGGGGATGACTCTCCCTGAACAGGGCGCCTCCAGTTTGTTTGTTTGATTTGAGGTTTAACGTCCCCGTCAGCACTTTAAAGGTCATTTTGGAGACGTTGCTTCCAATTTTATTTTGTGGGACTTTTACCCGACATTGAGATGAGATGACATCTCAAGACCTGTCGCCCAATGAAACCCATAGGGTTTATTAGCATAGGCGGTCCGCCTCGCACCGCGGTTCCTGGACAGGCTTAGATCCTCTAAGCGGTTTACCAGTACTAGTGTGCGGGCCGGATTCAGCTCTGCGTGGAAGCATCATGCAGCCCATATATTTCTTCAAGCCCCTATGGGCGGGGGCCGGTGCCTCCAGTTAAACGTTCCGATCCAAAGGGCGGTGCGCATTTTGACATTCATCACTGTAAATGGTGTTCAGACACCGAAATAATCATCGCCGGGTCGAACCGAGGGCCTCTGGCATCTGAGTCAAGTGCACTAACCACTCTGGGCTTTACCACTGAGCTGTCACGCTCAGTTTATTACATAAACTCCAGGTTTGCAGGATGAGACTCTGCACAGTAATCGGCTCTTTCGTTGTACATTGGGTCGTTCTCCCTGCTGGGGGGGGGGGTCATGTGAGTACCAGCTGATAGCAAGCCGGCGGAATGAACAACTCACAGCGCATAAATGTCATCCTACTAGATTTCAGTAAGGCCTTTCACGAGGTTCCGCACAATTTCATTGCTGATGGATACCAGAAAGTCGTAATTGAGGATTTCTTCGTCTGCGCCCGTTACTTCTGGTGTTCCATAGAGTACAGTGCTCGGCACTCTCCTCTTCCTCATATAAATCAACGACTTGCCACCACGCGTCTCCCCTGTTCGCTGATCACTGCCTGTTGTACCGAGTTGCTGGCGCTCAAGAGGACTTTAATTATTTACAAGCATGGGAGAGAGACTGATAGATGCGTTTTCACCCAGACAAGACTTAGTCTGAGTACATCAGAATCGGCAACAAAAGCAAGATAATGGAGTCATCATACAACATCCATTGCCAGAAGTAAAGCAAAAAACCTGGCTATAGACAGTGCACTGGTGTGAAATAGTCACACTGACATGCTTAGACTAGCTTCTAGTCGGATATCATATTTTAAAGTTAATAAGTAATATTCTTCTACCCCTTATTTGATCTTGGGAAGATATACTCTGACTAAAATGCCAGTTTGCCTTATCAGTTGGTGTTCGGTAAGGGGTACAGAAAGGCAATAAACATTTCATGACTGTAGCTGTAATCAATCATTTACCAAGGATCTTGCGAGGTAAAATTCGCATTGTACTAGACCTTGGTGTCTGAGACAAGATTAAAGTCTAACAAGGTTTCATATTTGATAAAAACACACATGAAGGTTGGTAATTGGTAAATATGACATCAAGGTCTAGTAGCTAGACTATGACATGCTATCTACGACAGACAGCCAGACAGCTGCTTTCCTATCCTACGCAGGAATCTCTCTGCATGCCCAAAGGACATCAAGGCAACAGCATACAAGTCACTAGTTAGACCTAAACTAGAATATGCTGCCACCCCCTGGGACCCCTACAAACAAACTAGTCCAGTTCAATCGCAATCTTCCGCTCACATCGTCTATCTTACTGATCATATGTATATTGGAAATGAAAAAAGGGAGGTTGGTAAAACCTAGTATTCCTTGAATTTCTCGAATCAAGGTCTGCTTTATTAAGGAAATTTCGTAATCCCGGATCGTTTTGTTATTGACGAAGAGCTCTGTGTGAATGACCCATGTCCCTGTCTTGAGATAGATATAAGAGCTTTATTTGTTTAACCGTCATTTATGAAGGCTTACAAAAGTATTTAGGCTGATGAAATATATATATTGGATTTTTCAAGTACGGCAACTTGGATTTTTTTAAGTACGGCAACTTGGAAAAAAAATGCTGAATTAACTGTACGGTTACTTGCGTCACAAAATTGCAAATTTGGAAACTACTGACACCATTTTGACATCGTTTGGAAGGAAAGGCCGTGGTTATTATCATGTTTGGTTTCATCACATAGGGATCGATTATAATGCTAGTGCTGATCGTAAATCAATCTATTTTTGCATGAAACAGATGGAGATGTGAAATCTACACCAGGGCAATATTTCCTTTTGAGAATTCTTTGTCGTTGCTTTCGCTTTGTTTCATTACTGAAAATACTTTGGAAGAAAGTCTGTCCCCTATTGGTCTATTCAACGGAAGGAACTTTCCTTTCGTGATGGGAAGTTTTTCTTCTTTTTTTTTTTTTCTTTTTTTTTTTTTTTTTATTGTTTTTGTTTACGAAATAAAGTTTGTTTTTCAGTGAGCTGAAATAGTTTCTACTTCGTTCTTGTGAAACTTACAACTAGAATAGACGTTAGTTTATGCTTTGAAAAGTTTTTATTCCTTTGACGAGAGTTTATTCAAACGAAGGTCCTGTAATATGCATACTATACTCCAGTTATTTAAGATTATGAGTGAGGCCATTATTATTATTATATTTTTTTTTTTTTTTTTTTTTTTTTTTATTTTGCATTACGAAAACATGCCTTTTCAAATAAATTGAACATATTTCCACCCAAAAAATGAAAATGTTCAGATAAAAGATTCTGCTATTTTTCATAATTCAGCTCAAAACATAGATTTTGGGTACTCGTTGGAACCGTCTCGACCAGGCGGTTTCTGACGAGTACCAAAAATCTATGTTTGGGGCAGAAATGCGAAAAATAATGTACACCCATACAAACCCAATTCTACTGGATTAAAGTGGAGTTTAAGAGGGTCAAAATTGCATAGGCATGTTTTCATGATGGTCTTCTGTTTTTTTTTTTTTTTGTTTTTTTTTTTTTCGAAATCGGCCACGTGCACACATGTTGCAATTTTTATCTTGTATATTCTAACCATTTCACATTTGTACGGTTTAGTAACGCCACAGACAACAAAAAGCTACTTTAAAGAAGGTGATTTAAGGTTCCTCAATACAGTTATTTCACTACATTTGAGGTACTGAAAAAATCATATTTGCAAATAGTTACCCAAACAGATTTTTCATCAGATGGTAGTCCATGTAAATGTAAGAATATGAAAGCAAAATATTTTTATTGGAAAGTCACCATGTTAGTAATTTATTGCATTTTTCCATGGTTTTGCAAAAATGATATCTTAATCCACAGAACAAAAATGTGTAAAATACTATCATAGAATTGTGGCTAAAGGTTGCCTTTAGGCACTGCAAGAGTGGAATTTCAAGTAAAATACCTAAATAGTACTGAAAATTAATGATTCCTCCCCCACCCCCAAAAATGTAATTATTTCACCTGGTACTATTTTTAAATTCAGTGTATGGTAGCCAAAAATGACCAGTTCTACCAAGTTGGCAGTAAGATCACTGATTGGGTTGAGGTGTTGCAATCTCTTGCATTTAGCTTGTAAAATGATTGACCTTCTTTGGTGCTTTAATATTTCATTTTATATAATTCATTCATGCAATGTATAACAATTTATGAATCACTGCACCAAAGTTTCACTGTATTATTGATTGTGTTTACTGGGTGGATGATTTGATACTGGAATAAAATCCAAAACCAAAAAAAAAAAAAAAAAAAATAAGATAAAAACAGTTTATCCCCATATTTGAACTGAAAGAATGAAAGCAGGCTGCACCAGGATTTTTGTGCAAAAGGCTTCTGATCACTTCCAATAACTGCTATGTTATAGCAGTGATTTTTACCCATTGATTTGTTACATAAGAATCAGAATCAGAATCGTTACTGGTGACACGTCAAATGACATTCATACACCAGGACCTGTGATATGGGAAGTTAGTCCCTAGCTCTAACCAAAGATGTAAACTTAGCTACACAATCATCAGCACCTTCCGCCGTCGAAATAATAGAATCCGGAAGGGCATTCCAATCTCTAATGGTTCGGGGGAAGAACGATTCTTTATAAATATCCGTTCTTGCAGTAAGGGTCTGAAACGTCATTGAATGGTGCTGTCTACAGTGCCTAGCCGGGGGAACAAGGTCATCTGTTGGAATGCTGGCAGCACCCTTTAAACCTTTGTATAAGAGTATGAGCCTACTGTCTCTTCTCCTTTTCTTGAGAGACTCCCATCTTAATTTTCCTAGAATTCCAGTCATGCTCCCAGTTTCAAAGCAGTAATTTCCAGTTACAAATCTAGCCGCTCTATTCTGAACTTCTTCAATTTCTTCATTTAGGACCACTCCGCTTGGGTCCCAGATGCAACTACCATATTCCAAGATTGGGCGAACAAGTCCCCTGTATGCTGTCTCTTTCACATCCTGGGGACACTGATGAAGATTTCGCCTCAGGAATCCAAGAGTTCTATTCGCCTTTGTACACATATTGCATATCTCAAATCGTGAGTGATTGTCACACCAAGGTATTTAATGGAATTCACATTTTCGAGGACCGTTCCCTCTAAAGTGTAATGAGCCTCAACTTTATTAGATCTCTTCCTTGTTATCTGCATAATATTGCATTTAACTGGCTGAAATCTCATGCCCCATTTTCGGGCCCAACATCCTAATCCATCTTTGTCAGCCTGAAGTTTCAATGAGTCATCTGTATCTCTAATTTCCCGGTAACAAACACAGTCATCTGCGAGAAGTCTTATTTCTGAGTCAATGTCAGACGAAATATCATTGATGTACAGGGAGAACAATGGAGGACCAAGAACAGTCCCTTGTGGGACTCCAAACAAAACTGACGCCCATACTGAAGATTCACCATTAACAAAAACACGCTGTTTTCTGTTCACATGAGTCACCATAAACAAATAATTGATGTTTGGGCATATTTATCTAATCCAATTAATGATCTGTTGTGTCACCTACTTACCAATGTGCGGGTTGGTAAAATTTCATAGAAGCCCAATACTTTTAATATGTTTTGCTGAAAGAAGTTAAAAAAGAAATCTACCCTTTTCAACTTGTTTACTTGGGAACAGGGGTGAACAACACAAACAGGACAATGTTACACGTAGAAACTAGTTCAGAAATGAAGGCATACTATTCATGAATTAACGAACAAATTATGTTAGAAAGTATGTGAAAGTAGGCGCAAGACAGTTTCAAATATGAATATTATGTTTTATATTTAAAGCAATGGTGTACTATTGTTTTTTTTTTTTGGTGGGAAATTAGTTCCAAGGCGTATGAATACGTTTTTGCATTTGGCAAGATGGAAATCTCTTCAATTTGACAGCTACACTAATTTATCAGTGATGACAGGCTTCCAAGATAGGCGATTTCATTATGGTATACGCAGGAAGAAGGCTACATAGTTGACTTTTCAAGGTATTTTCATTGATGATGGAGAAAATAAAATGTGGAAGGCATAATTGATGAAATCTCAGCATTTCAGATTTACCGCAAGAAAAGGAGATGATGGCGCCCATCGAGAATAAACATGTCAAAAAATCTGGTTTTCAATTCAGGTAGCCTTTTTGATAGAAAGCTTTGACCGAGTCGTTAGTATTTGATGTGAACTATTGATCTGCAGCTGTTTTAGTAACTTTTAAAACGTCTATAAAGCGGTTTCCTTTTTTCCTGGTAAAAGTGAAAAATACAGAATTTCATTTATTTTCAAAGGCACAGGGATGTTGCTAATGCAAGAAAGTACTTGCTGTAATAACCGTTTATACCTCCAAACCTTTTTCTTGTGGGACATGGATTTTTAAACGGAAATCAGGATTATATTTTGGGGAAAATCAACTTGCAAATCTTTCATCTATATTTTTCTTGTGCAAATGTATTGAGGAAACTTAAGATGTCCTGAGATAAAAGTACTTTCATAAATTTCTTTTCCGTTCACAAAAGGTTACTTTCGCTGTAATATAAAGGGCAGCTAAAATAATTTTCATCCTAGTTGTAATCTAAAACTGTTAGTTTAACACTTAAATACCAGCATTTTAAACAAGAAGTGCAGATCTGGTAAAACGCAGCATTATGCCGCCTTTCTATGTTTTGATTCCATGGCCCAGTGAGATTCTATGATGGGGCGGTCTAAGTCCCTCTGGAGGGTGACCGAATAATCAGGGAGAATTATGGTCAGGTACACCCCAGTGTCAACAGCAAATAGGCGAACCCGGGACCAGACATTGTAGGGTAGGTCGTTAAGGTATAATAACAATAATATTGTGCCTAGAACTGATCCTTGTGGTACACCTGAAGTAACTGGAACCTCATCTGAGTACTCACATTCAAGTGCAACTGTCTGACTTCTCTCAATCAGAAAAGACTTAATTCACTGGATAGTTAATCCATGTACCAGTAGCTTGCGAAGAAGCTTCATGTGATTCACCTAGCCAAAGGTCATGCTAAACCCAAGATAAGATCTATTTGTTGACCATTTAATCATGATCTGGTAAGGTCATAAACAAGCAGAATCACATGAGTGTCACAAGATCTGCGCTCCCAGGCTGTTGAGTATTTTGTGATCATAAGGTATGTCCAAACCAAATCTTATGCGGCGAAATTTAGTTTCAACCTACAAAAATCCATTTTTTGAAGGATTTTCTGCTTGTCGGAATTTTGTAAACCTGTCCCCGTAGAAAACCTAAAGCAAATTCTTATATGCCCATTATGACATAAAGACCACATTGGTAATGGGAAATTGTTTTTAAGAAATAGGTGCGATATGGGCACAAGAGCAATTTACGATCTTACTAGTGAGGAAGTGGTATTTTATAGTTTTGAACAGTTAAAGGCGAAATATGATATAAGGGCCACATTTTTAGACTACCACCATGTAGTATTTCTCAAGTATGAAAAGATCAAATTCACATGAATCGTGTATTTGCTGTTAAATTTAAACAAAATGTAGTTTGTAACATATACTTTCAAGACTTGATTAGTTCAAAGAAAGGGAGTAGACTATTTATGATATTTTGGTTAGAGTAAACGAATACATTACACAAACAAAATGGCAAACGGAGATAGGAGATAAAGTGGAAAAAGAGCATTAAAGACATTTCACGAGACAAAACTACGCGACTTTCAATACAAAATCAATAATAAAAATTTAGTAACACATTCATTTCTATTTAAAATTAATAAAATCAGGGTTGTAGTTACTGCAATGAACAACCAGAAAAAATCCATTATTTATTTCTTAGATGCCCAAAAGTAAGAACGTTTTAGACTGAACTTTAATCATGGTTGACCACAAATGTAAATCCAGAAATATCGCTAGAGGATCGTAAAATACTATTTTCACACGGTGGTAAAGCAGAAGTGGTCAATTACATATCTCTCTCTCTCTCTCTCTCTCTCTCTCTCTCTCTCTCTCTCTCTCTCTCTCTGTTTTAGCAAAATATTGTATATACGAAAACAAATTTGTTTCTATGAATAAAGTGCTTAGCGAGAGATACATTTCACTCATAAACAACAGGTTAGATAAATTCTTTAAGATTAAAGCCCCTCTCTCGCCCAGCCCAGTGGAATTCGTTTCACTGACCGCTCCAAGGCGGTTCTTCTGTCGTTGTTTATTTTTGTTATGGTTTGTCTTTGAGTGTTTGTATCACTTATTTTATTTTGTTTTGGATATCGAATTGGCCATTTTGTGGAAAAGTAACTGTCCTTTTGGCTTTCCGCTATTGATGTTTCCATTAGGGTCTGTTGTTTCATGTTTGTGTTTCTTTCCCCTTTGGTAACTCTGGTGGGAGCTGTGGGTAAATTGTGTCGATTCCTGATCATTGCCTACACTTCTATGTTCTACATATAACTACTTTTACCCAAACACTGATGATTCATGAGGCCTATTCCGACTTAATGTTTATGTTTGGTGTCAGGGTTCTGTTTTCCGTCGACTATCTGCCACACATATAGTGCAGTAGACTTGTAACATTAGCTATAAAAGGCACATCTTGTAGAAAATACATGTATATTGTTACTACAGTTTGTTTTCTGCTCTCCCATGAAAGAATTTTATTATTATTATTATTATTTTTTTTTTTCAAATTGATTATCATCGTCTATTAGCCAATACGATGTTACACCCGTATGACTTTGTGCATTCTTTCATATCTTAACAATATTTACTTTTCTGGTGAAAAATTGTGATAGTTTTCTCATTTATGCTTCAAACATGGCTGTTGGTGCTCGTTGGAACTGCCGCAGTGATGTGGTTCTATCGAGTACCCACGGCGTATGTCATGGAGCAGGAATGAGAAAAATATTGTATACCCAGTCAGACGCGCATCCGACTGAGGTACTGAGGCCGACGATTATCATACGAGATATTTTGGCCAGCAATAATCGAGTGTATGTAAACATAAAGTGCAGATAACTCCATGTCAACAGACATACAACGTCTAAACAACGTCGTGTCAACGTCAATGCAACATCACTGCGATGCATTGACGCTGACGCAGCAAATTGTGTACCCAGTTACAAAATATTGTAACCCCCAGTTCTCTCTCTATAAAGTTGGGGTTAAAGGGGCGTTCATTGCACGGACCTGTTATCGTAATGAATCGTCTTATTATTAACATTGCTAGAGATACTCGCCTACCAGTCGAGAAAGACAGAAGACCAACTTCTATCGTACATGTTGTCTAAACTGAAAAGCACTCACACAACCTTTCAATAATTCCCTGTCCCCTTTTTGTACTTTCTCTCATCTACTTACTTCTAAAATATGTTCTAGAAAGGGTTGTCCTTTGGAAACAAGGAATACACCACAAAACTGTAAACTAGATCGCGCAGTCGATGGCGCGCCATCGCAAATCCCCACGTTTTGACCGCTTCACGGGACCCTTGGGGGCTGGTCCAAAAATTAATGTGCTCTTGCAGAAGCCATTCATGTATGTAACTCACACACCAAATTTGGTTGAATTCCAATGAACGGTGTAGGAGGAGATAGCCGGACAGACGGACGGACGGACGAACGGACAGACGGAGGCGATAACAATATCCCCACTTTTCTTCGAAAAACGTGGGGATAAATATGGAGTGTACATGTTTTCTGGACCAGACTAGCTAGTTTTGCCCAATTAGGCCTCATCAGTGACCCTCAAAAATTTCAAAATTCACCACTGGAAGGGCAAGAAAATATAAACTACACTATGATGTTGGGCAGGGAGACATTTTACGACCTCCACACATTCCCAGACACCAGCTATAGTGACGTTAAATATGTTCTAGAAATGGCTATCCTTTGGAGTGAGTGAGTGAGTGAGTGAGTGAGTGTTTGAGTTTTACGTCCCACCAACAGCTAAGGCCATACGGAGACGGGACCTAGGTTTAAAGACTCATCCGAAAGTGTATATCCTTTGGAAGCAAGGAATGCACCACAAAACTGGAACATATGGAGTGTACATGTTTTCTGGGCCAGAATAGCTAGTTTCGGCCAATAAGGCCTCGTCAGTGACCCTCAAACCTTTTCAAAGCTTTCCAAAATGTCGGCACAAGAATTTCAGAGAAAATAAGTTCAGTTAATATGGCATTAGGATAACACATCCGTGGGATATAGTAAATTTCTCAAACCTTAAAAAAGGCATCTTTTTCTGATGAAGATTTGTGATATTTTTCCTATTTATACTCCAAACATAGGTTTTGGATGCTCGTTAGAACCGCCTCATTGAGGCGGTTCTAACGAGTACCCACAGCCTATGTCTTGGAGCAGAACTAAGGAAATTAATGTTATTCCCCGTAAACCCCAGTTTTCTTTATATAAAATGGGGTTTAGTGGGGTCTTAATTTCACGGACTTGTTCACGTGATGGGAAGTGGTTTTAGGTTCTAGCTTTACGTAATAACGCCAAATTAGGTCATTACCTGCCGTCCGTATTTTTTTTATTTTATTTTTTTTTTTTTTGGTTTTACGGCCCTTTCAAGATTATTTCACCCGTATCGAGCGATCGTTAATCAGAGATGGGCGAAAACCAGAGTACCCGGAGAAAAAACACCTTACCTTCCGTTGCAGAACTTGGCGTCTCACATATGACCCGAGCGAGACTCGAACCACAGCGGTGAGAGACCTAATGATCAAGAGTCAGCACTCTTAACCACTAGGCCACGGAGGCCCGTTACCGTCGGTATGATCATTTTCCACATTAATCTGGTACTTTTGAGTAACAAGTTCCGGAGCCGATGCTACACGCTATGTCAATTTCGTTGTTGCATCGACTTTGCTGCGTCAGCGTCAATGCATCGTTGTTTAGACGTTGTATGTCTGTTGACTTGGACGTTGTTTAGACGTTGTATGTCTGTTGACATGGAGTTATCTGCACTTTACATTTATATACACTTGATTATTGCTGGCCAAAATATCTCGTATGATAATCATCGGCCTCAGTACCTCGGTCGGATGAACGTCTGACTGGTGATCAGAAAGGCGCGTGTTCGGTACCTGCCGGGTCGGCAACATTCTTTCGTGGAGATAGATCATGAAATATTTTCCACGGCCATTCTCTACCACTGGGCATCCGCTGATTCAAGAAGGGCAGTTGTCAGTGGCGAAAGAGTGTGCACTGTACTGGTTAACTGCTGATGCCTCGGTCACAAATTCGGCGTACCCCGGCCGAGCTATACTATACGTTGTGGTCGGCCGAGCAGTCCAAGCCGAGAAATGGGTGTCTGGCTCGGTTTTGGCAAAAAGTATGCCGTGTGGGGCCTAGAGAGACATCCGCCGGGAATCGGGCGGTGTCAGCCTAAGTTTTGCGGGGAAGCATCGGCGTATACGCCGGGCGGAAATAGGCCGGTGCACTGCAGGTTACCGACCGTATACCCGGCGATTGTTACTAGTCCCCGAGCATCGGTCGATGTTCCGCAGATGTCCGCCCAGTTCCCGGCCGCCGGACAAGGGACGGGTTTACCCCAGCCGGGAATTGTCCAGTTGTTCAGGGGTATATAAACTGCATCCTCTCCTGCCTATACAACAAATGTGTCAGCTCTGTTGGTGGGTGAACATCCTTTTTCTTGACGTCGAGGAAAACTTTCGAAGAAAAGCGGAACAAGATGCCTCTTATTCCACCACTGCACCTACCGTCACCCCAGGAAAGGATCCGGAGGTTACAGGAGTGGCTGCTTAGGGCTCGGCACCGTGCCAATGTGGACTTTGCAACCTTGTGTGCGGGAGAAGAACTGCTACCGCTGATGGTGGATGAAGCAATGGATCGTGTACCGTCCTTTGCATGGGCAGTTATCAAACGTTTATGTACAATGCTCCCTACTGGTCTGCTAGAAACTGGCACCCATAGGAGATCGGGCCCTTATATAGTCGAGCGTCAATCAGCGATCGAGCGGCGCCAGTCGAAAACGGGATTCGTCCTGCGGATTCCGCTTGATCATCTGTCGGGCCTCGGCCGATTACTGCCCGATTATCTGATTGGTCGGGGTCCGCTTTACGACTACCGGATGCCAGCCGATGCCATCGACATCGACGTCGGTACGAGCTCTGCTCGACTTTTATCGATGTGCCACCGACCTAGAAGTCGGTGAGTTTTCGTGGAGAATTTTAACTACGAGTTAAAATTTAACCGGGCCCCTCCCGACCACCACCGACGCCCCAACATCCGGCGGGACGCCGACCGGACTCCAGCCCAATCTCACCCCATCGCAGTCCCCGAGTAGTCGGGCGGGGATCGAATAGTGATTTGTGACCATGGTTTTGCGTATAAGCCTGCCCAGGAAAAGTGTGGACAGGTAAACTGACCGGCTCAAAAATGACATAAAATAGTGTTGACTGGGCCGTTAGTCCAATACAAAACTAAACTGAGGTAGGGGTCTTTAACTTTAATGGAAGACACCCAGTCAGCGTAGAATGTCGGTCAAGCGTCGGCCCGACGATATATACATAGAATATTTATTTTCCGTCTTATACCGTTAACAAATAACATTAGCCCTGTATGGCTTTTACTTCTACAAAAACAGTGTAGAAGAAAAACAATTGGTAGGGTGACAATGGGCCAAAAAGTCCACTATTTCTGGTAGTAACCCATACCCCCCCGTATAACAAAACATGTCATATACCAAAATGTTCGTCAGCATCCGTAGTATCTGAAACTGCCGGCATAAATTGGCCTAAATGATGGCGAGCTGAGAAATCCAAGATGGCGTCCAAGATGGCCGCCATAGCTGTAAATTCCAGTTTTTGGTAAAATATGAATATAAATACCACAAATCATCTTACAAACTTATTTTAATTTATTTTTCTGGTGTAGAAAGAAGATTTGTGCTAGAATATTGACAAAATTTGTAGGTTTGACTTGAAAACCGGTGAAAAAAATGATATTTTATTGTTTTTGTGTCTAGTTTCCAAGGTGGTACATAAAAGCAATTCTGGTGTTTCAAAATTTAAACAGTTTTTACATATATATTGTTTTATTTTAACTAAGACACTATTCTAAAATACATTTTACACTATTCTAAAATACATCTATGGTTAGTTATGACTTTTTTACCATCAATTTAGCCCCAAGATTACCCCACCCACTCAGTTTACCAGTAAAATTCATTCACATAATATTGCCACAAATCATCTTACAAACTTATTCTAATTTATTTTTCTGGTATAGAAAGACGATTTGTGCTAGAATATTGATCAACATCTTAGGTTTGACTTGAAAACCGGGGAAATAAAAGACATTTCATCGTTTTTGTGTCTAGTTTCATAGGTGGTACATAAAGGCGATGCTGATGTTTCAAAATTTTTGACAGTTTTTATTTATCTATTGTTTTATTTTAACTAAGACACTATTCTAAAATACATTTAACACTATTTTCAAGTACATTTATGGTTTGTTATGACTTTTTTACCATCAATTTAGCCCCAGTATTACCCCACCCACTCAGTTTACCAGTACAATTCGTTCACATAATACCCACACTCAAGGGATTTGCAGGTGAGGATTTCATTTTAGACAACAAGTAGAAGAGAGCATTGAAACTAATGCTTAGTTCTGTTTTCATACTTTATTATATGCTCAGCCATTAGGATACACCACCTCGTTAAAACACTGTTTTCGGGATCTGAGCATTAACCGTCTTAATTAAGCAGTGCTACATCCAAACAAAATAGCAAAATAGTGTTTATCAAATTGATCTAAAATGACTTTTATTGTAATTTTTGCTGTGCAACTGGCTAGGTTTTGGGGGTTAGGGGTTATAAAGTGCTATATCCAAAACTGTGTTATAAAAACGTGTTATAAAGAGGATATGCTATACAATTAGGTTATATTTTGTTTGATTAGAGGTACAACATCCCCGTCAACACTGTATCAGTCATTTTACATTTTGGAGACATTACTTCCAATTTTTTGTGGGACTTTCCCCGAAATGACATCTCAAGCCCCGCCACACATGTAAACCAAAAGGTTTTATATGCAAGGATGATCCAGCTCGCACCACTTTTCCTGGGCATGCTTAGAATCTCTAAGCGGTTTACTCTGTATACCCTAGGTCTACTGGGCTAGGCAAATTAATCTTAGATTTTATAGCTCCCTATCAAATCGATAGCTGATATGAACACCAGGTCCTGTGCACTAAAAAGAAATTGCTGCTGCTTTAACTAGCCCTGAGACATTTGACTCAGTCCCAATATCTGAAATAGCTTGAAGCTGGAAGTCTGGTTTAGGCAGAACATGAATTGCCTGTACTATGTAAAGAAGGGCAGGTATCACAACCCATGCATAAGGCAATACAGACAGCATAATTGCACTTTCATCTGGCTCTAGCTTCCTGAAAACAGTGTGAACTGGAATATACCTGGTGCAGTCAGCATGAATACCTTTTCTACCTGTCATCAGCATAAAGCAGGTTAAAGTGATGCACAAGTAGAAATAAAACTTCGGTGTCAGAACTGACAACAAGGGCTGTGTTAACTCCAAGAGAACCTACAACTGCTAGTTGCAAATCATTCTACTATCAGCTTCTTCACAGTTGGAATAATGAACAGAAACAACACCAGCGGAAATTTCAGAGCCTTGTTCTTAAGTCAACCTGCACCAACAACAGTAGCATTCTTCTTAAGAAGCTCATGGCAGTTTTCATTAAGGTACCTTGTGTAAAGTATTGTCAGTTCGTTCTTCCTTTTACTGCTTGAAAGTATCTATCAGTCACCAGTTACTATATTTTTCCTCGTAGACACAGGCGCGGGTGAAGGAACATTCTTTCAATACTTTTATTGGGTCTGTGATTTGAGACTGTTTGCCTCATTTCTGTCAAAACCGAAGTGAATGGTAGCTACCAGACTATAAGACCAAAAAATAGCAGTCATCTGTTGATATGTCAGTTTGAGACATGATGAATGCTGCAACACTTTAAGTACAGATATCCCGTCAAATACTATACAACCAGCAAGTTTTTCTAGTTTTTCAAGGAAATCCGACTTATTGGTAGACATCATACATTCTTCATCTGTAAACAAACTCTCGTGATCATGCGCATTTTTGAAAGACAATACCTTGAATGAATGATTTGATGTATAGAAAGCATATATCTCCTCACCGGTGGCAGTCAGTTCCTCAATTGGTTTCCCCAGACACCTGTGTCATTGACCTGATATCACTTATAGTCAGGAGTTTGACACAGACAAAGGCTCATAAGATTTTTTTTTTTGACTGCCTAACAAGCTACGGGTATGAGCCTTTCCTGCATGAATGACATAAATGGCGACCCATTTTATGGCAACTTATCAAACTTCTCTATCTCTTGAGGAACTTCATCTCCAGTAGCTATATTGTCCAAATGTCTTCGGCCCCCGCCCATCGGGCTTGAAGAAACAGATGTGTTGCATGTTGCTTCCACGCAGAGCTGAAACCGACTGCACATGAGTATTGGTAAACCCCTTAGAGGATCTAAGCCTGTCCAGGCAAAGCGGTGCGAGTCGGACCATCCATGCTTATAAGCTGTATTGGTTTCATTGGGCGACAGGGCTTGAGATGTCATTTTTTCTCAATGTCGGGTAAAAGACCCACAAAATTGGTAGCAACGTTTCCAAAATGATCTATACAGTGTTGATGGGTATGTTAAACTTCAAATAAAACAACAAACAAACAAAATTGTCCAAATGTCAGGGAAAATGGTTCAATAAATTTTAAACTGTCATTGTGAAATAAATCCAGCATCTTGTTAATAGGCTTATTATAAGCCTGTGTATTGATATTGTGTTTAGTAGAGCTTGCATCTATGCATGGCATACTTAGCAGTAATGGGTCGGGATAAAAACCATCTTATAAGGGCTTGTTCATAACTTCATTGTGGGTGATTCCTATAATATAACTGGATAGCCAGTTTGCCCTTTTGTGGGACAGTAACTGTCCTTTTGGCTTTCCTCTGTTGCTGTTTCCATTAAGTTCTAGTTACTTCATGTGTGTGATTCTTTCCCTTTAGAGTCATTGATGAGAGGTGTAAATTAATTGTATCGATTCTTGGTCATTGCTTTACTTCTATTTTGAGAACAAATCTCTGAAAGTATGCAGTGAGGGTGTTGCTGCTCAGCATTAACTTGATTACAACTATGAAGAAGGCGATAGTAGAATGATTTTGCACCTGCAGTTTGCAGGTTCTCTGGGAGATAACACAGCTGTTCTGGTAAGTCCATATACCCATGTTTTCATTCTACTTCTGCTTCACTTTAGCCAGCTTAAAGTTGATAACATATTCTTCAAGACAGACAGGAAGTGTATTCATGCTGACTGCACCATGTATTCCAGTTCACACTGTTTTCAGGAAGCTAGAGCCAGATGAAAGGGCAATTATGCTGTCTGTATTGCCTTACAGGTTGTGATACCTGCTCTCCTTTACATAGTATAGGCAAGAAAAATGCCTAAATCAGACTTCAAGCTTCAAGAGATTTCAGATCTTGGTATTGAGTCAAATGTCTCAGGGCCAGTTAAGGCAGCAGCAATTTTTCTGTAGGTTTGCTGTTCAGAAAAACACATTAGACAACAATGGTGCTCCAAAATCCAGAGTTAGACCTAGTCTTCTACCACCAAATAATAATTTTTTGCTCCATTTTTACAGGTGTACATATCAGCTACTGATTTGATGGGGAGCTATAAAATCTAAGATTAATTTGTCTAGCCCTATAGACCTAGGGCATATGTTTGATCCTGAGACTGGGTTATTTATTTCACAGGTCATAAGACAGACACAAGCAGCTCCAGCTATTAACTGATATGACTGTAAATAGCCTGATTAGTGTAGTGATGACTGCATTTGCTCTTAGAAAGTACAACAATGTACTCTTTAAACCTTATTGGTTTCATTGGGCGACAGGGCTTGAGATGTCATTTCGTTTCAATGTCGGGTAAAAGTCCCAAAAATTGGAAGCAACGTCTCCAAAATGACCTTTACAGTGTTGACGGGGACGTTAAACCTCAAATCAAACAAACAAAACAATACTAGCTCATGTTTATACCGAGGACTATGACAGTTTTAAAACATGTACTTGTAGTCTCATTTGGCCTATTAGTACAGCACAATCATTTTATAACACATTTTTATATAGCAGTGTCCTAACTAATTGCATAGAAAAAATGACAAAAAAAAAAAAAAAAAAAAAACATGTCAAGGAAGTTATTTTACGCTATTCTACCTTTTTGTTTGGATATAACAATGTTTAACTAAGAGGTTTATGCTTGGATTAAGAACAAAGTACTATAAAGAGGTGGTTTTTCCAAATGACTAAATACATAATATAACATTACGAAAACACACATAATTCAAATCCGATGGAAGATTTTACTACCGTCACCCCATCACCACCT